>CM068842.1:64369507-65067007 GCA_028554795.2 Sinohyriopsis cumingii | reverse complement strand
ACAGTTCCAAGGATGTTTATGTATGGATATTATTGCGCCATGGGCGGATCATAATTTGATATACCAATAGTATTTGTATATCGAATTACTTTATACCAACACTTTAGTTTAGCTGTTTTTTTTTTTGTTTTTTTTTTTTGGGGGGGGGGAGAGGTAGTTTCATAGTTTCATTTTTGTTTCTTAATTTAAAATGAGACTATATGTATGCTACATCAATTTGCATTAATATAATCCTGTAATTCATTTATTAGTACATCAATTTCTTTGAAAATAGTTTTTTCTTTTTGATAGTTAACTTTTATGCTTAGGTGTAAAATAGTAATCAGTCAGCAGTCTACAAGGATCATTGATATGTAATACTAATTGACTAAAGTTCTAGATTCAAACGTATTTGCATATTTTATGCAAACAAAAAGCATATCAAAATATTTGATGCATTCAGATTATGGTATAATGCTCTTGGAATTTAGTCCAAATCTATTAGTGTAGAGTTCCTACGATAAATAAAGTCTATATTTTATAATGGCACATTCAAGTTTATAAACTGTACCATCTGTCTAGTTCTGGATTTTTTTCCTGCACGTTTTAAGTACATGTACTAGAACTCGATCATGGCAAGGAAAACACAATCACCTAGAGCCATGTAATTGAATTCACACTAAATCAGTCCCAGTCACTTTGCAATTTGAGACAGTTTATTTAATGCCTTGTGCATAACCAATGTTTTGATGACATAGATTCAGTCTGTTTTTGTAAGTTTGTGCTTTGTTTTTGTTCACAAAATATCACTTTGAATTGTTAAGAAACGCAATTGGTTTCAAACCAGGAAGTAAATTATTCAGTTTGTCCGTGCTCTTCGAATTTACTCTAGTATAAGTCGCGTTCAACAGTAAAATAATATAGACCCTGATCTGCCGTCGTTTAATGCACCAATATATCAGGGTTCGTGATGTTTATTCTACTTAATGCTCGTAACAAACTGTATAGACCTAGACTTGCTGGAACTGTGAAAATTGGAAAACTTGGCATTGACTTCTCATTGTCAGTTTTGACCTCTGCAGAAAAATTGTATTTCTAAAAAAAATATCGAGACCGAGAATCAGATATCTGTTTACTGTACAGATTTCAACCAACATACAATTGACAATGGCAATACAAATTGTTAGGCAAAGGTTTTACTGAACCAATACCAAACAAACAAACAAACAAAAAAAAGCAGAAATAGACATCTTTACGAAATGTTAAAGTATGATATTAAACAACAATCTACTTCGTAATGGCATAGTCCAGTGGTTTTTGTAAGAAGAAATCTGGTGAATATTGGTTCATAATTGACTTCAAGAAGCTTAACAAGCTTACAAATCCTGCAGTATGTGCTCTTCCACTTTTTTAATGACATGATGGATAGCAATCAATATTTTGCATTGTGAATTGTTGCGTTTGACATGTTTTCCTGTTTCTGTGAGAACAAGAGAGCTGCCAAGACAAAAAGAGTACGTTCGTCAAATCCGATGGTTATTATGCATTATAAAAATCCTCTGTTTGGACTGTTCAGTTGACCCATGAGTTTCCAGCTTACCACGACGAAGCTAATGCAGAGCTTAGCTAATAAAAGTGTCATTTGCTAAATTGGCGATGTTCTGGTGTATAGTCGCAACTTAGAGGAACATTTTTCTCATTTGGGGTAAGTATTTGACAGATTGCTCAAAGACAGTCTAAAAACTAAAGCCATGAATTATTATCAAAAATGCTAGTCTCATGCCAAAATGAATATGTATAGGATGATTTGGGTTTTGATATTGATTCTCAGCTGGTAAGGTAAGGAGACAGAGAGATGGCATCCATGTATCACTCGGTTTGTGAACATATGCATAAGTAGGTCAAGACATAGAATCCACGCATTTTTTATATGATTTATCCCGAATTTGCTATGATGTGTTTGATGAGTCTATTTGGCTGGTATTTCTAAATTATTGCCCTTTACAAATTTAAAATAGCCACAACTAAGAGTCTTGAACACTATAGTATTCGCACTATTTATAGACCTATGGTACATTTGGCGGATTGCGTTATGGCGTTATCCAAGTATCTTTCTGGCTGTTTGTTACCATGTGCTTTTCTGGCACAAACTTTGCAATGGTTGGTTAGTGTTTCATGAACGTTTTCCAAGTATATCTACTAACAGTGTATTGCATACCACAGCCATTCCACATGCTTCAAGTCTGATCCAGCCAAAATGTAATTCTGTGAATTCTATCCATATCTGGAGTTTTACTTTTGAAGCACCTGAATGTGTTTTAATGAAACTTTAATTAGTTACATATTGTGATTCGACAGTGTCTGACATACCGTAGTCATGCACTCTGCCTTGAGGTCAAGCAAGCAGGGATAATGAAAGACAGTGTCCTCACTGCTTATTAGGTTGTCAGTGTTTGATCCCAAATATGCACTCTGCCTTGAGGTCAAGCAAGCAGGGATAATGAAAGACAGTGTCCTCACTGCTTATTAGGTTGTCAGTGTTTGATCCCATATAGTCATCTCGATGACGCTTCACATAGGTCCACAGCTTATTATGCAGTAGTCAAGTTCCTAGCGCAGTGGTTAAGGTCATTATTAGGAAAAGATCACAAGACGAACACATCATTGGCTGTTTGTTGTACTTTGTTGTTCAACCATTTTGCTGTGAAACTTTGTCTTGACAATTTCTCACATGAGTTTGATGATGATCCGATTTTAGTACTTTTTTAGAGACAAACTTGGGCATTTCATTGGCTTGTGGATACTGCAACATTTTAAAAAATTCCAGATGCCGGCAGCCATCTTTGCTTTGAAGCTATATCTAATTAATATGTCAAGCAAGTTAGTTCATGAGCTGCTTTTGCTAATATTTTTCAGTGTTTGACATCCTATTGGATTGTAAACACTCTATCATTTGTAGTTTTTGTTTTATTTAATTATATTTGAATTTGCTGTTAGGTTTGCCCACAGGATCTCACAAGAGTTTGACTATAATTTGATTTTGACCACATTTTAAGAGTTAATTCCCTTGATTAGTTTAGCATATCATGACTTACTGAAACCTTATCATTAACTTGTAGATGTCTGCCAAAAGGCGGAACATATAATGTTATGATATTCATCCGTCTGTACTTGCTTCCACCAATATCTTACCTGTTTTCGTTGTGCACAAAATAACTTCAGGTTTACACCATCTACTTTTGCCAAACTTTGTGGATGACTTTTACTTGCAGTAGATGTAAAATCCCAGACCTAAGTTTGTGATGAACTTGAACTTCAGGTAGGAAATTGTCCCATTGTTTTTAGATTCAAATGGTTGAAGGACAAGGTCATTGTCTGTAACTGAAATATGGAATTTTGTACAATAACAGCTATTTCACAAAAAGTTAACTGACCAAAAATTGGGGATGGTTTTCATTTTGGGTAAGAAAGAAACCCATAGATTTTCGGATTTAAGGGTGAAAGGTTTAAGATCAATAAATTAAATAAGAAAACAGTATTCTATACAGAAAAGTCAATAATCTTTGCCTATATAGTGGATTACTAAACACGGGGCAAGCATACTTGTTTTTTAAAACTTCACTTACATTTTATGTGGAGCTTGATATAAAAAAAGATTTTGAATGATATAAGGTTTACGAAAGATTTGGTCATATTTCATCGAGTCATAGCCCAAGATGAAATATTACACTTAAATTATGTAACGCACATTTGATATTCAGATCGTTAACAGTAGGGCAATATTGGCGATGTCATCAACAACTGCTTCTGGTTCCTAACAACAATTAAGTCTGAGTTCAAACTCTTATCTCCAAACCTCCATTGGTGTACATGTCATATATATATATATATATATATATATATATATATATATATATATATATATATATATATATATATATATATGCTTAGCATATTAGCATATATAAATGAGTCAAAATTGGATGGATTTTTCAAGATAAATCCTCATTGTATACTAACTCTCGGAAATTTGTGGGCACCATTGCATAATGTAAAGCATTTCATAACAGAATGTACAGAACAAGTCTTTCAAATTAAGTGTTACTACACTGAATATTTTGTTGTTATTTTAGAGTACCTGATCCATGCAGGCATTCTAGAGGTAAAATTGATTTTATCATATGGTTTGCTGCATAATACTTATATGTAATCCATGACACCTATCAAAATGTCATGTGTAAAGTCTATGTATGTTTTGAGTTTAATGGTGTAACAGGATGAAACCGGATTGGGATTGCATTCAGCAAACACACTGAAAGCAATTTCGTGTTTGAGATGTTTATTTATACGGTAATATAATTGAACGATGAATGAATCAGAGTGACACTATACTCGAGAGCATAAGTTTCAAAAATGGATTTAACAGCTGATATAAAGGAAATGATTTTGTTCTAGATTGGAGCTAATGAGAACATGTAACTTCGACAAGTACTCCAGCAAAAATCAAAGTCTGGAACTTATAAACAAATATGATTGATTTATGGGTCTATCACCATGGATAATAAATGTAGAGAACTGGTACACAAATATAATAATAATAATAATAATAATGATAATGATAATGAGGACTTTGTATAGCGCCTAATCTTTAGAAGCTCTAAGGGCTTTACAACATTAGACAACACCTATAAGATAAAAAAAAACATATATACGGATATGATTACAAAAACAAACACAATGAAATTAGAAAACAAAAAACTTGCTGAAAATATTTAAGGTAGGAAACATTATTAGGTCTTTAAGTTTGTTCTTGCAGTCGAAATAAGTGAGTTTTGAGAGCATTCTTGAATGAGATCACTGTGTCTTTGTGTCTAAATTCAGTGGGCAATTCATTCCACGTTGCTGGGCCCTGGTATGGAAAAGAACGCTGTCTATATGACTTTGTTTTCATAGTGGGAATAATGGGTATACGATTGTCAGAAGAGGAGCATAAATATCTTGCTGGTGTGTACACATGAGTGAGGTCGGATAGGTATGTTGGACTAGAGTCCGTCAGGGAAACGTAGCACAGAGAACAAATATTGTGTTTGATTCTGGATTGGATGGATAGCCAGTGTAGGGTACAGAGAAGCGGGGAGGTGTGCTCTGATCATGGTACTCTAATTATGATCCGAGCAGCTGTGTTTTGAACTTTTTGAAGTTTCTGGAGTAGATATTTTTGAGATGAACCAGACATAACTGAGTTACAATAGTCCAGTCTTGAATGTACTAATGAACACACAAGTGTTTTAGTGGCATCAACTGAAAGATATTTGCGAACTGAACTGATGCGTCTCAGCTCAACATATGCAGCCTTGCATATGTTCATGACATATTAGTGCAGTGTGAGAGTACTGTCCAGAGTAACACCTAGGTTTCGTACTGATTGTGTGAATTTAATGTTGGTGTTGCTGATATTTATTATTGTTTGAGTTAAAGGATGTGAATGAGAAAGTCTTTGTGTTGTGATCAGAATGGCGAGAAAGTCTTTGTGTTGTGATCCTAATGGCCTCAGTTTTATCATCATTCATCTGCAGCTCGTTACATGTCATCCATGATTTCACACCAGAAATGCACCTCTCTACACCTTGGATGGTAGCATCAACTTCAGTTGGGTTTCTAGATTTGTATATTTGGGTGTCATCAGCGTACAATTGGTGAGACACTGGATGATGATCTATGACACTTGAGAGTGACTGAGTGTACAGAATGAAGAGAACAGGTCCAACAACAGACCCCTATGGAACACCACAATATAGATCAACTGGGCTGGATTGTATTCCATTTTGCAGACACAATTTGTGTCCTGTTGACCAAATACAACTTGAACCACAGTAATGCTGTATCCTGAATGCCAAATACATGAAATACATGAACAATATATGATCTATCACAAAGGGTATCAAAGTGTACAATTTGTACAGAAATATGAATAATATATGATTCTGTCAACAAGGGTAGTCAATGTATATAATTTTAGCAAAGTATGAATAATGTCCATTTGATCCACATGTGGGATCTATGTATTATTGACTTTCACTCACAGCGATATTGAATTATTTATCTGACTCATATAGTCATAATGAATAGTATGGATTAAAAAATCAAACATATGTTTCTCTATTTGATGAACACAGTGTATTTCTGGTTCCACAGCTCTCACTGAATTGTCAAAGAGCCACTAGGCATGTCCACAATACTGGTAACCCTAAGGTTCCAAATGAAAAATTGATCATTCACTGTAATGGCAAACCCATGGTACCCACTTTACAAATTGGACTAAGTAATGATAACCCTATGATAACTAATATAAATGGGAATTACATCCAAAACAGATTTTCCAAAATTTTAAAAAATGCAGTAATATGACTGTTTAGTACATATATCAAAGAATGAAAAATTCTAAGGTTAGGACTATTAGAATTTGTGTATTTTATTTTTGTGACAATCACCTAAGTGTCATAACATCATAAACGCTTTAACATTAATTTTATGTGCCTTCTATTTCACAAGGACTCCTACCTTGTCAGTGATGTCATTAATCAGCAATATACTGGAATCACCAATAAACAGAACTTGATTAAATTTATTTATTTGGTAATAGGCTAGAATATCAAGTGTTAATATTCAGATGTGCTTATTTGAAGAAAGGAGGTGTCTAATAGTCTGGTCTGAGCATTCATAAAACTCATTAAACTATTGGACTTTGCTACCCAATTAAACCAAGTTAAATAAATGGCAAATTCAATTTGATTTGGTTAATTTGGATCTCGCATCATTGACACATTAACCATTATCACCAGCCAAGGGTCATATATCCATTTTGATTCTTTATATATATATATATATATATATATATATATATATATATATATATATATATATATATATATATATATATATATATATATATATATATATATATTTGTTTCATCGAGTGCTTTGTTGTGCAAACTTAGAGATAGTGCCCAAAGTAAGCAAGCTCAATAAACCAACGAGACTTTGTTACACGTTTCCTATTTAATATGGTGACTTCCATGATATCCGCATTTTCCTTGACTCAAATATGTATTCGAACATTTTAAATGTTAGAAAATGACATGTAACGTATGCTATTATTTGCAAACCAAGTTATGGTTATTCCCAGCTATCTTCTTTGGCAGATGTAATAAATAATCGGATTGGATTCATTTCTTTTAGCTGCACCCACTTAGATACAGGAGTAATACTTATGTTTGGCTAGCTTCATATACCAGGGGTCAATGTGGAATGAGGTGGATCATTGACCATTGGCTAAGAAAGATACGCAATATTGAGGTCTGATGACCATGTTTTTTGGTATGAAGAGAATAGACTTTGTAAACCAATGATTTTAAAATACCGCTATTAGATGACCAGTGATTACCTGAGGGGTAGTATTAGCCTAGTACTTGGACCATGGTTATCTGAGGGCCACTATTTACTCAGTAATTGGACCATGGTCATCGAAGGTGTACTATTAACCCAGTACTTGGGCCACTGTCATCTGATGGGTACTGTTAACCCAGTACTTAGACCATGGTCATCTGATAGGTACTATTTACCCAGGCCTTGCAAAATGGTCATCTGATGGGTACTATTTACCCAGACCTTGCAATATGGTTATCTGATGGGTACTATTTACCCTGAACATGGACCATGGTCATCTGAGGGGTACTATTTACCCAGACCTTGCAAAATGGTCATCAGATGGGTACTATTTACCCTGAACTTGGACCATGGTCATCTGAGGTGAGGGGTACTATTTACCCAGACCTTGCAAAATGGTCATCTGATGGGTACTATTTACCCTGAACTTGGACCATGGTCATCTGAGGGGTACTATTTACCCAGACCTTGCAAAATGGTCATCTGATGGGTACTATTTACCCTGAACTTGGACCATGGTCATCTGAGGAGTACTATTTACCCAGCATTTGGAAATTACTTCTGAACCTGATATAATAAGGTCATACGAACTGCAAGGAGTTTTGATATGGTAATCAGGAATTACAATTCAGAAAAATACTGTATTCATAGTTCTAAAATAAAATTTCTATTAGTTTGTTTAAGTTGAAATCAAGATTGTTTAATTTGAATTTGAATCAGTTTTCTTATTTACAAAAGAGAGCTACTTTAAGTTAGAATTTTAGACAGTCTGGTTAGGGTCCTTTTTGGTGAAATCGATATCTATACTCCATTTAATCATTAGGAATTTTGTTTCTGCATCTTAACTTTAAAAGTCCTGACTGGATTACAACCAAATTTGTCTTTATAAGAATAACTCATTTGAGTTTGATGTTCAGTGCCCTGTGTTTAGTTGATTTATAACCATTTTAGTCAATCATTTTATGGGTTTAGCCTTTTCGTACTTCATCATATCATTGCATTATAGCCTCTTATTGCCTTTATTTCTATACTTAGCGTAACTTTGCCAGGGATGATTGGATTTCAATACAGTTTGATATGTAGCGATATACTAAAAAGAGACTCTATTGAACTTAACAGCATTTTCTGTCATCATTTTGGAGTATTGCCTCTGATCATTTATCAAAATAAACTTGGATTGATGTGTCATTCCCTTAACTAAGGAATATTGGATTTTATTTTGGTCAGTTTGACATGCAACCTGGTTTTACTGTATTTAGATCTCAGAAATGTTTATGAATACATTAGTCCACCACTGCAGGGTGTCTCATTATAACATATTCCTTGATGCAACACTGGTTTTGTTATGGATCCCATGAGACTGTGAGAATTATATATTTCATTGTAATGTAATCCATATGATGTGGCATTGTCTACTGCTCTCTAAACTGAACATGGCTCCCATCAGCAAGATCAATGTGAGGGAACACTGTAGTCTGTTATCATTTAGATCATGTCAGGCGAATTTCAATGTATTCTCGTGTACTCATGTGAGAATACATTGTTTACAAAATATACATGGGTAGGATTCAGCTTTATTCCATCTCCACATATTTTAAACAATGACTTATGTACACATCATGAGTACCCAAAGTACATCACTGGGAGTTATGGCCTCTTATTGCTTGTCCTGTTTCCATTGTATTTCCCATGTACACTGTGGCATGTCGGAGTTGTTATGCCAACACTGTGGTAGGTGTGGGGTGGGATGCTTCCAATATTTATTTAAATTATTATAAAAGTCCCACCCAGGCTTGATTTTGGTTGAAGTTAAATTAGTGAAAGATAGATGTAAAGCTCTGAGCCCCCAGTCAGCAATACCGACGGTTAAATGATTGAATATGCAAACAAGTGAAATTCACCTAATAACAATTTAATGACAATTCAATAATCAAATGATTAAAATTTCCCAAATATTCTCCTTCCGCTCAACCCTGTGATAGCCTAGTGCATCATTTGATTTGTAGTGTGAGATAGCTTTCTACCTGTCCTTGTATTCTACTCATCTGTGTATTCTTCCCTCATATCCCTCCAATTCTTTCTCCTCTTCCTCTCGACTTTCTCCAAATTGCTTCTCTCCTCGACTTCTCTATACTTCTCCTCCTTTTCCACTTTCTCCTCCTCGACTCATTTTCCTCCTCCTCCTCCTCCTCGACTCTATACTGACTAGACTTGTCAACTCCGACTGCTTTGCTAGTCTTACTTCCGTCTCCCCTCTTAGAGGCTAGGGACTCACTTAACCAGAACTTCTGTCCCAAAAAAATCTTCCTTTACGAAGCTTTGTCTTTTCTTAGAACCTCCTCTCTAAGTTTTCCCACCAAATTACGAGTGGCTTCTATTGGAGTAATCCTATTTGCTCAGCAATCTTCCAAAGAGAACTAAATTTTTGCTTGCTAGTTAGAATTTATAATTCGGATCGAAATTGTTATCACACAATCCGTCTCAATTCCAATTGGATGTCGCTTTGATTCGATTCAATCAAACTTAGCGGACAATGTCCGTCTCACTGTCTGTCCACGTGGGGACGGATTTAGAACACGCCCCATTCCCTCGTGGTTCCTCTGATCTAGGACAAAGCTGTAACACGTAGGTGGGAAGTCACTCGATCTAACGCCTATGCCGATTCAAGATGCCGGGTCGTCTCTCTGATCATGGTAACCTTGCGTAAGAGATTAACTCTAGCCTACAGCATGTTCAGACATCAAACATGGCTTGTAATAATAATACCTTAGTTTATACATGACTTACGAACTGGGGTTGAGCAAACATGACATATAACTTTAGAAAGAAATATTGAGATATAACCAAAATTTTATCTAACTTGTGTATTAAAAAAATGGCATATAATTTTTTTTTTTATCAGCATTCTACGACATAAATTAGGGCATGTATTGCCTCCGATTATCCATAATGTTGATAGTTTGTGCCCACAACATCATTTTACCAAGGATTATTGGCATATCATCTGCTTTTTATTGCCATCATCTGCCATGATATTAAAATTGTAGCAGTCAGTCTATTCAATTTTATGAGTTATTCCCCACCCCTTCACTCATCATCGTAATAGTAGTTTTCTGCAACTTAACTGCTCCAGGAATCACTCACTCATGAGCAAATGTAGTGGGCATCTTTATATGTACATGTATTGATGGACTCTTGTAAGAGTTTGATTCACAGAAGTTGCACACAAATTAATTTTGTTTATATCCCCCGATTGTTGGACGCACCCACTTTTATTTGGGCTTAGTCTGTTGAAGGTATTGCTAACCAAAATTTAGTTAGTGAGACAATTAATGATACTAATAACTCCAGTTACCCAAGTAATCTAATTTTCATGTATGTAGACTATTTTTAATGTGTGACAAGAATTAATAACTTAATTAGAACAAACAATTAAACCTATTATTCAACAGTTGACTTATTCTATTTATGTTCTATGATCATGGTTTACAATAGATTAATAGGAGACTACTGTGTTTAAATGATTTATATTATAGGAGTATTACATGTTTAACTTACATGGGCTATTGTCAGTTTTCTGCAGCTTCCTGCACAACCAGTCCATGCATCCATAGGAATTGTTATGACTCAGTTTCCCTGTACAAAAAGCCTGGGATATAGACCAACGTCAATCGCCTCCGCAGTAACAATCAGAGAGTACACAGTTGCTCTCCAGGTAAGGGGTTCCTTTACTTATTGTATTGTTTTCAGTACAGCAGAAGTCCGTTTATCCATACAGGTCATGGAGCTCCAATTTCATTTGGATATAGGAGCATTTGCTAATGAGGATGTTATGATATATTTACATATTAACAACAGAGAATGAGAGTTTATTTCAGGTATGAGAGTCTCATTGTCTGCCTATTCCTGGGATTGAATAAACAAACTTTTATTGTATTTATAGTCAAGAAGATTATCAATGATTATTAATTGGTATGATAATCTGAAGAGTGACATTTTAAAATGAAAAAGTATAGACATTGAACCCGTTAACGAAACATCAAGTCCTCGAGTTATTTTATGTCCAACAGAACAGCACATCCATCGCTTTGTATAGTGTGCTTTTATTCAGAATACATGTGCCCATTTATTTAAAATCTTAAGACCATGCTGTGGAATGTTCAGAACCTTAGATCACCTAACACTGGAATTACTTGTTTAATTTTTTCTTATACTGGTGGATACACTATACCACCAGCAGTCAGTAAAAGGTTTGATAGGGACCTACCATTCTATTTTCGGTAGTGCCAAGGTGGAGGCTCTGAGTTATTCATCAGTTCCTTAGCCTGAACATATACTTTTAACAAAAACACGGAGACAGCACGAAACTCTTCTTGTGCCATAAATCTCTCTCTCTCTCTCTCTCTTATCAATCAAGTTCTAAAGAAAACGAAAAAGAGAGAGAGAGAGATTACCTATGGCTTAATGAAAGCAATTTATGACAGCATTATTAAACCTCCTTGACTTGGCAATCTATTAATTCAAGACATGCATTAAATACCCAAAATACTGACTTTATGAGTAATTATTTTCTAGTTTCCCTTATGTATGTGTTTTTACAAAGCTTAATGTTTCAGATGTATACCAATGAACATACAGTGCTGATTATATGTATATATATTTATTTATTTTTCTAACATGTTTGAGAAGATTTAAGTAACATAAAATGTAGTAGTGAAAGAGATTAACCCTTAGAAAACTTTGCTGGAAAACAAATTGATGCACTATTAAAATATAATGCATAATGCTTATGAATTTTTAAGGATAATATATGTTTAATCCAAATAAATATGAAGATTTTGAAGCAACTTGAGGCCACATGTTAAAAAGTAAAATGTCTCCCTACAAATGTCATGAGCATATTACTTTGAGATGCCAATTATGCCCAGTACATGTCACAACAAATTTCATTAATACATTATTTTGGTCTACCAATGATATCCAAGAAAAAGTGGCTGTTTATGCTATAATATTTCTCATAAATAAAATTTTAAGATAAATAAATTTAAACTTTAAAAACAATTAAATTTAAAGTGTGCAATATAATTCTTGTCTTGTGTGCATTTTTTTGAATTGATAAGTCATTCCATGTTAATTTCCAGCACAATGACAATTTACAACATTGTGTGAATTCATTTAATTTTTAGGGTATCACTATTCAGTTTCTTGTGAAAAATATTTTCTTCTGTTATCCAAATGAGTGGATTGAATATATGTAATAGAGTGGGGCTGGTTACCGATATCTTGAGGATGATCAGACTTGGTGTTATAGCCCTGCTTGAGTGAATAATAAAAAATATGACATCAATAGGTGGAATAAACATTTATGTGAACAGATATATAGAATAGAACAACACTAGCACCTGTATACAGAATAAAACAATTTAATTAATTATATAAACAACATAAAATTGTACATGACTCCTGAAGGATACACTTCTGTTAGAAAATGATAACCAATAGTTACAAAAATGGAATTATCCAATCCTTTTATAAAGAGATGACACATTTCATCATAAAACTGAGTATGAGTTTGAACTCAAACTTCCAACATGCTATCACATCTTAATTATACAAATGAATTAATGAAATCTACCTTCTGTCTTAACTACATTATTTGCTAACTAACAGTTCATCATGATGAACATCCTAAAAAGCTAAGAACAATCAGTTCTGAGCATAAATGTTTAATATCTTTTTAAACAAATAAACTTACACAATTATCTCAAGACTCCTATCAAAGAAAAGTAACGCATGAAATTCTCAGAATACATAATTATCATAACATTCAAGACAACACTTTCAAGCAATTATCTTAAGACTCATATAAACAATTGATGTATAAATTTAAGACAAATAAATTCAATTAATTATCATATCGTTAGACTCATATAAGAGAAATATTATATGAAACTAGGACAAATAAATTCAAACTATTATTTTCAGACTCCTATTAAAGAAATTTTATGAAACTATTATACAGTAATTTGCTGTTTTTTCCTCTTTTTACAGAATTGTGTTTCAAGACTTCCAATACACATTCTTTGACCCTTTTATGAGAAAAGTACTTGCTACTTCTTCTTCAGAGTCAGGATCTCAATTGGACTGACTAACTTTACAGCTTAAGACATTTAAAAACATGAAACTTTACCTTAGAACCAAATCACAAAGCTATTAATTATCCAATAAGATTTTAGGGTTATTTGACTGCCAAAATTAACACACACCCATCAAGGTTTGAAAAATTCCACATATTTTGATCTTCTCTTCATAACTGATGTCTGCAAATTTTCAGCTTATGATATATATTTCAGCAAGCACAAACACTGTTTCTGCAACATCTCATTCCCTGGCAGTTTTGGTACTTAAACCCAGTTCACTTCATTTTGACTAATTTGACTGGCACAATTATTGGATGGACGTCATTTTGACTAATTTGACTGGCACAATTATTGGGTTGACCTCATTAAGAATCAGTCCTATCAGACCAATTAAAATAGCACATCCTTTACAACACGCTATGGATTAAAATTCCATGCCGATCACATACATCAACCTATAATGGCTGTTTCATGCTAATTCATGCACATTACAATCATCTGAAAATTCACACTGTTACAGAATGGAATTCTATAGTTTCCATGGATGGCTTTGTATAATTTCAATGGATGGCACATTCTATAGTTTCCATTGATGGCTTTCTATAATTTCAGTGGATGGCTTTCTATAATTTCAATGGATGGCACTCTAGAGTTTCCATGGATGGCTTTCTATAGTTGCCATGGATGGCATTCTATAGTTTCCGTGGATGGCATTCTATATTTTCCATGGATGGCTTTCCATAGTTTCAATGGATGGCATTCTATAGTTTCCATGGATAGCATTCTATAGTTTCCTTGGATGGCTTTCTATAGTTTCCATGGATGGCTTTCTATAGTTTCCATGAATGGCATTCTATAATTCCCATGAATGGCATTCTATAATTCCCATGGATGGCTTTCTATAGCTTCCATGGATCGCATTCTATAGTTTCCATGGATGGCTTTCTATAGTTTCCCTGGATGACATTCTATAGTTTCCATGGATGGCATTCTATAGTTTCCCTGGATGACTTTCTATAGTTTCCATAGATGGCTTTCTATAGTTTCCATGGATGGATATTTATTTTTTGTTGAGTCTTTTAATTCATGGTTCGTAGCAAACGCAAAGTCCTTGAAGATAAATATTCTCTGACAAAATATTTACACAGTAATTTAATTGTATAAATAAAAAGGTAATTATTATTTCACATGGCAATTATGTTATCGTAGTATTATATGATTATGTGTTATGTGGGTATTATATGATTATATCTGGGTATTTGGATCATAGGCATTTATGATTATATCTGGGTATTTATGATCAAATATGGGTATTTATTATTATACCTGAATATTATATAATTGTGTCAGGTGTTATATGATTGCATCTAGGTATTATATGATATTATCTGGGTATTATAGCATATGGGTGTTATCTGATAGTATCTGGGTGTTATATGATAGTATGTGGGTAAGCAGCAGTAATTCTCGTGAATTTGATCATATCTAACAATTATAATTTTACACTATGTTGTAAGCATTTTAAGGATTTCCCACTCTGAGATTTCTATTTCTTGGATGATATCGCGTGTACGTTTATCTATCATTTCTAATTCATAAAGTTTATTTTCGAGTTTGTGTAAATCTTGCAAGTTCGCCACAACAAACTCCTCTCTCTCTCTCCAGTCATAATGTTCGGTCTCTCTCTCGTAGTAGCCGCGCATTACTTCTGCGAGATTGTCACGCAACTCTTTTACGCGTTCGTACATGCAAGTTAGTATTTCCGGGTCCATCAAATTGAGACAGTATTTACTGTGTAAATTTTCAAGATGTGTTTTGATTGATGCTATAATTTTGTCGTTCATATATGTATATGATTTTGTCTATATGTTTGTTATGTTCAGACAAAAAATGATTACGCAGAAAAAAAAACATTCGCGCGTCTGTTGTCATAAATTAAAAAATTAAGTTAACAATAATGGCAAATATCGGAGAAGCACATTCCATTAGATTAGCTCGAGAGCGACTAGAAGCAATCAAAAAATATCTTCCCGTGACAGATTCTGTGAGACAAAAATTACAAGCGCGGCAACAAGCACAAGTTGAATATGCAACAGACGTAGAACAATTATTTAAACCCGTTACAACAGATACTGAAAAAGCTGCGGTGGCCGCTCAAAGAGCTATATGGGGAGATATTAACGATGAGGAGGAGAGGAAAAAGCTGGGTATTATTCCAGTATTAAAACAAACCGCTGAGCAGACTGAAAAAATAGCAGCGAGAACTAAAAAAACAAAAAGATTTTACGAGAACTTCCAACTGATATAGCTGCAGCTCAACCCCCACCCGTCGGCGAAGAAATACTTGAAGATATTGGACAAATTCGTACTGAAATCGGTGATCGCACACCAGAAACAGAAACAGAACAATCCAGGGCTAAAGTTGATATAAAGGATAAATTTGTCGAAAAGGGTATTAAATCCATAAAGGCGGTTCCAACCAAAGCTGGTTTAGCTGAGTTTGCCGTGCGAAGTTATGATCAACGAGGCAGAGTTTTAAAATCCGAATATGCCAATGATGCTATAGGTCGTGAAAACTGGTACAAGTGGATATTTCGTATATACTATGATGTTGATCAGGCTAGAAACAGTGATACTAGACATATTAAATTTTCTAGCGCAATAGATAATTATTTTGCACGATTACAACAACCTCCTCCCCAACAACAGGGGAAACAACAACCACAATCTCAAAAGGGAAAATTTCACGATGCTCTTGGTGCTACTGGCAGTGGTTTGGGAAGTGGTCTTACTTGTCCTAACAATATCATCAATGACGTATCGCGGTTAGAAGTTCTCATAGGAGGAAAGCGAGCTGGAAATAACTCGCCAGAAATAATTAATGAAGCAGCTGATATCTGTCAGCGATTATTTCAAGGTGGTATCATGGATGCTAGTATATACTGAGAACTTATTGATGAGCTCGCGGACGGTGTTACCGTCAGTGGCTACTACAGCGACTAGTTAAATAAATAACTAATTAAATAAAATGATCGTACACAATTCTTATCGTAGACCAGTCATGGTCAGAGTTGTAAATTCACGAGTACCCGTATACAGGATGACTTATGGAAATGGATTCGGTGATGTTGTTCGGGGTTTATTTGCGAGGATGGCTCCTAAAGCAATACCGATCGCAAAACAATTATCGATGAAAGCCATTGATGTTATTAAAGATAAAGCTCCTGGCGCTGTTGGTAACGTTGCCAGTAAAGCGTTCTTGGCAATCAAGGACAGACTAGCACGATTAATACGCAGGATTCCACCACCGATAAAATTACCAGCCACCGCAGACATGCCTGCAAATGTTAGCAAAGTAATAAACGAAGCTGCAAATCAAAATTAGCGTCGCTGATAAATCAAGAAATAAATCAAGAAATGAACACAAGTCTGGCGGCGGGAAGCGGTCTTCGTTTTAGACGATAACTTTTATAATAAAATGTTTAAAAGGGAATCCGACACAACATTCGACATAGAAGAACCGGTTCTTAAAAATAAAACAGATGATTTTGAGTATTATTCTTATGACGCACGAGAACCAATTCGACAAGGACGAATTGAATTACAGGTTCAAGATACAAGTAAATATTTCTTGCCCGCTGAAGCATTTATTGAAGTAGAAGGTGAAATTACAAAAATAGACGATACAAACTACGGCCCTGATGATAAATACGGTTTTGTCAATAACGGAATTATGGCCTTGTTTAGTAGCGCCATATATGTGATTGATGGAAACAATATCGAAACGATTCAGAATGATGTCGATGTTGCTACAACAATAATAGGTTTAGCAAGATATTCTGACGACTTTACAAGATCAGCTGGTCCATCAATGATGTTTGTCAAGGACACTTCTGACCAAGCTGATAACGATCCATTTCGTTACATGCAGGTGACACATGATACTGCAGTTAACCCACAACCCGCTGGGTTACCTAGACTAGCTGATGCATTCCCGATGCTACATAGTTCAAACCCTAATCTCAATTTAGGTTTCAGTATACGTAAACAAATGTTAAAAGGAAATAATATAAATTTTTCATGTGCGATTCCACTTTCTCATATCTTTGGATTTTGCAGAGATATCAGAAAGGTAATTTTCGGAGCAAAACATACGCTCGTGCTTGTTAGAAAAAATAACGACGATGATCCTTTATGGCGACCCGCCGCTGTGGGTGACGCTGGTAAAGTAGAAATTAAAAAACTATCACTGTGGATGCCGGTAATGACTCCGGCAATTGCTAAAGAACAGCGACTGCTTTCTTGTATGGATCAAGGTGGCAAATTGTTGTTATCGTGGCTTCCAACAACCACAGATAGTATTCAAAGTAATAATAATGGTTTATTTACATGGCATATAGCATCACAGCAAGGGGTTTCCGCGCCGCGACATATTTTTATTGCTCTTCAGGATGCTGCACGAATAAACTCACAAACACGGATTCATATGATATTTGACAAACTCAGTGTCTCAGAAATTTCCTTAAAAATAAACGGACATCAAGAACTATCTGAAAACATACTGTTAAATTTTGATAATAATCAGGTTGCACGTGCATATCAACGTTTGACAAAATATCTGGCGCGTGATATAAATACTGATACTGGTTTGCAAATATCACAATTGGATTTTATAACATATTATCCAATCTATTACTTTTCACTAGAGCATCTTGATTTAACTAGACAATCTGTCGTTGATATTCACTTTCGGGCTAATGTTAATAGAGGAGCTGTAGCTAATTACAGAGCAATTGCTGTTATACTCAGCGATAAGGCAATGTTACTTGAAGGTGCTGGCGGTCGGATGAGAGTCGTTGATGCACCAGTAGAAAACATGTAAATGTTTTCAAAAACATGTAAACAATTAGATCGCTCCCATTTAAATAAAATGTCATACAATCATGTTAATGTCACTCTGTTTCCTGGTCAGGTTAAGGAATTACAATCAAAACATGCAAGTGTAGCCGGGGCGAAAATAACTTTGAAACTGGTGGTCCAAATAAGCTATCGTTGACTAAAACACAACTTAATCATTTTAACAAAGCAAAGCAAGCAAAGGCTGGTGTCCAACTTGATTTTACTTCAACAGCGATCAAAGACATGATTAAAACAGGTGGTATATTTCCTCTTCTCGCAGCAATACCAGCACTGATTGCTGCTGCTGCTCCCGCAGTCGCAAAAACAGCCGCGTTAGGAGCTGTTGGAACCGCTGCTGAAATGGAATTAAAGACAGCAACTGTAAAAGGATACAAAAAAAAAAGGATACGGCCTAAGACTTCCAGGAACTCCGCCCTCATGGTATCCCAAACGGTTTTGAAAACAACACCAATGTCAAATTTTGATTTACTCGATGCTGTTAAACAATTAAATATAAAAAATTTCAGAGGCGTCTTTATGAGAGATCAGTTATCGCAACAACCGAATAATCCAGAAACTGCAATTATTAATCTTGATAACAGTGATGGTCCAGGAACTCACTGGGTTGCTTACGCGATACATCTACGTGGAATTATCTATTCTGATTCTTATGGGTTAGCACCGCCAGTCGAATTCCTCAAATATTCCATCCACAGTTTGGTATTCAACGCTACCAACACAAACACTAACCGATCCACCAATATGTGGCCGTGAAGTATTAAATGTTCTCACCGCGATATCAAAATCAACCAAACCGCCTCACAAAGTCGTGCACGAGTATAACGCGGGTCGATTTAAACAATCGTTAAAGAATAATGGTTGATATTTACGGAAGATCTCTTCTCTCAAAGACAAAAAAAAAAAAAACGCGGCGATGTAGATTTATCAAAAATATGCGACCAAGGATGAAATCGACAATCTTTTATCGTTATCCGGGATAGACCCAGATGAGGTTGTTATTTTTCAGGACCGACACGGAAAACTAAAAACCAGCGATATCAAATGGCATGAAATAATTCGTAGGGTTATTGGAGCTACTCCGGGTAACATGCATGTGTTCACTGACAGCAGAAAAATCAAAGATTCGCTGATATCAATCGCGGTGTTAGGAGATGATGCGCAGAAAACTGCAGGGGAACGCGTAAAAAAGACCGGCGACACAATGACAGGTGAACTCAGTATGAACGGAAACAAAATAGTGGTTTTAAGAGATCCAACATCCCCGGAAGATGCCGCGACAAAAAATTATGTTGACACCATTGACGGTAAATTATCCACGTTGCGGGAATAGTATGATGCTCATGTAAACGCGTTTGCAAATCTTCGCAGAAACTTTAGAAAAATTAATGAAACCGCAGAGGAATTCTTCGGTACTCCACCCACCGCTGATATGAAACTTTCTGATATCAAAACTAACACTGACACGATCAAACAAACACAGCAAGATATCGTAAGTGGGATTCCTGAGATCGTTAACAAAACCAGTTTGATTAAAATCCCTTCTGGAGCTACTCCCGGGCATATTACCAACATAGTATACACGGTATCATCTGGATTCGCAACATGGTCTAAACAAAATAATACTATCAAATATACCCCAACAGTTACTGGCGTGTATAGACTGTCTGTGTTCAGTGCTGCTAAATTTGAGATATTTACAACGTATCCCTGGCGACATTTCACCGACAAGTTTTCCGGGGTTGTAACTATCATATTAAACAAGGGAACCGAAGAAACATTTATACTGGAAGCAGCCGATAAGAAATTAATCGCAACATCTTACTGGTGGTGTTTGGAATTTGTAGCTGAAACTCCTCAATTGGTTACCGCATAATCTAAATAATGGCGTCAAAGTCAACGACTACACTGGATGCGCAGCAATATAGATACGATCAAGTACGCGAATGGCAATAAGAGTTAAAAAATACCATTGACAAATGCACAATAAAAGTAAAAAAATACAAGCGACGTGTAATCGTGTTGGATGCTGTAGTATACTCAGTATCCGCGTTAGTTGCATCCACTGGAGTAGTATTATCAGCGCTAACACCAGTGACAACTGCAATCGCGGTAACAATTACAGTTTCAACATCGACGACAATTGCAGGCGTTGCTAACATCATCGCGAAAAAAGCGCGAGCACAAAATTAAACGAATATGATAAAGTTAAACATGCGGCCACGAGCGCCTACTCGAAATTATCGTCGCTGATATCATCAAGTCTCGGCGATACAGCAATATCAGATTCCGAATTCGTGCAAATGGCAAAGATATACGAAGACTACACCAGCCGTTTGAAAAGACAAAAGATAAATAATGACAGAATTACTTCATCGAGCTCTGCTCGATATAGCCACAAATACAAATCAGACAATCGCAAATACAAACCCCGTGAAAACTTCTTCGATAACAGTAATTTCAACTAAACCAGAATTTAGTATTAATTTTCCAACTGATATTCCAGTAAACGAGATCGCGTTAGCACAATTACGAGTATATTACAGCTGGCCCAATATCAGATCAAAATCATTTGGTGGATTGCCAGCGAATAATTCGTTTGTGTTTGCAAATAAAAATAAACAAGATGGCACTCCCGACTGGAACGTCATTGGGTTAAGATCCGGGTCTTATCAAATCGAAGAAATCAATAAGGAATTACAACGTCAAATAAAAAATATCACAGGAAAAGAATCCAAAATAACAATAACTGTTCATGAGCCAACGCTGTCTTCTGCAATTGAGATAAACTCTCCTGACTACCCCGTAGACATATATAATAGTTCGATCAGAACAGTGTTAGGATGGCCTAAAACTCCACCGAAGTACCACCGACACCACCAGAACCTAAAAAGTCTGATTATGTCACTGACAATAAATCATACCACGGAATTTTACTATTATACGAGGATAATTTAATTCAACTAAAAAACGCATTGATTGATATTATCAGGAATGCCAAAAAAGAATTTCGTAATGATGGAGCATCTCACGTATGGTCTACATTCAAAATTATACGCGACACTGACGAAGTCAGGGACGCTACAATGAATGATGCGCGAGCGAAAACAATTATCGATTACCCCTTTTATAATCAGAAATATTTTTTCAGGATAAAGATTATCGTACAAGAAGATTCCGATACGTGAATTATCCGTGACAAACGTGATCCTGTCCTTGCTAATGGAAAAACTGCTCTGTTAAGTAAAGATTCCAAACCAGGAATGTTGACTGGGATTGATAAACCATATTATGCTCGATTGTATCCTGTGACCGCAGTCATTTATAGAATCTATCCGATAAAAAAACAAAAATCAATAAACTTGCCCCAATGAGATTATCAAGGCTAAATTGTGTAGCCGAGCGAGTAATGGAATATTTTACAAATGCGAAGCGTGGAAACGGTTTAACCGATCTGCGACGTGAAAAAATAAACAAATGGGCTGAATCGGTCAAGGATACAGGAGCGTCAATAAACGATGTCGCTGAGTTATCAAGTAAATTAAAATTTCCAATGATAGTAAAAACATTAACGGGGGAGGTATTATATGAATCAGCGAATAAGTCAAAGGGAGCGCCGATTGAAATTATTGACCATAACGCTCACGCTTGGACTAACGCATTAACAATGTTTCCACGAGATCGTGTTGTGAAATATTATTCGTCAGAGAATTCTTGGGGCAGAATGTTCGATGCTATCAGCCGGATAAGCAAAAACGACCCTGTGTCGGTGTGGTTGTTTAAAAGTTCCGAAGATGGTGAGCGTGATCAATTTGTAAGACCTAGCGGCGAATTATATCGTAAAGAATCTCTGCATGAAGAAATGAAAAAACTCGCACAGAAATATCCAGAAAACGCTGAGCAGTTATTAACCAATTGTTTTACAGTTCCGTCAGTTGCCGCCCACTCTGCCAGAGAGAGAAATTTATGGAGACCAACACGCGCTGAGTTCCTTGAAGATGTTCAGTTAAGTTGTATCGAATATGGACACAGCGGTTTGTGGAATACCAAGTATGACCACAAAGATGTCATTTCCGTAGACATGATTGCGTGTTATCCGGGAAGTTTTCTCGGGATGGGCGAGTGTGCTGAATATTTTAAAAGATTTGGTCATCCTTTTCATGAGATGGCCAGAGTTGCTATAAATGGTCCATTACCCGATTTTGATCTGACAGGATTTGCTCGTGTGACATCGTTTGAATTTACTAAGAATCTTCCTCCGTGCTGTTATGTTTGGTTTGACAGACACTTCTCAGAGAAGCGCTGGGCACCGATAGTATTATTACGATATATGCTTGGCAGTAAAATATTGATATCGTTGACGGTCAGTGAAGCGATCATATCGTACCGAAAACAGACTTCGGTTTGGTACCAACACCGGAATGTATCAGTCTCGATGAAACCATTGAAGAATATGCACGAGAGTGTCCAAATACTCCTGCTGATGTCATTAACAATGACGCTCCTAATATTCTTAAGATTAAACTCAGCAACAGTGAAAAAACAGCAAAGATCTTGGTAGAAGAATAATTTTATAATTAATGATACCACTGCGAGAAATATACTTTGTATTCAGGAAGATATTTAATTATCCGACGGGATAAAGTTGGGCACAATTGTTAGTTACATTAATGGAGAATCACCTCAGTACACACATTTAAGATCTTCGATGCTGGCTTATGTTTCTATAAATTTGCTATCAATGATAAATAGATTTCCTAACACTGCAGTTAGAGTTGCTACGGATTCATTTTATATCGATAAAATATATTCAGAATTACTGGCTCGTTTCACAAGCAATGATGAATCATGGAGTTCGTGGAGAATAAAACAAGAAATGTTACATTGTTATTGTGAATCAGCTGATGTTGCGGTTAAAGATAGTTATTGCAAATCCGAATTATAAGAAGTGTTGTTGGCGCCGTCTGTGTATGATCCAATCACCAGACACAAAACTGTTTATTTGAACGGGGCGGGAAGCTCTGGTAAGACAACTCGAGCGATTGAATTATTTCGAAATTCAGATATGATTGTGCTAACACCTACACACAGACTCGCCAGGGAGATGAAACAACGAGGAGTCAATTCTTGTACTTATCACAGCTTTTTCAAATACAGCGGTGGTGCGTGGACTCCTGACCGAATGGGAGAAAAATACATTCCGCGGATTATTATTTGGGATGAAATAGGCACAGTGTCGTTAGATATATTAAAAATATTTCTTGATTGGCTGCTAGCAAAAAAAACCTGCAGTCGTTATGTGCGGCGATCACGGTCAGCCACCACCTTTTGTTGGTCCATCTCCGCATTTGTGGTTAAAAGATTTTGTTGATTATTATGAAGAAGTGTCTGATGAATAATGATCTCTTGATGCAACGTTGAAGGAATTTAAAACATTAATCAGATTACAACCGAATAAAATTCAATGTGAAATTATGCGTAAAATAATTTCAGAGACTTCAATGAGCGACTTTCTGCAAACGTAGAGACCAAACGATTTGATAGTGGCAAGTAGAAAGATAGTCAGAGACACACTTCAACAGCAATTATTTCAATTACAACGGGAGAAATTTCCAATGTTGTCAGTGCCGTTGTGTTATAGACCAAATGATATACGACTACAAAATATTGACGTCGATATACCAGGACAGACCGAAAAAACAGAATTTAGTATTAAATGATATTGTCACAGTTGATGTCAATGTCGTTGAAGATGCACTGCGCGCTGATAAATCCCCGTGGAAGCTAGGATACGCAATGACGATTCATTCATCTCAAGGACTGACTGTTACTGATACAGTTGTTTGGATCGTTGATGATCGAATCGAGTGGTCAAACTTAGTTTACTTGGAAATGTCTCGAGTCAGAAGATTTTCTCAATTGCGGAGAATTGTCTTGGACGAGTCAATGGCTGATGACAACGATAAATGTCAAGTCGATATAATAAGAAAAAAACTCGCCGGTTACAAACAAAGTGACAAAAAAATAATCGCAATTTTGACCTTGACGTTGAATTTATCATGACACTGAAACAACAGCAGAATAATCACTGTGCGAGCTGTAATTGTATAATGTTGTGACAGTATTCGAGTAATAATCCAAGACAATTCACCGTAGATAGAAAAGATAGTAGTCGCGTTCATGCACGACAAAATGTGATGCTGACATGTCTTGAGTGCAATCAACGTCGGGGTGCTAGTTAAGTGATCTGGGCGGTAATTGTGTGTCCTCGGGAATTACTTGTAATTGCTCGCGTGTAAATCCGCGCTGAGGAGCAGCTGAATCCAGTCTGTAAATTGCGGGTCTACCAGTGGATCTAGTTATGTTAGATATCTTGTGTGTGGTAATACTCCAGATAGGATCAGTTGCTCTTTTTTTTACCACCTTCAAGTTCACCTGGTTCATATAAATATCTCACAGTGACATCACCCAGTATTGGTTGTATTGAAAAATCACGTCGCTGTGGTTTATTTGTTTTGGTAATTGCATTAATAGGTTTCATGTTGGTTGTTCGAGTAATTTCATTATTTAATGCAGTTATCACACTTGGTAATCTTGCAACCCATTCGCGAGATCTCTTGTCCTGAATGAATTCCTTCGCGTATTGATATCCAAATAACCGCTCAGCAAGTGTTCGATTAAATCGTTCAACAATTGCCTGATGACGATGAATCTCAGTATGTCCTCGTCTGATAGTGACATTATCTTGCTTCATCGTTGATGATACTGCACCCTGAAATTCTTTGCCAGGATCAAGTTGTAATAGATTTGGCCATCGTAGACCACCTCGTTGATAAATTCGTTCAAAAGCAGAAGCAACCTCAGATGTTGTTTTAGTCATTAACGGTTCTGCATCTTTGTATTTACTTGCAACTTCAACTACAGTTAACGCGTACTTGTATGTTCGACGACGAACGGTATCATGTGGTAGAAATAATATATCAGCTTGATGAACTTCATTTGACACACTAACACTGAAATGTGCAAAATTAATTTTCTTAGGACGTGGTAGATAAATTTGCCATATTGCCTGTTTGGATAACCAATCTGCTGCAGTATCACGTGTGACTTTTGCTGCTTCAGCGAGTTTACTAATTGCTGCGCTACCCTTCCAGTATCCTCTTGGGGAATAATAAATCGATTCCATTATAATTAATTACCAGCACCTAGCGCTAATTTACCTTTCATTGCGGATTTTATTAACCAACTAGCTAACCTCTCCTTGAAAGATTTATCAGTGATGGAATTTAGCGCGTGAATTAATTTCACATCCGCGAGATGCCTATCTTGTAGATTTTTACTTTTATAAGCTACATCATGGACATGGCATGCTTTATCAATATCGTTTATCGGATACTCACCTAGGTTTGGTTGATCTTGGTCATCAAGTCTGATATCAAGTCGGGTTCCAGGACTACAATAATTATATCCTGGTAGATGTTTTTCTCCTGGGTATTTAGCCCACAGAGCCCCTGGTAATTTTCCTAACTTGGCGGCAATATCACCTCCTCGTTTTTTTTTTATACTTGGCGCTGACTGCACCGACTTGTTAGTAGAGATAAATTTAAATTTCTTTTTATCGCATCGCTCACACTTGCCCGAAACCGCGGATCTATTATTTTTTGTTGTAATGGTTGTTAAATCACTTGTTGGCGTGCGCGCCCTGCATTTCACACAATATAAATCCATATTTATTTTATATTATTCTAATGGAAATCACTGACTTTTCTGCAACAAGGAAACGAGAACCAGTTAAGCATCACGCAGCGCTACCAAATTCTGTTCGTATGATTATAATTGGACCATCTGGGAGTGGTAAGACACAGTTGTTACTTAATTTAATAATGAAGTGGATGAAGTGGTATAAGTTGTATTTGGTAGCTCCATCTGTGGACGATCAACGATGCTACGAAGTGTTAAAAGATTTTAATGAAAGTGCAAAATCATTAAATGAAAACGGTGATAATGTTGTTGAATTTATAACTGACATTGATGAAGCACCAAGTATTGATGATATTGATGGATTTATTAATAATTTAGTTGTTTACGATGATGTGATGTTGGATAAACAATCAAATCCTGCCAGGATATTTTCCAGAGGTAGGCACAAAAAACACAGATGTGATTTATGTAACCCAGTGATACACCCAGATACCGAAAGTGATCAGGGATAACTGTAATATTCTTGCAGTGTTTAACGGTGTTGATACACACACGTTACGGAATATACATCAGACTTGGTGCAGTGGCGATATGGATATAAATAAATTTAGAAATTTATTTAGTCATGCCCAATCAACCCCGCACGGATTTGTAACAATAAATTTACATGATCTTCGAACACGATATCGAGACGGGTTAGATACGATATTTGGAGGATAGCAGCAGAGGGAGGGAGGGCGCGCCTCCAAATTGTCACCGACAATCGCGCATTTTTCCTTCGAAGTTACAACAAAGAAGAAAAAATACCAGCGATAAAGGTAAACTGAGTTGTTTTACGCTGGATACGCACTTTTTTAACGATTTTGTTTGGTGTTTTTATAGGAAGGCTTAATTTGCGAAAATACGAGTGAACCAATTAGAGGCTGTTCGCCCTCCCTGCTGCTGGGTATTATATGATTGTATCTTGGTGTTATATGACTATCTGGGTGATCTATGATTGTATCTGGGCATTATAAGATTGTATCTGGGTGTTATAAGATTGTATCTGAGTGTTTTATGATTGTATCTTGGTGTTATAAGATTGTATGTGGGTGTTATAAGATTGTATGTGGGTGTTTTATGATTCTATATGGGTGTTATAAGATTGTATCTGAGTGTTTTATGATTGTATCTGGGTGTTATAAGATTGTATGTGTGTGTTTTATGACTGTATCTGGGTGTTTTATGATTCTATTTGGGTGTTATAAGATTGTATGTGGGTGTTTTATGATTCTATATGGGTGTTATAAGATTGTAGCTGAGTGTTTTATGATTGTATCTGGGTGTTATAAGATTGCATGTGGGTATTTTATGATTGTATCTGGGTGTTTTATGATTCTATTTTGGTGTTATATGACTATCTGGGTGTTGTATGATTGTACATGGGAATTATATGATTGTATCTGGGCGTTATATGATTTTATCATGGTCTATACTATATTTTAAAGTGAAAATTTTTAAACTCAGAAAAAGTGAGATTCTTATTTAAAAAGGTATTAAAATGGAATTGAAATAAAAATTATGCAAGATATTTCAATGCCAGAGAGGAAGAAGTGGTTATACATAGAAAAATGAACAGGCTATGCATGAGTGGAGCTTAAAACTTAAATCAATGATCCATACATTCTCATAAGTAAAATAATATAGACCCTTATTTGCCATCACATAATGCACTGCCAGATCATGATCAAGGTTGTTTGCTCTGTTGATTACTCCTATGAAATTGCATAGACTAGGATATGCCAGTGTATTATGCAATGGCAGATCTAGCCCTGTGAAGCTTGCAGTTGGACTCGACTTACCAGTGACTATATACAGTAACTATTATTGAATTATTGTAATACATTTGGGCAAATGCATAATGCTAATAGATGTGGAGAATTTAACCTTATGTGTTACTAGCAATGTGCCATGCACTTACAACTAGAACAAGAGTCTGTTATAGTAGAATAAATTAACATCAGTAAAATTTTGCATCTATAAAATTTCACATAATATACCGGCAGATCAAGGGTCTTGTTCTGCATATTCAATAGTGATTTTAATCAAATGGCATGTACATTGCTCTTGTCTGAGTCTTTTCTGCTTGTTCCACTGATGAATTTAATTAAATAAGATTGATCTAACTGATATGTGTGACTGGATGTTATGCTGACAGACCAGGGGTCAGTTATGCTTGTTCTAATATTGCTTTGTTCCAATAATATAGATATTGGTCTGACTGGACATAATGCTGACAGACCAGGGGTCAGTTATGCTTGTTCTGATATTGCTTTGTTCCAATAATATAGATATTGGTCTGACTGGACATAATGCTGACAGACCAGGGGTCAGTTATGCTTGTTCTGATATTGCTTTGTTCCAATAATATAGATATTGGTCTGACTGGACATTATGCCGACAGACCAGGGGTCAGTTATGCTTGTTCTGATATTGCTTTGTTCCAATAATATAGATATTGGTCTGACTGGACATAATGCTGACAGACCAGGGGTCAGTTATGCTTGTTCTGATATTGCTTTGTTCCAATAATATAGATATTGGTCTGACTGGACATTATGCTGACAGACCAGGGGTCAGTTATGCTTGTTCTGATATTGCTTTGTTCCAATAATATAGATATTGGTCTGACTGGACATTATGCTGACAGATAGGAGCCTATTCTCCTTAATTTAGTAAAAACTATAACCAAGTAACACAGTCATAAGATCTCACTGCACATTTTGCTGGCAGATCAGTCAGGAGTCCGTTCTCCTTGTTCTAGTAAAAACTATAACCAAGTAACACAATCATAAGATCTCACTGCACATTTTGCTGGCAGATCAGTCAGGAGTCCGTTTTCCTTGTTCTAGTAAAAACTATAACCAAGTAACACAATCATAAGATCTCACTGCACATTTTGCTGGCAGATCAGTCAGGAGTCCGTTCTCCTTGTTCTAGTAAAAACTATAACCAAGTAACACAATCATAAGATCTCACTGCACATTTTGCTGGCAGATCAGTCAGGAGTCCGTTCTCCTTGTTCTAGTAATAACTTTAACCAAATAACACAATCACTGATCTGACTGTACAGTATGCTGGCAGATTAGGAGTCTATTGTCTATTTTACACGTGACCTGGACTAAATAACATAGAAACCAATCTGTCTGCCTGTACATACTGGCAGATCAAGAGTAAGCTTGTTCTAGCTAGCTATTAGCAATTTCCACCAAATAACATAGAAACCAATCTGTCTTCCTGTACATTCTGGCAGATCAGGAGTAAGCTTGTTCCAGCTAGCTATTAGCAATTTCCATCAAATAACAAATATACTGATCTTTATACATTATGCTGGTAGATAAAGGTCTATTTTGTTTGTTCAACTAGTTAATTGAACCAAACAGCATAGACACTGATGTGCCTGCATGTTATATCAAAGGCACATTTTATATCCACAGGTTCAGGTTTGTCCGAATTTTAGATAATAAAGGTAAGTTTGGTAGTTTTATTCCCAGAATAGGAGGAACTAATTGCATTTTGTGAAATTCAATGGGGTGTTTAGTGTACATCGCAAAAAAACAAAGTTTTGATTCCAGACTGAGTATTTTTCATCTGGTTCTTAATTGTGCATTTAGTAGTGAGTCAAATGGCTTAATAGTTACCAAAACTATTTCAGGGTGTGTTTGATTATATTATTCTATTTGAGTAATCTCACCATAATCAAGTACTGTACCATCATTTTAGATTTACATGAAGCATCTTGAATTTGTCCCAGTAACAAAGGTTTTATTCATTTGAATGCAGCATCACAAACAATAGTATTTCTTTATGGCAAGTACAAATTGGAATAAATTTATTTGAATGCACTTATACAATCATATACATAAAGCTTATCATGACAGTTACACATTTTCTGTATGAAGAGAGCTACCGAAACACGCACGCAATTCCAATATGAGTCTAAAACAGAATAAATTAAGCTTGCTGCTCCTGTTTCATTAAATGATACTGGCTTAATTATTTCCACTTTTCATTAATATTTTAGCTCTCATATAAGGTCAGCTAATGTTGTAATCATCCATCTGCTGTGCTTTATTCATTATCATCACTTATTTACCTGCAACCACCATTTTCACTTGTTCTCAACATCCACTGGTCTAACCATTTTCCATCAAGCTTGGTAGACAGCAAATATCTCTCTCTCTCTCTCTCTCTCTCTCTCTCTCTCTCTATATATATATATATAATATACAGCTCATGCAAATCTGTTATAAAATATGGCCACTATTAACAAAAATGTATTAGAAAAGAGTATTTAAAGGCTCTCTAATGCTGGGAAGAATTTTACCACTTTTGACAGGAAGCATTATCTTAAAATGGCCTTTCATGTTTATACAGATGATGCTGATTCACTAGCAAATATGGACCATTGTTAAGTATGGAAACTACTTCAAATAACGTTACGAAAAATGTTAAAATTTTACCCAAAAATTGGATGGTGTTCTGGCATATAATAAGTCATTTTCATTAATTGACAAATTGTTGATTTACAATGTAATAAGACTGTTTTTACTAAAACTTGAAAAATTTAAAAATCTTCTCAAAAACTGCAGAAGTGAAAATTTAACATTTTTAGCATCCTAGCAGGATGTCCTTTAATCTGGTTTCTTTTATTGTTTTTGTTTAAAAAATAAAGCCAATCCACTATCAAATATGGACACTGTTAAACAACTTCTTTAAAACCAGCTACATAATATAATTTGATAGCAACTGAGAGAAATAATCTTATTTTCAAGATGGCTACTATTTTTTTTAATATAATAAAGAAGGGGAAAACCTTGCAATATCAGAAAATGTACTGACCCAGATTTCTGAGCAAACTGCCCTGGCACTTTGTTTTGTGGTAACTGTCAGACAGGTAAGTGATTTTAGCCCCATTTGGACCTCTTGTTTCATGTATGAATAGTTACCGCAAAATCAGTACTGGTATTTACAATTTTCAATTTATCAATAACTGACAAGTTTTGCCATCTTGAAAGAAGAAAAAGATTCTCAGCACAAAAACTTCAAAGACAAACAATAATTATAATTTTCCTGAGAAATCTTGTATGAAAAATAAGAGGGTATGAAAAATTATAGACAGTTTGGTCAGATAAAATTAGCAGAGTTCAAAACAAGAATTATGGACAATGTGGTGCCAAATAAAATAATAGTATTCCAAACCATTATCTAATATAAGTTTAATAATCACACCATGAATGTCATTTATTGGCATATTTTAAAAGCATTTTTTGTTTCATGTCCACAGCCCAAACTGCAGTTAATCACAAGTGACACACATCATGCAAAGTGTCGACTGACCCAAAAGAATTTGTTCCAGGGATGACGTCATACACACAACAACAACACAGAATTTTCACTACAAAGAACAACATGATTTTCCAATACCCAGATATCCTACCTGGAACAAAACTGAACTTGTGTAACACAGAGAGAATTTATAGCTCCAGAAACTTGTTGGAACAAAAGAGAAAGCAGTATATGCAGCTACTGATCCAAAAATGCAGAGGTTAAAATTCTATTTGCTTTTATCAAATACAAACTTGAGAGGAGTGATTGTACAGCCAGTGGTGGTGGGATAATAACATTTATTCATTCAGGTATCATGGCATTCATGATGAAAGAACTAGAATCTGAGCACCTGGAGCAGATTTCTTATGAAGAGTATCTAAAGAATACTTAATGGTTAATCCATCATGTACATTGGTCCCCATCGATAAATGAAAATCATTGTTCAGATAATCTTGTAAAATTGCTTGACAATAGTCCAGTAAAGTATGGAAACCTTATTGTCATTGGTGACCTAAATTTTGATATGCAGGGCCTTTCCAAATCCCAATCCCTGGATGTGATGTTGTGATATGACATGCCTAATTAAAAACCTATGTGTTTTAAGAATGTAATCCATCCTGTGTTGATCTCATTCTTACCAATGAAAATAGCCAATGTATTAATATCTTTAATGCAACTTCTGGTATTAGTGATTTTCGTAATTTGGTCTTTAGTCTTTTAAGAGACAATATGCATTCTGCAACCAGTAAATGAATGTTGTATAGAAGTTTCAAAGATCTTGATATGATTGACTTTGTAAATGCGTAGCCTGGGAAAACTATAGGAAGCAAATAAATTTGGTAAACAAATCAATGAATAAGTCTCTGAGAGATTACTATATAGAGAGATGTGCATAGAGCAGTAAATCTAGGAACTTCTGTTCAACTATTAAGCCATATTTTTCTAATAAATGTTCAGTTGGTCAAGAGAAGACCATTCTCATTGAAGGTACACAAATTGCAAACAGTAACAGAGAAATGTGTGAAATCTTCAATAATATTTATGAAAGTGTGGCATTAGACATTGGTATGGATGTTTTTTTTGACTCCCTAATCCATCAGAGTATCAAGGTTATTATGGACAATGATAACATGGATACGTGTTTTGAATTTAAGTAAGTTAACCAAGAAAGAAGTGCATAAAATGGTTAGCAGTTTAAATTCCAAAAAAAGAGGGGATCATATTCCTGTTAAACTGTTAAAAGCTGGGGCACCAATCTTTGTGAGACCTAATTTACAAAACTATTCAATCAAATATTTTTCCTGATCATCTAAAGGAAGCTCTAGTAGTTGATTTTCAAAAAGAGCAATCCATTTAATAAAAGTTATCATAGATCTGTCAGCATTTACCCATCATGCCCAAGCTGTTTGAGAAATCAATTGAGTTAGCATCATTTATTAAGAACATTTTTTAACAAACATTTAGGTGCTTTTTCATAAAGGCCATGGATGCCAGGCCACTCTTTTATGCTTGCTTAAGACTAGTGGAAGGCTCTTATGAAAACAGATATGTCACTGCAGTCCTGATAGACTTATCCAAAGCTTTTGATTGCATCCCTCATGATATTCTGATTTCCAAGTTAAAGGCTAATGGTTTGTCAGATCACTCAGTAGGGCTCTTACTGAGCTATGTGTCAAATCATAATCAGCAAATTAAGTTGCCGGGTGACCTGAGTAGTTGGTCTGAAATTCAAACAGGGGCTCCTCAGGGATTGATCCTTGGACCATTACTTTTTAATGTTTTTATCAGCTATATCTTCTAGCTTATTTGATAAGGCTCTTTATATAACTATTTATTTTTTGTACACCATTTATAAAAAGGATAATTATTTGTTGCACTTGAACATTTTATGTTAGGAAACATTTGCAGATTTCTCTAAGGATTAGCTGAAAATAATAATCATATTAGCTTGCCTGGCAGTAAGGTCAAATGAGTTGATGGTATGGCCTGTTGTACATTGTTCATTCACAATTCCTATTTACATGTTCTTCTCAAAACTGCTGGACCATTTATATGATGAAGGTCAGTCTGACATCCAGATGTTTCACAATTACACTGTACTGCTAAAGTAGAAAACACCCTTAAACAACTTCTCAGAAACCACTCAACATTATTTGATCAATTTATCAAACAGAATCTTTACTTGCAGGCCTGTCACATTTATAGAAATGAAGCTGACATGCCATCAAATATGGCTATTTACTAAAATAAATAAACATTTCCACAACTGAACCAAAAATGAATGTTTAAGAGAGTTTGACCAACTTTGACAGAAATCATTTAAGCATTGAGGCCTTTCAATATTGGACAATATATGCCATCAGTATAGATGAAGATATAAAACTAGAGAACCCTGAAATAATTGTTTTCATAACAAATGAAGTCAACAGCATTGGACAAAAATTGTAAACAAAGCTCCTTATTAACCAGATAGTTTTGGCCAGATGCTATTTCATTTGGCTATTAGGGAGATGTCAGGTGGGTGAGGTTCAGGCTCACTTGTGTCTTTTACTACAAACACCTATTATTATTGGAAAATTAATGAATGAAAATTGTACAGAATCTTGCAGACAATATGCTTTGTTTTGAAATAGTATGTCAAATTGTTGTGTTTGAATCCTCTTTGCTGATTGGTTAAGTGAGGTTTAGCAGCAATCAGCACACAAAAAACTATCCGAAACAGGCCATGCAATTTAGTCCTCTTTAGATAGAAAGTTAGAATTTTAATTTAATTTAACTTTAATTTAATTTAGTTATGCCATTTCATATAATTTATTTACAGAATGTCTCATTTTTAAAAAGCTATTATTTTTTGTCTCCAATTGTTTTCATCACTTTATATTAGTAAATTCATTTATATACAATTCAAGGTATGATATATTGATTTATTTTATTACTATTGTTAAGTGCCAAGACCATGGGAGTCATGCACTTTGTCTTAAGTCAAGCCATTGCAGCCAGCCTGGGCTGGTGAGGACAGGATTTCATTCCATTTTCCAATGATTGTGAGATTAACATGTCCTTGGCTATACAAGAATGTTTTGTTTTTATTCAAGTTACTGTGTTTTAATGTTGTAATATGTAGTTGTATAAAGAAATTTTTTGAATATTGGTGCAAAAAATTGGTCACAACCGGGGTATTAGAAACTGACTGATATTGATAACTGGGTGGTATTCAAAAGAAAAGAAAAATAAAGAAATTATGAATGTTGGATGCAGTAAAATGTCTGATATGTACAGTAAAATCCTTGTTTTATCAAGCTTATATTTTTTCTACCTAAAGGTGTCCAGAGCATGGAATATGTGAAATACATGAGACATATCAACCAATCCAAAGCAGGCCCACTTCCAAGTAAAACTGGATGGAGCAGACAAATGAGGCTGCCAAACTTAGTTAACGGGTTTGTCAAGGATTTGAATATTTGTCAAGATAGAGATCACAGGAATTCATGTTAATCCAGAGTCTATCTGTTAATTAAATAATTGACTTGAACCACCATTAGAGTCTATCTGTTAATTGAATAATTGACTTGAACCACCATTAGAGTCTATCTGTTAATTGAATAATTGACTTGAACCACCATTAGAGTCTATCTGTTAATTGAATAATTGACTTGAACCACCATTAGTGTCTATCTGTTAATTGAATAATTGACTTGAACCACCATTAGAGTTAATCTGTTAATTGAATAATTGACTTGAACCACCATTAGAGTCTATCTGTTAATTGAATAATTGACTTTAACCACCATTAGAGTCTATCTGTTAATTGAATAATTGACTTTAACCACCATTAGAGTTAATCTGTTAATTGAATAATTGACTTTAACCACCATTCCTCTTGATGTGACAGTTCCCTGTGTATATTGTGAAACGATATGTGAGCGGTGTATAAACCCAGATCTGACATGGAAGAATGCCTGTGAGATTAAGGTCAAAAAAATTGGTCTGCTTATGATTTCATATCACCTGTGTAGATCCATATCTGACATGGAGGAAAAAGGCCTGCCAGATCAAAGTGACACTGTTTCGTCTGCTAAAGGTTTTCATATGAATATTGCTGATTCAGACCTGCCATGGCAGTGTAATGTTCCACAAGGTCAGGGTGAAATCTATTTGGTTCTTTTACAATTTCATGTGAACTGTGTATACCCAGATCTGCCATGGAGGAAAAGTATGGTTTCATATGAACATTGTAGACCCAGATTTTGAAGAGTAGCATAAGATCCAGTGAGGTCAGGGTCCATGTTATTTGGTCTTATAATTTCATATGAATATTTTTGACCCAGATTGATATTGCTAATATCCCATGAGCACAGGGTCAAAATTATTGTGTCTTGCAGTTTCATATGAATATTGTTGAGCCAGATCTGGCAGCATTACGCTCTACCAGGTCAGAGTACAAGCTATTTTGTCTGCTTACAATTGTATGTTAACACTGTAAATCCAGATTTACCATGGTGGCATAATGTCCTGCCTATTAGATCTGCTTATGATTTCATGTGAATAGCATAGACCCTTATCTGCCATAGTATAATGTCCTACCAGGTCAGGGTCAGAGTTATTTTGTCTGCTTACAATATCATATAAACAATGTAGACCCAAATCTGCAAAGGACGCCTGCAGAAAGGTTTCTGGGGGGTGAGGGGAGGGCAAACATGCAGTGTTCAGCTATTAAGTTTTGCATATGTAAGCCAAAACATGTGTAGAGGTGAAAGCCAGTGGAGGGGAGCAAGTATCCCCCCTTGCCCCAATGTGACGGTGCCCATGAGATCTGCCATAGCACAGCAATCCACCAGCTCAGGGTAAAAACTATTTGGTCTGCTTATGATTTCATTTGAACAGCATACATGTTGACCTCGTTCTACTTCAGAATTTTGGTGAATCATGGTATTACAAAAGATACTTTCTGAAATGTGCCTTGTCATCATATGAATAAAGAAAGAAAACCAGTGAAATATTAAGCAATATTAAATGAAAAAGAACATAAATATATTTACATGGTGTTCATTATTTCCCTAATTTACACCACCTTCCCAAGCCAAAGTTCTTTGTCATCTTTGAATTTAATTAAAGGACCCAAAGTCAATACAACAGCACAGTCTTTATCATCATTGAGGAAAAGGTCCCCGCTCCATCTGAAAAAAGATGGAAAGTGTATTAATGGATGTTAAAACCATTTCAAAATTACCTGTTATGATTCCTGCCTGATAACATAAGGCTTATTATGAAAAAATTATGTGTAAAATACAAAGGAAACGTACTTTCACTTTGCAAAGTAGATGCTGGCAATTTGAAAAATATTCATATTTCCGATAAATAAAGAACTCATCAGTTCCACAACATTTTCTTTTCATTGATGTTTATAAAAAAAGAAATATTTGAAGTTTAAAGTTGCTGTTTTTCATACTTTGCATATACAATGCTAAATTCCTCTGACTCTGAATCCACTTGATACTGACATTCTTGTGTGTGTGTGTCTTTGTGTGTGGGAGGGGGGTCACTCAGAATGTACTGTATAAAAATGCATATAATGTGCCCTCAGATAAGGGTAATTTATGTAAGATTTCATGTGATCCGTATACATGACCTGGATCTGTTGGTACATTATGCAATGACAGATCTGTGTACATGACTTGGATCTGTTGATACATTATGCAATGACATATCTGTATACATAACCTGGATCTGTTGGTACATTATGCAATGACAGATCTGTGTACATGACCTGGATCTGTTGATACATTATGCAATGACAGATCTGTATACATGACCTGGATCTGTTGGTATATTATGCAATGACAGATCTGATTCTATGCTGGTAATTGTAGTAATTAGACATGTTTGCACTTGGTGTATTTGTGTCCAATCTGCTGCCAATGTGATGATGTAAAGATATAAAGATATTGTTAATCTATCCTGCCATAAAACTCTAGCATCCACTTTTTTCAACCAAAATTTACTGTGAAGATGGCAAGGAACAGTTTCATAAAATTGGCCTCCAGCAAATTTCTTAACTTAAGGCTATGGTGTGACTTTTTGAGCTATTATTGTGTAATAATTTAAGATATAGATATATTTGTGAATTTGGTCTTCCCAGCTTGTGTAATGTTCTTGAAAGTGATGTGAGGCATGTACACCTCTGGTAGTCACTGCACAGTATGTAGCCAGTGAAATACCAATAGTCTGCTAGGAAGCAGAGCTAAGCCACTTGTAGCACTAGATATAAGTGGTTCAAGGCAAGTAGAATATCTCAAAAACTGCTTGGATGACAACTATTTTGAATTGCATCAAGCAATTAAGTATACAATGTTTTCAAAATTATCATCCAGGGAAAGGGCTTATGTTTGCACTGTGAACATCATATGTTCTCAAAAATGGCCTTTCGACATGAAATATGCATATATGAATTTGGGGATGGGGTGCATTAACTTTTGTATTCTGTGAATTGACTTGTCAGGTCAAGTGAATGATATTCCTATATTTGGCTTTATTATACCTATCCAAAAATATGGACCTTTTTGACCTTATTCATGTATTTTATTTTATTACGAATTTTTGTATCAGACAGGTGTATGCAACATTAAATTTGTGCATAAAAACTGTTTCTTGCACCCAAAGCTTCATCTCAGCAAGAGTTTTTGATGACAAAAAGATTCATTTTTGTATTTCTGAGTTACTTCCCTTTATCAACTTGCATTAGGCATTCCAGTAGCTTGTGAACACTGTAGCATTCACACATATTTGGCTGGGGTACTGCAATAAGCATGTCAGTGCCAACTTCCTGTGTCATAAATTGAGCAATGTGTGTGTGTGTGTATGGGAGTGAGTCAGTGGAAGATTAACAAATGCATTTAAAAATCGTACATTTGCAGGCTTGGTATCTAAATTATATTCTGACTGTATAATAGGATCATACGTTTGGGGCAAGTTAGGAATGTCAATGAGTAATTTATTTTGAAATAAGTGTTAAAAGTTCTGATTTATTAAACAGGGAAAGATTAAATTATATTTTTTATTAATTAATCAATCAATCAGTTGATCACTCAAATGTCGCGAAGGAGTCTGTACATAAACTGACTTAAACAAGTATGAAATTATAATTAATTATGACAATATGCCATAAATTTTATTGCAAATATCTTTCCATGTCTTCATTGTTACCATTATTGTTATTATTATTATTATTATTATTATTATTACATTGTGGACTCCACAAAGGATAACAGTCAGAAGCAGCAAACACCAGGTGAAAAGACACATCCTTCATCTGAAGTGATACAGAAGTCACAGTCAGACCAGGTTGGGAATACAAAATCTGAGACTAAGAAGCAAATTAAACCTGAACAGGAGAAACATGAGTCCACCGAACAGGCCATATCCACTGACCATACTGTTACTGGGACCAGAAGCCATAATAGATCAGGACTAAGTTCCCTAACATCAAGAAATGAGCCAGCAAGAAGCCAAATAAGTTCCAGGTCACAGGAAAGTACACAGAGAGAGAAAGATATAAATTCAAAGGATAAACCAAAAGATGCAATAGTGACATGCATAGAAACAAAAGGTGAAAACTCCGATAAACATCTTTTTTCTGTGAGTGAAAATGAGGAGAGACAGACAAAACATCAAGAGGGAGTTGACATACCAATGCCTCAAAGTAGTCACATGACTCCAATGGGCTTGGGTATGTTTTAAATTAAAGTTAAACTCTAACTGTGATTATTTATGGGCTAAAATCTTATCCTGATTACATGGCATAAACTAAATGAAACAATCAGAACACGCTCTGGTGTTTCCACCAATGTTTGTAAAAATGGCTCAGAAATATTACAGTAGCTGGCATTGTATACACATGTACATGTACATTGTTTGCCTGATGATACCATGTGATGTCAATTACATCAGAATTTTTTTTGTCAGGGCCATTTCTTGATTTAGGTATGTTTCTCAGGTACTTCCTCTCAGGTTTGAGCTGTTTTGATCTTCAGTTTTTATTAGGTAAACTTTCATTAACTTTGGTAATTAGTTCCACCTTCATGCATTTGGTACAGTACTACTGAACCTTGCTTACTTCAATATTTGAATAAGTTCTCTGCCTTTTCTCCAGTGATTTTCCACTTTCTATGGAGTATCACATAATCAAATACTATATCATTTGTCAGTTTTTTTTATATAGATTCTCTGCCTAAATTCTGGTGATTTCTCCCTTAATATGGAGTATGACATAATCAAAATAATGTATAGTTTGTCAGTTTTTATAATGGGTTCTTTGCCTATAATATGGTCGTTTCCCCTTTGATATGGAGCATGACATAATCAAAAGTACTGTATTGTCTCTCAGTTTTTATAATGGGTTCTCTGCCTATTTTCCAGTGATTTTCACCTTTCTATGATGCATGACATAATCAACATAATGTATAGTCTGTCATATTGTAGGGGTAGAAAATCAGCATGACACTATATGATATTAATTTTTATGTCCAAACCAAAAGTCACAGACCAAAACATTTACTACTTAAACTAAAGGATAAGACATGACAAAATTGTTTTGAATGCCATTTTTGCTGTGACTTTTAAAGCAATAATATAGCTGGGGAAATGTATATAGTCTTAGATGTGTGAAATGATCTTTTTAATCAGTAGCATTAGTGATGTATTTCTTCAAAAAAAATTGTAAATTATGAAATTGGCATAAAATACTTTTGTGGGTCTCCAAATTGGGAATAAAAAAATATATTTTGCAATATTATACACAATAGTCAAACAAATGGAGTGCAAGGGGTAATTTTGGTCATGCAGATTATATACTATGTACATTTACTGGGATGATTTCCAGTTCCTTATTTGTCACATGCACAATCAATGTTAACCAACAGGCAGAACATTAAGAAAGTAACTGTATCAAGGCTCCCTTAATTAGTTCTAGGGTTAACAAAGCACAGTACTGAGCACTTGTTGATACTCACCTAAGTGTCAATATTAAACAATTCATGGCTGACTTATGTAATCAACATAATTAAAACCTAAGTAGTCATCTATGAACACTGCATGTTTTCAAATCAGGAAAACCTAATCTTGTTTTCAGAACTTTGACATTGTGAAGTGTAATCAATATCGAGGTTTCTGCAAAAATGATAATACAAACTGAACAATCTGGTTGAATCTTGACGGTAAGACAATAGTTTTAAAAACACACAAGTTAAATGAACAAACTCATAATGTTTGTTTATACATTGATACTGGATTTGAATGCACTTTAATATAAATCTGTCAGCAACTTGTTTTGTCACTACATTTCAACATGTCTAACTTAATATACTGAATATTAAATAAATATCATTTTTATTAGGAAGAAAATGAAATGAATATTGACAAAATACCTTCATCTGAAATATTCTTTCAATCTTAAAGTTTCCTCCCACAGCATTTAAAGAAAGAGCATCAGTGTCTTTGGAGCTCTGTGCTCTACCTTTTGTCTGAGATTTATTTGGAAGGATTTTATCTTTCACAGTTACAGTTGTATTCATTAAAATTTGAGCATGTTATATTTACAAATTTTTTGACATGCTTATTGGGTTACTTGCTTATTTCTAACAGTTAGCATTTGGTTTCTGACCTGTTCTTAAACCATTCTTCTATTCAGTTCAAGAAGATCAGAAGCCAACAGATGTCAAACAAGAAGAAGTTGCTGATGAAATGGACAAAACAAGTCAAGAACATGACTCTCGTCCTTCAACTGTCTTAAGTGTCCATGAGCATGTCAAGAGACCAGAATCAGGAAAGAGCACTTCAAGTAAATGTAAAGGTGCAGATGCACAAATAAATACTGGTGATGTGGAAGAAAGCAAGGCAAAATCAAATACACTTTAATATAAATCCATCAGCAACTTCTTACATTACTTCATTGCAACATTTGTAACTTGGTTTTTTTAAATAATTATCTTTTTTATTAGAGATACAATAGAATAAATATTGAAAAAGATACTTTCATCTGATATTTTCCTTCCATCTTAAAATTTCCTCCCACAGCATTTAAAGAAATAGCACAGTGTCTCTGGTGCTCTGTGTTCTACCTCTTGTCTGTGATTTATTGGGAAGTTTTTTATTTGGAAGGATTTTACCTTTCAACTTAGTTTTTATCCATTAAACATGGAACATGTCCTTTTCACTAGATTCTCGACAGGCTTATTAGAACACTTGCTTATTTCTATCTGTTTGCATTTATTTCTGACAACTATGTAACCATTTTTTTCTATTCAGTTTGAGAAGAAGATCAGAAGCCAAAAGGTGTCAAACAAGAAGTTGCTGATGAAATGGACAAAACAAGTAACAAGCATGACTCTCGTCCATCAACTGTCTTAAGTGTCCATGGTCATGTCGAGAGACCAGAATCAGGAAAGAGCACTTTAAGTAAAGGTAAAGATGTAGAAGTACAAATGAATATTGATCGTGTGGAAAAAGCCAAGTCAAAATCAGATAGCAAAGAAGAGAGCTTTGTCAGCATTAGAAGTAATGACAGCCAACAAATCTACAGAGCATGTAGAGATACAGTAGATATAGACACTGATGAGGGAACAATCAAAGATGTCCATAAGGAACTTAGAGTTTCAGGTGGTGAAGATAGTCCAAGAGAGAGAAATAAAGAAATTCATTGAGCTCGAAGTGATTCTGAAGAAGAAGAGGATGATAATGGTGAAACAAGGAGAGGTGGTCGAGAAATTTATGGAGTACAAAGAGATTCAGTAGAAACAGAGGATGATAAAGGTGAAGCAAGGAGAGGTAGTGGAAACATTTCTGAAGCACAAGGAGATTCCTTTGTTACAGATGGCGACAGAAGATGGAACAGAGATGTGGACATTACTAATAACAAATGATTAAACATGTACGAATTGAAAGCATCTGTAAATAGTTAATTAATAAAAATTATCTCAATTTTGCTAAAAGAATATTTAATTTGATAAATTTAAGATTTTGCTTAAGTTTCTAAATGATATCTTATTTATTAGAGCATAGATGGTATGAATATTGAAAAAACCCACCTTTACTTTCTTTCCATTCAAAAACTCCTTCAGAAATTTAAAGAAAGAGCAGCTGTGTCTTTTGAGTTCTAGCCTCTAATTTTTTGTCTGCCATTTATTGGAATAGTTGTTATTTGGAAGGTTTTTACTTTTCACATTTACAGTTTTTATCCATTAAATTTGAGCATGTGATTTTCACTAGTTTAATGACAGGTTTATTAAGTTTATAATTTCTATCAGTTTGCATCTTATTTTTGACCAGTACTTAAACCTTTTTCTACTCAGTTCAAAGAGAATCCAATGATGGATTGAAAAGAAAGAGTCAAGAACACAACACTCGTCCTTCAATTGCAGGGAGACCAGAAACTGGAAAGACATCTTCTAGAGAAGGTACAGATTCACAAACACGAGTGAATATTAAAGAGGTAGAGGAAAAAAAAACATAACTAAAGAACAAAACAGAGAAGTGTTAAAAGTAACAACAGTCAACAAATCACAAGAATACTTGATAGATAAAGACACTGATAGTAGTCCAAGCACAGATGTCCATACAAGTCTGTTGTTTATGCTACAGATTACTCCCAACACACTGCATAGACTCCTATATGCCAGTATATTATTTGATGTCAAATTAGATTTATGAAGTTTAAAGTTTTTTCGAACAGATATTCATATATATATGTGTGTGTGTGTGTGTGTGTGTGTGTGCAAATTGATGTAAAATACAGCACATACAACAGATGCCCATTTCAGCCTCTTCACTCGATATGAAGTCCCTATTAGATGCATCTTCATCCAAAGAAAGTGAGCTGAAAGCAAATGTTTTGTGCTAGTGAGAAATTAATCTTCATTAAATGTGTGACAGGAGAGGCAGTGAAACCCCAAAGGCTATAATTTATGCCATGGACATGTTCATTTTTGATGTAGATCTCCCACATGCAAGAGAAAGATTTGATTAATTTCATATCTGTGTATATAATCGATTCCCTTGTACTTTATTTCTATGCGCAATGATTGAGCAGAATGTAGGTTAAATTGATTAATTAATTGATTACTTAATTAATTGATTATGGATTAATAGATTAAATTGATTAACTGTATATGATCCCTTATCAGTTGGGTCCAACAGCAAACCAAGACAGACGTGGATCTGCTGTCACATTCTGAGATGAGAACAATTATATGTGTTAAAGTCATACTTGCTTTTAAACATGTTATAACCACTTGTCTCTTGATTGATTGATATAATATTTTGATCTGAGTATGTAAGATACTGCTGTTGAAAAGTTTTCATGCAATAGGGCCTGAACGTATACTTCACCAAACTAATAATTATTAACACATTGATTTCAACTGCGAAACCATTATGAATGTTTGCCGACCTTCAAAAATACAAGATTTTCCACTGTGCTCATTCTAACACTTGTTAAAAATTGTCTGAGTTAATTATGATAATATAATTCTTTGTTGCACACAGTTGCTACTGGCATTATGATGTCACAAAGATACATATAACACTCTGTGTCACTTCATCACAATTGGAATCATGATTTCACAGACATAAAAATAACTCTCTGTGTCACTCCAACACAGTTGGAATCATGATGTCACAAACATAAATATAACTCTCTGTGTCACTCCAACACACTTGGAATCATGATGTCACAAACATAAATATAACTCTCTGTGTCACTCCAACACACTTGGAATCATGATGTCACAAATATAAATATAACTCTCTGTGTCACTCCAACACACTTGGAATCATGATGTCACAAACATAAATATAACTCTCTGTGTCACTCCAACACACTTGGAATCATGATGTCACAAAAATAACTCTTTGTGACACTCCAACACAGTTGAAATCATGATGTCACAAACATAACTCTCTGAGGAACTTCAACACAATTGGAATCATGATGTCACAAAGACAATTATAACTCCGGAGTTGCACTCCAACACAATTGGAATCATGATGTCACAAACATAAATATAATTCTCTGTGGCACTCCATCACACTATGAATCATAATGTCACAAACATAAATATAACTCTCTGTGGCACTCCATCTCACTTGGAATCATAATGTCACAAACATAATTACAATTCATTCTCTGTTGCATCATGTTGAACAATGCATCACAATGTCAGAAACTGAAGGAAATTGTTGAAGGAATGTTTTATAGCGTCATTATCTCTGTGAGTACTGGCCATTAGTTAGTTAGTGCAACGTTGTCAGATTGATACAAATTATCGTGCAATTTTGATATTTTATGGCCTGTAACTTCAGTTTGGTCCAGCACAGAAAAGTAAACAATGGCTTGATGAATAGAAAAATATATTAGAAGTTAAATGAGCATATGGTATGGCTAAATGCCTTCATGGAAGGCAACAGTAGCCAGACCTTTTCCCCCTCCCTAATTATATGTGACATCAGTGTATAAAAAAACAGACACCAAAGCAGTAATTGAAGTAGAGACAGATGGTAAATGCAGAATAATCTTGGTGTCAAAAGTTAAGTATTTAACAGGGAGTCATAAAAAGCAAGTTTAATGATTATGTTTATTTGCCTAATAGGTATTTAGTTATTATTAATACAGATTATATAAGAATGTTGTATTTTGAGTACAGCACATTAATTGAAGATAATTCCAAATTGTCAATTGTTGCATAACACATTCATGTTTTTACTGTTTAGTATTGGTACTTATTTACAGCCCATTAAGCCTCCTTTGCTTGTAAGGGAGTAACAAAGATCTTCCACTTCTGTCTGTTTTTTGCCATTTTCTCTAGTGTGCCCCAGCTGTGGTGAAGGGTCTTCAGCTCATACTCAGCAGTATGACGCCATGTTGTCTCAGGATTTGTATTACTGTAAAAGTACATCAGAACATTTATGCATCAGTTATAAGAATGTGATTAGATAGAATAGATAATACAATATTATATACAGATTGTAAAATATGAAAGACAAGAACATGGATATGTGTAACGATATACAACATGTGAAAATGTCCTGATAAACACCATACTAAAATTATTTTTGAAGTGATATATTCTGTAATGATATAATTTAAAAAAATCAGAATCCAATTTCCAATTAAATGTTTCAGACTCTTATTCTTGTTGATACCAAACTGCATATGTAAGCATGGAAAATCATGAAATGCATGCACGTTTTACACATGTTCAAGTAAACTCTGAAATGTATTAGGGAGCATTATAACTGCAGTATTACTTACTTTGTTAAGGAAATGAGTGTCATATATTCTTCATATTGTTTTTGTATACATCTGTCAGCAGCTTTTTTCATGTCATCTAAGCCTCATCCTGCCTCACCCACAATAGTTTTTAATGTTTCATGCTCCCTACATATCAAATGGATTGTTAAGACATATCATATCACACTGTAATTGGATCATATTCTGCATGATATGAATAAATTTTCTCCAGATCTGGTTTGAAAATAATATTCCCAGGCTTAATTGGTCTAGATTCCAGATTTTAACTTCAATTTTAATCCAGTATATACCTATCCTTCACTATGTGGGCAGACCCCTTAAGAACCCACCTATGTCAAGACATTTCCTGTTAAGGTCAGGAAATGGGTCAGCAAAGAGTTTGTTGGTTATGAACTAGAAGTCTGATAAACATTCATTTAAAAAAATGAAAACAACCAAAGACAGACAAAACATAAGAAGAGATAAACATATTTAAGTCTGAACAAGATGATATGGTGCCAAACAGCTTGGATATGTTTTAAATCAAAGTTGAGCACAACTAGTGACCTTGTATGGACTATAAACTTTTATATATAATTTTCTTCATTTTTAAACTGTCCTCTCACCACATTTAAAGAAAATGCATAAATTTCTTCTGAGCTGTACCCTGTATGTTTTGTAGATTTATTGGGTAGGTTGTTATTTGGAAGGATTTTGCCTTGCACATTTATATTTTGTATCCATTCAAACGTTTGAGCATTTCATTTACACTAGATTGTTGACCGAATTATGAAGTCACTTGTTTATTTATATCAGTTAGCATTTTGATTTTTACCTGTTCTTAAACCTGTTTATTGTTAAGTTCAAAAGAAATTGCAAGAAGGAGATCAGAAGTCTACAGATTTTGAAGATAAAGAATCTGCTGATGAACTGAGTACAAAGAGTAAAGAACACGTCTCTCTTCCTTCAACCTTAGGTAGACCAAAATCTGGACAGAAAACTTCAAATAAAGGTAAGAATACTAGCAAATACTAATGAGGCAATACAAAACAAGTTCTATGCTCTTCATTTTTGTCTCAGATTTATTTGGAAAGTTATTATTTGGAAGTGTTTTACCTCTAACACTTACTTACAGATTTTCATCCACCAAATTGGAAGAAATTCCACTACATAGTAAACAGGCTTATCAAGTCACTTCTTTATTGATATCATTTATCTATGTTCTGATATGTACTTACACCTTGCTTCTATTCAGTTCATGTAAAGCTGCAAGAAAAAGATCAGAAGTCAAGACAGTTGGAAGAACGAGAATCTCCTGATCAATTGAGCAAAATGAGTCAAGAACACAATTCTCGTTTCTCAACTGTTGAGAGACCAAAATCAGAAATGAGCCCTTCAAATAAAGGTAACACTGCACAAACATAAGCATGTACTAATGAGTCAGAAGACATAATTAAGCAGCCAATCAGAGAAGCATTAAAAGTAACAGCAGGCAACAAATCTCAGAAACACATAAAAACTCAAGACGCTGCTGGCAATACATGGACACATGTCCATTCGGGTCTGTGCTTTTTTTACTACTCATTACTCTTAAGAAACTGTGTCTAAGTCACATACCTGCCATTATATTATTCGATTAAAGATATGGATCTATACTGTAACAGTTGGATCGGACTTGTATTCGAGTATAAATGGAATCTAACTTCCAAGATTATGCTTCTTTGTCAAATTACTTTGAAGAGATAAGCTTGTGTGTAAAATAATGTCCAATACAACACATGCTGCATGCCCACTTAACACTGTTGTCCGTATATGAATGTCCTTTAAAATGTATCCTTTTGTCAAAACAAAGGAAGCTTATTATTGCAAAAGAAACGCTTGTTTGGGCTTGAGAAAAAATCCACATGTGTGTGTGTGTGTGTGTGTGTGTGAGGAGAGGGAGTCTAACTCACAGAGATTATGATTTAATCCAAGGACTTGTTCCCTGGAGGTAGATTTTCCTATCCTATCACGTTCAAGTGGAAGGATTTATCAATTTTACACACATATATATGATCGATTATGTTCTCTAGTACTCCATTACTGTGTGCTATGACTGAGCAGAACAATTATGCATCAAAAATAACAATATGATTAGATGAGATGAAATTATGCACAGAATTTTGGTATAATATGAAAGACGAAGAACATATGTACATGTAATAGGACATACAACACTTGCAGATGTTAATAACTCGCTGCGATTTGTAGGTCAAATGTCTGAATAATAAAATGAATGGGCTATTAATAACTTACTGGGATTTTACAAAAAATCAATAATTGTATAGGATGGTCTCACATAAGTTTTAATCATTTGCGAGCATCTGATTTCACAAGGCTCTTAACGATATATTTACACAGCCACTTGCCAAGATATTTTAAAAATGTCAGCTTTTGATATTTTATAGCTTTCATCATCATGACAAAACAAGTACAGATTAACCTTACCACTAATAAGAGAGCCAGGTTCTAGCATTTTGATGAAATTTCCATGTGGGACTATGTATTTCTCGACATAACACTTTTTCAATTCATCATACATGGTGATCTTTGTGTATTTATCTTGTGATATTGGATTATAAAGATTATCAACAGCATTAGAAAGTGAGTCTGTGACCCAGGTAAACTTACTAAAATAATCAGAATTTTATGTGCAAACCAGAGACAGCTTTTTATCTTATTTCTATTTTTGAAATATGTGCTGTAATTTTCATTGTCAAGCATAATTGTCATGTGCATACCTTGGAAAATAATTTTTTTCCTCTTCAACTTGGTATCTTCCATTGTAATATTATTTCATATTTCATACAAAATGTTACTATCCTTATTTTTTAAATGAAATTGCTACTGATTTTACATAAATTTTACTGAGTATTGGTTTTCATATTTCACAACTCTGTTCGATATCATATCTATGAGCAAAGCTTTTTTGACTCGCAGTTCATGTATTAGATCTAGCATGATAAACTTTTCACCTCTGAGATAAGCTCGAAGTTGATTAAGAATTTTATTATAAGTCGCTATTGCTATTTTACATGAAATATTTTTATTCTTGTATTTTGGCTTGATCTTTTTATTTATTGTTGATAATGCAATACCTATCCCCGACACTATTAATAATAATGTATTTGCAGTTCTGCCGGCTGTAGCAATTCCAGTCATTGTAGGTAATATTGGAATATAATTCAGCACGCTTATTATTTTACTACAAAATGTTCTAGCTGGTCTGACACAGTAAGGCTTTTTTATGGTAATATTTGTAGTATTTCATCAGCTCATCTCTATCTTTGTCCTGGAGACCTGATGAAATATGATTGAAGTCTATTATTTCTTTTTTTGTCATCATGAAACTGTTTCTTTAATTATTTCAATCGCTGTAGAAAAAGTACTTTTAGTTGAAACCTTATTGATCAGAGCACTAGATTTCTTATTGACAGGATCGGCAAGAAAACTCACTATACTTACTATACACTTCAGATGAGATATCATCATATCTAATACCTGGCAAAACTGGGAATGAAAATGGGGGATCAAAATGTGTTGGTATTTCAGTAATATAATTGACTCTATCATTTGTTTCTGTCAGTAACTTTCCAGCTTCTTTAGTTTTTCAACGCAACGTTTTTAGAACTATGTTGTATTTTATAATCTTTATCAATAATGGGCTTCACAGTTGTAATTTCATCAAGCTCATGATAAAATATATCTCGTTCAACATCATCATATAACTCAATCCTGGACTCAATTTCTGATACTGCATTTAGTGCAGCTTAATTGTGATATACGTTATACTTTTCTATATCACCGGTGAGACAGTCTATCAAAACTAGATATGCTGTTGTTAGCAGGTTAGTGTCAGTACTGTTATCTACTATTTCTAACATCTTTTCATCATAATAGCCCATACCGAACACAAGAAATACTAGACATTTAGCACATGTGTCATTGAGCTTACGATTTTTAAGAAACGTGTTTCTTGTTTCAGCGAGTTTGTTCAGCTCATCGTGAATCTTCTTAAGCTGCTCCTGCTCTGGTTTTTAACCACCATGAAATTTTGTTTTTACAAGGTTGAATTTATCAATAGTCAAAACATTTTCTTTATTTAGCTCAAGCAGTGTATTTATCAAATATTTTTCAACCTTTAATCGTCTTTCCTTGCAAAGTCTCTGATAGCATATTTCATTTAAGGGCCTCTCATTCCTGAAATTCTTGCAAAGTTACCGCTGTCTTGCTTAAGCTTTTTTTTTGGGGGGGAAGGGACCAGACAGATCCCCCCTCACTTATCTAAAAAATAAAAGGTGTTTTGTGTGTAAGTGTTACCCCCCACAGATATGTTGTTTGTTTTATTTTAAGATAGAAAATTTAGATCAAAAATTTATTTAGATTACATTTTTGATGGGTTATTTTTTAAATCCCTAGTGTTATCCATAGGGTTGTTTTTCCGAGTGGGTTTCTGTCACCTAACTCGAAATCCCTTCTCTAGACTCCAAGTAGACCTTGGCTAAAGGTTGCCTATATCCCGTGTGTGCCATATGAGTATATGTTATATTGTATGTGTGATATATATATATATATATATATATATATATATATATATATATATATATATATATATATATATATATATATATAGTTTTCGTGTATGGATAGCCAGTTATTGTGTCAAATCGTCCCCACTTGTCTTGCAATCCACATGATAATTGGATCAAAACTTTACTTTTATATTAATTCATTTTAATTTTGAATTTTGGCGAAGTAACGGTGTAATACTGGTTTGATTGGAAAAAAATATTTCCCAATTGTTCCATGTGAGTGTTAATCTGTGTCATTCTTCACATACTTGATTTATTGATTGAGGTCAGCTGTGCTTGAGTTGGGGTCCACACTTTCTTTCTTTATTTATTTGTATTTCTCTCAACTCAAGTTAGGCCACCTTCAATTATTTATTGGATTATTGCCAAAGTTCCAAAAGGGTTTAAATTTCCCACACAGAGGGGATTAACTGTACATTACAGGAGCTGTACAGTTGAAAAGGAAAGAGATAAAAGAGAAAAAAATACAAGAGAGTCTTAGGATTAAATTTTCCCTTATCCAGTTTTATAAGTTTTCTTCGTTTCAATTCCCCATAGTTCATCAACATCCCAATATTTACATAAAAGCTCTTTTATATTCCTAAATTTCCTTGGTACTTCCATTTTTTTGACTAACTTATTATTTTTGTATATATCACTTCTATTCCTAATGGTAAAACCAAACCAATAAATATATAAAGCTTCCCAAGGAGTTTTTGGTTTGGTTATTTAAGCCTTTTAAATCTATTTAAAATATTGGAACATTTGATTAAAATTAGGCTTGGTAGGGCCAGGGTAGGGCCAGCCCTCCCCTATTCTTAGCCCTATATAGCGTTGATTTTTTTAACATAATGTGTTTTAAAATTCCAAATATTGTTTATAATTTCATTATCAATTTTGTCAAGTTCATTGTTCCTTACATCTACAGACTTTAAAAGATAAATCATATTAGAATATAAATACGTTTCTGCAACTTGTGTTCGCTCCATTATGCGTACTAGCATTAGTGCCCAGATTTTGATATTTTCACTTATTTTCATTTTTACATTTTTGCAGTTTTCCTTTTCTTCATTTTTCTCAAAGAAGATTCCTAGGGCTTTAACCCTGTCTTTAATTAAGTGTGGTGGTAAAACCGGGTGGTTTCCCCTCCAGTTCCCTATTTTTAGTATCTCAGTTTTGTCATGATTGATTTTTGACCCCAACGCTTTCCCAAATCATTCATATTCCTTTTCCAAGTGTTTAAAGGAATTGGAGTCTTAAATGAAGTTTGTACAATCATCGGCATGTTGGAGAATTTTAATCTCTTCTTTTAGATTTGGAATTTTGATACCTTCTATTTCTTTGTTGGTTCTGATTTTAATATTTTAAAATTTCTATTGCTATTACATATATATAAAATAGCATTGACAGTGGGCAACCTTGTCTCTCTGATCGTTCTATGTCAAATTTTTCCATTCCAGCACCACTGACCTGTACACTAGCAGTTATTTTGTTATAAAGAATTTTGGTCCAATTTTGGAAATTAATTCCAAAACCAACTTTTTCCAAAACCTTTTGTATATAGTTATGTTCTAATCTGTCGAAAGCTTTTTCTTGGTCGATTAGTACCATAGCACTCTTCAACTCGGTTTCATTTATAAAATCAATTATTGTCCTTATATTTAAAATATTATCTTGGATTTTTCTCCCTTTTCCCCCACAAGTTTGGTTTACATTTATCATTTGGTTCATTCCTTTTTTTAACTCTATTTGCTAGGATTTTACTTAATATTTTGTAATCTATATTTAGGAGGGAGATGGGCCTCCAGTTTTGTTTAGATCTTCCCTATCTCCCTTCCTTTTATATATAATTGTTATTAACCCTTCCCTCATAGATTTAGACATTGTATCATTTGTTTAAAAGTATATTATTGTATAGACATTCAAGAATCGGCGCTAACTCACTTTAGAATTTTTTGTAGAATTCCGCAGTGAGTCCATCTCTCCCTGGGGATTACTTTGGCTAATTCTTTAATGGTGGATTGGATTTCTTTTATTCAGATGAAATCGTCACACAGGTCTCTGTGTTCTGGCAATATCATCTTGCATGGGATTCCTTCTAGGTATTCTGTAATTACCTGTGGGTCTATTTTTGGGGTCTTATATAGGTTAGCATAGTGATCTCTTATCTTTTTCATTATTTCTGCTTCGTCAATGAGTTTTATCCCATTTTCTTTCAATTTCTCTATTGTCTTTTCTCCACCTCTCCTCATTTCTTCCCTTTTATATAATCCTTCTGCCCTTTTATTTATGTTATTATACTTTCCTGCTCTTATTTATTGACCCTTTTCTTTATTCCTCTACTATTTGATTTAACCTTCCTGTATATTCTTTCCTAATTTCATCTGTTATAGTTTTTGTTTTAAGTCTTAGTTTTATTTCTTCTTTTTCCATTTGTTGTATTTTGTTTTTCTTTTTTTTTGGAGTGGCATATTGCTATTCTTTTAATTTTGATTTTAAGTTCGTCCCAGTCTGATATAATTTTACTTATGCTATTCCCTTTTTCATTTTTTATTTTAAATAATTCATTTTTAATTTCTTCCTCTAAGTCTTCTTCTTCTGATATTCTACTGTTAAGTTTCCAGATCCCTTTCCCCCATTTTTTCCTTATTATTTAATCCCATCTCCAAATTTACTAATTTATGGTCCGAAATTTTAAAATCTATGAGCTCTGCTTTTTATGTATGTTTTCTTCAAATTTCGTGACGTAGAATTTATCTAGTCTATTAGCCCCTTTGTTTTTTGTACTCGTGTGTATATTCAGTTTTTAAAAGGTTAAGTGTATATATCCATTAAATTGTGTTCTTTAAGAAGTTTTTCCATTAATTCCTTTGAGCTGACGTCATCTGTTGATAATACCCTGTTCTGTCTACACTTTCCCCCACCCAGTTAAAATCTCCCCCAATAAAAATGTGTTCCATTGTATAGTCATTTATATGTTTACTTAGATTCTGAATGAACTCATGTTTCTTGTATCTAGTTGCTGGACAGTATACGTTAATTATATGTAATTTGTTTAGTACTATATGTATCATTCTTCCCTTAAATTTTCTCCTTCCTCTATTCGTTTCCAGTTAAAACCATTTTTATTTTTAATAATAGTAGATACTCCTGCTCGTATATCATCCTGTTTATAGTTGTTTAAAATCACAATTGCATTCATTTTATCTTCTATCATGGCTACAAACTCTTTACAAAAGTTATTGTGAGTCTCCTGTATAAGGATGACATCATACTCAGTTAAATTTATTAATTTATCAATTTTAACTTTATCAAACCCTTTAGTGTTAATTGAAGCAATTCTGAAGTTTGTTCCTTCCATTTTTGTTTCCTCCAGGTGGCCGTTTTCTTTAATTTTATCTAATTTATAAGAAACTTATTTTATTTTTATTTTTAGTGAATATTTAATGATAATTTTAGTTAACTGGTTGGGGTCACTGGCGCCCCATCGACTTCTGATGCATCACTTGTTTTGTTTTCTGTATAGTCCGTTTCGTGCTCCGTTTCCATTTCCATTTCCGTTTCCTTGTCAGATTCCGTCATATTTAATCTGCATTTGATCCGTCCATTTTCTTCGTCTTCCTCTTCGTCCTCGTCACCGTCATCGTCTTCATTTCCGTAGTCATTTCCGCTTCTGTCATCTTCCTCAGTGTCCATTTCCGAGTCATTTTTTGCCGTCATTTGTTTGTTTATTATCAGTTCCTGTCATGTCACTTTGGTGATTTTCTCTCATTTTTGGGGAGTGTTTTCATCCTTTTCTTTAATTGTGGATGTTTCTTCTGTCGATGTTATGTCACTTGGTGACGACATCGACAGAGATTTCATTAGTTTGCTTTTGTTCCTTGTTGTTGGTATTGGAGTTGATGTAAGGGGCAGCAGTCCACTCAGCTCTGTTTCCCCCTGCTCAATTTCTAATTCCCCCTCTTCCTCTCTTAACACTTCAAACCTATTTTGAGTTATAGTTTGCCCCTTTATTGGTGTAGTCATTTTCCCTACATTATTAGGGGTTAGGAACTGCGCCCATTCTGGTTTGTTTTTTTTTGGTGGTTCTTCCTCTATTTCTGATTGGTTAAAATCAGGTAGGTTTGTGTATGTTTCATTTTCACCTTTCTTTCTTATTTGCTGAATGAGCTTTACAATATCTTCTTGAAAAGCTGTTTCTAATGGATGATTCTTTGAGTTTTGACTGTTATAGGCCAATTTTTCCGCGTACGTTTGTGGCCTAGTGTTAGCCGGTTGGCTTGTACACTCGTTTGGTCCATGACCGATTTGTCTACACCTGGTGCATGGTCTCTCCTTGTCTGAGTCCCTATACCAGGTTTTAAGTAAGAAGCCCATCACATAAAAGTAGGTGGGGATTCTTTTGGCTTCTTGTCTTGGCACCGATATGGTCCTTACACCGGTTTTAACGGTTTGAAAACCGTACACCGTTGCCATTTTGCTCTTTTTTTTTTACAGGTATTTTAAATTTCTCCTGTAAGTTGTCTATTACTTCTCTAGTACTGATTTCATGAGGGAGGCCAGATACGGAAACATCAATCGTTTTGGCCTCAGCCTCCCGTATGATTGGTTCTGTTCCAGAAACCTTGACCTTTAACCCTTTTACTTCTATTTCATTTGTTTTGATTAGAGGGGTACTATTTTTAGGGTATAAAATGTATTTATTCCAACCCCCATTTTGTAGCCCCTCTATTTCATGTATTTGAAACTCTTGCACTTTCAGTGATGTTAATATTTCTGCCTGTCTTGGGCAGTTTTCAATATCACCAAAATCCAGTGTTTGGCAGCCTTCATGGTGGAATGCTTCCAGCCTTTGGCACCCTTCGTCTCCCTCTATCATAGTGTTGAAGTAGGGTTTAAATTTGGTGCCTACTTGGAGCGCTGCCAATTGTTCACGCTCTATGGCGTTCGTTTCCATTGCAGTAGTGATTGGTGAATTATTCTCACTCTGTTCTATCTAAACTATCAGTGAGTTGGTCTAACACCACTGTATATTTATATGTTGTTGCTAACAGAATCACAATCTATCCAGAAAAACATTTAACTCTCCCCTAATCAAAGACTAGGTAAGAATTCAAAAGCATAAAGTCAAAACAAGCATCAGAAGGAAGAGAAAAAACTTTCCCTTTTAGGCACAACAAGAAAAAAAAATTAAATATGAAAAAAAGAATAAGGAAAAAGGAAAAAGGTGTAAGAGATCTAAGATGTGCACTTGCTTAACTCTTTGTAGACTTTCTTGCGGTTTGCTTTGTACGTGCCATTGCCGACGATATAACAACAGACTGTACTTCTCAAGAACGAGTATCAGAATTTATTTTACCTCGTAGTTGAAATTTCGATATCGCTACAGCCTCTGAACACTGTATTTTGATCCAAAATCTAGATGTTTTTCCATCTGTAACCCACTCTAACCCGTCAAATGAAGGGTTGTAAAACACAAACGCATACTGTGGCTTAATTTTCGAATAATAACTTGACGCAGATGCATCAAAACCCCAAAGATTATAAAAAGCATCGGCGAGATGTGGGATATGACCAACGCTATTTTAGCTCGTTTTGTACTACCACCAATTGCGATTTGGTCACACTATCCGCATACTGTTTATTGGTAAGTTCGGATGCAGAAACAGGCAAATGCGTGGAAGTTATCTTATTATCGAACATATCGATCGCGCCAGTAACTGTACTACCGGATTTTTTTAAGATAATTGGCATGTGCAAAAGTAATTGCACTCGCTGATCCTGCACTTATCTCAGTGTCAATACAAAATTTATTTATTAGATCAAATGGGGCAACTGGATTATAGGTCGTTGTTATTTTATTCGAGCCCATGCTTAACATACCTGTCATCGTATCATCGGATTTTCATTGGTTTAATATCGTTAACGTAATTTTTATTTGTTAAATCTGATACCGCTAATGGAATTTCTGTAGTTGTTATCTTATTCGATACCATCACCAGATTTCCCACCATAGGATCACCGGATTTTGTTGCTATGTTATCATCTACGAAATTTTTGTTTGACTGCTGATGGAATTGCTGTAGTTGATACCTTATTCGATCCCATAACTAGATTTCCCACCATAGCATCACCGGATTTTATTACAAAGTTAACCTTGACAAACTTTACATTTGTTTCAGAATCGTTATTGTTCAAAGTTGTATTATCAAGTTGAGTATTAAATATGAATTTCCCACCCATATCTATATTTCCAGCCATTTTTCCATCATATAATGACAACTTAGAATTATCTACCGAGCTAAGTTGTACATAGCTTACCGCCTGTGAATTATTTTTGTTGGGGGGGGGGGTATTCAGTTTCAAGATTTACAACTTTTCTTTTACTCATATTGAAATTTCCAGTCATCTTTCCACCCGACAACGATAACATACCATTACTGACCACACTTAGTTGTGCAAGGCTTACTGCCTGCGAGTCATCTGGGTTGATTGGTAGATATGTTGTCTCAAGGTCTAGCACTCTCTGACCTGACATTCTTAAGTTACCTGCCATTGTATCCCCAAATTTTTGTCTATATTTGTTTTAAAAACTCCACCAGCCGTAGTGGTTGCAGTTCCTGTTTTTTCGGTTGAGATGTCAATTAACCTATCACATCTTTTCTAATACTGCAAAATAAAATTTAACTTCGACCGCCTTATAAAATTTAACATTGACCGCGAGATAAAATGTTGTGAATACCTGATATAGATTGAGCATGATCAACTTTGACATGTAGCGCTTAATCAAACGTCAGCATAACCACGACCCACCAGACTGCCAATATCTGATAGTAGAACAAACTGGATCGGGCAAAACTAACCTGCTGATGAATCTGATACTCAATGCCCTCTTTAACTACGATCGAATTTATGTCTACACAATAAATCCACAGCAAGATAAACTGCTTAGCGAATATAACGAAAAGCTGAAAAATGAACTTGGCGTAGGTGGTGATATATTTATCATAAAACAACCTGAAGATCGAATTCCTATTGCCGAGTTAGACTCTGATGAGCATAACATAATTGTGTTTGATGACATTCCGCTCAGCAATGGAGAAATGAACAAGATAAAATCATATTTCCTCCTATCGCGTAACAGAAAATGCAATACAATATACCTAGCTCAAGACTTCTACAATACTGACATATTTATTAGGCGAAATATTGGCAACTTTATAATATTTGCCAGGCTAGACAATATCGACGAACAAAATATAGCCCTAGAAGAGTGCGAGGGTGTATTAAAAGACACAGTTGCCGAACTTTATCATAACGCTACTGGGTGTGGTCGACCCAGTTTCTTTTTATTTGATAAGCTAGCAAGAGATGGAAACCGTATGCTCAGATGTGGAATAGACAGGTTTTTAGACTGTGATAATTAATCTGTCCGTAAACTGGTATTGCGGTAAACATCTAAAATTAGTCTAACGAAATAAATAAAGTGAAACAATAGACGTAAAATGAATAGAGGTTCTAAAGAAATTTGTTGCAACCTAAGGGAAGGTTAAGCCGGGACGTAGAGGTCTACAGCAGACAGCAGAAGAAACTCCCAGACTTTTTAAGCCAGTCACTGAAGCTGTACTTGGCAAACAGCCATATATTTATGCAGTATCACCGGAAGATCTTAAAGAATTATCAGAGAAAGGATTACGAGGTATTCTTGAGGAGGAGAAAAAAAAGTTGCAGAGCAAATTATTGAGCGAATAGGAGATCCAGCTGTTCGACAAGCTGCATTATTAAAAAACATTGAAGAGCAGGTTAGAGATAGTGAAGAATTTGTGGCTTTTTTCTGGAAAGGATCAATAAATTAATGAGTAGCTTTATATCCAGTAGATGTTACCGAGTTAAGAGATTTTAAGGGGATTCTTTTTAGCGCGAATAAATTATGGGTCGATGATATAAAAGAAATGAGTGCAGATGAGGTAGATAAGTACATAATACAACTAGGAATTATGATACTCAAAAAATTGACTGGCTTTTAATAAGATCAGAGAATCTACTAATTATAATGAAGTAAAAAAATATTTTAATATGCACAGAGAATTAATTATTGCTGATTTTTACAGCATTGTACTTGATAACATAAAAACAGAAAAGGTTTTAATTACAAAATAATGTTATTAGAAAACTTAGCTAAAGGAATTGGAGACAAAATTTAGACAGGCCATGGTATGAAGATCTTTAACTCAACCGCTGAAATAGTTGATAGACTGATGTTATTAATAGCATCAAATGAAGCTGAAAATAGGAGAAGATAAATTGACAACGAAATTATTGAAATTTTAGATAATACCAGATCAAACGGTTATCTAACATCTGATGAATATTATATTTTACATAGTGATTTAATTCGCTCACGGCAAAGCACACAACTGCCATCAGTTCAGTTTTATCTGTCAAATAAAATAAGAATGTTATCAACAACGTTACAGCTTGATTCATCACAGACTGCAGCGGATATTGCAAACTTTTATGTTACTTCTAATCCACCAGTCAAACTTGACAGCGATAATATGATACGTTTAGTTTCAGCTACTGCTTGGCAGGCTATGGCGAGTATAAGAACTAATTTGAACGACGATATTACATTTCAAACAATTCAGCCAGCTGGCCGGATTTCGTCTTCTGTCAAGATACAGCAAGGCGCTTGTAACGTTATAGATCTAAAGAAAGCAATAATGGTATTAATTGCAACTAAAGTTGAATCTGCATCAGATAATTTTGAGCTCATTCCAAACTATAACACACTGCGTGCCAGAATTACTTTGAAAAACGGTTTTATAGTTGATTTCAGTATCATAGGGCCATTAGTAGGATTTTCTAGAAAATAATACGGTTCTGAATCACAAAGTTCAGCAATTTCTTATGATGGCTAGTCACCCGTGGACATAACGGAAGTAAATTCGATTTTAATAAATTGCTCTATTGCCAGCGGATCGTATACAGCACGTGGTAGTAAAGGTCAAACTATTTATTCTTTTAATCCAGATGTACATGGATCGCTAATGCAAGTAAATCCAAGACAAATAATCCACTATCCTGTTAGTGTTGAAAATCAAATATATGCTATCACGATGACACTGACTGATCAATCCGGTCGGCAGCTAAAATCTATACTTAAGGTCAGTTAACTAATCACAATGAGCTCTGCTCATTCAGCTATGCTGACCACAATTAATCTTATCGGGAGTTTTATATAACAAAATGAAACAGCGAAATATTTATCATAGAAATATCGTAGGAGGTTTTTCTTTGGAAAATATTCTTTAAAATAATTAAAAATGTACCTGGAATTGCAACAAAAAATGCGCCTATTGCATTAAATGCATCAAAAGCTTTTGCCACAGGAGCATCCTGTGCAGCAGGCTCAGATTTTGGACAGAAGATTGCTGATAAAATTAATAGCGGACCACCGATAAGCGATAGGGATATAAAACAAGCAATTTCTGAAATATCACCAACATCAGAAACTACTAAGGTGCTGATAAAAAACGACCAAAATACTGGCCGACGAAGAAATTGTTAAGAAGCTGATGACACGAGCTAAACCTAAAATCAACATCCCAATATTTTTAATAATTTTATATAATAGAGAACAATAAGATTTCGATTAAAACTTACCTTGGCCTAGCCGATGAAGTAACGATGGACGACTCGGCAACATAGTTCGAGTAAATTGAACATCTCGTCGAAAACTCAAACGAATCTAATAAAGCCAGACTACGGACTTTTAACACAAGAGACGAGGAAGTGTTTCCATTGCCCCTTAAAGCTGTACTCAAAGTTCGAGGTGTAGCTCAAGTAGATACAAATTCTAAAATTACAATTGTTAATAACGGATAGAGTTTGTTTAGAAGGTATCGCTATGTATCAAGTTGCTAATCAAGCTGTAGGAAATATTTCAATGCACTTGCCAGTTGCAAGCACACTTTTTAACGTGGTGTTGTTCAGCGACGATTACTCACAGTCAGTAGAAACAAATATGTTCTGGAATTAGGACACTGGAATTGGAGATACTAATATAATATATTTGAAAGTTACTGCACCCGTTGCTGGTGCTAACGATGATGGAAATCATGCTAATATTAGTTTCTAGCACTTCTCCATGTAAGATATGGAACAACAGCATCCGCTGATAATACTGCTGATAACACTAAACTGCAATAATAATTTTTATAATACAATTAAAACTTACCCACCAGTTGTTGATGCTGATCCAGCTGAAATGATAGCAAGAGCTTGGTACATTGCTATTTTAATTAACTCCAGATCCAACTACAATGACAGTTATTTAAAGAGAATTGCTTTGACAGATAGTTCACATCAGATAACAATGATGCTGCCGCTTAGCACAATATTCGGATTTTGCAGAGACTATAGAAAAGTATTTCGTGGAACGAAGCACACACTTACACTTGATCGAGCTGATCTGAATGATTGTCTGTTGAAATCTGATGCTAATGCTGATGGTGCGTTTGTAATTTCACGACTGGCTTTGTGGATGCCACGTGTAGTTCCATCGATAGAACTTGAGATAATGCTGACCACTTATAGCAGAAAAATTTACTCGGAACAGAATAAGATTTATGAAAGTGCAGTACCAAACACAACAGATAACAGACGGCGCACGCAACAGCACCAAGCGACCAGTTGCCAAGGCATGTATTTATTGTGTTTGAACGGCAAAATAGACGTGGAGATTAAGTTCAAAACAATTCAATTTTCGACAGCGCTGATGTCAGAATAAATTCTAAACAGAATCCCGAACGAGCTATCGAATGTAATTTCACAGCTGGAGCTGATATATACGTTTCTAGAGCTTTTATGTACCTTATGGAAGCTATGCAAAAATGTCAGGATACTGACAGTAAATATCAAACTCTTTATCCGATATTTCACTTTGATGTCAATAAGCATAGCGAACTAGCTATTGGATCGATCAGATATTAAAGTCACGTGGACACTTAGACAGGCTTCAGGAGCTATTAATTAGTATGCTCACGCGCTAATTGTATCTGACAGATTCTTAACGATAGATTCTACCAAGGGCAGGATGACCGTCCAAGTTTGAATGTGGGTGGTATAACTTTATCAAACAATCGTGCGGTGGGAATGTATTCATTTCCTGATCAAAAATGAATTCCAGTACTTATAATGAAATACATTGTGTATGAAGTGAATTTATTGCAGGGACAACACAAGCCATTGTTCAGCGACAGTCTTTTTCGCTTAAGATAGACTTCGAAACCCAGATTGCTATCACTCCGCCGGCAAAACTATTGCTGACACAGCGGCAAATAAATAAAATAGGACTGGAAAAACCTTTTATCGTAAATTTTTCAGCAGAGCGAGTTACTACAATATCGAGATCGCACGCAATATGTAGTGGTTTTCCGGAACCTGCATTGGCAACTCTATCGAAAACGTTGCTACCCAAATTACTACCAGTGCTAGGCACGTTGGGGATAGCTGTTGACTCGGGTGCCGTATCCGAGGCTGCAAACATGTCTATGCCTGGAGATGGACTCAAACAGTTAGTGTATCATTTAACTTTTGTCTAACGATTATAAATAAGAAATGCCCAAAACACGAAGCGTTCAGAAACGTAAAACATCAAAGAAACGTAAAACAACTAAAAACAGACGAACCGGAAAGCGACCCAAAGTGGAGACAGCAGTCCATTGCTATCAGGAATAGCGGGAAGTCTACTTCCCAATCTGCTGAAAATAGGGCGTGGGAGCGGACTAATGCTACCCAGTACCAGGAAGTAGATCTCTCTTTGGTCCATCCATTGACCAACTTTGAGATCTTAGATAAACTTAAGGATATCAGCAGATTTCAAGGAGTATTGTCTAAAGATGAGTTACCACTTCAACCTGGAGGGAGATATTGTGTTATAAATATCCAAAATTTCAACGATGGATCTGGCACGCATTTAGGTAGCGCTTTATAAAAACAATTATTTTGATTCGTTTGGGCTGCCACCAAGTGATATTATTAAACTGTACGTGCTAGCGTCTGAAAAGTACAAAACGTCAACTACATCCAGTAGGAACTGCAGCTTTTGGATATTATTGCGTTATACTTATCAAATGAATGTCCGGGACAAATGGCGATTTTCTGATATTCACGTAGTAATTTGCACCTAAACCAAGCCTGGAAAACGACAAAATTGGAATTTTATCTAGCAAGCAAATATAAAAATGACTACGTATTGTCTGAAATGCAGAAGTAAAACGGAAAATACAAACGAAACCACGAAAACTACAAAAAAATAACAGACTAATGATGAAAAGTATGTGTGATGCCTGTGGCCGGAAAAAGAGCATGTTTCAGAAACGTGATTCACTATTACCTGGAGATCAGGGAATGCCAAGAATTTCTAATACTATTTTAGTCGACGATAAAATTATAACAAAAATTCAAGGTCAGTTTGCAAGCGAAGCGTGTATATGTGAAGCTGACCATGACCTGTGTCTCGAGCAAGATAAAATAGTAATTTATTGCCAGTGTTGTAATCAACGGGCTGTAATCGGAGCCGGCTTAGATAATCACAAGTTGATTGGCAAATTACCGAAACCTAAATATTGGATGGACCCTGCCGCGCCACAGGTATACAAGGCCCTGGAATCACTCGGAAAACAGCTTGATGAAAATGACAATCCCATCCCGGGGAAGGAGCAGTGCAATTAGGTCGATGAAATTGCAATGCGTCACTACATATGTGACCGTGACAACGAAAACGATAAGTCTGGTTGTGACTGTATTATGCTTAATGAGCTAAGCGTTATGAGACCGAAGGAAATAAGGGATCGGATTGATCGTAAGCTGGTGCAAAGTATAAATGAAGTGAAATATAAACTGGGGCTCGGTAAACAATGTACGTTATGACGATGGAGTGCAGAGCGGTCTCACACATGAACTTCACAAACCTAAACAAAAGTTTCCTCGACGAAAGGTTGTCGCAAACTCACCTGATGATATATGGGCAATATATTTAGCTGATATGTCAAATATTGCTTTTGCATAATGAAAATAAAAGGCACCTGCTAAATATAGTTGATATTTTTAGTAAATACGCGTTTAGTGTACCTTTTACAGATAAGACAGGTAAATCTATAACCGATTCGTTGAGAGATATTATTGCCAGCACATAAAGAAAACCGAATTAAGGTATGGACAAACCACGGAGCGGAGTTTTGCAATAAGCAGTTCGAGCAGGTTGTGGAACGAAATATCATCACCAAATACATCACAGGAAATGAGGGTAAAAGTGTCGTCGGCGAAAGATTTAATCGTACGCTAAAGGAAAAGATCTACAAGCAACTTACGGCCAAGAATAATAACAAATATCGTGTCGGATTTTAATAACGCAATACATAAAACAATTGGAATGTCGCCAAACGAAGCTGTAAATAACCCAGTGTTAGCAAAAGAGCATATGTACCGACGACACAAGTTTGGAGTGGGTAATAGAGTTAAAATTTCGTTAGTGAAAAATACTTTTGAAAAAGGATTCACTCCTAACTGGTCCGAGGAAGTATTTTGTTACTTGTAACTTACCAGATGAAAAATACGGGAGAAGACATTATTGGAAGTTTTTATGAACAGATCTCTATCAATCTGATGATTTACATGACCGTGAGTATTGGAATTTGTCGAATCCTGATGTTCTGAATCACGATCAATATCAATGTAAAAATCTAACAGTCTTTTCGCAAACAAGAAATTTGTTTGGGACATCTTATAGATAAGACTTTTATATAATTACTGAAATGAAATTCCGGACGAAATAAGAAGAATAGTCAGAGCTAAAATCTTAAACATGAACTTCTAATTCGACACCGTCAAGCTGTTTATGAGCAATCAAAAAGTACGTGAATTTTCCTGTCGAATACGATCCTCACTCAGCGTTTCATGTGCTACTGACAGATTCGGAGGTATTAGAACTTGAGAAATATAAAAAATTATTTCTTAGATACGATAGAGACACTCTTTTAAAATGGGCCCACTGCTGTTTGACAAGGGAAAATCTAAAAGATATTCTGAAAATTGTTCTGTAAATAAAATTTCATTTAGTATTATTAAATAATGGATAGATTTGTTACTCGAGATAATATTATAAATCTCTTTCAGCTTGAAGAGGCTGTAAGAAATATGTTTCGTGGTGACAATAAAGTTGTAGCTCGCTTTGAAGTAGAAAGAGAAAAAAATAATTTGATTTTGTAAAGCAGTATAGAACATGATCATATACTTCAACATGGAAAGATATTAGTCGAATACGGTTAAGAAACCCTAAATAAATATCTTAATTTCTGCTTGACAGATAGTGAGGTAGCAAATATTTTAAATAGCAGGTGATGCATATTGAAAGAAGATTCTAACATTACATCTTTTTGATAACGCTGATTTATAGATTCCATCAGCAACAAATTTTACTGATGCTAAGCAAATATTAAAATGTCTTGCTGCTGATCTTATTGATGTGAATGACACTTCCTTGTTAGTTTCAGAGTTAGTTGATATTACTGATCTAGGATTTCTGAAATGTTTAATATATCAAATATTACCTAGTCTTACGTTTTTTTTGTTGTGTTACAACGTCTAAATTCTGAAGTCGGTTATCAACTCAGACATTATTAAGGTGGGCAACACTAAACCATTTGAAATAAATCCATGAAAAACTTCAAACACGAACCTAGGACAATAACATTTAATTTGATTTATATTATTTCCTCTGACACCTACATTCAAGTAACCATTATTTTTTTTATAAAACCAACAGTTTTTTTTGTTTTAATATATCTTGCCATAACCTTTTCAGAAGCTTCGTACACATTATAGATCGGATGTAGCTACAACTCAGCTTGAAATGACAAGTTGGCAATATTATTGTCTGTTGCACTGCCGTTGATATGATAAACTCTCATTCCGTTAGAATATCACCACCGCTAAACAAAGTTCAGATAAATTCGTGTAGGAACATCCCAGTATATTCGCTATCATTAGCGCCTTTCACTTTCATCCTATAACCAGACAGCGTTAGAATTCCAATTGCATTTTTTGTTTTTATGTTTATCACAACAACGCCAAGCTCGTTACCAGCTAAAAGATTATATCTCTGGTGACACCAGAAAATCTCTAGCAAGATCGTTAACGATTATCTGCATCTGGTATAAATTTTCCATAATATATTAATAGCTTTTCCAAAACTCTAATTGACAAATTTCACAGTACGCTCAATTAAAGAAATATAAAACAATAAATATAGGATGTTGAAACTTGCCGATATATCAAAGAAAAGTCTGTTCTTGACAGAACGATATCAACCGATAAAAATCGCAACCTCATTTGCTGGTTTGGATTACAGTTTTCGATTCGATAATAAACGTTTACTTACACACTTCTCTGACACAAACTTATATATTCTGCTTCAGCCAACAATCAAATCCCAGCTTGCAACGCAAAAGGACTTTAGAATAAATGTGTAGTTTATGTTAAGTTGTCTAAGCTAAATATATATTTGGAATCCCCACAGACACCTGTGTCAGAGCAACGTGAGGAATTTGCCTATCCTTATGTTACATCAAAATCTAATCGAATTCTTGTAGGGACAGATTTAATGTCGTTGTCGGATAATATATTTTAGGAGATTTGGAAAAAAAATAGATAAGTAGTCTACATCGGGGTCTGGCTGGAAGTTTGAAAAGATAATGGAAATAATTTTCCACACTATTCAATATAATCCATTGCGTGGTAGCTCATATGTCGAACTCCCGAATAAAATAAAAAACTCAAGATGTTGCTTTAATGTAAATAATTATGATAAAAAAAAAATTCCAATGGACCATACTATTGGCATATTTCCAGCACGAGACCATCCCTATCGATTATCAAATTATATTGGTTATGTTAACAATCTAAACTTTAGTGGGATCGGCTTTCCTGCTGCTGAGAATCAAATTCTAAAATTAAAAAAACAGAACAATCTCCTGCTACATGGAGGTATTAATGTATTTGGTGTCGATGACAAGCAAAAGATATATCCTAAGCGATATAGCATCACAAAAACAGTACATTTACTATTTTATAAAGATCACTACCAGTGGATACAGAATTTTAATAGGCTAGTCGGAGGTCAGTATAACAAGCATAATGGAAAGAAATATTTCTGTGTCAGGTATTTGCATGGATGTATATCCGAACATATATTTGATAAATACCTTGAATATTGCTCTAATGTTCAGAAAATGTCTCTGCCTGGCGGAGATGAAAAAATATTTCAATTTGACAAATTACAGGCATAAGATGAAAGCGCCTTTTATAGTAGATGCAGATTTTAAGTCCATTTTACTTCCAGTGCAAAGAGTAGAAAATAACCCATATAAATCTTCGACAAGGAAAATACATAAGCATATTCCCTGTGGCACGGCGTATAAGATCGTGTGTGCAGTTGATAAATCTTTATCAAAACCAGTAAGGATTTACCGTGGAAAGGAACCAGCTGTCTGGTTGCTAAGGGACTTTATCCACCCTATTGATCTCATCCTGCTGTTACTTGCTAAGACAAAAAACATATGAAACCACTAACACTAAAACAAGAAGCTGAAATTCCCGAAGCAGAAATATGCTATATTTATGAGGGCGCGTTTTTGCCTCAAGATAAGGTAAGAGATTACTGCCATATTACTGGAAAATATCGTGGTACGGCACATGATAAATGTAACTTAAAATATACCACACCGGATTTCGTTTTTATTGTATTTCATAATTTCAGAGGATATAACAACCAAATTTTAAATGAAGCGCTCGGTAATAAAGATATAATAAACCGCCTGAAAATTAGTAATAACAATAAAATAAAGTGTATCCCAAGTAATACTGAAAAGTACAGGTCATCGAAACTAGGAATGTTAAGATTTGTTGATAGTCTGCAGTTTATGGCAGCGTCGCTAGACGAGCTTGTCAAAGGCTGCAGTCAATTTAATAATTTGATTGAGCATTTCGGTGAAACTCCTGGCAGTTTATTGACACGAAAATGTATCTTTCCCTACGAGTATCTAGATGATTGGAGCAGATTTGATGAAAAGTGTCATCCTGACAAAGGTAAGTTCTACTCAAGGTTAAACCTTGAAAGCATTAGTGATGGTGATTATGCCTATGTTCGATCGATATGGGGGGGGGGATTCGTTCGGCTTAAATATCTGGGAGATTATCATGACCTTTACTTTATCACAGACGTTCTGTTGCTCGAAGATATATCTGAAAATTTCAGAGATGTCAGCGCTGATAACTACTGACTCGGCACCCGGATTAAGTTTGGACGCATTACTCAAGCACAGTAAAATAAAACTGGAGCTGCTAACAGACCCTGATATGTTCATCTTTATAGAACGGCGAGGCGAGGCGGAATAAGTGTCATAACAAAAAACATGCTAAAGCTAATAATAAATATCTACCCGACTATGATAGTACAGTTCCATCAAGTTTTATAACCTATCTAGGTTCGAATAATTTGTATGGCTACTGCCTATCGGAGTCTATGCCGTTCGGTCGATTTAGGTGGATTAGTGAAAAACAGTTTTGTTTTTTATGTTGATGAAACTGATAAATCTATACAGGACGACATAAGTTATTTAATAGCAGTTTGACTATCCTGTTGAGCTTCATGATTAGCATAACAACTATCCATTATGTCCATTGTCAATGCTGATAGACTCCAGTTTATTATTAGAAAACAGAGAAAGTATTCGTCTAGTGCAAGCACGTGATCATGGTCTGGTATTAAGACAAGTTCGTCGTGTGCTAAAATTTAATAAATCACCGTGGATGAAAAGATACATCGAGTCAAACACATCACGACGAGCAGCTGCCAAAACAGAATTCGAAAAAAACTTTTTTGAAGCTTATGAATAAGAGCGTCTTTGGCAAGACCATGGAAAATATCAGAAAGCCAGTCAATATTGAGCTAGTCAATAAAGTGGAACGTTGTAATAAATGTGTAGCATCTGATTATTTTGTCAGTATGAAAATAATGAAAATCTAGTAGCAGTTCAACGAAGAAAGACAAACTTGAAGTTGAACAAGCCAGTTTATGTCGGTATGGCATTACTTAAAATATCAAAATGGCTAATGTACCAATTTCATTGCGATTTAGCTAAGGTTAAGTGGCCTAATGCAGATCTGTTATTGACTGACACTGACTTGCTTAAGTACAAGATAATATCTGTGATATTTATCAAGAATTTTACGATAACCGGGAAATGCTTGATCTTTCAAATTATCTACACACAAAAAAACAGCAGATTTCATTGTGACGATAATAAAAAAGTAATAAGAAAATTTAAGGATGAGACAATTTTGGTTCCTATCGTGGAGTTTATCGGATTGCGTAATACACTATACTGCATAAAACTAGCTGATAATAAAATTAAGAAACGGATTTCTAGTTATGTTGAGATGATGGCAATAAGATCAAATTGTCACAAAACTGAGACTGATGTTATTTTAAAATCTGGTCTTTGTAATTTTGATGATAAAAATACTGATCTGATGGGATCAATACATTCTTGTTAGGATATAAAAAGTATAATATTGACTTTAGCAATGTGGATTTGTAATTTTGATGATAAAAGATACTGCTCTGACGGGATGAATACATTGCGTTGGGTTATAACAAATCTGATAGTGTTGATTTTAACAAGGTGGATTTTCTAGATTGGTTATTTGGGTAAATCTCTAGCGATTTCATATTTTCATAATTTTGTGCGAATATCAAAAATATCTCGGTTGTGTATGTAAATTATCGATATTTTGTAAAATTCAAGTGAGTTATCAATAGCGACATGAGACATATGGAAAATCTCAGCGACTTGTTAATAGCAGAATGAAATTTTATGACAATGTTAGTTATAGTAATTTTGCGTGCAATATACATATAAATCGCCAGCGATTTCAAGTAAAAACCCGCAGTAGTACACTATAATGAGCATTTCTAAGCCAAACGCTATTTTGTGTGACGACGATGATGATTCAGTGGTAGGTCCTAGAGCTAGGCAATCAATAATGAAATAGATTTTGTTGCCTCAACAAAGTTTGTTTTCATATTTGTTTAGACTAAGGGGGGGGGGCAGGAGAGGGTAATCATGCTTTTTTCCTAATACAAAATAGGGGTTTGGCAAAGAAACCTCATTATAGTCTACTACTCAAGTTTACTGAAATAACGTAAATTTGAAGAAAAAAATCAGATTAAAATTTCCGATAGAAAGTTCTAATCTTTTAGATTCTTAATATCAAACTGCACATGAAAGAATTGGAAATCGGGAAACGCATGAACGTTTCACACATGCTTGAGCAAAAAACAAACCTGAAGTATATTAATTTGCGTGAAAAGTGCCTGACTACATCCATATTTAAGGAAATATCTGTAATATGTTTTGATAATGAAATATTTTGAATACATTAAATATGAATTTATATCCAGAGTTAAAATGTACATGTCTATCATTTAGACCAGCATTGTATATTGCCTGGATAGTAGTTGCTCCAATGTGTTGTGTACTTAGTTTCAACCCCACCATTTTTTTAACTCTCAAACACTTGGGAACGGACAGGCAGATAATGTCTTCACAATGTACCAGTTTTAAGAAAGGATGGATTTCTCAAGCAGACTTGTCTATGTAGCTAAAGAGAGCAGGTGATTCATTTAATTAAATATATTTTCAATGTCTCAAGAAAGTACATGTGTTCCCCAGTTGTATACATTCATCTGTTAGCAGTTTTTCTAGTGCCATCTAAGCCTCACTTCGCCCCACCCACTTCATTGGATTTTTGCTTTGTTTCATTCCCCATATCTAGCAAATGAATTGTTAAAATGTAACGAATGCTGAATCTCACTGTAACTGGATTTTATCTGCAAGACATGAATGAATTTTCTCCATATCTGATTTTAAAATAATATTCGTGTGCTTCGTTGGTCAAGAAGCCAGATTTTAACATCAATTTTAATTAAGTACATACCATGCAATTTTCCGTTTAATCTACCTGTCCACTAGCTACGATGTCGTAGCCTCAACTTGATTTGTTGTGGTTGAGGCTACGAACTGATCCCATATCATGTAATGGAGCAAAAAAATAAAATCATCAATAAAGTCAGAAAAACAAACAGTGTAGAAATCAACTACATACGTATAATCATGTTGTGAAAGAAGTTTGGCTTATTTTGAATTTATTAAGCCCTTACACGATAAAATAAATTGGCATGGTTACTCTAACCGTATCCTGTCCGCCATGACAGATAACGCGAGGCTCTCGCCGTGATCCCTTTTCTACGTAAGTCTTGCCAGACCGTATTTTGGATATTCTACGCTAAATTATTATCAATTAAGTGCGAATAATCGCTTCTTGGTGGAATTTCAAAGTTGCCGATAAACCGTATTTACTTTTCATGCGCAGAATTTCTGACCCAAACGGCGCCAAATTTTTACTACGATTTGTTTATATTTCCAAATATGGCTTCAATGTCCTTATATGGCACACAAACAAACGAGGCTGAGAACGGAAGTAATCATTATTTGAAATAATATGGCGGACGATCTAAACGAAAATATCGGCTAAAAAAGGTAAACCAGATTTTACAACTATTTCTACAATGATTTTCGATACTTCCGGTGTTAAATAAGAGGACTACTCAATTTATTGGATTATATGCAAGGACTATGTTTAAAGTGTTATTATTAGGCTAAAAGAATGCCGGGTGTGAATCACACCCGGCTTGCTCCATTAACACGTATATGCTCATGTTAGTACCCTGTCCACGAGGTACGAGTAAGGGTACTAATATTAGTACTACCTGTCCACTACAATGTCGACATATCCTCTTAGGACCCAACCTGGGTCACGACTGTGCTTCCACGGTCAGGAAATGAGTAAACAAGGAGTCTCCTACAAAAATGAGAATACCCTGAAAACCATTCATTTATCGGGGATGAAAATGACCACAGACAAAATAAAGAGAGTGCGTTGATAGATCCAAGCATCGACAAGGTCATGTGTCTTCAAAGAGCTTGGATATGTGTTAAATCCAAGTTAAACTCTACTAGTGACTTTTTATGTGCTATAAACTTAGCCGGATAGCCATTGAATAAAATGAATTAGACAATACACTACACACTCTATTGTTTTCACAAATGTTTGTAAGAACATCTGCTATCTTATACAAATGTGCTTTGTGGACTAAATGACAGCACTCATCAGCAAAAACATTCGTCAAGGCCACGTCTTCATTTAGAGAATTTTCTCTTAATCGAAACAATTACATGTGTTTCCTGCTAAGTTTGAGCTTTGTTTGGTTATTATGCCTTTCAGAAAACTTTATTTAACTTAGGTAATTTATTTCATTTTCATGCTTTTAGTACAACACTATTCTGTATTGCTTTCTTCGAGTGATGTCCCTTTTTATACACAGTATCACATGATCAAAATACGATATAATGTTTATGATAATAATACGTTCTTCTTCCTCATTAACGAGGGGACAAAAGTAATAATGACTTTTATGAATTAATATTGTACTTGAATTTTATAACCAGTCGTGCGAAGTTAGATATTTGGTTGAAAAGTCTCGAGATGTTCTGATTGGTAAATGTTTCCTCTGTATGCAAAGCCAGTACGTCACCTCCCTTAGAATTTTGGACGTCGGTATTTAAATAAGTGAACTTATTTGCCTTGCTGTTGCAGAGGATCAACATCAGAGGTTAAATGGCAGGTTACTTTAACGATGATCCGGACGCAATATTATAAAAGTGAGATTAGCAAATTTTGCGTTTCAATTTAGGTTTGTAATTTATGAAAACAAGAGCTTAGACTTACCTTGAAAAGTTGTAGGACCTCTATCCAGCCCTCTTAATAATAAGTTGGTACCACTACCAATTAGCCACATTTTGTCATCTGCCTCCTAAATGGCAGATCACATGTTATGATATCTTTCTATCCTTCTGTACAACTTATGTCTATTAACGTCTTTCTCCATATGGTAACTTTAGTTTTACACTATCTACCTTTACTAGATTTTGCGTATGACTTGTACTTGGAGTAATGAAGAAGAAAATAATTAGATTTGAACCATATATCTTGACAAAGATTTGTGGATGGCTTACACTTTATGTAAATTGAGTCATTGAGACAATGTCTCTTGATCAAAGTTTCGAGAGGGCGTTTGTTTAAGGTAATCTTGACTCAGAGAAAACTGGATTTCGCTTAGTAAGGTTAGTATTGGAGCAAATTCGTTAACATTTTGGATGGATTGCACAGTGGATAAGAAAATCATATTTTGGAGTCTGATGATTGTAAGTCTAATAAAATAATAGTGGTTTCTGCACAGCAAGTTTTGTTCAAGACCATATACCTTGACCAAAGATCAAGGTCATTGAGACTCATTGGTCAATAATTTGCAGTATACTGTAGGTTGTTTGTATTGGCTTTTAAGGTAGCGGATACAGGGAATCATGAGACTGATAAGGCATTGTTGATGAATAAACCAAGAATATGTGATTTCTCCAATAGGAAAAGCAGCAAATTTAAATTTCTTGCTTTTTCTACATTAGTACATGTATTTTTCTCTTACACAAACTGACAAGATACTATGGGAGCATGGAACTCGCCTTCATTCAGACTTTCACGACCTATTGTTCTTTTCATCAAAAGAAAACACGAAAGATGTACAAGCAACATACACTGAACACAAATCATTATGAATATTTACAACTACACATGATATTTCCTTTTAGACCTAGACCTTAACATTAATTAATTAAACTAAAGGTGATGAAATGAGTTAAATAAACAATATTATAATTAGATACAATGTATATAGTCTTAGATCTGTAATTTTGTCCGTTTTTATCAGTAACAATTATGGTGCGTTTTCCTCATAAACACAGTTATAAACTAAGAAACTGTCATGAAGTGACCTTGTGGCTATCGACAGAATTGAGAATGATAACAAATATTTTGCATAAATATACACCATACTCAATACAAGAAGAGAATATAAAGGAGAATTGGTACAGTCATGCAGATAAGATACCGTGTACCTAAGCTGGGATGGCCAGATAATGTTTTGTAACATGCATATTTCAATGTGAACCAACTGGCTGAAAAGCTAACAAGGAACACGAGACTGTACCAAGAAACCCATAATGCACGTACTGTTTCTCACAATGGTGATACCATTAGACAATTTTATCCACCCTAGAACCTGTAATTGACCCAACGAAAACTCCGTGTTTAAAATCAGGACAAGCAAATCATATTTTCAAACCTTTCACATCAGCGAGTGAGTGTAATCAATACCGATGTTTCGATATAAATGATAAGTACAAACTGAATAATCTACGTCTAGACTGGTGGTAAACCAACAGATTTAATTAGCAATGAGTAAAAAGAACACATACTATTAGTTATACATTGGTATTGGGCAAGAATGTACTTCAATATCAATGGATCGACAACATCTTTAATTACATCAGTGCAACATTTCTGTCCTATTATCCTTAATTTTAAGTCAATATCATATTTATGAGAAAGAAAATGGAATCAGTATTGGCGACATACCTTGGCTGGATATTTTCCTTCTTTCGTAAAATTTTCTCTTACAGCATTTAATGTCCTTTTAGCTCTACCCTGCACGTTTTGGCTGACATTTTTGTGAGGGTTATTAATTTGAAGGAATTTACTTTTAACGATATCAGTTTTTATCCCTTAATTGGAGCTTTCATTTTCATAAGATTGTTGACAGGTTTTTCAAGTCGCCTATTCATTTTTATCAGTTAGAATTTTGTTTCTGACTTTTTATTAAACCGTTTTTCTATTTTGTTTATGAGACGTTGCAAGAAGTAGATAAGAATTCAATAGATTTCATGCAAAGATAATCTGCTGATGAAATAAATAAAATGAATCAAGTATACGACTCACGCCCGTCAACTGTAGATAGTTCAAATTCAGGAAAGAAAACTTCAAACGAAGGTAAGGGTGTACAAACACAAATGAGTACTAATTGGGGTGGGGGTGGGTGGGCAGAAACAAGTTTTAATCTTTGCTGTTTGTCTGATATTTATTGGGGAAATTTATCATTTAAAAGGATTTAACCTTTACCACTTGCTTATAGATATTCCTCCACCAAAATTTGAAGATGTCCTTTCTCACTTAATTGTCGATATGCTTGTTAAGTTGCTTGTTTATTTCTGCCCATTATTTGTTTCTGGCCTGTACTGACACCTTTTGTCTATTCCGTTCAAGAGAAGCCGCAAGAAAAAGATCAGAAGTCAACATATTTAGACCAAGGAGAATCTGCTGATGAAATGAAGATAATGAGTCAAATACTCGACCTTCGTCCTTCAGCTGTAGAGAGACCAAATTCAGGAAAGAGCACTTCAAGTAAAGGTAAAAGTGCACAAACACAAGCAAGTACTAATGAGGCAGAAAATAGAAAAAAGCAACAAACCCGGGAACCATTAATAGTAAAAGCAGCCAACAAATCTCAAGAACACGTACAGACACGATAGATAAAGACGCTGATGAGAGTGCGTTCATGTATGTCCATACGAGTCTATGTTGTTTGTGCTACTGATTACTCCTAACAAACATAGACACATATCTGCTATCATATTATTCGATGGATGATCTGTGTCTATATTGTTTGCAGTTGCACCCAACATATATTACAATATATATGGCATCTGATGTTGAAGACGGCTCCGCGCAAGCTGACTTTATAAAATATATTAATCCCGGTATTTAAGGTCATATTAACGTCTCTGCTATATTAATTTGCATCTGAGTGTTGTAGAGATGACTAAACAAGACACAAATAATCGTTTCCATGAGAAATTTGTTTTAGTAGTGATTTTGAGACATATTCAAAATACACTTACCATTTCATTTTTAGGACACTCCTCAGGTCAAAGATTAAAGAACAGTTAGTATACAGTTACAATTAAAATGTAAAAATAGCATACATGCAGCGGTGTTCTGATAACTGTATCAGTTGACATTACTAATGGTGTGTGTACGCGTGTGTGCTTGCGTGAGAGAGATAATATTTTGAACTAAGTTTGTGCCACATTTGAAACGTTTTAATGCAGTTTTATATCATCATTGGTAACATGTTCATTGGGATGGTTTAACCATTGGTAATGCCCTCATATTCATCTACAAGGTTGTTGGCCACTCCATCGCACTTGGCATCATGATGTCATTAACACATCAGTATGATTCTCTGTGGTTCTCCATTACGGATGACACCTGGATGCGACAAACATAAATATAATTCTAAGTGTCATTCCCTTTCACATGGTGTAAAAATGATTTCATTAGATGTGAGTGAACAATTTATTTTATAACTTGATAATTACCTACTAAATGTATGAGCTTAACTTGCTGTGAAAAGTATGAGCAAGTTTATTTTAATTAACTCCTGGCAAATTAACACTGTCAGTCTCTGGTTTATCAGACAACCTGTGTTGTACAAGACATGTTGCTAATTAAACAGAGAGATCCAACATCAAGAAACTGACGTAAATATGAGAATATAGTACAGCTCATGCAATTTTAAGTATCTACATGAATCGCGGAGGGAGGGGTGTACGCATGCAGAAAGAATAGTAAATCCCACCACCCTCGTCACGACCATCCTGATACCAGGAGCTGAAGCTGCTTCTTCAAGAGAATAATTTGCACTCTGCGCATTCTTGTATAGTCGAGTCGCATAGTGGAAGCGGTGTCAATAAAGTGGACTGGATTTACTGTTTATGACACTTGCTAGCAAGCACAAACGCGATTCATTGAGAGAGAGAGAGAGAGAGAGAGAGAGAGAGAACGGGGGGGGGGGGGCGACATGTAAATCAGTATTTCATGATACATGCACTCCCCGTTCTACCCCGACCAAACAAAATCTATATACTGTAAACAATGTTATATATCTCATGTACTAGCTCTTCACTCAGGCGGTTACCTATTTGGAACTGATGGAATTACAGATGTGTGCATTTTTTGTCAACATGTAAGTTATTTTCCAGTGAATATGATTCTAAGAATTGATTCTAGTAAATCGTAGATAGAAACTTGTCATTGTCTACCTCTGTACTCAGATGGATGAAGGAATGTGTTGTTGATGAAAAGGATTTCATACTGGAAAACGTTTACCGGATATATTCATTTATTCTTAAAATTTCTTCCCACATCATTCAAAGAAATAACAGAACATTCTCCGAGGTCTACTCGCTAGTATTTTGGATGAGATATCTTGGAAAGGATTTTACCTGTCACATTTATTTACAGTTCCTATTCTTTAAACTTTGAATGTGTTCTTTTCACTTGATTGTCTACAGATTTGTTTTTATCAGTTAGCATGTTTATTCTGATAGGTACTTAACTCGTTTTTCTGTTCAGTTCATGAGAAGGTGCAAAAACAAGATCAGAAGTTAGTTGATCTCGAAAAAAGAGAGTGAATTTGAAATGAAAAAAGATAGTCCAAAACACGACTCCCGCCCTTCGACTAGAGATATTGCAAACCCCGGAAAGAGTACTTGAAGTAAAGGTTAAGGTAAACAGGCACAGTCTAGTATTGATACAGTTGAAGACACAAGATGTCACAAAACAAAAGAACAGTGAAATATTAAAAAGACGACAGATGACAAACACCATGAACACAAAAAGGCTCGATAAAGATGGGAGTGCAAGCATAAATGGATCTGTATTGTTTTTGTATTATTGATTACTCCTAGATACATAGACACATATTTTCCAGGATATTATTATTATTGATTACTCCTAGATACACAGACACATATCTTCCAGGATAGTATTCCATGGCAGATCTGGACCTATACAGTTTGCAGTTGCATCAAACAACTTATGTGCGAATATATTCGGTATCTGATATTTAAAATTATCCGCTTTACCAAGAACATTTTAAGACATAAGTTGTGTGCAAAATGAGTCGATTACACGACTCACGATACTAATTCACTTTCCATAGCAAACCTATGCAAACATCATTATATAAAAAATTTAATAACTTAACATTCTGAGTGCTCATGACCAAACATATTTATCGTTGATGACAGCTTCTGTGTAGAGAAAACAATATGACCCGCAGCATATTCCGGATCTACATGTGTTTGAAACTTGTGCTTTCAATACCAAACCAAAGAGTCACGTGCTGATTCCAGTGATGCGTCTTTCAAACTCAAGTCTCAATACAACGTCTCAATGATTTTTTTCTTCCAGTTTCAAAATCTTACTTGCATTATCAACCAATCCTGGCCAGCCAGACTCTATTATTGTGACCACTGAAATAACCGAATGTAGGTTGAACTGATCTACTGTATATACTCACTTATAAGTAGGGTTCGATCTCAAATAACATAAACCTAGATCTGCTGTTGCATAATGCACCAGCAGATCAGTTTCTGCTTTGTTGGTTTTCTAATATTTAGTCCTAACAAATGCATCAACCCATATCTGCCGATACATTATGCGAACTCAGACGAGAACAATTATTCATCTTAGGATCAAGCATGCTTTTGAGTTTGTTCCGACTTTTCTTTGTTGACTGCTACTTATGGCTACATCACTGTACTGTTTAAGGTCATAGTTTATTAATGTCTCTGCTATGGTTAGTTGCATGAGTGTTGTAGAAATGACTCAGAAAGAAACAACGTTTGCGTCAGGAATCTATTTTCAGTATAGACTTGTGGACAAACTCAAGGAACGCCTCTTTAAATCTTCCTATCTTTTTGTAATTATTCAGGTCAAATTGGAAAGAATAATATAAACATGTAAAATTAGCATAGTCAGCAGGATATGGGGGTGTTATTATTTCTCTATCAATTTACAGTACTATCATTTTGTGTGTGTGTGTGTGTGTGTGTGTGTGTGTGTGTGTTACTGAGATAACAGTTTGAGCTGATTATGTACACGAGTTGAGCCGTTTCTATGCAGCAAGACCTGAACGTATATTACAGCATACTCTTTCATCTCATCGTTGTTGACACATTGATTGTGACAGTAAAACCATTGTTAAATTCCACATATCTTCAATACGAGAATTTCCCCCGTGCTCATTCTAAATAATGTAATTATTGTGTTCATTTATAAAAGTTGTGTGTATTATTAACCCATTTTCAAACAATATTGTAATGTGAATTACAGCGCAACAAATAAATATAACTTAAAATTTCAAACAATTATATTATACATTCATTTATTTACTGTTAAAGCATTTGTATATAAATATTTGTACTGTATAATCTCGATCTGCCGATAATTATTCACTTGTAATAGTCATCAAGTTTATAATAAAAACCAGAAATGACGTTGTTTTATGTTAAATTCTTTTAAAATGAATGGTTGGGCATTAAGTTTGAAAATCAAATGTTAATATCAGTAATGTTTTACCTGTCAGTGTTGTTTAGCTTACTATTTCCGAAAGAAAGCAAGACCCTGTTCGCTCCAGCGGCACCATCATCCTGTTTTAGAAAGTTCTTAGAAGACGTGCATCGACCCAATGTGACTCTACGTCACATGCATATGCGCTATGGCGTATGCTCATTTTTTTTCCATATAACATCATGACAAAAGTGGAAAATGCTAGCTTGACTAAAATATTCCTTTCATTTGTGGTTTGTGCAGTACACAGTTTCTAGTCTTAACAACCCGCCCACTGTGTTCCTCTTGATTAGCGAATATTATTCCTCAGTGCATTTCTTATGGAATGCTCTTTTGATAGTCTCAAGTCATAAATTTCAGTGTTTTTGGTCATGATGAGCAACCTACCTCTCCACATTTAGTGAGTTCGCTAATTAGATTACCGAGACAAAAAAAAAAACTTAACGTAACGCTGAACTTTTATTTCAAAACATAAACGCAGAGCTAGTTTCTATTCTGACGGGAAACATAATAACATTTGTCAAGTGTTTAAAGCTCCCAGAATTAAAGATACTGAATAGAAAAGAAACCAGAAATAAATTATTTCGAACCTTCTTCGTGTTTATCATATCATGCAAAATATCTTAATTATAAAACATCCTTCCACTTCTGGAAAATGGTAAATGTATTGCATTGTGATCAATATTCAAACCATTTGATACATGTAATACTGTGTTGATTTGCATAAATGTTAAAGAACTTGATTAAATTGTACTCCAGTTACTTGTGTCATGTAATTAGTCAAACTGAGACGCATTCAGTTTGAAGTAATATCTTCGGAACCAATTCTAAACTCAAAATAAAAGAAGACGTAGACGGACCAGAAACCATTTGTATAAAAGTAATTGCTGAACAAAAACCCCAATTTTTGTTTAATTTAGTGAAGATATACATGTATTTAATCAATCTCGAATGTGAGAACTTGCTGTATAGGTTCGTGTTTACTGAACAACCAACTGTGAAAGGAGTAGACACATATATGCATACCAACAGATCCAGGTCTACTTTACTCATTCTACTGATAGTTACTCGAGAAAAAGTAGACCCTGATCTACTGGCATAGTATGTTATGGAAAATCTGTGTCTCCACTGTTTGTGGTTCACTGTACATACTAGACATCGGTAAATACGGTATTTAAAATGACAAACGTATTCAACTGTCATAGTGACATAAATATGACATAATAATATCTGTCCAACAACAATTACGTGTCATGATTCTATCATAGTAATATCTGTCCAAAAAGAATTACGTGTCATGATTCTACCATAATAATATCTGTCCAACAACAATTACATGTCATGATTCTATCATAATAATTAAGATCTGTCAATCAACAATTAAGTGTCATGATTTTATCATAATAATACCTCTCAAGCAACAATTACGTGTAATGATTCTAGTATAATAATATATGTCCAAAAAGAATTACGTGTCATTATTCTATCATAATAATATATGTCAAGCAACAATTATGTGTTATGATTCTATGATAATAATATCTGTCCAACAACAATTACGTGTCATGATTCGATCATAATAATATCTGTCCAACAACAACATAATACATGGGACCTATCAATGTGACAGCAATTAAATGTCATGAATCTAACATAATATATATCCATCCAACAACAATTAAATATCATAATGCACATCTGTTAAATAACAGTTAAGTGTCAAAACTCTAATTATGGACATTTAAAACTGAAGCTGATTATATAATCAAAGAGATAAGGTTTTATAAAAAGTGGGAATCAATGACTTGTGTCTGCAGTTAAAACAACATCTAGGGAAATATCTTAGCAATCCTTTTCATCCATGCCTCCGTGCTTTACATGGCAGTGTCCATTCTGTGCGACCAAATAACGTTTGCATTACAAAACATTTTAAGAAACTTCAGGGTCTTACTAAATTTAATACCAAAGTATATATTCCACAGGCCTTTCATGCTAAATGTATTTGTGAAGAGAGGCAAAGTATTAGATTTGATAGTTATTTCCCATGGATATTGTTGCACTTAGGGGAAACCTTGAAACAATAGTTACAAATACCTTCATATGGAGATGACCGATTTCTCAAATGATGTTTCAAATATTAATATAAAATCTGAAGTGACACATAACAAAATCAAACTTCAAAAGTATAATAAAGATTATTTACAGTAGCATGTATACGACAGTAAAAGGGACAGTGAATAGCAATATTTTTGGAGTTTGTTTCTCCCATATGACTTCAACTCTCTAATATTCTCAGTGTTATACTGTAGCCTTGTTAGAGCAACCACTTGAAACATAACAAGGAAAATTCATCACAAATAATCTCGTACAATACAAGCTATTGCGGCTACACACATTATGTAAAGTTTTTAGGCGAGGGTATAAATATTGAACACTGATTACATAATCAAAGATGTAAACCTTGATTAAAGTGGAATGCAGATAGATGCAATTTGGACCACCTCGGTTATTTACAAAACAATAATTGCCAGAGAAGTTGCAAATGCTCTGAACTATTTCTTTTTTCTTCATTCGCATCTTCTAGGACTAGAATTCAGTCAGTCCAATAGTACAGAAACAGATGAGATCCTAATAGACTGAGGCTTCATTGTTTGCGTAGTAAGTTCAAATGATTATTCTGCAAATCACTACACCGTCATATATCCAAAGCGTATATGATTGAGTCTCAGATAAATAGGCACTCTGTTCAAATTCATCCTTAACTGCAGTGATTGTTTGGTAGCTTCACATTGGTTCCTTGCATCATGGGAAAAAGTACAGAGATTCGCTAAGATGGAAGAGGATGGTTAACTGCAACTTCACTTTTCAGGTGCTCAGACTAAATTCACAAGCCAAATTCTCGGTCGAACATGGAATCGAAAATATGGTATTTACACCATGAACACGAACCACCGCATCTCAGCATTGAATACCCGAGGAAACTCCCAACACTGCAAACCTTTTACCACAATTTTTACCAAATTTATAAAATACCAAAATATTGTATTAAATTGATCTCGTTTGTTTAAATAAATGCCGTGTATTTTGTCTATTCACATGATGTAGTAAAATCTTATAAAATACCCAAAATACTTGTGTATTATCTTGACCACTGAGCACTGTAACTAGAATGTTATGCCATTATCCGATGTGTCTGCATTGCATTTAGTCCATCACCAAAAAATGGCATGTTGACGAGATACAACCTTGACCTTGTAACAAGATCAGAAAGTCAACATGATACATTCTCTTCGTTAATGATATATTATCCGGTAACTAATTTGTTTTAGTGCTTCGTCACTGGAGACTACGGGCTCGTTCAAAAAATAATATTAAATTTAAAATTAAGTAAACACGTGAAATTCACCTTGAAATGAGAGCCAGGATTGAAATAAAAACATTATTTCGAATTCTAGGAATGATGCAAACGTTTGTAAAGTTTCTTCAATTGTACTAGTAACTGCTTCGAAGTAGTAGAGATGACAAACAATGGTTCCAATAGTGACGACATCATATACCGGTGTACCAAGATTAATTCTTTGATTTCATATGGATATGAATAATGAAGCACACAGACAAGTTATAACTTCTAGCAAATACTCTTCTGAGATAAATTTAAATTCCTTAATTAACTCTGTTATATTCTTCTGTGAGTTTTCACCTGATTTCTACCCATTTGAAGTGACTTTCCTTTTTCCTTCCGGCAAACGCCTGAAAATAGGCAGAGAAAAGTGTGTATTCATAGCCACATGACTGAATAGTCATGGAAGATTCAACAAAAGTCGCCATTAAGCGTGCATTGTTAGCATATTCTGTGTGATTGTATTCTTATTCTGTTTGCATCCCATTTTTCTTGGGAGGCCCCCACAATCACTTCCCTCGTTAACCTCTTTGAATGGGATCTATATTATACCTAAAGTTGCAATTCAACAGTATCAATACATATTGCCCTCTTTTCAACAGTTCAAGGGTGCTTAATACTGTATCTTCTTCCTCATGAAATTGATCACAACAAACGAGCTTTGCTGTTTTTTCCCTTTTGTTTCTTGTTGTTTTTTTTTGCTAGTTTGTTCTGTTTTTTATATATTATATGTTGCTTCAGTCCACTAGGAGGAGTATCCTTAGTTAGTCTATTTACTTCAGCCTCTATTGAAAACATATACGAATTTTCTTCACATACATCAAATGCTGTAGACCGGTACATCCAAAAGTGTTTGCATATTAAGAAATATGTATTCGTGCTACTACATGGGTATGCTGCAAACTTGTTTTATCAAACTAGGCTGAAACGAGGGCCAAAATGGTGATAAATATCAAAAGAGATATTTTTTCATGTTCCTTAATTTGAAATGAAGAAATAATATTTTGTTATGTATATTTGATTTAATTATATCTGATTTAATATATATTTATTTCAATTTAATTGTTTGTTTGTCAGTCTTAAATTTTTATTTATTTTTCATTACTTGCTATTGTAATGTAAATGTATTCACTGGAGATGATACTTTTTCCAGAAAATAGTTTGAACTTGGCTGTTCGTTTTAGTAAACACCAGGTGTTGACATAGATCTTGACCTTGATTCAAAATTAGTAGCAACCAAGTAAATAAGTTCTATATTTTTTTAAATGATTGGTTGTTGTCGAGGTAATGATGGGACGAATGATTTAAAATGTAAACAATATTTTAAAATTTTATTTCTTAGAGTAAAATGATTGGGTCTTATCAAGAACATGCAGGGGAAATGTGATTTTTTTTTATATGTGATCATGACCACGTGACCCTTATCCGGGGCGTAAAATTCAAGTTTTAAACCATCGTATTAGAGAAGTAGACACAGTTGGGCATTTTCCTTACACTGGAAGGTTTTGTGCCGTTTGAAGTTATTTCAAATTACTTGGATTAAAAAGGATTAATTCATTTTTCCTGGAAAGTATGTGTGCTCATGTGAAATTCTTGAACAAGGACAGCTTTTATTAAACGTTAATAAGATTTCCAAAACCGGAGTGGTATTTCTTGTTTCTACAAGGAACTGTAGACTTCAACACTACAGATTACAGTATACGTCATCGTCTTCCATCTTGAATTCTTCATCGGGACTCGAACTTGAAATTATTGGAACATTTTATTATTCGGACTATTCTTGGATTATTTTCGGATTTGATTCTTAAAACCGTCAGTTCATATTTTTCATTTTTACAAAATTGTTCCAGGGAAATAAATTATTGTATTTTTGAAAGCTTGTCGTTTTTACTCTTTCTTGTGTTACTATTTATTTTAGCCAAAAAACGTAACATAAGAATACATGTAAATAAGTCAGTCAACAGTTGTTTTAGTGTCATTTCTCAAACACAACTTCGATGGCACTAAATCAATTGTCTAGAAAATATATGACAAGACAGTCATAAAACAAAGATGGTAACAATATGGTGATTTGTCAGCTCAATAAAAAATGGAAAATAACTTAAAAAATTTCTTATTTGACACTTAAGGAAGAACACAAGGAGAAGTCTGAAATGAGCGAAGGGTTTTTCTTTCCTGCAGCAAAATAAATGTCTTATAGAAGACGGTCAATATATGTCGGCAATCACAATACAATATTAAAAAAATACTCGTTTTAAAACAAGCATGTACCACTTGACGGACAAATCTTTTTTTTTTTTTTTTTGCTTATTGGGATGTCAGTATATGTTTATTGAAATTTAAGCCGACCTAAAACAATACAGTTAGTTTTAAGACGATTAAACATTTACCTACTTATCCATTGATTGCATAGTCTGATCTAACCGATGCCAAATTGATGATTTAGATTTACTGATAAAATACCAGCGACTTTTATCTATGATCCAATAGTTCATATGCAATCTTTGATATAGAAGTCTTAATTGGAACACTGTTCTATTTGTGAAAAGATGAAGACATTCTGGAAAAAAGTAATGACTAATTACTACAAAATGTACAATTGTAAAATTTAAAAATGTAACCTTTTGCCACATTCTTAGAGTACCCATGCTTTTTACCCAAGTGATGTGTACACTGTATACTAAAAGTTTAAATTAAAGTTGCACAATTGCTGATCGTAAATATTTGATTAAACATTCTCCATTTATACTTAATGAAAGAAAATACAAACTTTTCACCTGTGCTATATCATTCAGTAACCAACCAATTTAAGTTTTTGATATTTTTTTAATTAACAGATGCAACTTGATCAGTTATCTTATTTAATATCGATTCATTTACTTGTAAAGTGACTGTAGTAATGAAACACCTGTACATGTAAAGACAAGTTGGATATTTAGAAGTTTGGAAAGTTCATGTGTACATAGCATAACATGGATGAAATAAAGACTTTGTACTAATGTGAGTCTGTTAGAACTAAAATGTTAAATGAAAAGTGAAAATCATACATTTTAAATAAAACTAAAGCAAAATGTCAGAGTTCAAAACGAAATTTAATTATTAGAATTCAAAATGAAAATGCAAAATGAAACCCAAATGTGAAAATTCAAAAATGTAATTTGAAATTAAACACTTGTTCAAAAGCTAAATTGAAAAGAAAAATAATAAAAAATCTATAAGTCAAAGATATAGAGTGTGGTTTATTCCCTTTTATTACAACCTTCCATATGTTAGCAGGTGTGAGTTAAAGGTCAATCAAGTGGCGTGTGAAGTAGTACATGTGAACTTTGGATAGTTTTTGGCTTTATGGCGGTCATTCCAACGGCGTGCTGATGGTATCATCTGAGAATGGGTAACTCACAAAGGCGTGTTGGATAGTTGTTGTAAGCGTTGGATAGTAGATAACTGGGTATTAATCATAAAAAAACGTCGTGTTGGATACGTGCTATTTGGTGGTGGATAGTAGATCACTCAGTGTTGGTCACTCCAAGGGCATGTTGATGGTATAATGTGGGTGTTGGAGAGTAGATTACTGGGTGTTGGCAGCGCCTAAGGTGTGCCGAACGAATAGTGTGGATATGGTGTGTGTGTGTGTGTTTACGTGTTGAAGATTATATCACTGGGTTTATGTCACTTTTATGGAGTCCTGATGGTATAGTGCGGTCTTGGATAGTAGATCAATGGATATTGGTCATTCCAGCGGTGTACTGATGACATAGAGTGGGTCTTTGGTAGTAGTTAACTCAATATCTATTGCTCAGAGGGCGTACTGATTCTATATTGTGAGTGTTGAAAAGCCGATAAATTGGTGTTGGTCACTCAAAGCGAGGTGTTGGATTGAAGGTGTGGGATGTTGGATAATGTAACTGGGTAATAGGCAGTAGGTAGTTGTAGTATATCTATCATCATTGTCCAGAAAAAGAGTCTGGTCTACGGAGTGAAAAGAATGAAAAAGACGAAAGTTCAGAAGGTGCAGAAAAACAGAAGAAAAAAAAAACACATTCCAAAACTAAATTTAAAGCAAGATAAGAAGAATAAGCAGCGGGGGGAAAGCTCTTATCAATGAAGAACCTAAAGACTACAATAAATCTAAGCTTTGCGCCATATTTTGACTTAGTCTGACAACGTGGCAAATTGAAAAACAAATTCCTGTCTTCCAAAGTCCGATTTAATCCCTCATGTTAAATTAAAACAAACACATCTCTAATAAAATGACTGATACTATATGAGATCATAATGTTAGCTTCCCACTGAGCCCAGAGGGTCACATATATGTTCAGTCCCTGGACTTTTTATGATGGATTTCCCACCAAGGCCAGTGGGCTTTACTTTCAAGATCGTTGTCGTAATGTTAATTCCTGTCAGAGAACAACATCATTATCATCATCAACATCAACATCATCATCAGCAGCAGCAGCAGCAGCATCAATCCCGTAACCCAAGAGTTCGATGGGTCACTACAGATGATTTCACAACGAATTCTCTCCATATATCTTTGTTTTCAACTGCCCTTTGTCCGAGACCAGAGAGCCAGTGTTTGTGGTTAGACTGCCGCTAAATTCTTCTTCCGACTGGGCTAACGCGGACCTTTGAGTACCTTATAACTGACGTTATATATTAAGCGTGAATCTGATGTCATAACGAGTATGTGCTCCGAGTTTCATCTTATTTTCTTTGACGGTTCCAAGGTATCATGTTCAAAACGGTTCACGAATAGACAAGGCGGACAGAAAATAGAAATGCAAGCCCACTATTTCTGCCCTACCATAGCTCCACCCTACCCTCGGATCGGTCTGGTGTGTCAGGAAAACGGAAAACGGAGGCGTAACTCGACGATACTAATCTGTTCTGTATATATCGAATTAATTCTTTCTGGAGAAATATATTAAATACAGTCCAGAATAGTTAATTTGGGACACGAGAGAGTGTTTTATTGTTTTATTATTAATTTTTGTTACATTTACTACATTAGCCATTCTTTAAGAGTATTCTTGAAAATATGGTTTTACACTGACGGGTTTCATCTCATGGCAGATGGTTCTCTACTAGTTACACAAGAATGATATTTTTCGGACTGTGTACATTTGAAACAACATGACAGACGTCATCACGTGCGTGACTATTCCCTTCTAATTTGATTCTGAAACTGTGTTAAGTACGCCCACATTTATTTTATAAATTCGCAAGCGACTTTGAAAACGTGACAATGTTAAGCACTATCCATGAACATCAAGTGCATGAACCAAAGAAATTTAAAGGGCAAATTATGTCAACCAATATATTCTTGTTTCTTGTGTTTCATTCTTCCTTTCACTCAACTATCAAATCAAATTTTAATCTTGAACTTCAGTTACTTTGTTGAATAATTAGCGTTGTAAGATAGTGTCACATCAGTGCAGTGCATCAAGGGGAAAAGTACTGAGATTCTTCAAAATATGCACGGTGTACACACATTTTAAGCACCTTAGTTATGCCACTTTCTAGTTATCTGTCTGGGAGTATAGGTACCATAGTTGATAGAGCACCTGACTCGTAATGCAAGGATTGGTTGGTTCAGGAACCTGCTCAGGCCAGACTTGGATGACTGCCTCAATTTTCCTTTGTTAAAGCACTTTGGTCTTAATGTTATTACTATTATTACAACTTCCCGTAATCAACAAATAATCCAAATATCTAACAAAGCTATAAACGGAGACACAAATACATACAGCATACATCCTAGGATTATTAAACAATTGCATTTTCTTAACGGTGTTTGGTTGCATTTTACAATTTTTTCTTATGCCCCTTTTAAAAATTCTTCCAACTGTAGGATTTAAGCGATGAAAAGAAAGGAAAGCATAATACTGATTAAGAAGCAATATATAGCGATATTGCCAAACTTTCAGTAGATAATAAAACATGCTGTTGAATTATAATTTGTACAGTTTTGTTTGTATATTACTTTCTTTTTATCATAACGAAAATCCACCACTTGCAAACTTGGACATAACTATTGAAACTTTTGACTTAAATAATCCAAAATCTTTTTTGTGTTTTTTTTAATTAAAAATTACTGCTACTTTTCCATTACTCGTAGTCATACGATTTCATTAAATTTCAATAATTCAGCCAATCGTCTGTCTGGTGAATCAAGAACGTGTGCAATAGTTCAGTTTCAAAATTTGCACGAGTTAAATTTTAAAATAACGCAGTAACCCCTTTTGGATAGAAAAAAAAATTATAAAGAGATCTAGAAAACAAGCAACACTTGTGAAGTACTCGTTATTTTACTACTACTACTGTTACCACTACAACTACTACGACTAGTTACTACTACTAAAATTTACAACCTATAATTTGCTACTGTTGGTTCTACTACCACTATAACTGCGGAGATCTACAACCTATTAGTTTCACTACTGCTGCTGCTACTATAATTACAAATATTGCTGCTGCTGAAACACACAACCTACTACTACTACTACTACTACTACGCATTGACTAATTTCATTCTACACCTTGTTTTATTTTGTATTAATTCAATTGTTGCTTTAATTTGCTCAGTATTTTATGCAAAACGCAGACTGTAGCTATAGCGCCAAATTCGTTAAATAATAGAAACCTAACCAGTGTCGTTTATTTTTATTTCTTTCTTCTATTTTTAATTTTGTTTTCTTGCCAATTATATTAGAACGGGCTGTGGGGTGAATTTTATACGTGAGAGTTTCACCAATCGGAAGACAGAGTATCCGCAGTGCAACAGTACTGGTATTTAGTTTCAATCTTCCTGCATTCCCAATTCAGTAATCCAAGATACATATATTCTCAGATACTTTGTTTTTTTTTCACAATTAAATGTAAATCTCGGCTGCGCGTTATCGAGGTCGATGTCATGGAAAATGTTTGTGTGAAAACATGGCGTCGAAGTGGTGACACAGAATGAAAGGAACGATACAGCTTCGACCTCTACATCGATTTGTTTGGAAATAATATTATTGATGAGTGAAGAAAAGCAATACACTGTGAAAAGACTCTAATTTCGATAAGGTAAATATTTATGTTGTTATTTTCAAAATCCTTATTCTAAGCCAAATGGACGGACACCGAATATTAATAATAGGAATGGATAGGGATATTTGCAGATTGCTTAAGTGGCATGTGTATATTACACAGCTAAATCTTCTAATTGCAAAGCAAGAGATCAGAGTGCTGCCAAACTCCACTAATTAAAGTCTATACGCAGGACTTAAGCTAAATAAACTAACTGAAAGAAAGAGGTTAGAGTACTGCCAAACTCCACTAATAAAAGTCCATTCGCAGAACGTAAGCTAAATAAACTAACTGAAAGAAAGAGATTAGAGTACTGCCAAACTCCTGATTGGGGCTGATTGGTTCCGTTTGTTCCAAATTGACTCCCCCCCCCCTTTAGATCATTAACCCAGCCTATTCATGTTCCCACTTCCTAAATGTTTAATTGTCAAATAGACCCTCACTTTATGAAGTAAATTCTGTACTGAGATTAATGGAAGTTTTGTAATTACGACTTGATGAAAGTTTATTCATCCACTTAGTGTGACCTATCTCAACCTATATAAATTTGTGGAATGGAAATAGTGACCTATCTCAACCTATATAAATTTGTGGAATGGAAAAGTGGCTTTTCTTATTGGGACATAAAATAAATAGTTAGAGCTATCGTATTTGGGGCACCAAGCAAGACTCCAATTTCACTTCCGTCATTCACACTTTTTAAAATGAAACTTTATGATTAATACAAAAATTAATCCACTCGTTTCAAGTTTATGCCATAAGTCCGTTGTTTTGTTAAGGTTGAAGAAATGTCTTGCATAATGAAAATATGTATAGCATTCAGATTGCAGATCTTTTGCCAGATATTCATTTAGTGAACAAGAAATTTTTGCATGAAATTAAGAATTTTTTTTAACGTTCTGAAAGCTAATACTTTCTATATGCTAGGCTTGAAAAATAAGTCAAGGATAATCCTTTAATCTAATTTCGAATTTACAGGTTGACAAATCCACTAAATATATCCGGAAAAGTACCAGCTGACAATAATTGTCTTGGATATTATTGAACTACTCTTTCTAATCAAGGGTAAACAATAACTGACTATCATTCTAGTTTGTTATTGCACAGATCAATGGCACCCACCCAACCCCCGTTATTTAACTGTTTCCGTTCATGTATCGAGTATAATGCCCTCAAAGCAAGGCTTGTTACTGTAACATAGGTAAGCATACAGATTTGATTAGATTACATGTGTAATGACACAAAATCTATCTAGTGTGGATGGACTTTGGGAGGGAATATTGAATGACATTTAAATTAGAGAGTTGTTCTTTAAAAAGAAGCATTAGCAATCATTACTAGTTATCTGATATAAGACTGATAATTATTATGTATTAGGTTTTTGACTGTGGTTAGACATGCAATAACTAACCGTTCAAGTGGTAAACTAATCCAGTGTGTATTGTCAGTCTTTCTAATAATATTTAATCGAATGTTTCATACACTTTTATGTTTTGCACTAAGTTTTCATACACTTTAACTTTCACCCTAATTTTTAATGTGTTCGAATTTTTTAATTTAATTTATATTTAATAGTTTAAGTTTCTACTCTAGTTATTCACATGCTTTAATAAACTGTAATTTTTCAGACACTAGTTTTTAATATACTCTAATTTTCATACTCTAATTTTAATATACTCTAATTTTAATATACTCTAATTTTTCAAGCTCAAGTGTAGCAAGAGAAGTGTGAAAACTTTATTGAACCGCTCCAGTGGCCTAGTGATTGGAGCGTCCGCTTCGGATGCGGGAGGTCGTGGGTTCGATCCCCGGCCGAGTCATACCAAAGACTTACAAAAATGGTACTAACAGCTGCCTCGCTTGGCGCTCAGCATTAAGAGGTTAGTGCTAGGACTGGTCGGCGTGGTGTCAGGATAATGTGACTGGGTGGGACATCATGTTACATGTCTGCGATCTGTCACACTGCAGACACCGTAGCGATATGACTGAAAAATTGTTAAAACTACGTTAAAAATCCAAATTACACATACACAAAACTTTATTGTGATGCCGCAGGGGACAACCACCCTACGTTTGGGTGATGTGGATGCCTCCCCATAAGCTAATAGTGCTGGTTTATCAACGCAGGTTAGACTGTATTTATGATAAAATGTATAATTTCCTTTCTTTTCATTAAAACAAAAAGTCTTTTTGTATTATATAATTTAAAAAAAAAATTCATATTGCTAATTTATATACATGGCAATTTGGTCCTGTTAATCTTACGGTTCCACCCAATTTATTAGTAAAAATGTATGATGCAGAATTATCAGTCATTGATAACTTTTATTGAACAACAGCATAATGTTTATAGCTCCTTGATCTTTGAATGCAATGAATATATGTTATGTACTGTATATTACCGTACATATTCGCTTACAAGCCTGGTTCTACTGCTTTATTCCATAGATTTGGGTCTATGCAGCTTGTTAAGAGTAATCAGTGGAACAAGCAGTATAGACCATGATCTGCTACATTATGTACGACAACTCGTGAGAGTCTATGTTGTTTACACTTGGACTTGTCTATTCAGTGTTTATATAATGTAGTCAGCTCATAAAAAAAACTCTTAAAAAAAATTATTAAAGGATATCATGGGAAAATGTAAGATGTCAGATGATAGAATATCAGATAAGATAAGTAAACACGGGGTTTAATAATAATGCACAAACTGAAATCGACAAAAGAAATAATACACGAAAGAAGCTGATGTACCTTGGGGGCAAATCCCTGGGGCGAGAGATACGGTAAGCTTGCTTTATAACGCTGTATGTGTCCTATACACGTTAGAAATTATTTCCTAAAAAAGAAAATTGCATGTTCGATTCTAAAAGAATCGAAGGAAGCTGACTCACATCCAATAAATGTTAATATATGTCACTATAGTTGTTTTGTACATATGTTATATTGTATGTCCATCGTGAGGTTTTATCTGTCATATCTAGGCAATACTGTGAACGGCATGACTGACATGTTGGTCATCATTGTTTTCATGTATTGGATCAATAAGCTTCCACTAGCATATTTGATTACATGTTCTTTTCATGGCATTCCAATCCGAATTGCATAATGTCTAGTACTCTGTGATAAGTTGTGACAAATCTCTTTTTTGATTTTTAATTCATGCCTAGGAAGTTGAGGTATACTTTATTACTAACCCCAACTTTTACATTGAAGTCGGCGTTGGCCTCTTTGTCCGAAGAGATAAAATAATTTATATACTAAAGAAATATCAACCATTATAACCAAGGGGCTAACGTTATGCATACATGTGCAATTGCACATGTCCTTTTTAAGTAGACTGCATTAGCCGAGGTGTTTAAACATTGTATAAACATTGTTTGACCTAGAATCATGAAACTTGGTGAATGGATGGATCTTAGTAAGTCTTACACCCGCATCGCAAACTTTGATCACTGTGACCCATATTTCATGCTTAACTGACTTCAGTTCTATATTTGACTTTAAAGTGTATTTCTCAATTCCTGTTCATGCCGCAATCGCCAATCTAGATGACTGTATGCATCTCAATTAGTACCACACCTAACATCAGTTAGATATGTTTGCGACCTATATTTAACATTTTAAAGGCTTGCGTAAAGTTTTGCGTTTAGTGAGGACAACATTAGATGCTTTTTTAAAAATCTACTGAATAATACTGGTAGACCTTGAATCATGAAACTTGTTGAGAGGATGCGTCTTCATAAGCACTACACCCTAACCTTCAAAGTAGGTCGCTGTGAATCGCATTCACATTTAACGGCTCTTTTTTGTTCAATTTGATGTTTTTACTGGTCATGCATTGATTATCTGGCTAGATCAGTGGTTCCCAACCTTTCCGAGTGTGAGGACCCCTTCTTATTTTTTAAGATGCTAATAATTGTACATTTAGGCTCTGTTAATTGAGAAAATACATAATGACACAATACCCCACCACCTCCACCCGCCTCCCGAGGCCCACCGGTTGGGAACAACTAAGCTAGATGAGTGTATAAATCTTTCATAGTACAACAAAATATACCAAAAGAAGTCACTATGACATATAGTGTACATACTTCTGGCAAAGGATAAGATTTTCATTTAACCCACTGTTCATGCTAGAATCGTGAAGTTGATTGTCAAATACATTTCATATAATTAATACACCTTGCCACAATAGAGCTTTACTGTGACCTATATTTCTTCTCTTACTAGATTTTGTTAAGTGTCTGCATTACATGAGGTTTTTCGGCATGTTATATACATGTTCTCTGAACCTAGAATCGTGAAACTTGCTGTGTGCATCTTGATAAGTTCTACAACCTTTCTTCGAAAGGATATCACTGTGACCTAAATGCAGTGCTTCTAAGACTTTGATGATATTTTGTGGTAATAGTTTAATTGTTCTGAGTGCTATTTAGATTCCAATTATGAAACTTGATAATTGGACGCATATCTGTTGCGCTCTAATTTTCCATTCAAAATTTCATACATGCTACTCTTCTATTCTAATTTATCGTTTATTCTAATTTACCGTACACCATATATTAACGAAGGAATATTTATTTTTCTCCCTTTTTGCAACACACAGAACTGTACTTGTATTAAGATAATGCCAATAAAGAATCTGTTGAGTGTTGTGATGAATATATATATGTATTTCCTTAGAAGTAATCTGTTGCCAAAAGAAAATTGACCATGGCCTGCTTGGCATGAAGCGAGGGCAGATACGGGTCTATTTAGGCTGCATGTAGACCCGGCTTTTGAGTGAGTACATACGGAATGGTCAGACACAGAGGAGAATGTCAATGCTGTTGATAATTTGAAGCAAATCACAACGATCTGACTTCCCAAAGCATTATTTGATAAAAGGACTTGGTCAGTGCACAGGTGCTCGACGCGGGCTGAAGTTACGGGCTCCGAAACGTGCGATTTTTTTACTCCGAGACAAGTCCGAGCTCATGTGATAATAAGTATAACCTTTTGAGCCAATCATATTTCGGCGTTGACGTGTGTGCCGCATACTTGACCTATTTTGAAAATAGAGTCGCATGTATTAAATGTATGTGCAGTGAAGAAGACAATGTCTAATTCTTGCATTGAACAGGATTCCTAAAGTTAAATCGAGTTAATGGTAAGTAAAAACTTACTTTTGCATCTACCACTGTTCTGTAATTCAAGAAGGGATGCACCATAGAGTTGAAAACATGGTACATGTAGTGGTTTTCACATGTGCACGCACTTGTCCAAAACGAAAAAATTCGCGAAAATCGCACGTTTCGGAGCCCGTAACTTCAGTTTGGTACATCGCAGAAAGGTCAATAATGGCTTGATGGATAGAAAAATATCGCAGGAGTAAAACAACCATATAGTATGGTCGTATGCCTTAAAAAACGGAAATAGCAGAAGGAAATCGAGGTTCATGGGTGGAATGAAGTATTTAGAAGTTCCGTACCTTCTCTCTTATATATTATGATAGAGAGGGTCCTATGTCAGAACGGGTCATGGGGGTAATCTAAGGTATTATTGTCACTCTGAATGATTTTTTCCTTTACATTATTGTGTGGGGTTTTTTTTCTCTTCTCAACATCGAGCTCGCGTCGAGCACCTGTGGGTCAGTGCTGTTCACAGTTCGGTAATGCGCACATATCAGTACGACAACAGAGCAAACTCCTATATAAAAAGTGTCTTCATTTCAGATAGCGGCTGCATTGCCTGAATACCGTCTTTCTTGGGTACAAGTTTAAGTCATCAGTCATGACAAACCTACTACCGAGGCTACAGTTCCGCACTCCTGGGCTGAGCTATAATGTCATCCCTATCCACAATACTACCACACCAAAGGACCATGGCAAGATACGTGAGAGGTAAACTTGTATTATCAAATTTGATACGCATACTGTTCTCCTTTTATATAACAGTGTTCATGAGAATCATCGCTGGGAGAGAGAAGTTTACTTAATGCCTTGTGCATGATTAACGTTTTGATGATTAAGATTCAGTCTGGTTTTGTAAGTTTGTGTTTGGCTGTGTTCCCAAAATACCATGCTGAACTTTTAAAACATGCAACAAACTCCAAACCAGGAAGTGAACTACTTACTTTTATTTTACGTTCGTCGTATGTACTCGCCTATAAATTGTCGAATTAAAATGCAAAAACTAAAACAAAACAGGTCTGTATTGTTTGTTCTTCTGACGGCTTGTAACAAGCTGCACAGACCCAGATTTGCCGGCGCATTGTGCTTTTGGTGGTCTGGAGATGCGCAGTTTGCAGTTGGACTAGACGTTTTGGCGAGTATATGCGATAGATAAAGGTACGTGAGTTGGCAGTTGTCAAAAGGTTAATTGAAATTGTTGGTGTTATAAGAATCTACTATACTGTTTTGTATTATCTTATAAGGATGAGAAAATCTAAAGTCTCTGAGAAAATCTTTATTATTCAATTGATGGCCAATTACATTTGCATCTGTCTATAACAAGAATCAAAGCTAGTACTACATAGGTAAAGAGCAAGTATGTGAATCACAGATTCATTGATAAATACAGCAAACTGCAATCTGCTGTCAAGCGTGACCCAACCAATATATGCCTGCCATACCTACGCTAGCAGTCTTAAACAGCAATGCTGCCCACATCCAAAGTAACAATCATAATCGTGTACACTGAAACCTACAATAGTTTCAAACCATAAAATGCATAGTGTTGCAGGTGACTGCATTATATGTAATAAGAATATCGCACTTGTGTTTTAATGCGGCTGGGTGTGGTGTGTTTGTTTTGTTTTGGAGTGATGCTGTTGGGGGGGATTGTGGTTGTGTTATAATAAGAATGGGAATGCCACACACACACACACACACACACACACACACACACACACATATATATATATATATATATATATATATATATATATATATATATATATATATATATATATATATATATATATATATGGTTGCACACCACTATATTCATTCCTGACTCTGTAGGAAAAAGTATTTTCTTAAACAAAACAAGGTAACTGTAAACAATTTGTTGCCTCACGGTTAAGACAAGTTCATTATTGATTCTCCTCCTAAACTACTGGAGGTTTGCCATCAAACGCAGCACTGACCCAGTCCTTTTCCTTTCTTGATGAGCCCAAATGAAAATTGCGTCCCTTTCACATTCAGTATGTCCATGATGGTGTCCATCTCAAGAATCTTTTTATTATATCTAGTCATGAACAGATCGTGGTGTTGACATGGAGTTAACACTAAAATACTTCTGTTCCAGCTTTTCAAAAACCTTCTCAGTAAATCAAACCTAGACAATTCAAGGAAAAACTTGGCGTCTCATAGGTTACATTTCACTTGTTTATTGATAGTATATCGGACCATGGAAAAGCTTGGACATCCTGGGGTAATAATCTGTACAGTGGTTAAAGTTTTTCCAATCTTTCAAAGCGTAGAAGAAATTTTGAAGATGAAATATTGGATAATGTAATGAAAGCGTAAGGACAAAGTTTCACGCTGCATATATACAGAAGTATTCAAACCATTTAAAAAACAAAATTATAACTTTATTTTCATAATTATTTAGCAAATTGAGTTTAATTTGTAGATACATTTATTTGAAGGATAAATCATCATGTGTAAAGAGTGTGTAGTCTAGACCAGTAAAAAATGAGCACAATAACACAGTCGCAATATGGTCTTTCGTCCTGGTTAAAAGTCAGGTCAAACTTAAAACGAACTAGTATCTCAAACACAATTTGAAATTATGGCATGCATTTGTTATTCTCTTATCACCACATTCAGTTTATTATATTAAGCTTACGTTACTTTAGCCTTCAAACTTTTAATATTTGAATAAGACTAAAATGTATAAGTACATTTATCTTTGCCTCAGCGTAAGGTAGAGTTAAGTTGCGATTGAGCAAACGTCTCACAAATACTGGGTAACTATGACCTTTTTTTGCATTATATGATCATCATCTTAAAAGGATCTTTTGAGTGTTTATCACATATGGCCATCAAGCTCTAAATTATGGTTACTGTTGGTTGAAATTCATCTTAGCATGATTCTAATATTTGACCAAGGGTCAAACCATTAACGATGTTATTGCATCTTTAGAATTTACTATATTATGTCACTCATAGATTTTAGATGACTGTTCACGCAGTTGGAATAACTTTTAAATTCTTAATAGCAAGTAATGATATTATTTGTTTTTATACTCCACCCCTAGTTAGAACTCGTCAAACCCATCTGTCCATCCATTATTTAATCTGGCACAATCTTGTTTGCATTTTAAGTCCTGCAGTTGTTTCATGGATTGTCCTGAAGCTTGGGAAATAGTATAGTCATTACATGAACATGTCAATATCCAATCCGCTCAAGGCTTACATGAACATGTGAATATTCAATCCGCTCAAGGATATAAACGACCTTTGGCCGGATGGAGAAGAAACACATTCATCGAGCCTCTCGACGAAGATTAAAAAGAAACACAGGATATATAAATACATCAAAAGAAAACATTAGGAACGACAACCAAATTGTGGCCAAAATGAAATTAGCAAGAAAAAGTTGTAGTTGTAGTTGTTGTAGGGTTTAACGCCATTTTTCAGCACACGATAGGCTATACATGGCGGCCAGTATTAATGGTGGGGGAAGAACCCGGGAAACCCCCAGAAAGAACCACCGACCCACGAGAAGTTACTGACAAGCTTTCTCACATACACCACATTGGCTGAATCCGAGACTCGAACCCACGCAGACAGAGATGAGATGGCAGTGATCCGTAACGGAGAGCGCTTTAGGGGACCCTGCAAAAAAAGGTGACGACTTCTTTATGGCTAATAACATAAAAGAAAGTCCTGTACATGCCGACTATAATGAAAATGCGAATAGTGTGGTACCACTCTGGAGGTAAACAATCCCTCTGAAATCTAAGCAGATTTCTTGAGTTGTTAAGCCATTCAAACCTTCTAAACTGTCATAAATGAATGTTGTTATGTGTATCTATATTATGTGTATTATTTTCATAATAGTTTCTATAAGGGTCATTAGTTAATGACATTTTATTGCTAATACTCCATCAATGGACTTGAACTATACGTCATGAGTTCCAAGGTTAGTCGAGTTTGAGAGGCTAAGCTGTTCCTTTTTGGTCGGTGTTAGAACATCTGGTTTGTTCACCCTAAAGAATATTTCGAAATACATCGACGATTCATTCAAAGCCTATGCGTGTTAGTTTTCTTTATAAGTGAAAGTGCTTTAACATTCATTTAGAAATTATTTGGATATATAATAGATGTATGGACTTATTTTCAAACATCCAAAGACTCTTGGATTTATAGCTGTATTGGAATAACAGTGTATTCATTAAAAGACATTTTGGGATTATATCAGTTAACACTTCTGTACGGTTTACACACCAGTAGTGGCGTCATTCGGAATACCTTTGGAACTTATTCGGATTACTCGGAACTATTTGAATTCATAGAAATTTTAGGATTTTAGGAATTCATTCGCCATACTATAAGTGTAAGTTATTTTTACTTTTTTCACTTTGCTTTTTAAGGAAATAGATTATATTTTTCAATTTTACAGATTTTGGTGGTTTTGAACTTTCTTGTTACGTAGTGTAAGACCCTAGATTCGTTACAACCTACATGAAAAACTAGGAATACAATGACTACTGCCAAAGGTAAGCCGCTAGACAGTACAAAAAGTAACAAAAGTGCGAGACGGGATCCCAAGTGAAATACATACACATATACTGAACTATTCGCTGAAGCAGGATCGGAGAAAACAACGCTTATGAACGCGGCAGGATAGGAACCTGACAGCTTAGGAGTGCGAGAATACTTGGCTTTATCGAATATACACGTACGTTTGCACGCTTGCTGGTACTCATGCTAAAATCGTAGACATCAGCAAGGACCTAGACGGGCTTAGAAAAAGTCTGGAAGAATAGCAAGACAAGAGGAACTATAGCAGTTATACGCACAAATTGCAATCAAGGAAAAGGATCGTTACAGGTGACCTCGTAGCCAGCTTTCCGTAGTTCCAAAGACTATCAGCGAAATTCTTCAGAAGCAAAGAACAATCAATGAAAAAATTGTCCACCTCTTCAGCAAATAGGAAGTTACTAAAAGCTTGATTCTCAATTGTTGCACCTTGAGGTCGGTCTGCTTTAGTTTAAATGACTGGACTGGAAGTGCTTCTGTGCCTCGCCTTTTGTTACTGAGAGCATAATTATGTTTATAATGAATATTATCTCTGTAAGAATAGAACCTATATCAATTTCCTGTTGGCTGAAGAGGATTTTCAATTTTTCATGAAAAGAAATCCGGATCAGCTCGCTGGAATGCTGACATCGCTGGTAGAAAAGACGGATAAAGCCACACCACAGTACTGCTCTTGACAAGTGCCCTGTTATTGGTTTCTTGGTAGTCAGCTTCTTTAGACTCGAGCACTGTCGGAGACAAGCATGGTGCCAGTTTTCAGGCAGTTCGGGCGGTTCCGGCAGACGCTGGCACGGGAGTGGTCGAAACCCACTTATTCTGTTTTGTCTTCTGGGACTGCATGCCAAGGATTGCCCATGCATATGCCCAGAAGCTCTCGTTCAGACGTACGCCCTGTGCGGGTGAAGCCTTACGAATTGTCCAGCATGAAATACAAAAGAAACTTTTTTTCTTCACTCTGTCCTCGCCCTGCGCGAAATGTGCAACGTGCTGTTTTGCACTTGACGGCTCACCAAAGATATAGGTATCGGCTTCAAATGTAGTTGGGTCTGTCATGGGGTTGGGAAGGCCATCCCATATCTTGGGAGCACCCACCCGCCCACGCCCGTCGGATGTAACTGATACACATCGTGCTAAGGAGGCCGTTGTTGAAGCCATTCTTTATCCGCCAATCGCTCCTGTGTTCAAAAGAATGTTATCACAGGTGGTCTCATTTTTTTATATCAGTGCCGTTTTAGAAAGCTTCGATCTCTGGTTCACCCTGAATGGTGCACTTCATCTGATTGAGAAACTTTATCAACTGAAAATAAACATGAAAGCTGTAAAATCTTTGCGCCAGCGTTAGTAACCCTGATGTTTCGGCAGGCAACAGGTGATCGCGAAAGTTGAGGCCTCAAGCGATGGTCGAGCACCATAGGACAAAGTTTACTTGATTTTGACAGAGCCTCATTTCATAGTCTGCATTTCATGAGCTACAGCGGTTATGAACCACTTCAGTGTTGACGTTGGGCAGCGCGTGCATTTCGAACACATTAAGAAATATGTCGTTCATGAATCAAGCGTTATCCGGCGCGTACATGTCATGGTTGAGCAACAGTTGCAAGATCTGCGCTATCTCTACATTGCTATTGTTAAATACCCATCGGTATTAACGCAAAGCACAAGTGGCAATATCATCACCTGAAACTATTGCTGGCTTTGACAGTGTAGTTTGTATGGGTGAGTAATCTAGATGATCATGTGGCTCTTGAACATCCGATATGCACAGACTCAATAGGCACGTTAACGCTCCGAGAGATCTTGTGCAGATCTTCGAAATTTAATCTGAACATGGCGTCAGTATCTTGTACACAAGGTGTTTTGTTTTATAAACGGGAGAAAAAAATATTCACCATTCTGCATAGGTATTATGACATGCAATGCTTGAAAAAGAATTGCAGGCTGCCATTCATGAAAAAAACTGAACTACAACGTCGCAGCATGACAGGTCAGAATTACAACCACTTGCACGATGAGCAAAAGTATAACCAGTATGGTATATGTCAATACTTCTCTAGTCTGCATCATTTGTTTCAGCAATGGTGACACCCCCGGGTTTCTGATTACACGCATGTATTCATAAATTAACATAATGTCCACCTGTCCTATTCCACCACGATCAGGTAAAAACAACTGAGAGTATTCTCGATTGGAACAACATTGTTCTGCTAGAAGTCGTTCTTGTGGGTGGCGAGTTCTAAGGGGTTACTGTCTCCTATGGAAAGATACATTAGCACATACTGCGTGAAGGTGGCATCCATCAGCCCTTGATACATATTTTACATAAAAATCAAAATCCGGTTAATATGCAGGAGTTTACTGCCAGCCCTGAAATAAAACTCTTTTCCTCACGGACTATGTGTAAACATGGAGCTGACCATGGCCCCCGTTTGCCTTAGGTTCCGCTCTACAGTTTCGAATTTTGTATTGATTAATATTTAAAGAGACATATATTCACATATATTTCCTTTTGGTTATTTTGTTTTTAGGAAGCATTGTTTATCACACATATTTTTAAAATAACTGTTAATATTGTATCTATTTTAGTGCATAATTGATCGGTGTAATTTGGATTACACAGTATAGAGCTTGTCTTTACAGTAGATGTGTACCTTTCAAAGTCTACTATCTCGATTTGGTCATTTTCACTTCCTCGACTTGAAATATAAATTAGAAAAAGACAAGCCAATAAAACGTTTTACTTTTTATATATTTTATTAATTCATTTACTAAACTTTCAGAAACTGGTGTTGTTTATGCCTTTCTTTATCCGTCAATTGTCTACTGTGTCTAACTCATTTCCGCTATTTTAACAACTGCTAAAATTATTGTACATTGGACCAGTTACGCGCTCATTTGTCGAGCAAATTGGAGCAACCATTTTGATAGCTGTCTGCTTTAGACAGAGCAAAGGTTACATAACTACCACATGTACAGAAACTGTTGTCACAGTGTATGAAAGTAAAATCGATGGATGACAACGTTCTCTCTATTGTGCATGTTGCCAATGAAAACAACTTCACACTGTACTGATCCCTCCCTCAGAAGTATATAGTAAATATAGAGCGGAACCTTATAGACTGAAATCCCCGGCTGCGAGGTTGTCGTTTGCAAGACCAATTCGGACTTCAGCTCCAACTTACATATCGTGTCCTTAGCGACCATCAGAATTGCCTCTGCATTAAATGTATCAGGTTTGTACCGCTGAGACGTAAAGCAAAGTTTTCAAAACATTGGTGGTTTGACACTCAGCATAGACAAAAGCTATCGCCCATTCCCCACTCTCACCACGAACGGCCGGATTTAACTTCATTAGGCTCCACGGGAGCCGCGGTGGCGGGACGTCGGAATCGCTTTCAATCCAGTAAGCAAGGTTTTAATGTCAACTAATGGTAGTACGGTTGTTTAGGCTAACGCCTCAAACGAAAGCCTTACAACTAACATTGGGTCTATGTTTGCTGTCAGAGACATCATTAGATGTTAAGGTTTTTATGTTTACGCATATCCATCGGGATTCTCAGCCATTCCAACTGTCTTCGACTTCGCAATTAGGATACGAGCAGCTTAAAGCAAAGCTATGGTGTAGCACCAAGACAAACCAGACGTTGGAGTATTATTACAACTCGTGTAACAAACTGAAATCAACAATGTATTTCTGGCTGGCATTACCAATTATTCTAACACAGAAAGCGGTTGCGAAGAATGAAATGTGTATTTAAATCGTTTATTAAAAAGCGATAACAATGATACCTGGAATGAATCAGAATAATTATAAATATATGAATGTATAGTGATGTCCGAACCTAATTACATTATTGTTTTTTGCAGGCAGTCTTTCAAAAGAAATATATGGGTCTCAGACAGTTCTGTCATCCATGTATATGATGTCAGTAGTACAAGCACCCGTAGAATTTCGCGCAATAACAACTATCGAAAGGTAATAAGGACACACGTGTGCTTTGTTCAACATGTCCGCAAATGTACTTAAAAGAAGGAAACAATTAGTGTAACTTAAATGGAATACTTGTCTTCTTTTATCATCCATGCAGATTTTGTGATGTAAAATTAAATTAACATCTTATGGAGCTTTATAAAACTCAGGAAAATGTTATGAATAATCTAGAAAAAGTACAAGCACATTATTAGAAAGTTTATTTGGTGGAATTCTAGCAAAAATAGTACAAACGAATTTGTAAAAAACGGACTTAGTATTTTTAAATGATACAAATATGAAAAATGATCTCTGAAAGGTCTAAAACTGTTATCTAACAATGTTCAAAGTTTCTGAGTTGTTGAAGTTTTTATTAATGCTTTTCATTATAGACTTCAAGACTTAGACAACATGATGAAACAGACTTTAAGAGGTAAATGTTTTATCTATGTTAAGCGGATAAAAAATCTTGCACAAGCACTTTGCCAGAACATATTGAAGATGTACATATTTCAACATGTGGCCGTTTTAGATGTACCATCATATTTACATATTTTGTGCAATTAAGTTACATACCGTGAAACTCTTTTAACTTTAGTGAAGTGGTCTGGTGGTTAGAGCGTCCGCCTTGGATGCGGACGTCGAGGGTCCGAACCCCGGCTGAGTCATACCAAAGACGTATGAAAATGGTACTAACAGCTGCCTCGCTAAGCGCTCAATATTAAGAAGTTAGTGTTAGGACTGGTCTGCCTGCTGTCAGGATAACGTGAGAATGGGTTAGACGTTATGTTACATGTATGCAGCATGATGCCCCATTGTTAGACATCACTATAAACTGCCACTCTGCAGGCATCGTAGCGATATGACTGAAATTTTTAAAGCTACGTTAAAAATCACACACACAGACACACAGACACACACACACAGCTTCAGTGAACATTTGCACACAAGTTGAGCTAGTACACTAAAAATTAGAAGATAAAGAAAATTATTTATTCATGTATTCTCCAAATTAAAGGGAATTTGCAAATTTATATAGTTGCAAGTTTGTTAAAGTACTCTGTATTCTTAGCACAAATACGTATTAATACCAGGATGAATAACTATAACATTATCTTTGTCTTGATTTTGATTCAAATGTGGTTATGCAAAAGGAAATATAAATATTATCCTTCTTTCACTCTTTTTTCCATCAATCCACAGAATGGTGAATACTTAATATCGGCACATTTTATTTGATTTTACCAGAATTTGCTGTGATGAGTTTGACGAGTGTAATTGACTGGTATTGCAGGTGTTATTGCACCTAACCGATCTAAGATAGTGATTTAAGAAAAGTATTTACAATATGATCCTATTTGACAAAATATGGCGTTGTCCATGTACCCATCTGTGCATCCATCCGTCTGTTCATTGTTTGTTTGGCACATAACTTGTAATGGTTTTAGAGATTTTCGTGAATGTTTGCCCAAGTATATATACTGACAGCGTGTTGCACTGGATAATCATTTTCCCTACTTCAACGGGTCACGGCAAGGGTTAATTAATCTTGAATCAAATGAATTTATGCAATCAAGTCTGACGTATAATTTTGAATCGAATGTATTTTAATCATGTCTGACGTATAACTTTGAATCAAGTGAATGTATTGTAATCATGTCTGACGTATAATTTTGAATCAAATGAATATATTTTAATCATGTCTGACGTATAATTTTGAATCAAATGAACGTATTTTAATCATGTCTGACGTATAATTTTGAATCAAGTGAATGTATTATAATCAAGTCTGACGTATAATTTTGAATCAAACGAATGTATTTTAATCAAGTCTATCGTGTAATTTTGAATGTATTTTAATCATGTCTAATGTATAATTTTGAATCAAATGAATGTATTTAATCAAACTTTAATTAGCTACATATTGTGATTAGACAGTGTGTAACACACCGGAGTGATGCACGCTTCATTAAGGTCAAGGTCAAAAGTAGGGATAATAAAAGTTAGTACCCTATTTGCTTATCAGACTGTCAGTTTCTAGCCATAAAGTTATCATAATGAAACTTTAACAAGGTCCGTACCTTGTAATACAACATTCACATCCCTTGCTCGGTTGTCAATGTCATTTTGGTAGGTAAGGGTCACATGATGATCATAGAAGTTATTGTGTATTGGTATTTTTCTTGTTTGATTTCAACCAGTTTTCTTTAAAACTGTCATAAGAAGTTTTCACACCATTTTGATGTTGTCCCCTGATCAGCTTGGACAATTTTTTGGCTTGTAGATACTCCGGCATTTAAAATACTGACACATGCTTGTTATCGTTTTTGCCTTTAAGCTCTGTCTTAACAATTTATATATCAAGTTTGCTTATGAGCAGATTTTGGAGAATAGTTTAGTGTTTGAAATTATTTTTCGGTGTGAATATATATATATATATATATATATATATATATATATATATATATATATATATATATATATATATATATATATATATATATATATATATATATATATATAATTACCTTTTTGCAGCAGGCATGTTCTCTTTTCAATAATTCTCTAAATCTGCTTATTAGTCACCCAATAACCCATAATTACAACTATAATAATAAAATATCCGGGATATAATTTGCGCGTACATAAATTTACATAAAATAACAGATGACGCTATGGCTAATCCATTTCTACGTCAATATAAAATATCTTTCAGCATCCGCAAGAAGTCATAGTCATGTAAAGTTTTACAAAGACAAAGGTTTGTTTGTTTTATTTGTTCGTCTTGTCTATGTTTTGTATTTGCCTTTGAAAAAACTCATTAAAAGTCGAAAGCACTTAGGCTAGCTAGGTAATAGTTTTGCACTGTTCGTCGTTAGTTTATTATATATATGATGGATGCAAAGGATATATGAATTGGTACAAAATTTATGGATTTTTTAATAATGGACATAAATAAAATGTCCCTTGTACACAGCCCTGCGCCCAAAATAGCAGTCTTTCAAATTAAGTTCTGCTGTACAAATTTTATTTTTATTGTAGGTTACCTGATCCAGGCAAACAGTCCCGAGGTAAGTATTATTGTATCTTATTTTTGCTGCATAGTGCATAACTGATACGTGTCATATGACATATATGAAAATATTATGTATGTATGTATGTATGAGGTTTAATGGCACATCAGCACAATCCTGTCCATATACAACTGAATAAGTTTAGGTATCGAAATTTAGGCATCAGTTAAAGAAAGCGTACAAAACATAAATATCGGAAAGAAGGGTAATTTAAACGGCACTCTTTAAAGAGTCATAGACGTACCCATTTGGGAAATCATCATGATATGCATTCCAGAATCATAAGGTTGTTTCCGTTAATCGCTTCTTAGGACATGAAGGAGGACATATCGAACCTGGTCTATATTCCTATGAGTAGAACATGGATTAACATATTGAAAGAGGTGAGAAAATACCACCTAGATAAATAACAACATTGTATGTAAAATAAAACGTCCTTTCTGTATAAATTGATGTAATTTTTTTATTTTTAGTAAGTAAATGTGGTCTTGAAATATTTAGTTTGTAGCAGCCATGATTGAGTCTTTATCCTTAAGTTCATTCATCCATTAGTCGTTTGGTTTCTGCATGATAACTGTACCAGTCCTTTCTAGATTTCAACTAAAGTTCATAGTTTACCTTTATAAAAATGATGAGTTTAATTTTCAGAGTCCAGTAGCATTGTGTCGTGAAGTTTTGGCCCCTAATACCATGTCCTTCTAAACTGTGATTTTCACAGCATAACTTCACCAAGTCATCAATGGCATTGCTTTCAATCAAATTTAGTACGTAGCTATATATTCAAACATCTCTATTCATCTTAATTAACAGCATCTGATGTCGTCATTTAGTTGAATATTGTCTCCGATTAGTCATCCAACAAGACTTTGTTTTATGCATTATATATTTAACAAGGAATACTAGGTTTTTAAATTGAGTTATTGTTCACCCCCATCCCCCGATTGCCATCCTTTCAAAATGTGTTGTTAGCAGCTTAACAGCTTCAGAAATCATTCATTTAAGAGTAAATTTGGTGGGTAACTTTATACATGGATTTATGAACTCTTGAATGAGTTTGGTTGCCACTATTATTGCATCATACATTTTGTGGAGTTATGGCCCTGACTATTGGGCACACCCACTTTTTTTTTGCGTAATGTGTAAGGTTTAACTGACCATAGCATCTCACTAACATCTCCATTTTCCTAAATAATCAAAAGTCGATCATCAGGGCTATTTCTGTTAATAATAGAAACAAAATTAACAACTTCTCGAGGACAAACAAATATAACTGTTATTCAACATTTGTCTTAATCCATAATTTTCATTGGCCATATAAAGATCAAAAGGGAGAAGTGTGTGTGTGTGTGTGTGTGTGTCTGTGATTTGGATTTTTAACGTAGCTTTAACAATTTTTCAGTCGTATTGCTACAATGTCTGCAGTGTGGCAGTTTATTGTGATGTCTAGCACTGGTGCATCATGCCGCAGACATGTTCCATGATGTCCCACCCAGTCACATTATCCTGATACCAGGCCAACCAGTCCTAACACTAATCTCTTAATGCTGAGCGCCAAGCGAGGCAGCTCTTAGTACTATTTTAATAAGTCTTTGGTATGACTCGGCCGGGGATCGAACCCACGACCTCCCGCGATAAGACTGTGTTTAAATTATTTATGATATATGTGTATAATATTATTCCCTTATCTTGGTTATTGTTAATTTTCTGCAGCTTCCTGTACAAAGAATCCCCAAGCTCGAAAGAAAAGCCATGAACCCATATCTCTGTACAATGAGCACGTGACACATACCAACACTGAGAGTCTACGCAGTAGCAATCAGAGACTACGCCCAAGGTTTCCAGGTAGGGGGTTATTTACACATTTTTGTCAGTACAGTAGCCGTTCATTTATTCATAAAGCCCTGGGAACTCCCAGTGTATTTGGATACAGAAGCATTTGATTTTAAGGATGTTATGATATATTTTGGTATGAGTTTAGTTTAGCTAAGAGACCAGTACGATCTGGTTATTCGGGGTTTTAATAAACATAATTTTATTGCATTTATAATCCAGACGATTGTCCGTTCATATGATAAGTTAAAGTGTGACATTATTATACTGAAAAAGTATAGACTTTTTCCTTGTTCCTTGTCTCAGCTCAGCAACATTACGTTGCTAAAAGTTGCATGGGACAATTAGAAGTCACAATTAATAAGTCAGAATTCCATTCAATAGTTCAACATAGTCTATTAGATTATATGAGTAATAAACACAATAAATAATTTGCAATAACATAATATTTTATCAGTAACTGTTGCTATGACTCCATGGTCTAAAACTAAGTAACAGAAAAAGCAAAACTAACAAGTTTAGTAAAATTCAAGAAATTATTTAAGTCTCTAAGTAAAACAAATGAAAATTTAAGAGGATCTTGCATTGTCTATTCAGACAGAGCTATTCCAAATCAAATTTTATGTCGAGAATTTTCCACCAGGTTATGTATAAATTAGGCATCCAACAGTCTTCTATTATCCTGAAGGTTAAGGGGTGTTTAAAAGATTTCATGAAAGATTGAACAGTTTGATTCGGTCATAGTGCTTTAATGCAGAAAAAGATTGGGGTGATTGTTATATTTTGCTGTTAGGGAATCCGTTCATGAATCATTCGGTTGTAGTCCTTTTTAAGTAGTTTTTGGTCATACTGTCTGTGGACCACTGAGGTATTACAAGATAAACTTCTTTTTAAATGTAGATTCCAAAATCTTCTTGACTATGTCTCTGATTTAAAATACAAGTCGTCAAGGGTCTTTGAAGTAGGAATAACTAATCTTCACTCTGCTCCCTCAAAACTGAAATTAAGATTTAAATTTTCAACCTTGTGATAGAGTTCTGGTTCTCTTGTCCATATCTTAGAATCCTCTTCGGGCTAAATTTTATGGTCATTGTGCGATTGAAAAGAATGTAAATGACTAAAAAAAAAAAATTCTCCTTAACTATGGAAAGCAATTTGACAGTAGTGACATTGGTTTAATATAATGAACAATCTAGACCAGAAACTCCCACATCTATAACCACAGGAAATAAGTGAACTAAACCAGCTATTGTGTAAATATGAGCACATGTTTCCAGATGTTTCAAAAGGAACAAATAATCACTACTATGGCGTGTAAATTGTAGATTTTACGCTTCTGAAGCCGCACCTTTACAGGAGAATCCTCTCAAGCAGGAAAGTTTGAAAAACGAAATTCAATATTTATTGGAGAATCATTTCATAGAACCTAGTAAGAGTAACTGTGCCTAAACCAGATAATACTACAAAAGTAACAGGTGTGAACAACACATATTCATTTTCAATACCTGGAATAGATGACTGTATTAACAATATTAGAAATGCTAAATATTTTACCTCTTTGAAAGGATTCTAGCAAATTCCATAGAGAGAGCAAAGGATATTTTGGCATTTGCAATTCGAGATAAACTTTACAAACATAAAGTGTTGCTGTTTGGCATGAAAACGTTTTCGGCAACATTCCAGCATTCAATGAAGATGATGACATCTAGGTTGAGTTTTAATGACATCAGTGAAAATTTAGTCCCTCTGAAGTTAATAATGGCTGCTACGGAAAGTCTTGTTATCGCAACTCCTCCTGATTGAATTGTGATATCAACACTGGATTGTTACTAAAACGTCACATTGTGATGTCCTGTTAGACATTCAAAGCGACTTAATTACTTATTTACTTACTTACTTACTTACTTACTTACTTACTACTACTACTACTACTACTACTACTACTACTAGTAATAATTATAAGAAGAAGAAGAAGAAGAAGAAGATAAGGAAGAAATGTAGAGAGATATTTATTTTTATACTTTCAATGACTACGCATGGACTGAAAATATTTCATATATAACCAACATATAAAATACACAAATCAGTGATAAGACAAATCAAACAGACAAAAGATCTGAGGATTCCCTCAAAATGCATTAAAAATTCACATTTCCCGTAAAAGAAATAAATTAATATCCGAATCGTAGAATCTAATATTTGCAGGATCTTATTTGAGCCTTAACCTGCTATAGCATGATGTTTAATTTTGTTCCATAACCAAATGATTTTTAAACAAAAACCGAAAACAAAACCATTTAATAAGCAACTCGTGTTTCAAGTTGCTGTTGCATGCAGAAATAAATATCATCCAAGGCACCATACACAAATAATCACAATTGAAAGAAAGAAAGAATGTGTAACAAGATAACCGAGTGGGATTTCGGATTTACGACAGAACACTTTTGATGGTGATACAAATACAATATTTAATGATAAATGACTTGAATAAGAAAATAATTATTTTTAATACGTGCATATAATATCCATTTTGGATAAATTAACATAATCTGCACGAACTGAATAATGAAAATACAAATAAATAACCTAACACAGTACAAGGACAATGGGTGAATATTCAAAGTGATTTCACAACGAAAGAATTATGTTTTACTCAAATAGTAAAAACTGCTATTTTACTTATATAGAAAATTTTTATTCACTCAAATAGTGAAAATGATGAAAACAAAGGGACAGGTATACAAAATCTCTTCACAGTTCACAAAACACACTGAGTATTACAAACCCCTAAGATTAGCCCACGGCTAAAATATTACATATATGCAGTTACACACTCCGCCACTAGCACACTTGGCTACCAGTCACACTGGTCAATCAAGCAGTCAGTATTCCAGATTGGTCAATCAAGCAATTAGCGCCCACCAATCTCGGTTAGCAACGCCCGATCATCTGCTACTCGACCAGCAACACTGTTAACTCGGCTCTACGGCTGATATGGTTCAACTTTACAGCTGCTATGTTCAACTTCTCTGGTTAGCTCTTCAGCTGGTACCACGTCGACTCCGATCACTCCGATAACTCTGATCACTCTGGTCAGCTGAAAATACATCTAACACCGTGTACTATGCATGACACGGCCATATACGATAAAACGTGATGAAGTTATTTACGGTAAGCTTAACAGGTTGCATTATCGGCACAATAATTTCAAAACAATACACAAGTTCAGAAGTGAACCTAACAGTGCCCGACAAGAATCCTACGGTACTTAACGTTTCTTAAAAATGCAGCTTTATATATTGCTAATATAAATCTCGTGCTAAGTCACAAACAAGAATAGAAAATATTTGCACGATACTATGTAAGCCAAACCTACATAGAAAATATACACAAATAAACGTGGATGTACAATAGTTATAACTTATGCACAAGAAATTAATAACTCACATACTTCTACAGGTGAAGATATGCAAGTCCTTAAAGTAGACCTGTCACCGACAAGACATTCCATAATGTAAAGATTTAGTCTTACGGTGAGGCATTTATAGACAGGCAATGCCGCAATACATCGTCTGTGCTTGGAAGTATTCGGTTCTTCCTATCGAAAACACTTCGCACTTGCGGCGTAGGATAAACCGAACTCACTATTTCGAAATCTTTGTACAATATACATAAATCACCCTCGAGTATCGTTGTACACAAAAAAAAAAAACGAAACCCGAGTACATGTAATCAATAAATAAAATGATTTATACAATTCCGTGACAATACCTCCCTCCTTAAAAATGTGGTAACACTTTTAGAAAAATCACAGAATGTGATCGTAAACAATTATTAAAATATTCAATTTTGAATAATGAACGAAAATGATCTGCTATTTACAACCTACTTAAAAAAATGAGCACCCACATTTTCTGACCCTCAAATCGCCTCGATTCGGAAATTATACGGTTGCAAAGATAACGCACAACGCATCAGTCTTGCGACATTTGCTTTGTTCAGGTATAAGAGCGGCTGATGGTCCGTTTGTAAGGTAAACTCCCTCCCAAAAAGGTGCGTATGGAATTTTCCTGTCACTCATACTAAGGCTAGGTACTCCTCAATCACGGAGTAGTTTTGCTCCTTAGAGAGCAATTTCCTACTTGCATAAGCATTGGGCGATTTCATCCCCTCTTGCTCCTTTAGCAAAACATCCCCAAGACCCATATCGGACGCATCAGTCCTCAGCACAAAAGTTTTGTTCAATTCTGGCAACTTTAAGATTGGTGCACTTACCAGTTTCTGTTTTAAAGCGTTAAACGCTTTTTCCTGGCACACACCCCATGGAATTTCATTCTGTTTCCCTTTCCTAGTCAAATCTGTTAATGGGCTGGCAATAACTGCAAAATTGGGGACAAATTTCCTGTTAAACACAATCAAACCTAGGAAAGATCTTACCTGTTTCTCAGTTTCTGGTATAGGTGCATCTCTGATTGTTCCTACTTTGTCTGGGTCAGGTTTCAACTGGCCTAGTCCACTTACAGGATGTCCCAAACATTCTAGGTTAAAATACCCTACACTACATTTGTTGGGCCTAGATTGGCAGTTTGAAGTCTATCGAACAGATCCCTTAATACCTTACATCTTCATCTCAGGTATATGTATAAACAAAGATATCATCTACAAAACTGTCGACGTTTTCCATACCGTTTAACAGTTTACGCATGAGACGAACGCACGACGCACAGGCGTTGACTAAACCGAAAGGCATGACTTTAAATTGATTAAGACCTTTGGGAGTCGCGAATGCCGTTAACTCGCAGGCATTATCGGCGATTGGTATCTGCCAACATCCCTTGATAAGGTATAGCATGAAAATGTATTTGGGACCTGCCAACTTTGAAGATCAACTTTCTATGTCTGGCATTGGTTCTGCGTCGAACACTGTGATTTGTTCAGTTGCCGAAAGTCAATGCAAAACATTTTGTGCCGTCTTTCTTTCTCACTAACAACGGGGGACGAGTACGGGGAACTGGAAGGGTCGATCACTTCCTGATCTAACATTTCCCCCACTTCTTCCTAGATTGTCTCCCACGCATTAAATGGTATTGGATATCCTTTAATCCTGATTGGCTCTGAGGTATTCAACTTGATCTCGTGTTAAATCAATCCAGTACGGCCTGGTTTGTCCGTAAACACGTCTGGTTATTGGGACAAAACCTCCAGAATCTGCATACACTGACCTTCGGATGAATCCGGGCATGCACTGTTTCCCGGTATGGGGGTATTCAAGGTGCATTTCTCTACTGGATACGAATTCCTATTCGTCACATGATCTATCTTCTATGCATACTACATTCAAGACCCCTTTATCAATTGTATGACTAGCTCTTTCTTCGTAATGTTTCTGAAAATTTGACCAATTTACCATGTCAATGACGTAGTCCAACTACTTTCAGACCGTCTTCTGACAAACCCGGCACGAACGACAAAATCATTGTACGTCACTGTTAGCCTTGGGCCAATAACATTCCCATAATACCTTAACCGTTGTTATATTCAAACTCAAATGGTCTGCCGTACTCGACTCGTGTGCCACCGTTAGTACATGCGGCCTAAATTTCTGGGGAACAACTAGCTGCAAGAACTTCCTACCATCAGGCGTAGTATAATCTCTATACATTAAACCATTGCGATGTAGATGTAGAGGACCCCCCCCCCCATTCTTATACTTCCTCTTAAAAATGCAACTTTATATATTGCTAATATAAATCTCTTGCTAAGTCACAAACAAGAATAGATAATTTTGCATGATACTACGTATGCCAAAGCTACATAGAAAATATACACAAAAAACGTTGTAGTACAATAGTTATAACTTATAAACAAGAAATTAATAACTCACATACCTCTACAGGTGAAGATGTGTAAGTCCTTAAAGTAGACCGCTCACTGACAAAACGTTCCGTAATGTAAAGATTTAGTCTTACGGTGAGGCATTTATACACATACGATGCCGCAATACATCGTATGTGCGCTGGAAGTATTCGGTTCTTCCCGTCGCAAGCTCTTGGCACGTGCGGCATAGGATGAACCGAACTCACTATTTCGAAATCTTTGTACAATATACATAAATCATCCTCGGGCATCGTTGCACACAAAAAACGAAACCCGAGTACATGTATTTAATAAATAAAATGAATTATAGAATTCCGTGACAGAAAGAAAGAAAGAAAGATATACAGAACAATAGAAAGAAAGAAAAAACAATTCTAGTCTATTTAAAACTGACGAGATATTCGTGTGGCATCAATGACCGTGGAAATTAATCCAGGTAACAGATGCATAAACATCCAAAGGTTTGTTGAAGGACTGACTAACAAATTAATTAATATATTCCTTTTTCAGCTTCCAAACTTTCGATATGTATTGAAGTTTGCTTGAAATGAGACGAGGATATACTCAGTGCTACTTCATTTACAAAATGTTGACAAGAGATACACTGAGCCCGTTTTCCATCACTTATAATAATGAATTAGTATATCCTCCTGCCATGAGAATCCGTTTTATGTTTTTACAAATGCATTTACCTTTGCATGTGAATGCGATTGAGACTGACTCAGATAGCTGACCAAATGAGATTAATTACCATATCCGTGTGAAAAAATATTGATTATCTTTCAAATATTCGAACAACGGGACAGTTAAGGTGCTTCGTTAATCAGAACGCATACTATGGGTTGCGATACAAATTCTGAAATGTTATATTTGTTACAAATGTATGATGTATTATCTTGTATCATAAGATATGCATTTTATTTCGTTCAGGTTAACAGTGCCCTCCAATCCTATCTTTGTAAACAACATTTTTAATAAGTATAAGACACTGCAAATGCAAATAATTTTTTATATATATTTAAAGTATTGAATATTAGCGATTCAGACTATAGACCTTTTCGATGTAATTAACATTATATTATTTATACGGAACGCATCTTCTTTGTAGGATGGTGTAGTTAGTGAGTTTATGAATCCTGCATTAAACCTGTGATAAGATATAAGGCCTGCTTTTGAGAGATACGTTGTATTTAACCGAACTCCTTTTCTAGTAAAGTATTACAATTTTCTATTTATAAAGGAGAAATGTCACACTCAAAAGCAAAACTATCCACCCCAGCTTTAAACGCTAACCCCATTAGAAAAAAAGAAAGTCATAGATTCCCTTGTGAGATAGCTGAGGGTCCGAAGCAAACATTATGACTGTAGAAACTGAATGTCGAAAAATTCTATCGCTCCCATTTTTATATCCATATTCTTTTTCCCCCGAAATTGTGGACCAGAGGAAGTAAACAATAAGTTCAGTCGGGGAGAGGAACATAAAGTATCATATTTTGCGCATCAATCAACCTGTCATATGCATAATTAACTTGTTAGTAAATACAGGCGTTACTTTCTCTTCCATCTTAGGTTTAGGTGTCTTACTGAGATAGATAGATAGATAGATAGAGAGAGAGAGAGAGAGAGAGAGAGAGAGAGAGAGAGAGAGGGAGAGAGAGAGAGAAACAGAGGGAGAGATATCACATTTAATGTGCTTAAAATGTTTTCAGAAAATTCTTCTTTTAAAGATTATTTGACCAAGAATGTGTGTGTGTGTGTGTGTGTGTGTGTGTGTGTGTGTGTGTGTGTGTTACAGCGAAACCGTCATTACGGCGACAGTTCATTGTCACTGGGTAGTCATTATGGCGACAGTTGCATCTGTGTCAACCTAATGTGTGCTCTTCTTATGAAGTTATGTAGCTTAGATTGCTGACTGATTCACTTACATAATTGTATACATGTATCAGTTTCATCGGTAACTAGTATTTACTAATTTTGATGCAAGATATGCACGATTTTATTAAATATTGTTATGCAAAAATTTAACCGTGTGTTAAGGTTGTGTTTTCTCCCACCGTCAGGGAATAACTATTAAGGCGACATTTCTAAAATTGCTTCCTAATTTTTCAAAGTTAATGAATAATTTTAAGCAGATATATTGAATTGATTTAAGGTCTTTTATCTCGATTCAAATCCCTTGTTAAGACACAACACACTCAACTTTTCGAAACGGGTTTGAAAAAAAATCGAGCTGTAGTTAAAAATAGCGTTATCTTAAATTTGTGTTTGGTAAAGAATATATAAACGGAACAAACTTAATAAATAAATCATAAAAATAATATAAAAAGTATTATAGATCAATATATTTATAAAAATTGTATCAATGTTTTACACATTCAAATATTTTATTTTGTTCTTAATTTATATAATAACCAATGTTCTCTTTCCGTAAAATGTAAATTCGTTGACAACTAGGACCTCGAAAGTACGAAGGACATACATGTAGAGAACGCTGGTTAGTATTGTTATATATTATTTGTGCAATAAATAACTTTGTTTTACTCATGAGATGAAGACGTATAATAATAGCTTGTTGAAACTATTTAACATGTTCGTAAATTTTCTTTGAGTACAAATGCAAGATTTTATTATTTTTGGATCAAATTGCAGATGTGGCGTGAAATTATGTCCAAATATATTTTGATGCTTTATTCATTACACCGTACCTTTGCATGTTATGATTATGCCATTTGTAATGACATGAAGTCTAATTATATGTGTAAACATATAGCAAATGTTACATGCATAACAGAGGCCCCGAGTGGCCGAGTGCTCTAATCACTCCATTTCACCTCTGTCTGCGTAAGTTTGAGTCTCAGGCTCAGCTTACTTGGGTACGTGAGAAAGCTTGCCAGTAGCTCTCGTGGGTCAGTGGTTCTTCCCAGGGTTTTCCAGGGTTCTTCCTCCATCAGTTATGCATAGCCTATCTTGTGCTGAAAAATGGCGTTAAACCTTACAACAACAACATGCATAACAATGTAATGTGTGTGTATGTGTGTGTGGGTGTGGGTGTGTGTGTAATACAGTGAAGGCAATAATTGATTTAGAATGTCACGCAATTTCATGTAACATTATATTTAATGGTGCAACATTTTGCAGAGATAATTTCGCAGTACGTTCTGTCGTGGTCAACATGACATAAACTTTAAGATCAATGTATGTGCTAACATCACAACAAATTTGGTACCTAGTGACCGTTAAACTCTCTTGTTTGTAAGCATGAGTGGATTTAAATTAGGACCTACTGGGTTAACGATTATAGACAGAGAGCAATGTTAACATAAGGTCAAGAAGTGGAAAATGACAAGAGCTAAGACAAACCAGAGCAAACATTTAGGAAGTCTTGGGCCATTTGAAACAGGTGTGACAGAATGATATTTTCTGATTAGTATAATGCAAGTAGTCTAGAGATAATTATTGTGACTTCAATGGGCGTGTTAATATTTTTTGGCCGTTGGAGAAGTAATCCTGATTGGCTAAGCTGAATGAGGGTGTGTGTGGTCACAGGCGGAATTCAATGTTTTAAGAAATTTCCCACATGAAATTAGGCAGTCAAAGTTCTGAGGGAAGCCAGAATTTAACTCTGAGGAAAATTAATAAGTAATTTCTCTCATTATGTAAGTTATAAAAAGGAAGAGTGTCTGGAAATTGGAGAGACTTATAACCAGAGAAGGACAGAGGGAATTCCGTGATGATAAGTGACCAAGTGCTAGACAAGGCACAAAGGTATTGTCTAAATTGCATACACCATGTTCATTTATGTAAATTTGTAATTATTTGTTGAATTTATTAATTTTAACTTCATACTTAAAAATTTTTCTTGCGTTCATAGAAAAATTTGTGCATTAATGGTCTGAAAAGTCTAATGATTCCAGTGTTGTAAGAATGTCATACAACATTTAGTTGGTATGGATGAGCTCGGATTTAGTGGTTTTGTATGTAACAGAAATATGAATTGTAGGAATTTCATGCATTTCTTCTGATACAATATCCAAGGATTTAAAACAAAACTCACATATGTTGTATCATGTGTACATGTTTTCTTAACAGGACAAGTATAATTATTAGTCAGTCAGTTTAAATGTAGGCTTGTTTGTGCTTTATGTGGGGTGCAAATACTATAATCTGTTATAATACTATCCATGGGCCTGCTCAGCTCACAAAGCTTTAAATAAAAAAAATTACAGCTGCGCTGTTGTTTAACTAATTGAGGGATTTTAAAAGTGTTTTAAAACAAACTGCGTGTGAACAGGTATATGTTTTCAATGTAGCAGTGTATACATAAAACATTATTTTAGCAGCATAGTAAATCATGCAACTCAACGTCACTGGGAATTTCCATGTTAGTAGAATGTGAAGCATTTCCTTGCACAGGATTACAGCACTGGTTAGTAGGTTAAAAATATGTTACATTACAATATATATTGAAATCTTGTATATCCGCTGACTGGTGATGAGTAATTAAATAGTTGTAATGATAATCATGAGTGATTCTGCACCTACTATGGAATCACGTACGGGTAAATAAGCTCCACAACAACTAGAGGCAATTAAGAAATACCTTCCAGTACATGATTCTGTCAAACAGGAGTTAAAACAACATCAGGAAGCCAAGTGGAATTTACAGAAAGTACAGAACAGTTATTGAAATCAATTGTCAAACCAACCAAAACAGTTGTTACAGCAACTGCGACAGCAAAAAAAGCTTTTGAAACATTACCAGTGGATATTTCTGGTCATCTTCAACCCACTCCACCGCCCCATCAACTGCTTCAACCACCACCACCAGTTCAACTACCTCAGCAACCTCTCTACAACCACCACCAAAAGTTAGGACTAACATAATATATAAATTTACTGAGGAATTTATTGCCGCTGTCAGCGATAAAGACCAAATATTTGATATTGCTACATTTGGATATGGTGGTAGAGATCAATATGTAAAACCCAAATATATTAAAACTTTAAAAGGTGCCGATTATATTAAAGATGTATATCGTATCGCTACTAATACTAAGCAGATTAAATCGGAGGAAGATATTAATAATTTTGAAATCTTTAACAGGCAGTAAATGAACATGCTGCAATTGTAAAACAGAAAAGGGAAGAAAAACAGGAAGAAATGAATCATAAAATTAAAGAAGCAGAAAAAAGAAGATTAGAAATAAAATCTAGGTCTAAAGCAATGAAAGAAATAAAAAAAACTGAGTCATAGTCACTCCAGAAGCACGCTCTGGAACGACATCACTATCTATATCAATAAATATGTTGACATAGTCACACTGGACTATTAAGCAACGGGTGGTGCGTGGTCAAAGATAAAGTAAAGACGGAAGTGATGGGACAGTCAGAAGAGTAATGATAGGAAGGGCAGAAATAAGTAAAAGAGTGTCAGTGTACGTTTTCGTCCCTTCATACTCAGACAAATCCGGCTACCGTAGCGGCAATGAGATAAGGAACCTCAACCGGCATAGCCCTGAGAATCACTAGGTCTTACTTGTAGCTAACTAGTTCACTGGAGTGTGATTTTGGAAATCTCCTGATTCTGAGATACCAAATAAGGGGCTTCTGCAATTATCGATGGTAATTTGTTCCAAGTTCCTGTTGCACATGGGAAGAAGCTGAACAATTTGTTGATACTGACTTTAATTGGAACTTTTTCTTGTTGTTTGCCCTAGTTTGGCTATATTCCAGGGTCAGGTATTTGTCCGCTGATATGTCCACTCGGTTATTCGCAGTCTTGTACAACATGGTCAACTGGGCCTTGGTTCGCCTGGATTCGAGTGATTACCACTGGAGATGGTTCAACATTGCACTGACACTGCTAGTGTTACAATATTTATTTGTGGAATCTGAAAGCTCTCCTCTGAATCATCTGTATCTTAATTATTAGATCTGTATTATGTGGGCTTCACACAGTAGATCAATACTCAAGACCTGGTCGAACCAGAGTGAAATATGCTGCAATTTTTACTTCTTCATTGTTGATTTGGAGGTTGCGGCGAAGAAAACCAAGGTTACTGTTCTCTTTTTTCACTATATTGTCTCTTTGCCTTTTCCGTGAGAGGTCTCTGGACAATTCAACCCCAAGATATTTTGTTGCCTGCTCATTGGCTTACTTGTGCCCCTTAAGAGTATATTCGGACAAGATTGGTGATTTTTTTCCTGTTGACTCTTAGGATGCTGCATTGTTCTGGGTGGAACTACACACCTCAAGTTCTTTCCCAGAGCGCCAGTTGGTTCAGGTCTTCTTGAAGGATCTCACAGTCCTTGGAGACATTTATTTCCAGGTAGACTATACAGTCATCTGCAAAAGTTATTGTGATGGATTTGACACTCGCGGGTGGATCATTGATGAACACCAGGAATAGGATGGGACCCAAAACACTCTCTTCAGGTACCCCACTAACAACCGGTGCTGGGTCTGCTGTTGCCCCATCTACTATAACTTTCTGTGATGTATCTGTCAGGAAATCTCAGATCTATTTCTGAGTAGTACCAATGATGTTATAGTGGTCCAACATACTGAGGAGTCTTTTATGGGGGACACGATTGAAAGCCTTACTGAAGACAAGGATAGCAAAGTCATACTGCTTCCCTCTGTCTAAGGATTTAGCAAGCTCATCCACTGTGGTTATGAACTGTGTTTCACAGCTTCGTCTGGCACGGAAACATTCTGCAGCAGATACATGTAAGGGAGACAGGTCTATATTTGCTGGCCTTGAATCTTTCTCCATTTTTGAAGATAGCTGTAACGTTTGCTGTTGTCCACCAATCAGGGACATAACCTGTTGAGAGGCACCTCTGGTAACTATAACTAAAGTATGGTGCACACTCTTCTGCTAGATCTTTCAGGATCCTTTGCTGGGATCATGTCTGGTCCTGTGGCCTTCTGTGGGTTAATTTTCCGCAACATGCTGTATACACCTTCTTCAGTAACTTTCATGTCAGGTATTGGTGGGTAACGATCTCCATGTAGGCTTGGTAGATCACTCTTATCATTTTGTGTGAAGACTGACTGGTATTGACGATTCGGTATGTTAGCCTTATCGGATGCCTCAGAATGTAGTTTCCCGTGTTCCCTGAGTGGTGCCACACCAGAGTTGTCTCTACGTAAGAACTTAACGCAACGCGAGAATCATCATCAGATACCGTACAAAAACTAAGGACACGAACGGCATCGTCAGAGACTTACTATTTGATGATGACTACGCCCTAAACGCTGACTCTGAAGCTGACGTGCAATGCAGCTTTGACAAGTTATCTGGTGCTTGCAAAAAGTTTGGCCTTACTATCAGCACAAATAAAAGTGGAGTATTGTATCATCCAGCCCCAAGGAAACCGTATGTTGAGCCAAACATCACAATCAACGGCCACAAACTCTGCGCAATGAGTAGGTTCACCTATATTGGCAGCACTGTGTACCAGAACGTCATCGATGACGAAATTAATGCCAGGATTGCAAAGGCCAGCACAGCCTTCGGCAATGTGTGGAACAGAAGAGGCACTAGTCTACAGACGAAGCTGAAAGTATACAGAACGCTAGTAATCCCAACGCTACTATACGCTTGCGAAACATGGACAGTGCACACAACTTGCCTCAGAGGACTCTTCAACATGAAGTGGCAAGACTGGATCCCGGATGCTAGGGTCCTTGCCGAATCAGGCCTGCCCATTACCCACACCATCATGGAGTCACATATGCGATGAGCAGACAACGTAGCCCACATGTCAGACAGCCAGCTTCCGAGAAGATATTTTGTATGGCGAGCTAGAACAAGGAAAACACAACAAAAGAGGCCAGAGGAAACGCTACAAGGACACCTTGAAGAAGTCGACCTCTTAAGCTACCTGCGCACCCAAAAACCTATCGATTCCCCTCAAACATTAGATGAAAAAAGTGATTGACGAAGACCATACTTGTCTAGTCTTATGACAAATGTAGTTCAGCCAACTCAATCTCAGCACGCTGCTTGTTCTGTAATTATTGCTATATCAATGGATTATACACGGATGCTAATAAAAGCATGTCTCCATCAGTACTGTAATCAGAGGCCTACACATCTGAGGATAGAAAGCCTATGCATGTTAAAAATTTTCAGACATAAAATAATAAGAGAAAGAATACATTTATAAAGTTTCCACTTGTAGAATTAAAATTGATGTATTAAGAGTGTATGATAAATTATTAATAGAACCACAAGGATTAAAAGTTTGAAGAACAAATATCTAAGTTGTGGTCAAATCTTTCAAAGAAGTGTGCTATTATCTGCATTGCTTGTAAAGAATATAAGTAAGATAGAAAGAAACAGGAGACAATGAATGAATTAAGGAAAATTTACAGAAAGTAATACTTACCGACTAAACTCAATTATGAAGAAAGAGAAATGAAAAGAAAGAAAGAAAAATAAAAGAAAGAAAGCGAAATATTCGAGAATTCAACTTAGCAAGAGTAATAAACTTTTATTTTACATTATAAATAATGTCACATGCTTGATCAGTGAACAATGAGAAACACTGACAATATTTACGAAAATTGTGTTATGTTTTATTTTGTTAGTGGTGCCATGTGTAAGATTTAACAGAAATACGGTATTTTTCAATTAGATCTAGATTACCTTATAAACTGTACCTACTAAAGCTCTGTGTGTGTGTAAAATGTACATATTAAAGCTGTGTGTAAAATGTACCTACTAAAGCTGTGTGTGTGTAAAATGTACCTACTAAAGCTGTGTATGTGTAAAATGTACCTACTAAAGCAGTGTGTGTGTAAAATGTACCTACTAAAGCTGTGTGTGTATGTGTAAAATGTACCTACTAAAGCTGTGTGTGTGTGTAAAATGTACCTACTAAAGCTGTGTGTGTGTAAAATGTACCTACTAAAGCTGTGGGGGCCCCGAGTGACCGAGTGGTCTAAAGCGCTCTCCATTACTGATCACTGCCATCTCACCTCTGTCTGCGTGGGTTCGAGTCTCGATTCGGCCAATGTGGGTATGTGAGAAAGCCTACCAGTAGCTTCTCTTGGGTCGGTGGTTTCCCGGGTTCTTCCTCCACCATTAATACTGGCTGCCATGCGTAGCCTATCGTATGCTGAAAAATGGCGTTAAACCCCACAATAACTAAAGCTGTGTGTATGTAAAATGTACCTACTAAAGGTGTAAAGTGGAGGACGAAAGGACCGGTTATCAATATTATTTACTTGATTTGTATGTAAAGGATGCACTGTCATGTTACTTTTTTATATATCACATTATCAAAAAGGAAGGATAATGACTTTGGCATATTTATAACTGGAATTTTATATCCATGATTCTTCGGTGACATATTTCAGCTGATAAATTTACGGTCTCTCAAGTCTGTGCAAACTTTGTCCGATATTTGCATTCCGTCATATGAGATTAAACTAATGTAAAGAGTTTTATATGCAAATAAATTATATGGATCATTAGACTAAAATTCACATTAAGTAAAGTTGAAGGCAATATCCTACTCTGTTAGAGGTCCAAATTATTTGAACACGACCCAGTTGTATAGCAGTAAATTATTATTTCATGCCGACTCAAGCACACATAAATCTTAAAGTAAGAGCATACTAAACATTTTACAATGCTATTTATAGCTGACAGACGTCTACAAATAATCGACACTTTGCGATTCAAGTAAAGACGGTCATTTTTTTCAAAACGATGCTGCGTACTCGTAATGTTAATTCGTCCTAAAACAGCCCTGTTTTAAATGGTTTATTACTCTGTACAAGATTATGTTGAAACTACTCTTATGTTAAGAAAAAGGAAATGTATCATTCATTAATGTAGTAGTTGTACAACTTCTCAAAAAGCAGTTGCTATTGAAAGAAGAAAAAGATCAGCATTTGTTACTAAAATGTCAGTCGAATATTTGAAGGAAAAAATAAATGTTCATTTTTTCCACAATACAACTATTTTGTATTGAATGTTTATACTGCCTACGCATCTGCTTGCCTGCTAAATCTCTGTCGATTTGACCAACATATGGTTTTGTTTAGTTTTTATTTTACTTTTCTCTTGACTCATTTAAAAATTACTGTAGGATTTGCAAAACTTTCTTGAAGCCCTTGCATTCCAATTACTATCGATCGGGTAACATCTATCAGGACTATGGGCTTGATGGCGGTTGTGTGTAACTACAGGACAGTGGTAGGCAGAACAGCGAGCGAAAACCATACATAGATTACAGTCCTTTACGTCACGAGGCATGATATATATATATATATATATATATATATATATATATATATATATATATATATATATATATATATTATTATTATTATTATCAATATTATTATTATTATTATTACAACTGATCAAGTCAAAATTTGCTACTACGCGACACTTAATGCAGCTTGATTGACGTGTGAAACAATGCCCTCACGTAGAACCTAATGCAGCCTGTATGGAAATATCAATCATTGCTGCTTCCCGATACCTATTAAAGTCTCTATGGACATTGCAAACCTAAGTAATATAAAAAACCTAGGCCCTTTGTCTTATTCAGTTTAAATTGGGTAATAGATTCTCATCCACTCTAAACAGTTTCCGATTATCAATCCCTTTGTTATCCTCAAAATTTTTATTGAAAACGCATAGCCACTGGTCCTCAAAATAGTTGTTATGACATCAAAATAGACGATTACCTACGCCACTGACCATCAAAATAGCAGCTATTACTAAAATTACAGTATATCTTGGGCAAAACCAGACATGTTCTAATACTACTCATTTTCTAATGTTAATTCCGTTGTAAAATTATAATGTCCGATACTCTAGAATTGATTAATTGCTACTTAATCTAATTCTAATTTTTCTCCTCATCAGTACGTGGAGTCATATAAAAATATACTTGTCTAGTGCCGCCAGGATCAGGATCATGCCCTCTTCTCAGTGAAGATGGGAACACGCTGATCACTGACAAAGAAAAGATTCTGGAAAGGTGGGCTGAACACATCAACTGCGTCCCGAACAGTCCAGCATCAATCAATTATGAAGCCATTGATTGTTTTTCCCAAGTCCCAGTCAATGAACCATTGAATGACCCACCAACCCTGTTGGAGAACCCAGAAAGCAATACATCTGCTCTCTAGCGGTAAGTCTTCTGGCTCAGAATGAATCTCAGCAGAGATATACAAGGAAGGCGGTGCAGCTGTGAGTAAAAAGCTCCATCAGTTGTTTCAGCCCATGTTCTCCGCCATACAGACTGATGCATCCACTATGCATTACGAATCGTCATCTGAAGAAGCAACCGGAAGTGGCCTTACAACTCGCGATGTTTAAACGCATCGTGGTCGTCATATCTTTTCCAAACGATGTATGTCATCCTCTGGCAGACACACTTTTTGTGTCCTGTATGAAATTATCGCCGTACGCACTGTCAACGATGTCAGAATCATCTCATCAAGCATATATCTCACGTTCATTTTTTGCACAACTGTCTATGAGATTTATCTAAGTATTTGGTTTATTAAAATGATGACCAAGCAACAATAACCAGATGAATGTTTTCTGCAATGATACATTCTCTGCAGATCCAGTTAGATCAATGGTATTTCCATGGAAATCCTCTCGTAGAGGATTGTTTAGTGCAACTATCATCATTTCGTGTGCTGGATGACCAAATCGTGAGAAATACGGCTCACATTCACCCACTCCAAGAAAACTAACAGGGTAACAAGCCACCATATCGAATTCAAAACATGAACCCGATATATAATCGAGAAATTCCCGTTGTGTTGAACGCCACGAATTGTTTTGCTGGGCAATACGAGCAACCACAGACGAGATGTTAAAACAATTATTCAGCAATTCATCTATGCTGATTTGTGAATCGACGATAGTGTATTTTAGCGATACGTGTTTCATCGTACAGGGGCACCATCTATCACTCTCATTCCTCCTAAAGAGGGAAAGACCATTAAATTCATGTGTATCGATAATATATCTTTTCGTATCCTATGTATCGTGAATCGTATTTATGCGCGGCACAGGTGTATCTTTTCACCCATATTGATGTTAGAAAAAAAGTAATTTCATTACATCGTAAACTTGAAATTGCTATTTATTTCTTTGACTATAACAAAAACAGGAGTCACTCTAAAGGAAATGGTTTTCTACTTGCCAACTTACTTTCTCCCCAGTTATCAAGAATAAGACCATCTCTTTTCTTTTAATTGCTTAGTGTTGCAACTATCTCTGATATTCTTCAGTTATAGCAATAGTTTCATGATGGCTGTCACAGCAGCCAAATTGGATGTAAGATCGACACTTTGTCACTTAAGACCAACAGTATATCATTAGAAGTCTTGTCGGGATACAGCAAGAACTTTGCTACTGTTTAGAACATAAAAAAAAACAATTTGCATGCTTTGAGTGAATAATGGATGTATTTCACTAAAATACTTTCATCCATTCGATAAAAAAATGTCTGGTATTCGCGCATTTCAAGAAACTTTCTTACTGAGGACACTTCAATATATGGGATGGGAGAGGGATTAATTTCATCTACTAATGGGTCCAAAAACTAATATGACCACACCATTTTAGAAGGAGTTAAATGATTTATTATGGCTTGAAAATGATATTGCAGATTCTGTGTTCCGTCTACATGGCTGCCGGTGAAACTAATTATCAAGGAGGAAAGTATTAAAATATTTTTGCTATGGCGAGAACTAAGCAAACTTCCCTAAGTCCATTGGGATTAGAGGGTTAAGACCCTTTACTAACCACCTGCACGTTAAGACCCTTTACTAACCACCTGCACGTTAAGACCCTTTACTAACCACCTGCACACGTAAGAATAAGTTCATTTTATACCCAAAACAGTACGATGAACCCATTTTAAACATTTCAGAACTAGAAGTGAAAGGCCAAGTGGACAATATATCAGAAGCCACTCCGATAGTCCGAGAGGTTTAGGCCAAGGTAACATATCTAAGAATCAGGCCTCCCCTTGGAAATTGTAAAAATGGAGAGATAGAAAATAAATTAGAAAGAAAGCTGAAGATCAAGGTTAGAAAGAGCCGGATGGCAACAGTGTGGGGTTATCAGACTGTTAAGACTTGTATAAGGGTACTTACACTAGTAAAAAAGGATGCAGACGAGATCCCCGTTGTTCTGTGTGATGGGATTTCTCTTAAAAATCTGGTACAGGGGCTGCGAGAATGATAGGCTGTGCCCCAAGTCTAAGCAGACGGGGCATGACCGAAACTAAAGCGAAAATCTCCCAGCCCAGAGTACTTACGCTAATCAAATATGTAATAAGTTCATCAACGTGATGGAAGGAATTGAGGAAGAAGTACAAATAGAAGAAGCGATGGGGCCTACAAACGCAGAAATAGACTAATTGATAGCACAGTGCATAAATACTCAAGTAAATAAACAACAAGATACGGGGAAAAGCACAGAGGGCAGTCAGGTAAGTGTTACACAGGCCCCACCAATAAATGCCATAGAAACATTTACAGTCGAAGTAGCTAGCCCAACCATCCCTCATGGTGGGCGGACTTATAATATCCAAGTTCCCAGCATAGACAGATCTGTAATCTCAGATGGGGCGGAGAAAGACTCCAGTTTCTGCAGAGAATTGGAGTGGGATGATTTTAACGGAAAAGCCCCCCTCCCCCTCCCAAAAAAGAAAGAGCCAACAAAACCCGAGTTGACACATTAGAACAAGGCGAAAAACATATTACAATAAATATTATTTATTGCACAAACAGGTGCTGGATGAAGGGGGACGTCCACAGAGTACATCCCAGAGGATGATGGGGTCATAGAGATATGTCTCAAACCCCTGACATCAACTCCCGCCCAAAAAGAGAATAAATAGAAAGATGTTGAACTCAGGAGAATCCATGCAAGTGGGTGACCCCCATATCAGAAGGGAGTCAAGAAGAGAAAAACCCCGAAACAGTGATTCCCCATAAAAAATATCGCCATTCTTAGTTATAAAAGTAAAAAAGGAAAAGAAAAGTTTGGAGACTGACGAAAAACAAACGCAATCGGATTAAACAGATGGACAGGAAGAAAACCTGACTGACTCAAGCGATACTGAATTAATTAAGACAATAGACTGGGGAAAAAAAACAGACGTTTCGGAAACGGACATGAAATCAAGCGACAATAAGACTAAGCGATCAACAGAATCAGGAAAACTAGTGACGTATACAACGGAGAAAACAAACATGGAGACCGACAAATCAAATTATACATCTCAACAAGATGTTAACAATTGTCGTTTGAATTAATAAACTAAGAAATACATTTAAAAAATAAGCAAGATTTAACCGGCAGACAAACTAAATTGGGAGTAAAAATGGAAGAACAAACTTCCGGATTGCGACCATTAATATAAATGTGGTTAACGAAGAAAAATTAGGGAAAATATTAGAGGAAACTAAGGACTATGAAATAATAATGATACAAGAAACGCGAAATAATATGATAAAGGAAATAAAAGCAAAATTGGAGTAAAAATGGAATGCAATTTTAATCACTAGTGATAATCAAGAAGATATTAGGTAGGGTAGCAACAATAATTCGAAACAATAAAGGTATATCATGAGAGCAACTACATGTAGGGGATTTTTTAAAGAACGTTTAATCGGTATAAAAATTAAGGACTGGCATTTTGTCAACTTTTACTTTCCTGCACAAAGAATTTAGAAAAGATATTTTTTCTTAGAAAACCTAAGCACATATTTACAGGACATTACAATGGAGAATTTTATAATGGGGGGGGGATTTTAACTGAGTGGAAGATGATCAGATAGGAAAACATATTTAACACCAAAGGATAAATTACTTATTTGATGCATATAGAAGATTAAACATTTTAAGGAAAGAATTTATGTATGAACGATGGTGTAGACCAAGCCAGTAGGCATGGGATACATAACAGCGTTTAGAATAACTGAGTTTAAAATATAAGACCATAAAATGGTTAATATAGAAATAATAATGGAGAAAAGGAAAACGTGGGGAGAGGCGGAGCAATGGAAATTAAATAAGAAAATATTAGGGGAAAATGAATATGAAGAAATTATAACAGAAGGATTGAGGGGTTTAATAAAGACAACCAAGATATTGAAAATGAATGGGATATCTTAAAATGGAAAATTAAAAAGAAAACTCTAAATTATTGTAAAAGAGGAGAGAGAAAATAAAAAATGAGCAACAAAAACTTAAAAGATTTTTAGACTTGACAGAGATAGATGAGAAAAAACAAATAGCGCAGAAACTTCTAAATGAGGTTTTAGATGAAGCAAAATGATGGAGGGAAATATGAGCGGGGAAATTTACAATACTATACAAAAAGGCAAAGGGGTTATATAAGAGGGAAGAATTGAGAAAGGGAGGGGGAGAGTAGAATCTGGAAAGTATAAGGGATTAAAATGATATTTATTCACCAAAAGATGATACATTGAAGTGTATAAAAATACTATCAAGATGTACATGATGTGATGTCATCAGAACACAAACACATGTAAAATGATTTCATCTCAAATGAGGAAATAAAGAAATCAATTTCATCCCTGGCGAAAGGAAAAACGCCAGGGATGGATGGGCTCACCGCAGAATTCTATCAGAAATTCCAAAAAGAAATAACGCCGATTTTAGAATCACTATATAATAACATATTTTAGGAAAGGGAAAATTTTATAAATCCATGAGGGAGGGAATGATCACGATATTATACAAGGGGAAGGGAGATAGGGAAGACCTTAAAAACTGGAGGACTATCTCTCTTCTAAATGTCGATTATACAATATTGAGTACGATTTCATGAAATAGAATAAAGAATTGTGGGAGGAAAATAATTAATGAAAACTAAAGTTGTGGTGGAAAAGGTAGTATCCCTATCAGGCTAATGTTGTAAATATATAAACCGTGATATCCTATATAAACCAATCTGGTCAAAAGGGTGCCATGACACTCTTTGAACAAGAAAAAGCTTAGATTAGAACACAACTACATACAACAGGTACTAAAAACTATGGTTAAGAAGAAACATCAGGAATGGGCCGAAATCTTGTACACTGGAATAAAAGCGAGAGTACAGATAAACAGCAATCACGTAAACATTTGAAATTCAAAGGTCAGTGAGGCATGGATACTCACTGTCCATGCTATTATACGTAATAGCAATTGAGATCTTGGGTCACAAAATAAGAAACAACTCGAAAATAGAAGGTATTCCAAATTTGAAACACGAGTATAAGATGCTCCAACACGCAGATGATTGCACGAACTTTCTCAAGAATGCAAAGTCTTTAAGCACCTGCAAAACGAATTTGAAACTTTCGGAAAAGACTCAGACTCCAAGATCAACCACGACAAACAGAAATTTTAAAGATAGGAAATCGGAGGGGGAATCACCCGGTACTCCCACTTCACCTAATAAAAGATACAGTCAAGGCTTTAGGAGTGACCCTTGGCCATAAAGCAAACAATAGACAATTACAAATACATAGTGTCAAAGATTAAAGATAATATAGATATTTGGATGCTTATGCGGCCAAGACTTTCATGTAGGCCTATAGCAATCTGAATTATATCATAAAATCCGTTGGCCTGGAAACAAAAAACTGAATGAATTAGACAAACAAATTGAAAATTATATATGGAACAGCAAAACGCAAAATCTACCCAAGGAAACATTAGATAGGACGAATACTAGGGGGTGATTAAGTCTTCCCAATTCAATTATAGTTAAGTTAGCTAATACTTTAAATAGATTTGTATATTTAAAAAAATGTAAAAACTCCGAAATTAGCACTGGAAATTTTGTAGACATACTTGTTGGGTTTAACTTTAAAAAACCGCCCTGATATATATATATATATATATATATATATATATATATATATATATATATGAACAACCTTTTAACTAAAAACTTGAAGTTGCACGGAAATTTAGGTATATTAAAGAAATAGTTTTAAAATATATCGATTAAAAGGAACTATGGGGAACAGAGAGAGAGAGAGAGATTCGAATGGCTCGGGGAAAAACACCGAAAACTGAAGATATATAGTAGAACAAAATACTAGGGGATTAACTGGGAAAATGTGTGGAAGTCATGGGCGGGAATTAAAGTCCTTACAAGTTCAAAGTATGATATTTAAATTTTTACAGGATGTATGGCTTACGGGCGAAATGACTTTCAAACGCCACATGGTAAAAGAAATACCCAAATGCCCAACAAAATACCATGCAATAGCTCATAATGCAGATATGCAAACAAGGGAGATACTGAAGAAATAATTTATTATATCTAGACAGAATACCTGATTAGGTATACAAAATACAACTGAGTATATTGTTAAAACAATGTTGAAGTATGGTCATGTAGTTAGGATTAAACAATAAATGCTTGACTAAAATAACTTTTCCTGCACCCTTGTGGAAGACCACTGTGGGGGATTGGCCCCAGTTCATCGCCCAGCTTAGGGGGCGGTTACAGCCCGTGCGCAGGCTGGGGCTGCTCTCTCACATGTCACAAGTACACAGGGATGCTGGAATGGAATTTTTAAATCTTTCAAAATTTTTGTTCTTATTATTTTGGCTCATTAGCATAATCTAACCTTTAAACGCACATTACAAAAAAAGGGAAACCCATCGATATAACACAACATTAACAATCTCTTTAGAGAGGTTCACCAGGCCTTTCAGACGGGGAACAGGGAACCTGCGTACCGGAGGACGTAATGAGCTTACGTAGAACGAAGTGAACAGGGCATTGGGGTAGTTCATGAAAACCTCAGACGCAGCACATGGACAAACACACAAAAACATAAGGGATACACGAAAACAACACTCACAAATAACAAAGACACACACAAATAAACATACAGACGCAAAGGGAGAAATTTCTCCCCTTTTGTTTTTTTATTTTCATTTTGGTCTTCGGCCTTTTTTCTGTAGATCTCTTTTCCAGCTTTAGGAAAACTCAAGGAACCATAAGACCATGTCCTAAAATAAGGAGCAGCACAATTATCAAATAAAGGTAGTGTAGCCCTTTATATCAGGCAAAGTGCCCTCGAATAATAATAAAAGAATGAGAGAGAAACTTATAACATGCAAACAAAAAAAAATACAGCTTAGGGTTTTCTTCGTATTTTGTACCTTTTGATAGAATACATAAATGTCTCTCATTCTTAAAGACATTTAAAAGCATTAAAGTACCAAAAAGAACTCTAGAAAGGAAAATGTTCCTATTTAAAAACAAATAACAAGTATACAACCAGGGGAACGATATCACATAATGTCGTCCTTACAATAACATCTACAGCATACAAACACTATAGCAAATATACATATAGCAAACACAGGACATAGGCAATCACATAAACAACAGGAAGAAGGGGATCCGCCATAGGCAATGGTCTTCGGTCGGATGAACATCCCATTAGCTAGAGGAACCGGGGTGGGGGGGTTATAAAAAAAGTTAAACATAAAAACGTTTACAAATGGATAAGCAGACGTTGTAATGCAGTTTTAAAAGGCATATATTTATTATTTTGATCACCTTAAAAATATAATTTTGTTTCTTTGTTTTGTTTGGCATGGCAATAGGGTCCTTAGAAACATTGTCGCCTTAATGCTGGGTTAGACACAATATGTGTGTGAATATTATGTCGGCATAAGGATGTGGATGCACATACGTAATACAATTTTAAAATGCTTATATTTAAGATTCTGATCATCTTAAAAAATAATTGTAGTTTTTCTATTGTGTTTGGTATGGCAATAAGGACATTAGAAACGCTGTCGCCTTAATGCTGGACTAGACAGAATGTGTGTGTGAAAAGTTTGTGGCCATAAGGATGTTTTGACTATCACAGTTGTGTGTAGGCATTAAGGCGACACAGTATTAAGACGACACATATGTGTTTATATTTAAAAAATAAATTTTGTTGTTTTAAACATGAATATTGAAGCTTGATAATAGGAATTATAATCTATGTTGATGAATTCATATACAAATATGTGCTACTGTTTCATAACACAACATGATGTCATTCTGTCACCCTAATGCTGCTCTGTGACATATGTCGCCCTAATGCTGGTTACGTGCTCATGTGTGTCTGTGTGTGGTGATTTCCATGTTGTTAGATTTTCAAGTTTCGTTAAGCTTTGTGCAAATTCGACGTGTAATCATCTATAATGTCTTAATGACTGTGTCAATAGATTTGTCATCTAACATACATGTCGACACTGTTATTTCACTTAATTCGTCAATTAACTTATTGATCTAGTGGACATAGGTACAGTCTCTCTGCCAATATGAAACTGAACATTGAAGTATGACATAACTAACCAGTGGCGTTACCAGGGTTGGTGTCACTCAGTGCGATAACTCATGGTGTCACCCCTATGGACCCCCTTCCTGCACAAAATTTCAAAAATGTTATAGACAGTCATGTGTGGTAACTCATGGCGTCACCCCCCAGGGACCTCCTTCCTGCGCAAAAATTCAAACATTTTATAGACAGTCATTATGGTGTCACCCCTTCTGATGGTGTCACCCGATGCGATTAGCACCCCCACCCCGCACCCCCTAGTAACGCCAATCCACCTAACTATTAAAACTTATTATGACTATTTTTTAGTAGAATTTAATACGATTATTACATTGGAAAACATTTGATGGTGCCAGCAAGCACAGACAGAACTTGAGCAAATTTTAGATATGTCTATTTTTGTTGTACCCTGCAGATCGATAACAAGTTTCCTTTATGTCTTCTCTTTTATATGGTGTACCTAGTCATTAAATGTAATACGAAGTGTTAATGATGTTTCTATATACATCAGGTTTATATGAAGGAGTGTAATGTGAGGTCATGAAAAGAAACTAGTTATGTGCTGTAAAATGTAAGACTGACAGAGTATCAGGTATGGTTAATGAACACAAAAAGAAAGAATTGAATCAAATTATATATATATATATATGTGTGTGTGTGTGTGTGTGTGTGTGTGTGTAATACTTGTACTATATGATACCTTCCATTTCATATTATTTTTTCATAGATATTACCTGTAATCAAGGACACATTTGATATTTTCACTGACATTCAAATTGATTATATTGATACTATTGTAATGAGCCGTTTCATTATATTGTAAACATATGCATAACATAAACTGCATAGACCTAGATTTCATGGCGCATATGAAGACCTTGATTGGCTGGTGTATAATAAAATGTATAGACCCAGATTTTCTGCTGCATGTATAGACCTTGATTTGGTGGTGCATGCGCAGACCTTGATTGGCCGGTGCATATTACACTGTGTATACCCAGATTTGCTGGTGTATATGACACCGTGTTGACTTCGACTTGTTGGTGTATAATACGCTGTGTAAACCCAAGTTTGCCGGTACATACTGCAGGTAGTGATCTGTAATGTTGATTTTACATTTGGATTCTGGCAATCATAGTAGACCCTGGTCTGCCAGCAGAATATGTCAATGCCCATTTGGTCTAGATTGTTGTAATTATATATCTGATTGGGCTACTCATTTTATATTATGACCGATTTGCCACCCAATCTTTGACCACTTTGCTTACTTGGCATTATGGAATGGAATATCCAGACAGTGATATTTAGATCATTATATCATCCTGGCATTACCTGTATGGTCATCTTATTGATTGATTGGCTGGGAACTCAATTTTCGTTGCACTGGAACACCCTTTTGCCCACCATTTGACCATTTGGTAATACACATTTGGCAGAGCACTAAATTCTAGACCACCTTAGAAATTACCATTTGGTCAATAACCATGTGCCAACTCATCACGTATGCTATCTATATACGGGTTTGCGAATTAATATACGGGTTTACGACTTATTTGCGTATTGAATACATTTATTGAGAGTGTGGGTACACTCTAGCAGAAACCATTGGACTCTCTACTCTGTCATGTCTATAAGCTCAAAGCAATATAGCAGAGACAATTTGACTGTGCACGCTGTCATGTCTACAGGAACGGCCTTAGCAAACGTGGGGCCCCTTGATTTACGCGAGGGTCGCCTCTGAGCACGGCATTTGGAAATAAACTTTTAAACAAGTTTTATATAATATTGAACTTAAAATTTCTTCCATCGCTTTAAAGTTACTTTCTCTCTAAGGATATATGTCTTAAAAATTACTAACGCGTGGGCCTCTGTGAGCGCGTGGCCCGATTTGGCCGATTCGGTGCATTCTGCCTAAGGTCTGCTCTGAATGTCTATATGATCAAAACATTAACAGGGACAATTTGATCCTGTACTATGTCATGTCTATATGTTCAAAGTTCTAACAGGGACAATTTGATCCTGTACTATGTCATGTCTATATGTTCAAAGTTCTAACAGGGACCATTTGACTCATTCAGTCGTGTATGCTCGAAACAATAGGAACACCAACGAAAAGCCCAAATCAGCTGCATTACTAAGAATGCATCCATCCTGCCGAATCTCATCACGCACATTAAGAACTGACCAAAAACTTGAAATGATCTTGTAATATTTTAAATTCTGGCTTATGATTACCTCAACTATTTACTATATTAAATTTTAAATGTTGAGTATAATTAGAACTTTAAGTTAAACAAATTTGAAGAATACAGGTTCATGCTACACACGTCAGCCGTCGACCCTAGTACAGTAAAACATATCTTTAAAAACCATTGCTATAGGTAACCACCATTTTTGAAAGAACATATTTTCAATGCACATATTTATTGATTATATAGTGGTATGATCTGTGATGAGAGATTACCTGCCTTAAGACACCATGGTGTTCGGATGATTGGTTTGTCACTGAATATTTGTTATACTGCCTTGCAGTATTGTTCCTGTGAAAAGCCGATGATACAATCCTTGTAATTTGTGAAAAGTTGGAGTGGATCTATACCTGGACAATTTGATATAAATAATATTCACACATTTTATACATGTTCGTTATAGACTTGTAATCAGACATGCATGTGTCATCTGAGAATTAAGGTAATTCGATCATTTGGATTACTTTAGCACTTAGGGTCATTAGAATTCATGATCAAGTCTATTCAAACCTTTGCGCCGTCCCCATAAAAGAACTTCGTATGAATGTAAAGGGGACTATACTTTCATTATAGTGGTCATACACAATATGTTACAGAGAATGCATTATTCTTGTTCCCCATATTGATATATCATAAAAAAAGGTTGATTACGGGATCAAACGTAAACGGCACCATGGAAAAAGAACGTAGCCATGACATGACTATATGCATCGGGCAGAATTTATTTTAAAATTGGCACTGTCACTAAGCTCTATGTATATATTGCACACATGTTCCATATGTAGATATAGCATAGAAGTTTATGTTGCTACATCAATAGGCTGGATATTTAGTATTTTAATTTCTAGTTTTGTATATTTGCAAATAGCGTTTGTTACATAAATGTTTGTTTATGTTGCTTACACATAGTTTTTGATGGCTTTTATGCTATTTTAGATGGGGCATGTATTAGGTGTTTTGTTTTGTGTTTACCTCTGCCAAATGTATAGTATTTTTGGTTTTCAGGGTTTTTCTTGTCTTGCTTCTATATTTTAGTTGCTTTAAAGTTCTGTTATTTGCTTTAACGTCTCAGTTACTTTTATATTCCTGCACTCTGCTCTCATATGTGTTTCCTGTATATGTTATTAGTACTCCAAAACTGATATATTTTATGTTACATATCCTTCCAATGCATTAACACGTATCGTATGTGTATGCATTGTGTATGTTTTGCATCGACTTGTCCGTCTCTTTGTCCTTGTATGTTTAAATCTATATGCATGCAAATTGATATCCGGAGGTTGTATTTCCAGCCATTATACATTCATAGTTTAACATTGCACGTAAATGTAGAGTATACTTTATTCATGTACACTTATTTCTCCGCACTTAATTTTGAGCAGAACTTATCATTTGGGAGTATGTAATGGTGAGGGCGGTATCTGAAGTTTGCATTGGCCAGTCACAATGCGTGTACATTTTAATACTGCTTGTAATTGTAGAATAAAAGCTAATCATGTAAGTGGATTTCTCTGAATTGATTTTTTTTAAAAATTATGAACTGGAGGGTAGGTGCTGCTTTAGGGGTGTATGTAATTTTAGGATAGAAATGTGATTTTAATAACTATTTTATTTAGAAAAATGCATTAGTACCAGCGAATCTTAAATTGCAAGAGTTCAGGGGACGTTTTGACGGACTTAATAGACACACGGATCTGCTCTTTGTTTACTATATCTATTTAATTTACAGTGTTTTGACCCATCTATTGGTCTCATCAGGTGGTTGCGGCCAACCGTAAATTTATTCATATGATTTCTTATTTTTCTCTTTGAATGAAACGTATTCCTGTCACAGATCATAACGTTGTCAACGTATTCCTTCTACCGATCAATCTAAACACTTCAAGCTCATCAGTTTGGCAAAAACATTCCCCTTGTTTTGTTGATACATATGTATATTTAGATCTTCCTTCCACATCCTGACTACAGGCACCGTAACAAAGTCTTTTACATAAATGCCAACCAGATTTAGTCTCATAAGTTTGTCAGGAATGTCAACACTCAGTCTGCTCAGCAACTTTGTTTTAAGAAATTCTTGTGCAAAAAGTTGCACGCACACTCCATGCTTGATGCTCTCAGTACACGGAAAATGTCTATCGAATCACATTCGGGCATCTTACTTTCATTGAAACATTTTATGTCGCTAATTCTGCTGCTGGCGGACATCGATACTTGTTTCATACGGTTTACTTAAGAATCCCCCTCTCATGACTTCATCGGTATTGAGAACTACATCACTTTTGTGACGTGGTTGACCCCAACGAGCGACCAAAGTGTTCAAGTGATTGTTAGCAATGGTACTAGAATTTGCTGGAAAAGTGCTAGAATCAAACACAGCAAATACATTGAAATTCGAATGGTTGGGGAACCTTTAATGTACGCTTCCACGAATACTTCACCCACAACTACCTGATTTGGCTGGGAAGTCATCGACACGTGACAAACACTTCAGTTTAATCCCTTTTAAGTTAACGCTGCGCAACGTAACTGTAAGAAACTCATGGTAGACGATCTCAAACTGGTTCGTATCTCGGATGTTGTTTCCATTGACGTCATACATCAATCAACTTCATGCTAATGTTCGGCAACAGTTTAGACACGATGGGTAGTATTCTATCTAGCAGTAAAACTATGACTGGTACATTTTGTAGTCTCATATAGCCATCTATAAGCCTGCAAATTAAACAAAGAAATAAAATAGCAAATACATCTTTACTGCGAAGTCAATCTTTAAAACGTACCGCACTATTATTAAAAAAATTAAGTTGTCCTTATCCATTCACATTTAACCAGCTAACTGTGAGTAGTATAGGCTTTAGACAGTTGAACTGTAACACTCCTAGTCGGTAATACATCCATTGATTGTCTAACAAAGAAACAATCTGCAAACGAGACAAAGTCGCCTTTGAATGTTACTTGAGAATGGTATGTATTGATGATCTAGTGGAATAACAAATCAAACACAATTTGATATTTGGTGCATCCTGTGACAGATGTCCGTTCGCTCAGAGAATGTGCCGGCCAAAATATTTGAAAGGGCGATCATATCTGGTAAATAGAAGGGTTTAAGGAAGCCGATATGTACGTATGTTTGTGTCTGATTATCTTTGTTAGTAATTCATTTGTATAAATAAAAGTGTTATTTTTTATATTGCTTACTACTGATATGAATATATCTAGGTATTACATGGTGGTGTATGTTTGTTTATAATTACCGATTTATCGGGATATTACTCTCAGTATATGGTTATACCTAGATCATTATAAATTATATGTGGGTGTTAAACGATGATATCTTGGTATTTACAATGATACATGAGTATTTATAATTATATCTTGGTATTTATAATTATATCTTGGTATTTATAATTATATTTTGGCATTTATAATTATATCTTGGCATTTATAATTATATCTTGGTATTTGTGATCATATCTTGGTATTTATAAATATATTTTGGTATTTATAATTATATCGTGGCATTTATAATTATATCGTGGCATTTATAATTATATCTTGGTATTTATGATTATATCTTGGTATTTATAATTATATCTTGGTGTTTATATCTTGGCATTAATAATTATATTTTGGCATTTATAATTATATTTTGGTATTTATAATTATATCTTGGTATTTATAATGATATATGAGTATTTATAATTATATCTTGGTATTTATAATTATATCTTGGTATTTATAATTATATTTTGGCATTAATAATTATATTTTGGCATTTATAAATATAACTTGGTATTTATGATTATATTTTTGTATTTATGATTATATCTTTGTATTATATGATTATATATGGATATTTATGATCATATATGGGTATTATATGATTGAATCTTGGTATTATGTGATTATATATGGGTATTTATAATTATATCTATGTATTTATGATGATATCTTATATGATTGTATCTGGATGTTATATGATTGTATCTGGGTGTTATGTGACTGTATCTGGGTGGTATATGATTGTATGTGGGTGTTATGTGATTGTATCTGGGTGGTATATGATTGTATGTGGGTGTTATGTGATTGTATCTGGGTGTTATATGATTGTATATGGGTGTTATGTGATTGTATCTGTGTGTTATGTGATTGTAACTGGGAGATATATGGTTGTATCATGTTCCACAGTTTACTTTAATCTATAATTTTACCTGTTGGAAAAAACAGTAAATGAGATTCTATTCAAAAAGGTATAAAAATGGAATACAAAATATAGAATTCTGCAAGTTACCTCAGTCAGTAATAGTAAGAGCGACTTAATTGTGTCTGAAGCGTAAACCGATCTGCCATATAGATTCATGTATAAGTGAAGAAAAATGCAAACAATATAGACCCTGATTCCGTAGTCGTATTATGCGCCGGTAAGTAGGGGTAGTATTGTTTGTTCCGCAGTTACTTATAACAAACCGCATAGACCCATATATGCCTGTGCATTGCGTGATGGCATCTCTATGTCATGAGCAGTATGTAGTTGTACGTGACTTATTAGTGAGTATACAAGGTGCTTACTATTGAATTACTATAAACACTTGGGCTAATGCATGTTGCTAGTGGATGTGGAGACTTTAACCTTATATGTTACAAGCAATGCCCCCCCCCCCCCCGACAACTTGAACAAAAACAGTCTCTTACAGTACAGTACATGACAGATTTAGCATCCATAAGATTTCATAACGAGTCTTATTCTGCTTATTCTGTTAGTGAAAGGAACCAAATAACACGGACACTGATCTGTCTGTATCAGGTAGAGTCTTGTTCTGCTTGTTCGGTGAATGATTTAAATAAAATGAAATGGACACAGATCTGTCTGTACATTATCATGGAAGATCGGGCGTCTATTATGCTTTTTCCACTGATGATTTGAACCAAATAATACTGATCTCACTGATCTGTCTGTACATTATCATGGAAGATTGGGCGTCTATTATGCTTTTTCCACTGATGATTTGAACCAAATAATACTGATCTCACTGATCTGTCTGTACATTATGCCGACGGTCCAGGGGTGAGTTATACTTGTTCTAATAATGCTTTGTCCAAATAATATACATATTGGTCTGACTGTATATTATGCCGACAGATCAGAAGTCTATTTCAACTCTTCCACTGATGATTTTAACCAAATAACATAAACACTGCTCTTACTGGTCTGCCTATACGATATACAGGCACATCCGGAGTCATTTATTATTTTCCAATAGTGATTTTATCCAGATAATATAGACATTGCTCTGACTGTCTGTGGAGCAAAATGACAAAGATAAAAGGATGCATTATGTTCACAATAATATACGGAAAAAACCTCCTAACAATTCTACTTTTTCTGTAAGCAATATGAGTCTAAAATTACATATATCAGTCTCGGTGCTCCTGTACCATTATATGATACTGTCTTGTCTATAGTTATCACTTTTCATAAATATTTGAACTCAATAGGCCAAGTGGGTTTATGTTATAATCCTCCATCTGCGGTGCTTGATCCGTTGTCTGTCATCATTTATTCATCTGCAACTACCATTTTCACTTTTTCGCAAAATCCACTAGATCAACTTTGATCAAAATTAGAACAGAGCATTCTGGGAAATGTATACAAATGATGCCAATCCAACTTCAAACATGGCCCCATTACCAAAAATATTTTTTTATAAAGGATCCTAAGGGTTTCTTCTAAAACCTAGTTAAGACGAATTTGACCGATTTGGACAGAAAGCATTATCACAAAGGCCTTTCAACTTTATACAAAATGATGCTAATCAATAATCAAATATGGCTGTCATTACGAATAATAAGAACAGTTTTAATGACTTCTCAAAAAATTGCTGAAGAGCAAATTTGATGGCAAGCATCTTTTATTTATGATGACCATTCTCTGTTGATCATGGCCACTGATACTAAAATAAAAAAATTAAAAAAGTCTTTAAGCAGCTTCTTCTGACAAATTAGTCAGTAGCATTTGACCAAAATTGATACAGCTTCCTGGAAGAAGATTTTACAGGTTTGCACAATCGATGCCAATACTGGTTTTAATAAGGTTGCTATTATTTATAATAAAAAAAGAACAAAAGGTCAGCAAAGATTATCATGATAAGAACAATACTAACCCAGATTCCTTTAGTACCTGCCCTGGCATTTGGTTTTGAGGTACCTATCAGCCAAGTAAGTGATCTCAGAACCTCTTGTTTTATGCATGAATAGATATTTAAAAAATGCCTTTACTGGTATGCACAGTTTTAAGTTTATGAATGACTAAGAAGTTTTGGAATCTTAAAGCAAGAGAAAACTTCTCTAAACTAATATAAATAATTTAGTACACAAATGAGAGGGTATGAAAATGATAGACATTATGGTAGTGGATACGAGAAGTAGGGTTACAAACAAAATTAATAGGATTCTAAACCATTTAATATAAATTTAAGAATTATACTTACAAAATGCATTATCGAGATATCTTAAAAACATTTTTCTGTAATTTCTACAGTCAAAACTGCAGTTAATCCAAAGCGACACACATCATGTAAAGTGCCGATTGACCCAGTTGAGTTCAGTCCAGGGATGACAACATACATACAATGGCAACACAGCCTTGTTGCTCGAAGGAACAACATGATTTTCTACAACCCAGGAATGCCACCTGGAGCCAAACTGAACCTGTATCGGGCGGAGAGAACTTACAGCTCCAGAAACTTGATGGAACTAAAGAGAAAGCAGTATATACAGCGATTGAACCAAAATAGAAAAGGTTAATATCCCATTTGCTGCTGCATTTTGTGCATGAGCGATTACTGATTTTATTCCACTATGGTTACATTTTGAAAGGAATGGTTAATTTGGCTAAAAATGGCACATTTCTGTTCTTTTGCTCAGAAAAGTATACAGTTCTCATTGGAAAAGTGTGTGTGTGTGTGTGTGTGTGTGTGTGTGTGTGTGTTGGGGCATGGAGTGGCGGCAACACCTCTGAATCTGCTCTTGAAAAGTATATACCTAGATCTTCTGTTCCATTTATAAATGTAATGAAAACAATACATAAAAATGATATACTGGTGCTATATTTGATGGCAGACTTGGGTCAATGATGTTTGTTCCATGGACCACATAATTGGATTTGCAGATGATGTCGATTTTGACAGATCAAGGTTATGATGTTTGCTCTGTTATATAGACTGTTTTGCAGATGCTGTATGTTATGGCAGATCCATGTCTGCAGTGTGTGTTGCACTGATGATTTCAGTCAAAGGGAACATACTGTGATCGTTTGGTAATGTATGTGATGGCAGCTTTTGGCCCATTATGTTTGGTACATTTATGATTTTGCTTAAACACTAAACCGTGATGGATAGGCACATTTTATATATCAGATAGAGGTCTATATTGTTCATAAAGTGCACATTGTACATGGATACATGTACATGTACATGGATAAATGTAAGACTTGAATTGCCTCATTAACGTCAGTAATTGATAGACTTTGTCCGTAGGTTAGACATTTTATCGTGTTTTGATAAATCTTTTAAAGTAATACAGTAATTATTGTCTTTCTCGTATAATAAATTCAGTATCAGAGCAGATCCAGTAATTTCTAGTAAACTTCAAGTTTGAGAGGGGGTGGTTTGTTTTAACTGGAATGTTAACTTTCTCTCTTTTAGACGCAAATGTGTGCAACTTTGTCTATTTGAAGTTCTTGTTCATCTTCTCACACACTACTGCGCCATGTTTGAATTTGAGAAAAACAAATAATAAAAGCTGCTCATGAAATTTTTAGCAACTGTGACATAAAGCAGTTAGACACTGACGTCTTTCAATACTGTACACATCATGCTTATATACTGGTGGAGATATATAAAAAGTTCCTGTGCTACTGATTTAATAGCAAAACATTCAATAGAAAACATCCTAAGGAATCTGATTATTTGGCCAACTGCTCTTTCGTTTGGCTATAAGGCATACATCAGACAGCTGAGTGATCTCTTTCATTTGGCTATAAGGCACACATCAGACAGGTGAGTGATCTCTTTCATTGGGCTATAAGGTACACATCAGACAGGTGAGTGATCTCTTTCATTGGGCTATAAGGCACACATCAGACAGGTGAGAGATCTTCATTTGGCTATAAGGCGCACACCAGACAGGTGAGTGATCTCAGGCTCAATTATGCCTCCTGCGAAAATTAGGAAATGAACATTGTAAAGAAAATTGAAGACATTATGCTGTGTTGGAATAGTATGTGAAACATTTTATGTTTGAATCTAATTTATTGATTGGCTAAGATGGGTTTGATATCAGTCAGCGTGTGCGTGTGTGTGTGTGTGATTGGAATTGTTAACGTAGCTTTAACAAAAAAAATTTCCAGTTATACCGATACGATGTCTGCAATGTGATAGTTTATAGTGATGTCTAACACTGGGGCATCATGCCACAGACATGTAGCAAGATGTCCCACCCAATCACATTATCCTGACACCAGGCCGACCAGTTCTGACACTAACCTCTTAATGCTGAGCGCCTAGCGAGGCAGCTGCTAGTACCATGTTAAAAAGTCTTTGTTATGACATGGCCGTTTGTTGTTATATTAAATTCCTTTATCCTTTTATGTTGCAATATGTAGTTGCATTGATTTCTTTTGTACTGTTGATGCATCAGAACTGACAAAAATTGGTTACACCAAGGACGTTAAAACCTGGATGATATTAACATTTGGGCGGTATTTTAATTATAACAAACTTTTAAAAATATATAGAAAATCTGAGACGCAATAAAATGTTTGATATCGTTAGTAAAAGTCTCGTTTTATCACATTTCACTGCATATTTTTCTTAGCATTTCAAGGTGTCCACGGCAATCAGGAATACATGTATATGAAGTACATGAGATACATCAACCAATCCAAAACAGTCCCACTTCCAAGTAAATCTGGATGGAGGAGACCACAGTGGCTGCCAAAATTAGTTACCAGGTTTGTTAAGAATTTAAATATTTGTCAACACAGGGATCATATCAGTTTACTTCCCTATAGTCAACTCAGATTAATCAGTCTTCAGCATTTAGCACGAATAATTAACGTTTCCTCAACACGCCTATTCAGAAGATGTTTTTTTTATTATTATTTATGTATACCGCGAAACAAACTATGAGCAGCGTAAACTCAGATCTTCCATGGCATTAGAACTGTCAGATCAAATTCCAAACTTATTCTCCTGGTTATGACTTCATGTTAACAATTTAGACCCAGATCTACCATGGAGGAAAATTAGGCATGTCATTTCAAGATCAAAATTATTTTGGTCTGCTTACAATTTCATATAAGCAATTTAGACACATGTCTGCCAGGAAAACGAGATAGCACTTGAGTCAGTTCTACGATGGTTCAGCTGGACATAATTGCCAACAAATCAGGGTTGACAGTTTTTAGTCTGCTTTCAGTGTCAAGTGAATAGAAGAGACTCTGATCGGTAGTCATGGAATGAACCACCACAGCATGGTCATCATCTTATGAATTTATATCAACGATATAAACCCTGAAATGCCAACATACAGTGTGACAACACAACATTTTCATCGAGTAGTTTACAGGTTAGGTTCTAATCTGTCATCATATGCCAGGGTCATCTACTTATAACTTTATGTGAATTGTGTGGACCCTGATCTATCATCGTATGTGGTGATGTTGCATCGGAATCATCTAATTATGACTGAATGTACACAGCCTAGATGCTGATATGCAGTTATATAATGTGTTACCACATCAGAGTCATCTAATTCTTTGATTTCCAGTCTATGAACTTTGATTTCATGTGAACACTGAAGACCCTGATCGGCCATTGTATAATGTGTCAACAAATAAGGCTCATCTTACTTATGATTTCATGTTTACAGCGTAGACTATAATCGGCCAATGTTTTATTGTTCCACCATATGAGGGTCATATAGTTATGATTTCATGTGAACAGTGGAGACCCTGATATGCTTTCAAATAATGTGCAATATATCTACTTATTATTTCGGGCTTACTGTGTAGACCCTCCTGATCAGCCAGTTCACAATGTGCCACAACCGAGTCATTTTCTTATGACTATTCATTATACATGCATTTTTCATGCCCAAAGGCCATTTTTGAGAACACGTGATGTCCACAGTGCAAAGACACGCCCTTTCCATGGGTGATAATTTTGAAAAACAATGTGTACTTAATGGCTTGATACAATTCTAAATAGTTGTCATCCATGCAGTTTTTGAGATATTCTACTTGCCTTGGACCAACGTGTCTACTGCTATAAGTGGCTAGCTCTGCTTCCTAGACGACTATTGGTATTTCACTGGCCACATAATGTAGAGTGACTGCGTGAGGTGAACATGCCTCAGATCACTTTCAAGAACAACACAAGACGGAAAAACCAAATTCACAAATATATCTATATCTTTAATTATTACATAATATAGCTCAAAACGTCACACCATAGACTTAAGCTAAGAAATTTGCCAGGGGCTAATTTGCGAAACTGTCCCCTCCACCCAAGGTTAAGAGGCATCGAACTAGAAAAAACTGTTTATCCATAACACCCTGAAGCATTCAGACTTTTTCGGGAGAAGGAGATGCATTTACCATGCTGGTTCCAAATCCTTATTACATTGCAAAATGGTCAGAGTGTGTGTGTGTGTGTGTGTGTGTGTGTGTGTGTGTTGGAGAAAGGAATAGGAGAAAAAATGCCAATACAAATTGCGCATTCGCAAGCTTGGCATCGGAGTTACATTCTATCTGTATGTTAACTGAGATTTTCAGCAACATAGTGGAGAATCAGTGAGAAATTTATTTTGAAATGAGTGTTAAAAATCCTGATTTGTAAAACATGGAAAGAATTAAAGATATTGATGCGCAATTAATCAAACAGTTGTTCGCTTTCTTATACTAAAGATCACTAAGGACAATATACAATATATACACAATGTTTATACTAAAGATCACTAAGGACAATATACAATATATACACAATGTTTACAACATGCATAAAATAATAAATACCTTGATAATATACAATAAATTTCATTGAATATTTTTCTGTTTTCATTATCATCATCATCATCATCATCATCATCATCATCATCATCGTCGTCGTCATTATTATTATTATTATTATAGTGGGGAATCCACAAAAGATAATAGACAGAAGCAGCGAACAACAGAAAAAAAGGCATATCCTTCATGGAACGTTTTACAGAAGTCACACTCAGTCCAGTTTGATAGCTCCAAACCAGAGATTAAGAAGCAAGCTCAGACTGAAATGCAGAAGCCCAGGTCCCCCAAAGATCATTTTTTCACTGATCAAGCAGTTATTGTGATCAGGAGACCTCAAAGATCAATACCGCGGTCGCCAAATGGGCCATCAAAAATTCCAACAAATTCAGGGTCACAGGAAAGTACAGAGAAAGCTGAAGATGTTCATTCAAAAGGTGAACTAAAAGATTCAATTTAGATAGGTGCGGAAGTAGAAGGTGAAAAGTCTGATAAACCTCTTTCTTCTGGGGATGTGTGTGTGTGTGTGTGTGTGTGTGTGTGTGTGATTAGGATTTTTATAGCTTTAACAATTTTTCAGTTATATCGCTACGATGTGCAGTGTGGCAGTTTTTAGTGATGTCTAGCACTGGGGCATCATGCCGCAGACATGTAGCATGATGTCCCACCCAGTCACATTATCCTGACACTAGGCCGACCAGTCCTAACACTAACCTCTTAAGCAAGGCAGATGTTAGTACCATTTTTGGTAAGTCTTTGGTTTGACTCGGCCGGGGTTCGAACCCACAACCTCCCGCTTTCGATGCGGACGCTCTAACCACTAGGCCACCGGAGCGGTCTCTGGGGATGAAAATCAGCAGAGGCAGACGACAAAATAATAAAGACGAAGGTGACATACCAATGTCTTTACAAGGTCATGTGTCTCCAAACGGATCTAGTATGTTTTAAATTAAAGTTAAACTATAATAGTGACTATTTTCGGGCTATACACTTATCCTAATTATAACGAGACAATCAGAACACGATCGGATGTTTCAACCAATGTTTGTAAAAACAGCTCAGAAATATTGCAGTGGCTGCTATTGTATATACATGTACGTGTTTAAATTAGTATTTGCACGAATTGCAAAATCAGAAATTAAAAGGATTGAATATTGAATACCTTTGCTGGATTGTATCCTTCTTTCTTAAAATTTCTTCCCACCTCATTTAAAGAAAGATCATAAATTCTACGTTTTTTGGGAACGTTATTATTTCGAACGAATTTGCCGTTCACCCTTAATTAGTATGAATCCATTAAACTCCGAACATGTTGGTTTCGGTCGATTATCGGCATGCATATTCAGTCGCTTGTTTATTTCCTTTACTTTTTCTGACCACTAACAAAGTCATTTATTATTCAGTTCATGAGACGATGCAAGAAGAAGATCAGAAGTCAATAGATTTTAAACAAAGAGGATCTACTGATGAAATGAACAAAAAGTGTCAAGAACACGACCCTCGTATTTCGGCTGTAGAGAGACCAGCATCAAGAAAGAGCACTTTAAGCAAAGGTAAACGATCACAAATAAAAGCAGGTTTTTTATGGAGTGGATGGAAACAAGATGTAATTAATAAAGAAAATGAGCAGCAATGAAGTAACGATTTTTGTAACAAGTCTCAAGAACATATAGACTTGATAGACAAGAACATCGATGGGTCTGCAAGCATAGTTGTCCATAGGGATCTCTATTACTTTGTACAATGATGTTGCAGAATGTAGGTCATATTGCTTTACCGAATAAAGATGCATTGTTAGAGCTTTAGTGTTTGCACTTGTATATAACTATTTGAGGTGCATTTTCTAAATATGTGGGTGTTTTAGAGCAGGAAATTAATTGCCATTAGATTCATGTTGGAAAACAAAGCATGTTAGATGTGTTATATTATCATTCTTTTGGCATGCATGGTTGACAAAGATACTTACTTTCAAGAGCAAGTATTTTCTCAACTTGTTGGGGTGCATGCAATATTTCCTTCGAATGAAACTAGAAGATGCAGCTATTGAAAGTCACGACATTTGTTAATGAGCGACAAGGTCAATGATGGCATGTGAAAAATGAAATAAAGAGAATCTTTACAAATTACTAACACTTTATTGTAAAATATCAAATATAACATGCATGCAGAAATTGAACAATGACTTAATAATTACAACATTTATACATTCTGGATGTGTCTGCGTGGGTTCGAGTCTCGGGCTCCCCCAATGTGGGTATGTGAGAAAGGTTACCATTAGCCTTCTGTGGGTCGGTTGTTCTTCCCGGAGTTTTCACTGGTTCTTCCTCCACCAGTTATACTGGCGATGTGTAGCCTATCGTGTGTTGCGTTCAGCCCAACAACAGCATCAACATTCTGAAGGCTTTATCCTATTTCATTAATTAAGAGATTACGTGACAGTAATGTTCATTGTTTTCACCTTTCGGCTAACACATGCACATCAGATGATTAATATGATAGGAACTACTTTGTACTCTAGATAAACACTGCAAAGTCTGAAGGATAATATAAATTAGAGGATGTAAACATCAGAGAATCCTAGCATACAGAAACAATTAGAGTTGTGTTGGTGGATAAGTATTTTGAAATTGTATTTATACGGGGAGAATTATCATTTCTTAGGTGAATGTTTCAAGATTTATTTTGAGCTAAAGTTCAAAGTGCAGTTGTTGAATATAAATAAACACGTGTTGCTAGCCAGACCGAATTAATTAGACCTGAAAATCAGAGGAGAAAATAATCATGGTTTTTATGGCTCAGGTTTGTGATTTGTGAAATCAATAGGTTGAATTTATTCTGAAAAGTTTCATCATCTCAATCTAGTCGGTAGCATCATCCCACTTTTTATTATGCACCTACCGGAGGACCGAAGCCATATAGTTACAATGCCTTTTGCATCAATACATACATCCATCTATATGTTAACCCTTTTCTCCATAGAGTACACTGTCTACCTTTACCAGACTTTTTGTACGGTTTTCACTTGGATTAGTGAAGATGGCATTTGATTATGGGGGTCAAAATGTAAAAACAATCATGGTCTGTGTGACTAAAAACATTATTTCTGCACAATGACCTCACTCAATGTTGGTGGATAGTTAGAATTAAGGGTAAATAACCTATTCGCTGTGGGGTTAACATGCTGAAGGTCATGGTCACTGTGCATGATAAAAATAACATTGGCCTCTTCATTTAAAACAATTCGGTTTTCAACCACGTATCTTCACAAAGGCTTGTGATTGGCTTTGACTTTGGGTTAGGAAAGAGTCTAAAAGTTTTAAGATCAATTGTTAAGATCACGTTGACTGAAATCAACATGGCTTTGAAACAACTCTGTTCAAGAGACCATGTGCCTTGACCAGTGTTTGTGGAAGGATTGAGCTTAAGGTAAATGCAAGTTATTTTAAGAGGGAAATTATAAAACTTCTTGGTCATTGTGACGCAGCGATTTGTATTATATCAGCTTAGTAAATCAAACTTTGTGGATGGCTTGCATAATCTGTACACATGAAATCTACAGATTCTGGAATCTGATCATGGTTAGTCTACTAGGAAAATAGTGGCTTTTGAACAACACGTTTCCTTCAAGGCCGCATATTTTGACCAGGTCATTGATACCCATTGGTTAATAATTTTCAGCGTGAAGATTGTGGCATGTATTTTCCTTGAATCTTGATTGTGAAAAGGAAAATCACCATTGCTGAATAACCCAGGAATGTTTCATTTTGTTTAGAATAGTAAATGCTGCATATTTAAATTGTTTATTTTGTCCACATTAGTTGCGTGGAACAAGTTTTAATTCATACGTTCAGGATTGAATGTTTCTTTTATCAAAAGCAAACTTTGGACACGCCAAAAAATATTAAACACCCTTTACCATGAGTATTTATGTTGCTGTGTAATATTTTTGTTTGTCAATATGTGTCCCCAGACCAAAACATTACTTGCTTAAAGTAACATATATGATATGACAACATTGATGTGAATGGTACATTTACTGCAGTTTGATTGAATAATAGTATAATTGGGGAATATATATATATATATATATATATATATATATATATATATATATATATATATATATATATATATATATATATATATATATATATTCTGACTTGGTCTACCGAATTTTAAGCAAATGTCTTATTTATCAGAAATAAAAGGAATGAATATTGAAACAAATACCGTTGGTCGATAATTTCCTTCCTTCTTTAAAAATGTCTTTCCACAGAATTTAAAGAAAGAGTATAAATACCTTCCTAGTGCTGCAATGAATTATTTTTTCTCTGAGATTTAATGTGAAAGTTATTATTTGGAAGGATTTTTCCTGTTACACTTACTTTTCGTCCAATGAACAGTAAATTGTCGACATGCTTATTAAATCACTTCTTTATTTTTATTAGTTATCTTTTTCTGACCACTGAAGCCTTTATTCTATTCAGTTCATGAGAAGTTGCAAGAGGAAGATCAGAAATCAAGCTATTTCGAACATAGAGAATTTGCTGATGAAATGAACAAAAAGAGTCAAGAACACGACTCTCCTCCTTTGGCTGTTGAGAGTCCAGAATCAGAAAAGAGTACTTCAAGTAAAGGTAACAGTACACAACGACAGGCCGATCTTTTTGGGGTGGAAGGAAACAAGACATAATTATGCACAAAAAACAGATAGGCAATGAAATTAACGTCATCAAGTACATCGCAAGAACACATGCAGACTCGATAGATAAAAACACTGATGGGTCCACAAGCATAAATGTCCATACGGATAGCTTTTAATATGTTCACTGATGTAGCAGAATGTGGGTCAGATTTGTTTACCAAATACACTTTCTTATAAGTCTGGATCCATTGCAAACAACATAAAACCAGATCTGCCGTCGCTGACTGTTGAGGGTGTATGATGCCTGTTTCTTATGCGATGCCAGATGAGAACAAATATGCGTCTAAAATTCAAGCATTCTGACGTATATTACTAAAGTAACTATGCCGTTTAAGGTCATGTTAATTAGAATATTATGTTAATTTGTCTGTTATGTTAATTTGTATATACCCATTGTTGAAATGGCTCACCAAGACACAAAAAATGTCTGCGTTAGCAATGTATTTTTCAGTACTGACTCAAGGAAAACTGAAGATACACCCCTGTGAAACATCTCATCTTTGAGTAACTACTCAGGCAAAATTGTAAAGAACAACTGGTATAAAAGTACAATATAAAATGTAAATTTAGCATGCACTTCAGACTATGGTAATGTTAGGATTCTGTCAACTGACATTACCAACAGCTTGTGTCTTGTGTGAGACAATCCTTTTAACTCAGTGTGTACTTGAGTTTGGCAGTTTTGATGTAAACGTCCTGCATGTATATTACAACTTCATTGTTAACGCGATTGTGACTGTAAAACCAATCATTATATGCTCAGACCCTTAAATGCAATATTTTTCTCCCTGCTCCTTCTAACACATTTGTTTAATATTTCTCAGTTAAGATGAGAAATATAATTCTCTATTACACTTAGCATGATGTGACATACCTAAATATAATTTATATGGCTCTCCATTGCACTTGGTATCCTAATATCAAAAATGCGAATACAATTCACTGTGGCACTCCGTTGCATTTTGGGTCGTGGTGTCGAAAAAGCATCGAACTGTTCCTCCATTTGTGTTGTGTTTTAAAGAAAGAAGGTTTGATGGTTGACCAATCAGAAAGTGTGTTAGATTCAAACATTTTAAAAGTTCCTTTTACTGTTATATGTAGCCGAAATATACCATTTTTTTCTATCAGAGTAGTGTATGTGATGGGTTCAGTACATTATTACATGTTTGTTTTGTATTATATTCAAAATTTTGCAAGTATATGAGATAGAAGTTTCAATGAACATTTTGTTTCAAATCTTCATAGTTACGTAATCAATTTATAATCTTAAATTGCCGTACAAAGTACGAGGAAGCTTACGTTGAATCCTGGAAAATTGTCATTGCTGGCTTACGTAGCTGCACCGCAGTCTGTTTTATCAGGCAACAAATGTTGCACATGACATGTTCTGATGATTCAGCAGAGAGAATCAACATCTTGCTATACATATGTGTCAGAGCAATGTACAGTAGACGCGAACTTTTGTTTCTCCATTAACCGCATTGGGGTTGGTGAGAGTGAGGAGGCAAAGCATTTAAAATAAGCCTCTCCACCTTATCCTATAGTCCTCATGGAGTTGCAGTTGCTTCTTAGAGAATAGATTTGCTTTGTACATCAAGCTTTCTCGTCTAGCTGCTTCTCACAACCACCGCAAAGTGGACGCGGGTCAATAAAATGGACTTGATTAACTGTTTATGATTCAGACAAACATGCGCTAAAGAGTTTCAGAGAGGTAGGGGATGGAGAGAACATGCGGTCGACTACTGTATTATCTTCGTTGATGCCCTTATAAATTCACTTACAAGTTTATTTATTCTTGAAAACGAAATGTTTCATATCATTAAAGACTTTGACGAGAGAGAGAGAGAGAGAGAGAGAGAGATATGCACTAATGTCTGAAGAAGACATGTAAACTTTATACTATAAACAATGTAAACAATCTTCACTCAGGATGTAGCGGATTTGGTATTCAAGGAATTACAAACATGTGGTTTTGTGCAAACGCATATGTAATTCTACAAGATAATAATATTCTGAAAATTCATTCAAGTGACTGTTAAGAGGAAACTTACGTATGCATCTATGTCTGTAGTCAAATTAGTGAAGGAATGCTTCGTAGAGCCGTATATCTCTGTAAGTACCGACAGTTCATAGGTGAGTGTAACATTGTTGTGCTATACAAAATTTCATCAATTCTTACTTTCTGGGATCTGAAACTTCAGTTTGGTCAATCACAGAAAGGAAAACAATGGCTTCGTGAGTAGAAAATATATTGAAAGAAGAATGAACCCTACATTTTGGATGAGTAACTTCATGGACAGAAATCAGCGGCCAGAGATCGAGGGTCAGGTGTGGAATGGACATTTTCGAGTTTCCAACCTTGTCTCGTTTCAAGTATGCAAGACAGGGTCTCATTATCGAAATGGGTCACAGGATTAATCTGAGGAACATTGGTCTCACTGTATCATTTGTTCTAGCTATTTCTACTTTTCAGGACTAAGTTTGCATCAGCCACCAGTGAACTGATTTACAAAGGGTCATATATGTATATACATTCAGCTGTAGAGACTATGTGAGCAGTTTGGGCTGATTAAGCCATTTCTAACAGTTACCTTTTAAATGACTACTGACGCCATTTTCTATTCAGTCCATGAGAATTTGCAAGATGAGGAGGAGCAGTTAACATATTTCGAACAAATCGAATACGTTGATGAAATGAACAAAAACAGTCAAGAACACTCTCAACCTTCGGTTGTAGAGAGTCCAGAATCAGAAAAGGGCACTTCAAGCAAAGGTATGTACATACACTAGCAACTATTAACGAGGCATCTCTTCATTTCTATTAAATTTAACTTTTTGTTATTATGTTAATGTGCATATAAGCAATGCTGAAATGACTCAACATGACACAAATAATATTTGCATTAGTAATGTGTTTTCAGTATAGACTCCAAGACAAAGTTCAAATGTACCTCTGTAAAAACATCTCATCTTTGAGTAACTATTTAGATGAAATGTCAAAGAATAATATGTATAAAATTCAATATAGAAATTGTAAATATTTGCATACTGTAGACTATAGTGATATAATGATTTTCTATTAACATTTCGACCGTTTTCTGTGTTTGTGGTAACGAGAGAAAACATTTTGAGCTGATCATGTACATGATACGTTTTCATGCATTAAGTCTTGAATCTATATTACATCATACTTTTGCATCTCATCATTGTTGACAGCCTAATTGCGACTGTAAAAACAGTCTTAATGTCATCAAAAATTAAAATGCAAGACTTTTCCAATTGCTTATTCTAACACACTTGTTAATTTTTCCCCAGTAATTATGACAAATATAATCCTCTGTTGATCTTGGCATCATACTGTCGCAAATATAAATATAATTATCTGCGGTACACTTTTGCACTTGGTGTCATGCTGTCGCTCAAAAATGCATCCAAACTTATCTGCAATTTATTGATTTTATTGATGATGTTACTGCTAGAAATTTGGATGGTTGACCAGTCAGAATGTGTTTTAGATTCTCACAGATTAAAATATCCCCTTTTTGATGTTTTTACCTGAATTATACCATTTTCTATCAGATTATATTTTGTGATGGGTTCAGTAAATCACAACACGTTTATTATGTATTATGTTTGGAATTTGTTAAGTTTATGGTAAAGAATTTCTGCATGAATGTTTTATTTGTTAACTTGAGCTTTAATTGCCATACAAAGAAAGGGCGAGCTTACTTTGAATCCTGGCAACTTAACACTGTTATCAACCTCATTGTGTGTTTTATCAGTCAGCTTGTGTTGCCAATTAAACAGAGAGATACAACATCAATAGCTATACATAAGAATGTGTTGTACATGACGTGTTGCTAATTTAGAGAAAGTGAATAGCTTTGCACGGGATGTTTGCTTGCATAGTCACATCTGACAATTGCAGCAGAGGCGCCGTGGTGTCAATAAAGTGGGCGTGTTTTTCTGTATGACCCCAGCAGGCATGTCCAAAAGAGTTTGATTAGTTGAGAGAAATAGGCAGGCAGACAGACAGACAGACTGAGACAGACAGAAACACAGAAAACACCGTGGGCATTGATTTATCTACCTCGTTGTGCTTATAAATCCACAGACACCTTTTCTTATTCTTAAAAATGAAATGTATTACATCATCAAAAAAGGTTTACGAGAGAGACGGGGGTGATCTGTTTACAACTGCTGAAGACTTGTAAATCCTTACTAATGTTGCTGTGATACATGCACTCCGACCCCTCAAAAACAAAATGTTTTAAAAACTATATGCTTTATGTACTGTAAATTTTTTTAATATATATTTGATGTAGAAGTTTTAGCTGCACTCTGTCATCAGTCAGAAGATAGTGGATTTGGTGTTCATGAACGTACAAATATGCGTATTTGTGCAAACACAGAGGTAAGTCTTCTTTTGAATAAGATTCTGAGACTGGAGTAAATGCTAAACAGAAAAGCACCCTTCAAATTAGCTTTATATGCAGATTGAAGTGGGAACGTTTCGGACAGTTGGATATCTCTGCTAAGTACAGGTAGTTCATTGATGATCTTAACTTTGAAAAGTCAAACTTTCGATCCGTTCTTACATTTTGGGCCTGTACCATCAGTTTGGTTCATCGCACAAAACTATAAATGGCTTGATGAATAGGATACGTATTAGGAGTAAAATTAGGTATACATTTTGCCTGAGTGTCTTCACGGATATAAATAAACCGCTTGAGATCGATGATCAGATGAAACACACATATCTGATTTATTTTTGTACTTAATACTATTTTCACAAATACGTTAAGAGAATGTAAATGGTTGATTTGTAACGCTTAAATTTAGCTCTTCCTAAATTTCTTATCGACATTGGAACAAAATAGATATGAGCTATCAGGTTCAATTTGCAATGTTTCAAACAAAGAGAACATAATGATGTTCTTTGAATTAATATTGTTGAAACTAATCGTAAATGAGGCGAATATTGCCAACAGTCATCGCTTTCAAACCATAATGTGTATCAATTGACACATGGAGTTTAGTCATTTGTCATGCAAATCGTATTTTTCTACCATTATTTTTGCCAGAAAGAATATTGGGTGAAGACTTAATTGTCAGTAACACAATACGAAAGTGTACTTTACTGAATTTGCATTTTGCGAGTAAAATCTAGAATCAGTTAAACAACTTATCTATTTTCATTCTAACGTTTGAAAATTGTTCAGATATTAGCCAGTGTTAATATCTAATTTGCATCCCACGTTAAGTCAATTAAAACTTGATTTCTGAATAGAGATTTTATTATATTAGCACATACATAAAAAGTAATAGTTCTTGACACCAAAGATCACAAGTTGTTTAAAACCAGCATCATATTTTGTATTCTAGAATGACATTAAATTCAGTAACCTGAAAATGATAAATAAAAAAGTACCTTGTTTGCTCAGACAGGCTTGGCAAATTGATAGCTCGATGATCTCACTATTATTGTTTGCAATTAAATTAATTTTGGGTGTACTAATCAAATATATCAAACAAGCGGCAGTAATATGATATACATTTATAGCAGCACCAATCAATTAAGTGTTAGTAATTTGCATAGAAATAAATAATACATTTGAATTCTGGGATATATATATATATATATATATATATATATATATATATATATATATATATATATATATATATATATATATATAAATTCAGCATAAATCTAACAAATGAATTAAAATACTCAGACTTTGCGGTCAGATAGTCAAATGTTAAGGTTGGTGAGAGAGAAATTAACTTATATCTGCAAAATGGCATTGGTTATACACGAGAGACCGCAAGCAATATTTGTAGATGGCTTGCATTTGGAAAGAGGAACCTATGAAGTTTGGGGTTACAATGTCAAAGGTCAATGCTACTGTGCGTAATAAAATTAAATTTGCTTCTACATTTAGTAAATTCAGTTTTCAAACATGCACCTTCACCAACGGTATTTTAATGGTTTACACTTCGGTAGAAAGAAGACTGAAGATTACACTGGTCAACAGTGAAATCATTACTGACTTGAAAAGGCCCTAATCTGTAGTATTTTGGTGTGCCGAACACGAATATAACCGTGAAAAATTTGTATTGGCTCTCGTTTTGAAGATATTCATATACCTCATTTTCTATGTTTCACTGTGTAAATTTCTCCAGTAGGACTGCAGCAACATCCGGAATAATGATGTAACATTGCATAATACCATCATGCTCACATCATCCACAGTTGATTGCATCATTTTCTGATGCAATGCAATACTAATGCCATGCGGCTGCTGAAGTAAGTTGACGTCAGCAGTGTACTATACATGTGTAGGCCTATTATACTAATGCCAGGCGGCTGCTGAAGCTGACGTAAGCAGTGTACTATATAAAGCCCAATCAGATAGGTTCAGCATTTAAAATATTTTAGACGTTGTGCGAGACAGTTCAAGCTACTGTTACATAAAACTTATTATTTTATCCATTTACGTACAATAAAGAACAGTAATGCCTCGAAAGTGTGTTAATACCGCGGACAATTTTTGCTATATTTGTGGGGAAGTGACATTTGCCAACCAGAAGAAAAGTATCAATTCTCAAGTGAAGAAGGCATATCATCTTTACTTCGGATGCAAGGTTGGTGACCAAGACAAGCCTTGGGCTCCGCATATATGCTGTGCTACATGTACAACACAGCTTTCACAGTGGTTGAATTGCAAAAGGTCATCAATGCCGTTTGCAGTCCCAATGGTGTGGAGAGAGCCAAGCAACCACCTAAATGACTGTTACTTCTGCTTGGTTCCTCCTCTTTCCGGCGGAATAACGAAGCGAAAGAAGTCGAGAATAGTCTACCCAAACATTCCGTCTGCATTGAGACCAGTTCCACATGGTGAGGGACTTCCTATTCCAGAACCTCCAGCAGAATATTCTCTTGATTCATCTGACGAAGACAAAGGTGAGTCGACCTGTTCTTCTCCTGGTCCATCAGCATGCAGTGATCCAGATTTTCACTGTGGTGCATCATCAACCCCACACAGAATAACACAGGAAGAACTAAATGACCTGATTCGTGATTTGGACTTATCAAAGAACAAGGCAGAATTGCTAGGATCAAGACTCCAACAATGGAATCTTCTAGAAGAAGATGTCACAATTACTGCATATCGAAAGCGCCACCAGCAATTGGAGCCTTTCTTCAGAAAGGAAAGTAATCTGATATTCTGTTCCGATATTGAGGGCCTCATGAATGCTTTAAAAATCACTCATGACCCACAAGAATGGAGACTATTTGTGGACTCTTCGAAACTGAGTCTCAAGGCTGTGCTTTTGCACAATGGAAACATTCTTCCATCTATTCCAGTAGCGTATGCTGTCCACATGAAAGAGACATACGATAACTTAAGGCAGCTACTGAATTCCATTGAGTATAACAAGTACAGCTGGCACCTCTGTGGTGATTTGAAGGTAGTTGCCCTTTTAATGGGACTGCAGCAAGGATATACAAAATACATGTGTTTCTTATGCGAGTGGGATAGCCGAGCAAGGGAAATGCACTACATGAGGAAGGAATGGACTCACAGGCAGAATGTAGCCATTGGAGAGAAGAATATCCAACACCCAGCTCTGGTTGAGGCTCAGAAAATCTTGCTACCACCCCTTCACATCAAACTAGGTTTGATGAAGAACTTCGTGAAAGCCATTGACCGGACTTTGCCAGCATTCCGATACCTGCATGAAAAATTCCCTCGACTCAGCGAAGCAAAGATTAAAGAGGGAGTTTTTGTGGGTCCTCAGATTCGAGAGCTTTTCAAAGATGACCGGTTCAACAACTTGCTGGAAGGTGACACGAAACAAGCATGGAATGCTTTTCGCCTAGTTTCTACAAACTTCCTCGGAAATGTTAGGGCAGAAAACTATAAGGAACTAGTAGAAGACATGTTGATGAAGTATAAGAAACTTGGCTGCAATATGTCTCTAAAGATTCACTTCCTTCATTCCCATTTGGATTTCTTTCCTAGCAACTGTGGTATTGTTAGTGATGAACACGGCGAACGTTTTCATCAAGATATCGCAACAATGGAACAAAGATACCAGGGAAAATGGTCCACTACAATGCTGGCTGACTACTGCTGGACACTCCTCAGAGATGCTCCCGAACAGCTGTACAAGAGACAGGCGAAGAAATCTAAGATGTAGTCAATGACTTGATTTTTTATAGGTAGGCTATTACAGTGACCTTTTACTATTGGAATGCATTTCGTTATGTAAACATTAATTTCTTGCAGATTACAAAAAAACTAGAGCCAATTTTGCAATTTGACTGTCATATTCGTGTTCAGCACATAAAAATTGATAAGAATTGACTAATTTTATTTCAGTAACATGACTTTTGTAAAAATTTGTTGTCCAGTGTTATGCGGCAAAAAAATCGTATCGGAACTACTTTTGTTCTAGAAACCACGTACTTTAACCAAAGTTTGAAGATGGCGAGCGCTTAAGATAAGGGTCAGTTGATTGTGAGGGATAAATATCAAAAGTTATACTCATTTTTACTCGAATGAAAATGGGTTCTGCCTGGTTATGATCATTGTAACTCGGAGGGAAATGGGTTTTGCACAGTAACTATTGTTTTAGATAAATTTAGTAAAACGAACTTTGTGGATGGCTTGTACACTGCTTACAAATGAATATTGTAGATTCTAGAGTGTGATGTGATGTGATGTGATTTGGAGTTTTAACTTAGCTTTAACAACGTTTCAGTCATATCGCTACGATGTCTGCAATGTGGCAGTTTATAGTGATGTCTAGCACTGGGGCATCATGCCGCAGACATGTAGCATGATGTCCCACCCAGTCACATTATCCTGACACCAGGCTGACAAGCCCTAACGCTACCCTCTTAATGCTGAATGCCAAGCGAGGCAGCTGTTAGTACCATGTTTTTAAGTCTTTGGTATGACTCGGCCGGGGATCGAATACACGACCCTCTGCATCCGAGGCGGACGCTCTAACCACTAGGCCACCGGAGCGGTCCAGATTCTAGAGTGTGATTATGGTAAGTCTAGTCAGAAAATAGTGGTTTCTGCACAGAAAGTATTGTCCAAAACTAGACTATTTTACCAGGCAACAGGTTAATAATTTCTTGTGTGAAGCTAATTGTTTGTATTGCGTTTTAATTTGCATGAAACTGAAGAATGTAGAAAATAAACTGGAAAAAACACCATTGATGAATCAACCTCGAATGCTTTATTTTGTTTATAATAGTAGACGCTCCATGTTTAAATTGTTTGTTGTGTCTACATTAGTGTTTGTACAACACTCATAGAAACTAACAATAAAAATGTTAGTGTGGAACTAATCTTATTTCATACCTTGATGATTTATTGTTCCTTTTATCAAAGGCAAACAAGAAAGATCCACTAACAGAGCACTAGACCCAAAATATCATGAATATTTATGATGTCACAATATGTTCTTTTCAATACCTTTTCTCCTTTAAGTCAGTACCTATATTGATGCATAAATTGAGAATGATAAAAATATGCACTATAGTCAAGGGAAGAAAGAGATGCAAAGGAGAACTTAGTGTTGCAGATCAGATTCCATCTACATCAACTGCGATGATTTCCAGTCCAATGCTTGTCTTACACGCTCATTTCAGTCCATTTAATCAATAGACAAAGAAGTGAACAAGGCACATAGAATGAACCAAGACACCTATAATGAATTCTATGGTTGACAATGTAAAGAGCAGAGCACATTTTGGTACTCACCTGAATGTCTTTATTATTCACTTTGTTGCTCACTTAAAACTTGTAATTGATGAAATTAAAAATACAGTCATTCGAAAAGAGACCATGTCTGAAAGCAACATGTAGCACATACGTCTTCTTTTAAAACATAGTGTATCATGGAGTTTATTAAATCCCAAGGTTTCTACAAAAATGACCTTATCAAACTAAATAATCTCCGTTAATTTTGGTGGTGAGACAATGGTTTTAATTAACCACGAGATAAACGAAACAGAACCTCATAATATTTGTCATTATTAGTTTTGGATAAGAATACACTTTAAAATAAATCCATCAGCAATTCTTTCATTACTTCAGTGCAACATTTCTGATTTGGTATATCGTCGTATTAATCAGAAATATAATGAAAATTGAAGACGTGCCTTTGACGGATATTTTATTAACTTATTAACATTTCGTCCTGCAGCATTTAACGAAAGAGCATAAGCGCTTTCGTTTGTTCTACACTGAGATATATTGGGAAAGTTAGTATTTGGAAGGAGTTTACCTTTTACCCATCCTTAGTTTTTATCCAGTAAACTTTGAACATATCCTTTTCAGTAGTGTCAACAATCTTGTTAAGTCATTTGTTTTTTCTATCAGTTACCTTGAATCTGATCAGCACTGAAGGTTTCTTCTATTCAGTTCATGAGAAGTTACAAGAAAAAGATCAGAAATCAACAGATCTCGAACAAAGAAAATCTGCTGATGGTATACACAAAAAGAGTCAAGAACATGACTCTCGTCCATCGACTATAAGGAGACCAGAGTCAGGAAAGAACAATTCAACCAATGGTAAATTTGCACAAAACAAGCAAGTATTAATGCAGTGAAATGAAACAAGACATAATTAAACAAAAACAAATTAATCATAACGACAGCCAGGAAATATTAAAAAAAAAACACATTTAGACACGATAGATAAAGACATGCAAGGAATGTCCTTTGGAATGCATCTTTTTGACCAAAGAAAGAAAGGTCAGTTTCGAAAAGAAAAATGTTTGCGGTTTGAGTAACTATTAAAGTCAGATTGGACAGAATAATTAGTTATACAGTACAATATACAATTGCAAAATTAGCATTGCAGAACATGATGATGTAATGACTTTTTATCAGTTATCAATACCATCACTTTCTTTGTTTGCGTGAGAAAATATATTGTGGGCTGACTATATACATGAGTTGAGACGTTTTAATCCAGAACGCCCTGAATGTATACTGCAGCGTGCTTTTTCATCCCATCATGGTTGACAGGCTTATTCCGATTGTAAAACCATTATTAATCTCCTGAAATCTTCAAATGCAAGCTGTTTCCCATTGCTTACTCTAACCCATTTGTTAAATTATTTCCGCAGATAATTATGATAAATACAATCCTCGGTTGTTCTTGGCATCATTCTGTCACAAACATAAATATAATTCTCTGTGGAACTCCATTGTACTTGGTGTCATGATGTCGCAAAACCATCCAAAATTCTCCTCAAATGATTTCTGGTGTTACTACCAGAAATCTATATGGTTGAACAATAATAAATTGTGTTACATTCAAACATGTTAAAAGTTTAATTGCTATGTGTTGTAGCTGACTTATACGTTTTGCTATCAGAGTAGAATTTTTGATGGGTTCAGTAGCTTATGGTACGTTTATTGTGTACTATATTTAGAACTGGGTAGGTCTATAATGTATACTTTCTGAATGAACGTTTTGTTTGGTAATTTGATAATTGTGTACACAATGTATTAGCTTAAATTTCCATACAAAGTACGAGGAAGGTCATTTTAATCCTTGCAAATTCATAGCTGCTTAGGTATCTGGACCCCAGTATCAGTTCTATTAGGCTACCTGTGTTGCATAAGATATGTGATGATAGTTAAAGAAATAGGATAACTTTGCACACGACGATATCTCGCATAGTGCATCTGACAACCGCCACAGAGCGTGCATGGTGTCGATAAAGTGTGCGTGATTTACTGTGTATAACCCAGCAAGCATGTCCTAAAGAGTTTGATTGAGAGAGAATGAGAGAGAGAGAGAGAGAGACAGAGAGAAAGAACGCACGAGGCATTGAATAATCTACATCACTGCCATTATAAATCATTTGGCACTTTCTTCTTATTCTTGAAAATGGAATGTTATTAAACCATGAAATTGGTGTACGAGAGAGAGAGAGAGAGGTGATCTGCCTACGAATGTTGAAGACATATAAATCCATACTAATATTGTTATGATATTCCACCCCCTCCCCCTCTGAAAAAGTGCTTAAAACTATACACTTTATGTACTATAAACAGTGCTATATATCTCATGTCGAAGTTTCAGATGCACTCGCCCTTCACTCAGGAAATACACAAAATAGTGGATTTGATTTTAACGGAAATATGGAGCTTTTAGAAGAGTTGCATATTTCTGTCAAACTTTCGCTAGTATCATATGTTGTGGGGCCTGTACCTTCAGTTTGGTTCATCGCACAAAGTTAAAATGACTTGATATATAGAAAATATGTTAGGAATAACATGAGGAATACATTTTGGCTGAAGATCTTCACGGATGTAAATAAACCACCAGAGCTCGAGGGTTAGGTGTGGAATGGAGTAATTTGAAGTTATTAACCTTGTTTCTTATACAATATAGGCTATTGCTTCCGTTCAGCACTAAACTTGCATCAGTCACATGTAAACTAACTCACTATATATATATATATATATATATATATATATATATATATATATATATATATATATATATATATATATATATATATATATATATATATATCTTAATTAAGTTTTATAAACTATGTGACTAAGTGGCTGTTTTCGCCCATGTTACCAAAGTACCAAAATTCCAAAATTACGGGCTGATTCATTCGAAATCCTAGTGTGCCTCGGATCATATAAAGTATAATATTTAAAATAATGGAAAACATTTACCTGCTTTTTTCCGTAGTTATTACTTCTTTTTTCAGATATGTTAAGAGATTGTCAAAGGTTGATTTAAATTTGTCCTCCTGAATTTCTGACCAAAACCCGAACACAATAGATATGAACATACAGATCTTGTTTTCCTCGCATTATTTCACCTCATAAATACTGTGCAAAGAGTTATTGATCAGTAAAACAATATTAAAGTGTTCTTTACTAAAATGGTATCTTGCGAGAAAACTCTTCAATCAGTAAACCAATTTTTTTCCATTCTAACCTTTGAAAAGTGTTAAAATATTATTGAACTTAAATATTTAATTTAAAGCACACATTAAATTTATTAACGCTAGCTTTCTGAATAAAGATGTTATTATATAAACACATATATAATAAAGTCATATATCCATGCATCCAAAGATGACAAGCTATTTAATTTCAGCTTTATATTTTGTATTCTGGAGTGGCAATGAATTCTGTGATTGAAAATAAAAAAGTGCTTGCATTGATCTAACAAGTGTACTTAAGAAACAGTATCAAACATATATCCTCCTTCCTGTTAATATATGTGACATTATGGCAGGAAATATGTAGTGGCACAGAAGAACAGATGGAAATATCGACTTATGGCTCATGCGTAATGCTCTTTGTTTAAGATGTTGCGTATTTCACACAGGAAGTTATAACGACAGCCTTGTGAAATATATGCTTTTTATTAACTCACGTTCCTAACAGTATTGAAACAATCATTAGAGTACAATAATTAAATGTAACTTGAAAAGCAAACAAGTGCATGAAATAGTGATGTTTTTACTGTTTTAGTTTTTGAAGTTGTACTGCATCCTCTCTTTAATGGCAAATATAAACTGTTACATAGATGCAGAAATTTAATAATGAATTAATAATTGCACGATTCGTACATTTTGGAGGTTTTCTTCTATTTCATTAGTTAACACGATTAAGTGACTCTAATGTGCATTGTTTTCATTTTTCGATTAACACAATAACACAAGACAGCTAATATCATAGGAATTATTGTGCATCATAGATAAAAGCAGTTTGCAGAGTCATGTAAAACAATATACATTAGAAAATGTATACACAAGAAAATGTATACTGTACACAATATACATTAGAAAATATATACACAATATACTTTAGAAAACGCTAGCGTACAGTAACAAATTCCATAGTGTTGGTGGCTAAGTATTTTGAAATGTTATTTGTAACAGTATCATTCCTATCTAAATGTTTCAAAGTGCAATTACTGAATGTAAATATTCAAGTCGAGTTGCTTGTAAGACGTGAAAGGTAACATTGCAGAAGAAATTTCTGATGGCTTGTGACTTGCCCCCTTGATCGAAAAATGGGACATGACCGACGTGACCCCCAGAACAAGAAGTATGAGCCACATGTTTATTTGTTGATTAATTATTTTTGCCCAATAGAGATTGTGCACACATTGTGGTCATATCTGCTTTCTGTTTAGTAGGATGGGTAAGAGTGTAATTAATAGCAAGGTTTCTACAAAAATGATCTTAACAAACTGAATAACCTGGGTTAATGTTGACTGTGAGACGCTAGTTCTAAGTACCCACGAACTAAACAAAAACTCATCATATTAATTATATATTAATTTTGAACAAGAACACACTTTGATATCCATCCATCAGGAACTTCTTTCACTACGTCAGTGCAACATTTCTGACATGGTATATCGAATTTTAAACATATATCATGTTTATCAGAAAGAAACTATAATGATTATTGAAGAAATGCCTTGGATACTTTCATTCCTTCTTAGAACTTCTTCCCTTAGCATTTAAGAACAGAACACAAATGCCTTCGTTGGTTCTGCGATCAGTTTTGTTATCTGAGACCTATTGGGAAAGTCAGTATTTTTAAGGATTTTACCTTTTACCCTGTCTTTGTTTTCATCCATTAAACTTTGAATATATCCTTTTCAGAAGATTGTCAGCAATCTAATCAGTTCACTTGACCTTTTGTTTGTATCAGTCACCTTTAATCTGATCATCATTTAAGACTTTTTTATATCCAGTTCATGAGATGATACCAGAAGATGACCAGAAGTCAACAGCTTTCGAACAAACAGAATCTGTTGATGAAATGAACAAAAAGAGTCAAAAACACAATTCTCATTCATCGACTGCAAAGAGACCAGAATGGGGAAAGAACACTTCAACCAATGGTAAATTTGCACAACCGCGAGCAGGTATTAATGCAATGAAAGGAAACAAGAAATAATTAAGCAACAAAGATGTGAAGCTTTACAAGTAACGACATCTAGCAGATCCCAAGAAGACATTCAGTCTTAATAAATAAAGACAAAGATGGAATGTCATTTGGAATAAGGGAAATGATCAATTGTCATGGCCATTGTAAAATATAAAGATAGATTTTGTACAGTAACTTTAGCGTTAGATCAAATAATATAATAAACTTTGTAGATGGCTTGCGCAGTGTATAACAATGAAACTTGTAAGTTCTGTAGTGTGATCATCGTAAGTTTAGTACGATCGTTGGTGGTTTCAGCACAGCGAAAGTTCTTCAAAACCATATACCCTGACCAGGTCATTGAGTTCAATTGGTGAATAATTTCCGCAGTGCAGGTAGTTGCATATATTGGCTTCTAAGGTAGAAGATAAGGGAGACGCTTGAGAATTAAGCCGGAATGCTTGCATTTTTAGGATATAAACGTTGCATGTTTAGTTTTTTGTTTTGTATATATTAGTGCATGCACACTCTTAGCAAAACAAAGAGTATACGGTATTTGTTTGGAACTATATTTAAATTATACTTTCATGACTAATTGTTTCTTTTATCAGACACCACAAAAATGCACAGAGAAACAAGTCATGTTTAATATACATGACGTTACATGACAATTTTTGTTGATCATTATATACATATTAAAACATAACTTATTTAAAGAAAAGGATACGATCTGACAACTTTTTCATGAATAATAAGTATGATGTGTTTTTCCCAAAAACAATAATAAACTGGGGAATAATAAATAGTCTTAAATACCTGAAAAAATCCTTTTTCAATCAATAACTATAATGACGTCTTTCTTCACAAAAATAAATTATAAGTTCCTAACTTTTCAGGACATCGTCTTGTGGATCTACAAAATGAGAATATTGACAAATTGTTTTGCAAGAATGTACACCATAGTGAAGACGAAGCGTGAAGTTCAAAGTATAATTTATGCATTCCGATAACATGTACATACACATTTATGAGTTGTACGTTGTTAGTTGTCATTCACGCATATTTAAATGTTAACCAGTTAGCAGAATGGGTTACAAGGCAAATGCAACCTTACCAAGACACATAATTAATTCTAGGTTGGCTAAGCTAAGTGCAGAGCACTTGCTATTGTTCAAATGAGTGTCACTATTATACAATTTGTGATCTAAAACCTGTAATCTCCGCATTTAAAAATCCAAAGAGTCATCTGCAAACAATACGTGTTTAATATCAGCATAATTAAATCTTGTTTTCAAAACTTTAATAACATGGAGTGTAATCGATACCAAAGTTTCTATAAACATCCACACACACAAATGAACAATTTGGTGGATCATGATGGTAAAACAATAGGGTTAAGTACCATGAGTTAAACAAAGAATCTCATAATATTAGTTATACATTAAAAATGCATTTAGTATGAATCCATATCCGACTCTCATCATTACTTCAGTGCAACATTTATTACTTAGTTTCCAGAATTTTAAACAGACAACTTTTTTATTTGAGAGAAAACTAACTAAATGTTGAACATAAAATACCTTTGCCGCATATTCTTCAAAGTTCTTTTGCATACCAGGGCCCAGCAACGTGGAATGAATTGACCATTGAACTTAGACACAAAGACACGGTGATCTCATTCAAGAGTGATCTTAAAACTCACCTATTTCGACTGCAAGAACAAACTTAAAGACTTAATAATGTTTACTACCTTAAATATTTTCAGCATGTTTTATGTTTTCTAACTTCATGGTGTTTGCATTTTGTAATAATATCATTATGTATGTTTTTTATGTTATAATAGGTGTGGTCTAATGTTAAACCGCCTAGAGTTTCTAAAGATTAGGCGCTGTACAAAGTCCTCGTTGTTATTATTATTATTATTATTATTATTATATTCTCCTTCCTTCTTAACATTTCTTCCAACAGCAATTAAAGAAAGAACATATATGCCCTCTGCGTTTAACCCTCTACCATTTTCGTGATTCATTGGGATGGTAATTTTTGAAGAGCTTTTGTCTTTCACACGTAGATTTTTATCCATTAAACTTGGCGCATGTTCTTTTAATTATCAACATTTCTATCAACACTATTTCTTTCCATTACTTAAATCATTTTTATATTCAGTTCCTGAGAAGTTGCAAGAAGAAGATCAGAAATCAACAGAGCTAGAACAAAGAGAATATTCTGATGAAATGGATAGAAAGAGTCAAGAAAACAACACTCAACCTTCGCCTGCAGAGAGACCAGACTCGGCAAAGAAAACTTTAAATGAAGGCAAAGTTGCACAAACACAAGCGAGTAGTACTGGGGTAGAAGAAAAGAAGACACAAATAAGCAACTAAACAGAGAAGCTTTAGAAGTAATGGAAGCCAGATAATCTTATCGTTCCATTTGACTTTAGGACAACTAATATTATTTCTCGCTTGGAAATATTTTCTGGGCTAAGTCAAGATCAGATCTACACTTGCCTCCTCAATCAAGCATGGTCGAGGTGCTTGCATAGACATTTAACACATGAGAGGAATATGCGGGACATATAAAGGGGTGATTATCCCCTCCCCCATGCTATTTTGAGACCTTTTCAGTCCCAGCCTCCATTTATAAAGTTCACTATCCCGACTAGCCCGTTAAGCCTCTCATGGATGCCAGAGCTTCGCAAGTGTGGATTTCGTCGGGCTCATTCCTTTGCCTCTCTGTGAAGAAATTAGAAGCTTTAGAGACTAGGGCCACGCCAATTATGCTTATAACTCCGTACAATGAATGACCTGTTCTCGGCGGCTTCTTTCAGTTTTTAGAAGGGAAAATCGTTATCGAATTTTGTTTTGCAACGATTATTGGAAGAAGTAGCAAAGAATCAAGATATGCCGTGTCTACGGCCATGGCGCTATCAGCAGAGTTGCTACACCTCCGCAAGGTTCTTACTATGCTATAGCAATACCTCAAAGGTATTGCTATGGCATAGTAAGAACCTTCTTAGGGCTGCTCCAATTGAATTAGATACCAGAGTGATAGGAGCAGTGGCTGCTCATTTCAGGTATCTGGCGATCCTCTTCTGCAGTACTGCGACGACTGGCTTCTACACGACATCAGAAACATTCCCTCCGACGTCATATATCACACTATTGGTACACAGCGTCCCAGCTAGGACGTATACCGAACCAAGACAACCCAGATCTCGTTCCTTCTTATGACTTCGTGTGTAAAGGAGTGAATCTCCTTATCTATCTGGATCGGATTTGCTTTCTCCCAGACAGGATAAATATAATCCTGGCTCTTCTGAGGACTTAGAAGGCCAAGACCACGTTGTCGGCCCGGCTTGAACTTTCTCTGCTGGAGATATTGAACTCAGCGGTGACCTGGTATCTCTAGGAACACACCATTTATGTCCTCTCCACTTCTCCTTTTGTCCATATGAGAACCACACAAGGACTTGCTTTCAATTCCTCTAGATTCAGCATTTCAGTACTACCTCAATCAAGAAACATTTCTGATTGGCGTTTCACTGCATGTCCCAGAACTCTACTCCTAGCTGTACACCAGCGCGTCATATTCAGGATCGAGATCTCATTTTAGAGCTATCAGTACTTCTTCTGGACCCTTGCTCCCAGGAAGAAAGTCTCCTCTATATAGAAAACTTGTGAAATGAGAGCTGTGCTCTTCGCCGTGAAAAGGTGTATATATAAAATCAAGGAGTGTTGCGTGATAGTCTCCTGAGACAACACATCGTTATTGCATACTCCTTCTCTCTGTTTGGAAATCACGAACGTTTAGTGCTGGGCAGATTTGGAAGGAAGAACACCCTGTGTTTGTCACATTGTGGCGAAATAAATATCCTTTTGGACAGCTTGTCCAGGACAGACAATTTAGCTTCAACATAATGGGTCTTGCATCAAGCAGTTGCTGAGTCCTTTTTCAGTCGATCGGGGAAGGCTTTGATGCACTTGTTAGTCACGAGACTGAATAATAAGTTCTTGTTTATGTCACCCCTGTCTCAGACAAAATAGGTGGATGCCTTCAAAGCCTAGGGTGGGATCTGCTGTTCGTGTACTCACACCCATCTTTAAAATTGAGTCCACAGGTATTTCAGAAAGTCAGGAGATCCACATGTCGGATTGTACTGATAGCACCTCTGTGGCCTCAAAGATTTTGGTTCAACGACCTTCTCGACTGGCTGATAAACCAACCCAGGGTGTTACCCCTCGCAACACAATAGGTTTCATCTTCCCAACAGTCCACATATTCTCCGGGGAACTCGCTTGTCTCATCTCAAGCGATCTATCTGTCAGACTACGTTTTCGAACAAGAATGCCGACTGCATCTCTAAGGGCCGGGGACAATCTGCTTCCATGGTCTATGATGCAAAGTGGAGAATCTTTTGCGATAAATTTATTAGGACAGTGAGTAATCATAGCTGCCCCTTTCTGTGTACAGTAGCAGATTTTCTAGTCTTGCTCTTGGAAGAGAGATGATATTCGGCTTCCACAATATAAGGTTACACAACAGACCTTTCAAGCATACTTAGATTCTTCATAGGCTCAGCCATTGTCTTAGATCGATCCTATCAAGTATATCGAGCTCAAGAGGCCAATGTCTAGCTCCTTGATGTCGAGATAAAATATCACATGCGAAAAAAACCGTTATGAACATTTTAGTGAGGCTTCGTTGAAAATCGTACACTTAAACCCATTTTTCATGTAGATGTAGCTACAGCACGGTGAAGACGTAAAGTACATACTTCCTCTTTATAGAGGAGGGGCTGTTTACTATTCAAGAGGAATTACTACTCTATTTCCTTTGTATGTCAGTCAGATTTAATCACAACAAAATACCGCCAACTTCCCTCAGTACTGGCATCTGCGATCGACATCCCAAGTCTCAGCTGCATCTGTGCTGAGGATGATCAGGATAAACTAAGGACAAACTCCGTTCTTTTTCTCCACCTTTTATTGGAGATGGATCATTGCCAAAATGCACCAATGGAAGTAACTCTCAGATTTTATGTCATAGCATAAAAGCAGAGGTAGATTCTGTTCTAACTGAAAACATATTAGCGTTTGCTAAGTACTTAAAAGGTTCCATAAAAAATAGCTCAGATGCGAATTATTTCAAAGCTCGTTGTTTTTTTTTTTTTGGGGGGGGGTTGATGTAAAATGTCTTAATTGTTAACATCCTTCCAATTTTTATAGCTGGTAACTGTGTTGCATAGTGGTCAATATTCAATGCCGTTGATATATGTAATATTGTACTTTCTTGCAAAAATATAATATTGCATACTTATTTTTTTTTCTTCTTTTCTTTGTATATAACAAGCTCTGATTCTGGACAATATTTATAGGTTACTGCATTTGTATGGGAAAATATGAACGAGGTTTTTGGATGGAATACTGCACGACCTTGGGAGTTCAGTATATCCTTCCGACAAACCGAATTCATATTTTCCCATGCAAGTGCAGTAACCTTTTTATTATATGCTCATTTCTTTATTTTACCTAAGGCTTAATTATATAAACAAAATACACTACAAGAGACAACGTAAATGAATGTATGCCGCATTCCAAACTAAATACACAAACGCATATTCATCATTACACAAAAACAACATTATTACTGCGCACATAACTCCGCCCAGATAAAATTGAACTTAGTCGCGCACTCGACATAACTTTCGAAAGAAAATGGCGTGTCTAGTTAAAATTGAAATTTGGAGTCATATTGTGAATGAATGTGCATTGCAACAACTTTTCCATTTGATCTGGAAAGAATAGATTTTGGTATTTTTCTCGATTCTACGAAATTTCGTGATTATGGACTAGATTTGTATGTGACAATTCCACATGAAATACATGAGATTGAAGAAGCTAGAGAGAAGCATGTTGATATTTGCAAATGTGTTTCTGTTTCTGTCATTAAATGTTTGAAATCATAATTTGGGAAAAATATAAAGTCTTTCAATTCCAGTTATCAAAAAGACGCTATTGAATTTAATGCTTATTTCATTTTGAGTGCAGTAAGGAGGATGTAATTGCACTTATCATCGAAATTACAGTACAATTTCGAAATGTGTAATCCAGTTTGAGAACCTGTGACATGGCTCATGTAATTCGGATTTGCAGAACTAAGAAAATACATTTTGAGGAAATTCAGGATGTAAAACTGTAAGTATATTTTTTTTTGCCATTCTTATCACCATCTAAAGAAGAGAGTATATGACTCGGCACTTGTATGTTATTTGTAAGGACCTTATCTTGCGTCTGTTATATACTGTAGCTAGCCTAAATCCGAAACATTGTATCAACAAAGTTAACACGGAATGTGCCAAAACAGCTGATATGTGGCAGCCCACGAAACGTCTGTTTTAGTTATTCAGAAACAAGTTTAAACAACCACAACGTAAAGCGCCTCTTACGCGAGTGTACACGATTTGTTTACAAATCAAAAGTGCTGGCGTCTGCGTCCATTGTTTGTTTACAGTAGAAAGTAGTTCCTTTATGCACGTGAATGCTATATGTGTATTTGCGCGCGGGTTCCATATCGGGTAATACTGCACGATTCTGACAATGTAAAGTTAACGGGGGGAAAATGAGCATATAATAATTGTAAATATTCAATGATCAAGACTGATGTAATGATATATGCATGTATTTCAGAATGCTAGTCTTATTCTATAATAATTAGATTTGAATATAAATATAATTTTTTTCAAATGTTGATATTGTTGTTTATGTTTGTTATATTTCTGATAGCTCAGTAGAATTTTCCCCATGAATAGGGACAATATGAAAAAATCAAACCTGAGTGGACAGAAATTGTGTCCGAGACCAGGCTTGCCAAGTTCCTGGTACAAATCTAACACCACGATGAATAGATTTGCCTATATTCTCCACATGTTTTGGAAAAGATTATTTTATTTCTCTAAACAGTTCTTTCTCGTTCAGAAAAAAAACCACTGCAGAATATTAAAAGTCTTTGTGAATTTTGCACATTATTAATGTTAATCGATGACATCAAGTGCACAGCATTACATAAATAGGGCATGATCTTATCTTCCCCTGTTGTAATCTTGTCCATCTTATCTTTCCTTTCGGTAATCCTGCCCAGGAAGAAATACTAGATAACTCTGATGAGCACAAAAGTTTTATTTATTTATTTATTTATTTATTAAAACGTAATTCTGGGCGAATAATTGATTATGGTTAAAGTGTTAGGTAACGGGCCTGACTGAACTTTGATAATGGAAAAAGCTGACAATCTTGTTCAAGGCAGCATATTAAATCAAATCTAAAACTTTAAAAGTGCAAGCAAAGTGTTCAATTGTCGTCTTGTTAAGTATATATTTTCCTTTGTATTGCTTATTCATAAAGAGACCAGATACTTTGAATGTATCATTCATTTTTTAAATTTTTAATTCACATAAGTGTAACTTTTTCATTAGTCATTTATCTGTTTGACAAAAATAAATGAAATGATTGTTTCATTATACTTACATGTCCAACAACAATTAAGTGTCATAGTCCTTTCACTGTTTTCCGATAACAGACATTTAAAATTGAAGCTGATTACATAACCAAAGAAGCAAAATTTTATTAAAATAGGGCCCACATACTTGTGCCTTGAAGTTAAGAGGTATTCAAATTGATACACGTTTTTTTAAAGTGAAAGAATGTAGAGAGGACCAAGGCCCATTTCCAGAAAATTTTTAATTGTTCGCTTCTGTCAGTGACTTTCTAGACATATTGAAGGTATACAAATAATTACACTCAGTTTTGTTAATGTAGAAACTTACCATGTAGGTTCGTGTTTACTGAGGAACCAACTGTGAAAAGAGTAGATACACATATGCATGCCAACATATCCAGGTCTACATTGTTCATTCTACTGATAGTTAAGTGTGGAAAAACGTAGGCCTAGAAGGTGCAGTAAGAGTATCGAACTTGTAATCAACGGGTTACGGGTTCAATACTCGCCCAGGCCAGCTAGGGTTGGCTGCCTCTGTTGTCCTTGAGAAAGGCAATTTGCTCCCATTGTATCTGCATAATACAGCCAATATTGTGCCGTTACGGTCAACATACAACAATGTAGACCCTGATCTACTGGCATAATATGTGATGGCGAATCTCTGTCTTCACTGTTTATGGTTCCGTGTGCATATTACACGTGGATAAAAACGATCTTTAAAATTTGAAATGTGTTCATCAATAAGTGTCATAATTACATAATATTACACATATGTCCAACAATTAAGTGACATTTCTCTATGTCCAAGAAGAATTAAGTGACATTTCTCTATGTCCAAGAAGAATTAAGGGTCATAATTATGTCATACTACACATGTCCAAGAACAATTAAGTGACATTTCTCTATGTCCAAGAAGAATTAAGGGTCATAATTATGTCATATTACATATATGTCCAAGAAGAATTAAGTGACATTTCTCTATGTCCAATAAGAATTAAGGGTCATAATTATGTCATATTACATATATGTCCAAGAAGAATTAAGTGACATTTCTCTATGTCCAAGAAGAATTAAGGGTCATAATTATGTCATACTACATATATGTCCAAGAACAATTAAATCTCAAGATACTATAATCATATATTTCAAATAATGGACATTTATAACTGAAGCTGAGTACATAATCAAATGTTTCATTAAAAGTGGGGACTCAGAGACTTCTGTCTAGCAGTTAAATAACTTTAACAGAATATGTTAACAATCCTTCGCATTCATCCCTCCATGCTTATGGCATTGAGTTCGTAACAAATTACGTAAGCTACAGTTGGTCAAGGGAGGCTACTAAACATAAAACAAATGAGCATACTAGTAGTTACCTCCCTTGAATTTTTTTCCCCTGCTGGGTAGTTCTTGGATCAAAACCTAAAAATTCTTTGAAAATAAATCAGTGCTTTCTCAAATAATGTTTCAACTCTTGAAATAAATTATTTAGTAACATAAAAAGAAAAGAAAATTCAGAAAAATGTCATAATGATTGTTTTCATCAGTACGTGTACGACAGTAAATGGACCATGAATAACTATATATATGGAATTGTTTTTTTCCCCTTTTGGTATTAATGTACATTTACATCGTTTCAATACTTGAATGTTCTCAGTATTCTGAGTACCTTGACCCTTCAGAGGGGCCGCTTGAAATCAAGGACTTGGAAAATACATCACAAATAATGACAAAAACCATACAGTCTATAGCGGCCAGACATATTTTACAAGTTGTTAGGCGCATGTAAGATACTGAATACTGAGAAGCTAATAAAGACGTAAAGCTTGATTCAAGTGAATGCCAAATGACTTTATATTAATGCAGCTGAAATAACTTAAACCACCACAAGATGCTGATAAGATGTTTATTGCAAAGAGATTTATGACAGAATTGTTCCAAATCTTTCTATACCCATCTTTTGTTTCAGATGGACCATTCAAAAAATAGGACTGGGACAAAAAAAAAACCATCCAAAAAAATATTACATTTCCACAAACTCTCACAACTACAAAATCTTTATAAATCTTTAAACAAACTAAATATGCACTGTACTATAGCATACAATTAATAAATGGTATGAATTTGTATTTTTTTAAAGCAAGCGGTTTTAATAAAGAGGTGACGAAATACATTCTTATTATAGTTTGACTAGTATTGTACAATTTAGAAACGTGTATATGACCAAGGAATTATATACCAGATTATAGAGAAAATGTAAAAGCGAAAACACAGATAAACACATGCCTGCCTACTCATAATGTGCAGAAAGATCCGTATCTACGCTATAAGCTTTAACGAGTGTATACTTGGATCAAAACAATTTATAATTTATAATTTATAATACACCCCCATCCACAAGAAATCTAATTAAATCCAAATGGCGTTTACATAATGGAAACTGAACAGAAGTGTCTCCACTACTGTTGAATCCCATGGAAAGAAAACATACGACACCTCACCACACCCCCATCCCCAAGAAACAGAACTTTTTGTTTTTTCCATAAATTGTCTTTGTTTAATGAACATGGTCTCTGGGATTCATCTTCTTGCATATTGATTATAGATTGTTTAGTAGTACAACAGTGTCATGCGTAGTGGAAGTCCTCCGAAGATGGCCTGTATTACTCACATTACGCTCACACATCCGTTTGTGCTATATTTGGAAAATCGAAAAGAGAGTCTGAAAATAAATAGGTTTCATTATAATTATATTACAAATCTTGAAATAAACATCACTAATGATTTGCAAGAATTTGAAGAAAATAAATATTCCCACTAATTTTTCAGAACTCTTTTTGAACAATTACTTGTTCATTCTTTCGTTCATTAACTTGCAGACATGATGGAAAAGACAACTGGATGTTCAATTATTAGACCTGGTCTTGTGTTCTATGATATACCGTATCATGACAAAATTCAATTTGTGACATTTAGACTTAATATTTCAGTGTTATATATAAAAATGAGTTACAAAGCAGCCTGATTTAACTTAGTTTCGGGATGGTCCAATTTGAAGCGAACAAAATGAATATTTCCATTCCGCTATTACATAACACCACGCTCACTTCCATATAGGACTCGACTACCCAAAACATTTCCCTGCACTGCATTTCTTTGATCCACAAAGAATATTTTGTAGAAAAATATATATTTATCTTTTCCGTCCGTCCATATGTCCGTACGTCAAATTAGGTTTTGAGTCTGGGTCAGCTACTTAGGCACTGTGGTTGGATATTTTTGTTCCATTACCACATTTCTATTTTCGCTTTTAAACCCTTACCGACACAGTATCTGGTTGGCTGTCCCAATCCATATTTAGCCATTCTTGGCAACAAGTCCGGCGACTACCCCGGCAAGGACTAGACCCATGAGCGTGGACGTGGACCCACCCCTAACGTCAAGCCCAAACATACCACCCGACTGCGCTGTGGGGTAGGGGACTGGCACGGGAGCAGGTACTGGGTAAGGCACTGGATAATGGCGAACCTGAACCTGAATAAAAGATCAGTGCACAGTTTTCCATCAAACACTATAAAAATGAAATCTACAAATAAATCATAAAATTAACATCAATTGAGAAGTCACAATTTTTAATATACATCAAAGGGGTTAAGAATATTTTGCGATTTTCACATTTTTACTGGTACTCGACCTAAAATGGCAAGCCATTATCATCTGCCAGTAGCTAGTGAAATGCGTGTCTCCTTTTTTGTTTAGTCAATGACATCATTCCCATACGTGACATCATTACCATAATGAAACCTCGTCCAGAAGATTTAAAACTTCTCCTTCAATCTCAAGGGTCATATCTCGAACGAAGCTACTATTCGGACCACCTCGATCATTCACGAAATGGGGATTGACAGAAAAGTTGCTAATGTATTGAACTACTTGTTTCTACCAGTCGCAAATTTTCTGTCATTCCAATCGTATATATATAGTGGAGGTGGTCAGAAAATTAACACAGTAACGGGGCCGCGTGTTTGGAACTAATTTGTTGCTATTAGAATACAAACGTGACCTCAGAGTTGTCCGACATAGGTATAATATCCAAAATTGGATAGTAAAACGCCAGATAACAGAGTTGCTTATTTAGCGACTACTGCGCAGAGTGGGCTTGTGTCCGAATTGCAGCGATTGGTTAGTGGCTTCACATTCGAAATTTCTCATCAATGGATAACAGTTAACTGTGCTCTAGGTTCGCTGGTTGGCATAAATTTGCGATAAGTCAGAAGAGAGCATTCAAAGCAGGGAACCAGACTAACGGGCGCAATGCATCGAAATTCATATGTTCAGTATTTTTACCGAGGGAGGATCTCACTAGCACCGGAATATGACCAAGAAAAATTATAAATTACCGAGGATGGTCCGCACTGTTATGCATTTGACTGATAATACGCATTAGGGTACATTCGACCGAGACATAGGTTAAAGAGTCAGTCGAATGTAGCCTAGAGCGTTCCGTTCTCATTTCACTATTACCGTCTGGGTCGAATGTGAAAATTCGAAAAACGGTATTGAACTTATATACACAAACTATCCCATCTAAAAAATCAAACCCTGTGAAAAATGTCCAGAATCTACCACTGCAGACATTTAGTCTATTGCTACAATTAGCTTTTTAGTTTTACTTGATACCAAAAGATTTCAATACATCCTTGTCTTTCGTTTAAACCAATGTTGTACATGGTGTAGCTAAATCTCATAAAAATGCACAAAATAATAACTGTTGCATGTGATTTATACCACTGACACTATAACCAATCTGTCCCATTATCCAACGTGAGTGTATAGCAATGTATCGATCACACCAGAAATGTCCGGTTGACGTGTTGTGACCTTGACCTCGAAGACATAATCAGAAATGTAACATGCTACATGCAATCCATCGATGATGATATATTAAACGAAACATTATTAGTATTTCTTCTGAAAAGACCAAAAAAGAAATGTAACGATAAGACCATGCAAATATCTGAATTTACCCTGAAGGACAAGTCCAAGATTGCAGTTATTTCGAATTATATGAATGACACATAAATTTATCAAGTTTCCACCACTGTATCGCTAATGACTTCAAAGCTGTAAAGAGAACACAAAAAACTTAAAAAACAAAAATAAATAAATAAATAAATATACAGGTCAAACAGTAAACTTCAAGAAAAGGATTGGACTATTAGGGCAGTATGCGGCACACCTTCTGGTAACGACGTGATGAACTGGAATTGACTGACAGATTAAAAAAAAGACAGACGGACTTACAGCTTGTCCACTCCAGTAGTCACCATTGAAAGGGACGTAAGACCCCTGCTTCATGATGGGCTGAGGATTACCTAACCAGTATCCACCTTGCATTGTCTGACCGTAACCTTGATGAAATGAGCCGCTAGACATCGGGTAGTATGCTCCAGTATTGACGGGAAACATGCCGTATTGTTGGGGTTGGTAGCCACCTGGATATCCAACAGAACCAGAGTAACCGGAATATCCAGATCCTGCTGGAGAATGAAAGCGGGAGAATATTATAAAACTAGATATAATTTGTCCACTACATGTGTATAGTATCTGCGGCCACTTTATCAGTGCAAAATGTGTATCCCGCAAAGTAAAGAATGGTCTGAAGAATTCAACTCTGAATGTTCCATTAGAGGGATTGATCGTGTAAGGCCGTGATTATTTCCCTCCGTGTCTTATTTGAAACAAATAGTTACCAGACTCATGAAAAGAACATAAAATGATCTTGGTTTTCAAATAATGGTGTGGCCGCAAGCCAAAATGTTTCACTTTTCAACTCCTGAGCAAACGAAAATACCTCTCTGAAAGTAGGCAGATTATTGCTTCTGGCAGGAAACCTTTCTTTTATATACTTAAATTTCTTGGTTTTTACTTTGTATCTGATTCTGCTCATTTCATGTGACTTTATTTTGATCTTCGTGTAGTCATTGAAGAAGATGATGAAGAAGGTATGTACTCAGCCACATGACTGAGTGGTCACTGAAGGTTCCACAAAAGTCGTCACTAAGCTTACAATGTGCGTTGATGTTCTTACTCTGCCTACGTGCCATTTGTTGTCCAAACTCCTCTCTTTAAACATTTTAAATGGGAATCATATTGCTCTTGTACTTAAAAATTACAGTTGGGAGGGGATGAGGCCGGGCAGAGGTCTAACAGCAATAACAAATATTGCTCAGTTAATAAGGTAGGTTCACTTTAGCAGTTACAGGGGCTGCTAAGTCTCATGTATTCTTTCTCATCAACTGGGGTAAATAAAAGTGATACATGCTTATTCAATTAATCTGGAAGATCACCCCTGGATATTTTGAGTTCTTACCATACTATACACTTATTCATCAGTTTAATTGCTATCAAACAAATTACAAACAGACAGCTTTTATTGAAAACATTTGATGCGAATTATATATATATATATATATATATATATATATATATATATATATATATATATATATATATATATATATATATATATATATATATATCACATGTAATCTAATTTGTAGTCTGTACCTCAACAAGTGTTGCAATATAAATAAAAATATATCTTTAATTGTGTTTCTACCTGGGTATGGTGCAAATGTGTTTGGTTGAAACTGTTGAAACTGGGCTGAAGCGAGAGTTAAAATGGCGGCTAATACCAAAAAAGATACTTCGTTCATTTTCCTCAGTCTGCAATGAAGAAAGATAGTATACATATATATTGCAATTGTTTGCAATTGCAAACGTTTTACTCTAAATCAAATAAAGATCAAAAACGACTCTGTAAAACTATATAAATACAAAGAAAGAAAACTCTACAACCAAATCAATGTTGTGAAGAAATCTCAGTAGACGAAATTTCTTCTAAAAACAAGCGTAAGAAGAAAAAAGCCGTAAAAGGAAGAATAGCAAGCACTCTATAGCAAAAACTAATTCAACTGTTACTAACTCAGTGGTCAGTATCTCTAAGCTAGAACTTACGGAGGCAGAAATACAACTTTTATCAAAGGGTTTGAGTTTCTGTCCCGTCCAAAGACATATGACAGAGGGAAACTGAAAAAGGACACCGAAGAGTTTAGCCGCCAATTAAGACTCGAGGCCCATTTTGCCTTGCATCCAATAAATAAATCAGAGGAAAATATAAGCTGCGACCGACCAATATTCAGAAAGAAAAGTAACTGGACCCCACCAAAATGTTCAATTCCAAATCTAGAATCCTTTATCAACTCAGTTGAAAACGACACTTCCAGACACATCAACCAAACAAAATCCAATATGACAAAGGAAGAAACAGATGCTCTATACTCACTGAAAAGCAGAACAGACATCATGATTAAGCCTGCAGATAAGGGTTCCGCTGTGGTCGTTATGAATAGGGAAGACTACATTAGTGAAGTACGTAGACAACTAAGTGACGGTAGGTTCAACCAAAAACTAGACCATGGTGCAACACTGGAATATGCAAAAACCATCACTAATATTATTGACGAGGCGTACCAAATCGCCCACATATACCAGCAAACGAGACACTACTTAAGCCCAGAAAACCCAAGGGCAGGTAGATTTTATCCTCTACCTAAAATCTACAAACAAGGAAACCCTGGCAGACCTATAATCTCCGGTAACGGGCATCCCACAGAAAGGATATCAGAATATTTGGATCATTTTATGAGACCACATGTCCACAAATTAATATCATATCTTCAGGACACGACAGATTACCTCATAAAAAGTAGAGCAAGCGAACCATTACTGCCAGATACAATACTTGTTTCCTTAGACGTCACATCTTTGTATACTAACATACCGCACAACGAAGGGATACAGGCATGTAGAGAAGCATGGGAAACTAGAACTGTAGACAATCCACCCACACACTTCCAAGTCCAACTCCTGCAGATTGTCCTACAACTTAATAACTTTGAATTTAATGAAGAAAGCTGCCTCCAAATGAAAGGAACCGCAATGGGTAAAAAAAATGGCCCCTTCGTATGTTAATAGTTTTATGGGAAAACTGGAAGGTCAAATTTTAGCATCGGTTGAACTTACACCATACGCTTTATCGATGATATAGAAAAGAAGTGGCAACATGGAAGAGAAAGTCTGGATGATTTCATATCAAAGGAAAACAATTTTCATCCCTCAATAAAATTCACGGCAGAAATCTCCAACTCAAACCACGTCTTCCTGGACACAACAATCAGACTGGTAGAAAACAAACTCCATACAGACGACATCTACTCCAAACCAACCGACAAAAAAACAGATTCTCCTACCAAGCAGATGTCATCCAAAACACTGCATTAGGAACATCCCATATAGCCAGGCACTGAGGATACGCAGAATTTGATCCGACGATGAAACATTCCTAAAAAGGTCTGAAGAGCTATCTAAACATTTAATTTACCGAGGCTACGACAAAGACCTGATTACGGAGGCAACCCAAAGGGCTAAACAAACAAACCGCGATGACCTATTAAAATATGGAAAGAAGGAAAAGGCTGATCTAATACTATTTATCCTGACCTACCATCCAGACAACCCCAAAGTAGGTAAAATCATCGGGAAACACTGGCCCATCGTGGAGTCGTCCGACGCAATGAAGTTAATCCTCCCTAACAAACCTGTAGTCGCCTACCGAAGACCAAAAATCCTCAAGGACATCCTAGTCAGGGCGAAGCTAACGCCAATCACTAATCAAGGCCATCCTAGTCAATCTGGCCCATGTGGCGATAAAAGCTGCAAAACCTGTCAACATATTATAGAGATCAGGACATATTCTAGCACATTGACTATAGAAAAATTAAACATACATGGTCCATGCATGGTCCAAACAAAACTTGCAAAACAGAGAATATCATTTATCTCATAACATGTAAGATCTGTAGCCTTCAGTATGTCGGAGAAACTGAGAAGCTACACAAAAGGATCAACCTTCATAGATCTGATTGGATGACAAAGAAGCTGTACAGAAGCCCATTCGCAGATTACTTCTCCTCCCCCTGGCCACACGTTCAGTGATATAACACTTATTGCTATTGCTCACAACCCCAGACCAGGAAAGAAAAGGAATTGTACTGGATACGCCGCCTTAGAACATTGAAACCAACCGGTTTAAACCAAGAAGTCTACAAAAAGACAACCATGCACAAATAAAATTATATTCTGCAGCCGACACGTTTTCTTTTAAATAAGTTTCTAATTTTGCTTAATAGCCTATGACTACTATAACAATGAAATATCTGGGATATACTGCGCTTACATAAATTTACATAAAATAATAGATGTCGTTATGGCTCATAAATTTCTAGGTCAATACAAATATGTTCCACTATCAGCAACAAGCTGAAATAAACTAGTTGACGCATAATAGAGTTAAAGGGTTGAATTCCTGTAGAAACAGCAATGTAAAGTTTCGCAAACATAACCGTTTTTCTGTTTTATCTGTTTGTCTTGTCTATGGTTTGTATTTGTCTTTGAAAAAGACTCATTAAAGAGTCCAGAGCTGTCATGCAAAAGAGTGTTGTTTTTAGTGTCTTTTTCACAACACAACTTCTGTGAATTGTTAGTAAAAATAAACTCTTCATCTTTTGTCATATTTGACATTTAAAGATAAACCCAATGACCAGTTAAGAAATATAAAAGGGTTTGTTCTTTTCTACATCAAGAAAAAAAATAATTATTTAGCAAGACAGTTTATTGTACTGATGCAGGTAACTCGCTAATAAAGAAAAATAATACCCGTTTTACAACGTTTTTCCTTGAGACGGAAAGCATCTATTCTCTCATGTGGATGTCAGTATGTATATGTATGGACATTTAAACTGACCTAAAAAATGAACTTAGTTTTAAAGACAAATAATAAAGAACATTTATATTCGAAATATATGTAGCAGTTACTGACTGATTTATGGACTTCATTGTCTGAAGTAGCCGAAACCAAAGTGATGACGGAGGTATTTTGATCAAAGTGATGACTGAGGTACTTTGATCAAAGTGATGACTGAGGTATTTTGATCAAAGTGATGACTGAGGTATTTTGATCAAAGTGATGACTGAGGTATTTTGATCAAACTGAGCTATTTTGATCAAAGTGATGACTGAGGTATTTTGATCAAAGTGATGACAGGTATTTTGATCAAAGTGATGACTGAGGTATTTTGATCAAAGTGATGACTGAGGTATTTTGATCAAAGTGATGACTGAGGTATTTTGATCAAGTGATGACTGATGTAGTTTGATCAAAGTGATGACTGAGGTATTTTGATCAAAGTGATGACAGGTATTTTGATCAAAGTGATGACTGAGGTATTTTGATCAAAGTGATGACTGATGTATTTTGATCAAAGTGATGACAGGTATTTTGATCAAAGTGATGACTGAGGTATTTTGATCAAAGTGATGACAGGTATTTTGATCAAAGTGATGACTGGGGTAGTTTGATCTAAAGCGCAGCAGATTTTGTGCACCATCATCTAGTTGCAGATCATATACTAACAATTTAAAGTTTATAGGAGTTATATTTGAAACACAGAACTATTTATAACAAAGTCAAGAAGCTTCCAAACTAAATTACTATGACAAATAACTGAAAAGGTATAGTTTTAACATAAAATATCGCCATACGTCACATCCCTGGAATACACAGACATTTCATACCAAGTGTGGCATACGCTGCATCTTAACAGATACACTGAGCTAAGACTAACTCTGCATAACTGCTGATCGTTCCCTGGAGTACACAGAAATTTTATCCCAAATGTGATGTACGCTTCATATTAACAGATAAATTGAGACTCACTTTGCATAACTGCTCTCATATTTTCGATTCAACATTCTCCCTGGGTACGTAAGGGAAGAAAACATGAACTTTTGTAATTGTGAAGACAAAAAATGCGCCCCTGTATTGTTGTTATGGGATTTAACGTCATTTTCAGTACAACATTGGCGGCCAGCATAACTGGTAGAAGAAGAACCAGGGAATGGCCCAGAAAGAACCACCGACCCACAGGAACCTACTGGCAAGCTTTCTCGCGTAAAAAAAACATTGGCCGAGACCGAAACTCGAACCCACATAACGGTGAACGCTTTAGACCACTCAATCACTCAGGGTCCCCCATTCTTGTGTTGTCTTTCTTTCAGAATCAGTGTGTGATGAATTTAAGCTGTATTTAAAAAAAAAAAAATTGACAGATGCGAATTGATCAGTTGTCTTATTTGATCTTAAATCATTTTCTTTTTGGTAGACTGACTCATTAATGAAGCACATGTACATGTGACATTAATTTGGATATTTAGAAGTTTCTGTGTTAGATGTGAGCTAAATAGAATTGCGATGAAATTTGAAAATAAATGAAACGAAATTATCTTAATTAATTGACTTTATAACAAGACGGTGTTGGTGTACGAGGGAGAGAGAGAGAAAGAGAGAGAGAGAGAGAGTTACTTATTCTTTACGGCAACGAATCCAAGCTGCCCTCTTCTCCTTAGTAAGGACAGATGAGTCGAGTATTTATACTGATATCTATTTTTGACTTATAGGTCTAATTAGTTACTAGAGGATGGATTTGACCAATCAGATTCGGGAATAGGTTGATGTATAGGAAGTCCTCGAGGCTACACGTTTTACAGATAGAATAACAGATTCCTGGTCCGAATATGTATACGTCCTCGTCACAAACTTTAATGTTATTAATTTGGTCAGTAATTATATGACTTAAAAGTTGTTTATTGATGACTTTTGGTGCTCGAGCCATCCATTATGCATGCCAAACTGTCCATATTAACTGACGAACGTGTCTGGTATGCTTGACATTTTTACATGTTAACATTTTTATTAGTATTATATTTGCATTTATTATTATTATTATTATTATTATTATTATTATCATAAGTAGTAGTAGTAGTAGTAGTAGTAGTAGTAGTCGTCCTCACAATATTTACTTATAGATTGAGTAAAATCAAATGATAAAAACTGACAGAGGAGCGGGAAAGCCATGCAAATTACATTCTCGGAGAATGAAACAAAACTGGTACAAGAATACAACAATTATTGCATAATTTTTGCTTACACGTCAAAATATAATACATTCGATACCACTTGTTAATTTAGATTTGGAAAATAAAAAATAAAGCGTTAAATGATCGAAGCTGATAAAAGAAAGTAGCGAACAAAAGAAAAACTTTTCATCATGAGTTAATCTCGATTTCGCTGTTATATTAGCCAGTCACTCTTCACTCAGTTATGCATAAGACAAAAAGATGTATATACAGCGAATGCCCATACAGGCGTTATAAGATTGAAACCGCATTTACAATTCTGGCTAAAGAGTAGCGTTTTCGTGAAGAGTGCGACTGGATACCTCGATCCGTAACGTATCCTTTAAATATAAGAGTCTGAATGAGAGACTCTTTTGGGAAAAAAAATTGCTACGGTAATTCCTTGTGCTCTAAGATGAGTATTGTTTGTAAGTAAGCTCCCACCACCACACGAAATTGACAAATTACTTTACGATGTTTGGTTTAAGTCGAAATAAAAACCTAAACCTCCTTTTTTCCTTCTTTACATTCAGTTTAAACAGATGCAAAATATAATGAAGAATTTGTCTTTCACGATCTGACCCAATTGGGTTAAAAGACCGATCTCTTTGGGAACGAATGCGCGTTAAAAGAGATGCCCTTTTATTTCTTAACTTAATAGTTCAGTTTAATTCGGTGCATTGGTATGCAGTCCAATGACAGTATTATTATCAAAACAGCAAAAGATTTTTTCAAACACATACATGAAGTAAATACTCTATCATAGGTGATTCATATTAGAGATATAACCGTAGTAAAACCTATTCCCACTAAGTATAAATATAATCTATTACTCTTATAGTTTTGTTTGAATTTAGCAATAAGGTGTTGGTTATGGAGAGTCGATAATAATAATTGTAATAATATTCCATAAAATATTACTCACCGCAAAGTGAAGTGTCTTTCAATGTTGTTGTTATCCTTGGATGTTTACTACCATAAGTATATTGATTTCATTGTCGTGCATACCGAATAACCCGTATTCGTGTTATAATTTTTGTTTTGCGGAATAAACACGTTTTCTGTTTGATGTGATAAATGTTTTGATTTGAAACAAAAAACAAAACCATCACCACCCCCAACAAATAAAAAAAAAAAAATATTCACGAGACTTTATGACACAATTGGATTAGTTTTGCAAAATATACCCTCTTTTTAACATAGTGAATTTTATGGATAACCTTTCATACGTGTTAAGTAATTTGTTGAAAGGAATAATTCCTAGTATGATGTGTTTGGGTTGCGTTTTGTATTGCAAGGAGTAAGGTACTAATATTCGACTCGAAAGGGATTACTCGTGAATCATACAAATGTGAACCCAGAAAAACCATGCAAGTTTGAAACTACACTTTCGTGGTGTGTGGTCATAACGTGTTTAGAGAAAACTGTAGTATTTGCACGTTGAAGAACCTTTCAGCTGATAACAACCATTGTCGTGAGGTCCTTGGAAATAGGTGAAAATATGAAGCATCAAGTCATGCACGCACGTGTTTTATTGGCTCGCCATGAGGTTCCTTGTGTGCAACAATACACTGTTATAAATATTTGTTTCCCTGAAAGTAGATACGATATCAGCTTGTTTGGTGAAATAAGATTCTCTACAGGACAGGAAAATGGAATATTCAAGTAAGAAATGATGTTCATCTTCTGTATCAATTTACACATCTGACAAATCTTCTAAGTTCATATTTAGAATATGAGAGCTGAATCTTACCTTAACAAAACTGACAACTTCTCACCTTCGATACTCGCTAGAAAAACCGTATTTTTTTGCAGTAAAAATCAAATTCTAATTCTGAAATTTTCTGTAAATTTGAAGTTTGTTTATTATCGTTTGCAGAATTATTAACATCAACTAATAGTCTTGTTTTCCTCAATTCTTCAGACGAGTTTTAAATATTTGATCAATAGCAAATGTTCGTTTTACTATCAACATTATGCTGCGGTTAACCCATATATGAATAAACCCAACTTCGCATAAAACATATTAAAGTTATGTCTTAATCATATATATATATATATATATATATATATATATATATATATATATATATATATATATATATATATATGCATACGCAAACACACACACACACACACACACACACCAAGATTCGGTTCATAAAGCATTATTAACATCAGGGTTTTTTCTCCAAGTGTGGGGAGGGCAGAAGGCGACACTCGTTAAGACTGGTCGACCTGGTGTCAGGATAATGTGACTGGGTGGAACATGATGCTACATGTCTGCAGCATGGTGCCCCAGTGCTAGACATCACTATAACTGCCACACTGCAGACAATCGTAGCGATATGACTGGAAAATTGTTAAAGCTACGTAAAAAAATCAAAATCACACACACAATCAGGCTGTCGTTACTTGAGAGCAATTATACTGAATTTCGGTGACTCGTTAAATTTGCGCGTCCCCCGCTGCCCCCCCCCCCCAACAAATGACATGCAGAAGATCATACTGTGATACATGTTGGCAATTCCATAGTTTAATCTAGTATGCATACATTGGTAGAGTTTGAATTGGCAAAGTTCATACCAAAAGCAAAGTCAAAGGATTGACACTGAACTATCGTTGAGTCAAATAGTAAACTTTGACGCCCTGAGATACTCTTATTTTAGATTCTGGGCAAGATCAAGACTTTCGCTTGAAAACATTGGATCCACACACAATTGCACGTTCACAGAATCCCAAAATTGTCAGATGACCTTTGGAAAAGTCTCTCAAAACGTCAACCACAAACGAGTACAACTTCTAGATCACAACACTTTACCGCACCGACAGGCTGCACTACAGTAGTAAGAAAGGGAAAGTGACAAGAAATACAATTCATTGCGAATACAAACGTCAACCTAGAAAAATGAATAATTCAACACAGCAACATGGTAAAGGATCCACTATGGACTCCAAGTTTAATTTTGTGCACAGTACACTTTTACCGATAATGACGAATTCGACATAGTAACCGAGTAAGGGACTCATTGAGTACTCCACGTCCAGTGAACTCGACTCTGATGCGTTGCTTTCTGACTAGAGCGATGCCGTACCTTCACGACCGTACCGCTATTCCATAATCGAAAGCGATGCCGTTCGTAAACCTTACCGCTCTACTACTCAGCTTTCTGCGTTACGTGTACCTATGTATGGATCTCATCCATGCACTCGCAAGCCACGCTGGATACCATCATCGAGATACACAAATCAAAGAAGAATACGCATTTTATGTGGCTATGCAAGGCTATTGTGACTTTGAAATTGAACTCAAGACGTTCAAGCAATCGCACAAAGATCTGTAAGGATTGCACAGTATCAAAAACGTTGGCCAGAGCCAGATTTGTCTTCCCTAGACAAGGAGATCAATTACATTGTTTCAGTTGTGGTTTGAAGATCCACTAATGAGAGCATAAAATGCCAGCTTTCATGGATTGTGACAGATGGTTTACGTGTTACCGCCACCTTCCTTTAGCTGGGCATGAATAGTATATATGTGGTTACTTTAAAAGAGAGAATCCGTAGATTGCATTCTGAGCCAAGATAGCTCTTTTGCAGAAAGCTCGTACAGACTCAAGTGAAACGCAAAGAACAATTGTATTCTTTACGGCATTAGACGTTAGAGGGACTGAAATGATATAAAAAGATTGATTACTTTGGAAGTGTTCAAATGGTCAGATATTGATCAACCACCCACGACTCAGAAGAATTTCGATGCAACGACGTCTACCTATAACGTGACAACGCTTTACTGAATTCTAGAGTACAAAAACTTAGACGATCACACCAAAAATCCCTAAGAATTGCCACCTCAAGAAGAGACGTCTTCACGGCGTATGGTGTGTGAGGTAGTGATTGATCAGGTTGGATATATGTTACCACTATAACTTTGGCAAAGTATAACCCATGAGAGTAGCATTAGTAGTGCACAGACTTGAAAGAAGGAGAAAATGACATTCACGGGGAGGGGTGAGAAAAAGAGACACTGTATTCCCCAGAGATCAGAATAACATCAGATAGTGCACGTGGCTTTATTGTCATACAAATAGATCACGCATGTTGTACACTTACTTGTTTATAGGTAACTGCAGTAATTTTAATTTGGGCTTCATTTATGCCTTGTGTGTTTTCGCGTTTTAATTCTTGTGCAAAACCTTTGAAATGTAAGCATGCTTTTGTTGATATAGCCATGATATCAGAAAAAGAGAACAATAAAAGTGTCTTGTGTCTTTGATGGTAATCACCGAATTGTAAATTTCATTGTAATGGCTGCATCCTCTTTCGTTCCCAAAGTGACCAACGAAAAGTTAGATCGTCAAATCTGGGAGGCATTGTATCTTCGTCGGCCCTGTGACGTATTAATTCCTGAACTGATTGGTTCGGCAAAACCGAATTTGTCAAACGTTTGATGGAACATCAATCAAAGTTGTTGGATTGTACACGAAGGCACCATTTGATTTGTTGACGTTAGACCAAAAGATCATGTCTGACTTTACTCAAATATATCTTGTCATCTTCGATGACATGTTTGGAGAAGACGACGAAGAAAGGAAACACGTCAAGAAAATCACTGTAATGCTAGTATGATCTGCAATACTTCGGATCTATTTCAACAAAATAAAGCACCTAGTACCATCGGTCTCAATGTCCATTATGTAGTAATGTTTAAAAGTCCAAGAGATGCACTTGAGTGCAAGTGTTAATCAACCTGTTAAAAATACCCTTGGCTGAATTATGCGTATGACGATGCCACTCAATAAACAGTGCATATTTACTCACATATTTAAAACCTTCCAGTCCCGATTATTTTAGATTTTGTGCCAATTGATTTCACAATTGGTGCCAAGAAGGAGGCCCTGTCATTTATATATCACCTTTGGCATCTGTCTAAAAATATAAAAACATCCTCCCGTTCTTTTCTTTCTAATAATAGTCAACATGACGGCCATTCTATTTCATTCTCCTGCTAAATTAATTCGTGTACTCTATGCTATCCGTCGCGTCAAAGAATCACAAGTACCGTCACCTTTGTTAGAAGCGAGTCTCGAAGAAGTGATAAGATCGTTTACTTCGACAGCACTTTGTCAGTTGCTATAAGGCATCGTTCCCATATCACATCAAAAAATTTGTTTAAATCGTAAAGTAGCATTGTCACAACTGGCTGATCCAAGAATCGATACTCAAAATAAAATCAAATTATTTCGAAACCTGACAGAAGTGGATCTTTATTGGGTGTTATTATTCGTTCAATTTTGACATGGGATCTTCATGTTGAACCTAAAACATGAAATTTCAAATACCCAAAAAGGACGACAGACCAAAATTAAGAGTGATGGTGAAGAACATTCACACTCGCACAGAACAAAAATAAAGTCCCAAAGAAGAAACATCCCCAAAAAACATCTACCAGAACGAGTCTCTGCTGCTAGAACGCGCATGTACTCCCTGAAAACCACACCGCTTGGTGACAGTTTCTCCTGCAACTTCTATTTTTACTTCGTCGTTCATGATGATGCCTGTCAAACCTGGTTGAACCCCAATGTTTCCTAATTTGATGAAAGAGTGGAAACCCATTTCTAAAGGAATTCTACTTTTCCTGCGATGTCTTCTGTTCCAGTGACTGCTTCTGCAGCTAAACAATATTGTCCTATCCTAAGACAAAGGAGTTACTAATTTTACTGGATTTATCGAAACAAAAACTGTCACGATTTAGTCCGTTGAAAACACCTACTGTCAAGTGATACTCATAGTCAAATAAATACAACATGCCGACAAATTTCAGAATAAAATGAGCATGATATAAGGTTCACTTCAGTGTTTTTGCTCCTTGAACAAAACATGTCACCAAGAAGTGCACACCAATCGCATCATCGTTCAAAGAAACAACCTTCTTCCATTAAGGTGAAATGAAAGGAACTCCCTCCTCGCTTAGCTAAACATTTTAATGTATCGTTAGTACTGCTCAAAATCCAGTAACCCGATAAGAAAACAAATCGTCAAAAAGCACATAAAGGAATCATCGATACCGTGTGTGAATGTTGTTTGAACGTTTTGAAATAAACTGTACCTTTGTCCAAGATACAGAAAGAACGATTTGGATAAAATGTTGGAACGGGCTTTGATAATAGGTGGAAAAAAATTACCTATCAGTCACAAAAAAATAAACAAAAAAGCTCGTTCAACAAGGAGGATTTCTACCCATGCCGATAGGACCCTTGTTAAAAGAGAATGCTCCTTTGTTAGGATCAATTGCTGCACCACATTTAGGAGTCATGACATAAGGAAGAAGATTAAAGGACGTCCTTTTATGGAAAGGCATATCACGTATGCCTTTGGATTTTATGGAATGAGAAAACCTCAGTTTAGTTTCATACAAACGACGGACAGAACTCTATTCTTTGTACATACAATTGATGCATCGTTTACCTCTGAATCCTATTCTCACCTAGATGTCACAGTTACAACAGGAATCACGATCGTTAATGGATGGAATATAATTGTTAGAAACAGAAAAAATTACAATAGTACGGACAATTATTGCAACGTCTTCAAGAGTTTCACCAGGAAGCTTCAGACGAAACGATTCTGAGAGGAAATGGTAAAGAAACAACAGCTCCTAAGAGGAGGAGGAAGAGCTCGATACTTACTAGTTAAAACAACAAACAAGTACGCAAGTTAACAACACCTACATCAAGAACAGGTTAGATCAAAAAATTATTTCTACACAATGGAGAGCAGAAGAGAAAGGCAGAGATCAAATCAGGACCGGTTACCCATGTTCAGATATCATCCGCTACACCTATTGCTCGTCGGGCAGGTCACTCACCCACCCACATAAACAAGAAATACCACACTGAGAAATGAGCATTACTAGTTGGTTACCTTAATGAGGAGCATCAACAAAACAGCGAATCACATCATGGATACACCTTTAGCTCCCCGGCCGAGTCATACCAGAGACTTACAAAAATGGTACTAACAGTTGCCTCGCTTGGTGTTCAGCATAAGAGGTTAGTGTTAGGACTGGTCACCCTGGTGTTATGATAATGTGACCGGGTGGGACATCATGATACATGTCTGCAGCATGATGCCCCAGTGCTAGACATCGCTATAAACTGCCACATTGCAGACATCGTAGCGATATGACTGAAAATTTTTTAAAGCTACGTTAAAAATCAAAATCACATCACATCACATCACATCACACCATTAGCTTGTATTGACTGTAATACTGCTTATGCTGCTGGTTACAGATCAATTCAAAAATTCTATCTTACTACTAAAATTAAACTCAGAAGCGTACGTATGTCTGACATGCAACAATAGTTACAAGAACAACCAATGATCAGGTCACACAATGCCATTCGAGAAAAAGTTCCAGAAGTCAAACCAAAGTAGCTGGCATCGATCATCAATGGCAAGCAGATTTAACCGATGTCTCTCATTCGGCAGGGTAAAATCGTTGTTAAACATATTCGTTTTCTGCCATTGACGCGTTGAAGTGTTTTCAAAATTAGCATGGGTAGTTCCTTTGACTTCTAAAACAATTTCATAATAAGTGACAGCTTTAAAAGAAAGTGAAACGAAGTGGTCATCACCCTTTACCACTGCAAACAGATAATGGCATTACATTTCTGAAACCAGCTTTGAAAAAAGAATTTAAAAAGACATATTCATTTTGTTTCGTAACTAAGATCCTAAAATGACGAGTGTCGTGGAACGCTTTCAAAAACCTCTGAAAGAACGATTGTGGAAATATTTTACACATCAAAACTCTCTCAAACACATCGACGTGTTAACATGTCTTTGTAAAGCTTACAAATCAATCGTGCCATCTGATGTGCACCAGAAGATGTGACCACTGAAAACAAACTGATGGTGTTTGATCGACTATTTGGAATGTTACCCACCACAAACAAAATGAAGCTCTGAAGACCAGAGATTGAGACCATAATGGAAAATGCAAACACACTTCTGACGAATGTCATTTAACTAAATGGACAACCAAATTATTTCGTGTCAATAAACAGGTGCGTGGAAGTGATCATCCTGTCTATAATTTGGAAGACATGAACGAAGACATCTTGGAAGAATATTTTATTTGCCCGAGTTTCAAAGAGTGAGCAAAATAATAAAAGAAAACCGCATGGACGACATAGAAAGCATTCGTCATCGAGGAATACATAAAGTGGGCAAACATCAACTTGAAGAACTGAGATTGCTTTGGGAAAAATATCCACCTAGTTTTGAACTGACGCTTCACAAGTCATCGACTATAAAAAGAAGTGACTATCATGCCGTTAAACACAACAATTACCTCTGTTTGTTCCTCTCTTCAAGAACTGCCAAATGAACCAAAGTTGGTGCGTTGTGGAGAACGTGTTCCGAAACCTCAAATATTCTTTCTTCTGCCAAATATTTGTGATGTATTCTATCATCTGAGCAGCGATTGCAAATCCGAATTTGCAACAAGGAGGCAAACAATTGTGGACAATTTTACAAGGCAGTTCTATCTGATATCTTCTTCATATCCTTCCTTGAAATATACTACCGATAGCAACATCAGCAATAACAACGGTAACCTTGATGCCAACGAAACTTATCATTCTTCTATGCACAACAACAGCACCCCTCTTTTGGAACATTTAGAAAATCTCCTTGGACCACAAATGAGTCATCAGAAACCCACAACCTTGAACTATGAATAACCACTTTTACTTAAAATTACCTATTGCCAGTTCAAATGACGTGTTTTCCATCAACACATTGCATTGTTTCACATCCAAATTCCCTCATTCCATACAACTGGATCACGAAGCTCATAAGCAAGAAGCTTTGGTGAAATTCATTCGTCCAACGTAAGTCCTCAATATCAACGAAGGTCCAAACAATTTCATCGTTGAAATCCTGAACGAAAATGTTCAAGAACAATTAGACAAAAATGATTCCCTCTATTGAGACTCCCCCCTCCCCCATAACTGACTGACCATCTAAGCCATACAAATTCATGTAGGATGTTATTATAATGCCAAGCATTTAGTTGAAACGATTACAGCTCTTTCCAACATGTAGCTTGGCAAATCCCTGGATAAAGCTCGCAAAAGTGTACTGATCGAGTACCGTAAAATTAATCATCATTTAAATGATTTTTCTGACGGCAGAACGATGAACATTACATTTTATCTGGTACTGTGTAAAGATTCTAATTGGATATATTGCATTAAAAGACATTCACAACAATGATCAATATTGCAAGTATTTTCACCACCATGTCGAACTGAAAGAACGACTGAATTTGATGTTTGCATACTCGGCTGTGGTGGGAAACACAGTCGTTCAATTACCGAGGGTCGTTCATATCTAAATGGATTCTGCCATCACTGTTTTCCAGAAAGACGGAAACACTGATTATGTTCACCGTGAATATGTTCATCCTTTTTATCTTCCTGTCAGTAACTCGTATTTTGTGACGTCAATATATGTATGAAAGGATATCTTGGCCAAAATATTTTATTTTTCAAGAAAAAGGCACGGCGAAGCTACATTTACGAAAACGATTGTCCTGTGAATTGTAAAAATAGATGTATCCTGTGCACCTAGTAGTGTACCTATGAGTCGATCATAAAAAAGATCACGGAAGACTTCCTTAAAATTTTGGAGTTAAGGAACGTTGAAAGAAAATAAAAAATGGGCGCAGATTTGGAGATTGCTTTCATTTGGATATATGGTTACAAAACAAGTACCTGTTGGCTGGAATAGATGTATGGAGAAATTGAATAGAAGTAGTACCGTGTTCCATTTGATGGCTAATGCTAACGATTACAAACCGAACATTGAAGAAGCCCGATTTTACTTGCCCCGTGTAGAAGTCTTACCTAAGTGGAAACGACACCAGTCCAACTCTGAATAGAACGACGGCCATGTAGTTGGAACAGAAGACTTCACAATTTATCCTGAACTCCGATCAAAGATCGTATATAATGTTTTCCAAGGACAGCTATCCAAACATTTGCTCACTGGCATCGTAATCTATGTGGTCCTGAACGGAGTTATCGATCAACTTCCAGCACTTCTACGTGTCCAGGATAGAAGTCATCATAGATATCCAGACATTATGCACCAGATTTTTTAAACCTAACTTTACCCAGAAAATTGTCGATCCTTAAAATCGGGAAAACTTTGTGTGGAACTTAAGATTGCAATCTGCCAAACACAGCGAAAATTATTTTGTATGCAGAATTGACAATGCGCTGAAAATGATCAATTTGAAAAAGGGATCAAGAAAGAAAAGAAAGATGGAACAAAAATAATCTATGGAAATAGTCGATATGGGTGGGCTCTTTTAAACCTCGAACGAGAAGAAAAAATACAGTCATGATGTCAAGATGGCCAGAACAAGTAGAATATTCAGTCTACTGTTTTGCTCGTTACTATGCTCAATCAATACAAGACTTCAGATAGCAATGTTATGGATTTCAAATCGATCATTCTAGTCAGAAACAAAACAAGGCAAATGTTTGATCATGAGTCAAGCTAAAAGAGTATCTGGAAGAAGCACGGACTCTCATCTCAGAAGAGAAGATTTCGAGACAGTGGTATAAAGGCTTAAGTCACCATGTTTTCAGGTACGTCTCTGGAAACGAATCGCGTCAAAGTTCATGTCTGAAATTGTAAGGAGACGCAGTCATTCATTCATCGATTTACATTGCAAAACGTTTCAAGGAAAAAGTAAAGTGTGAACTGATGACTTAAACAAAAATGAATACCTGGTAAATTCATTGCTTTCTAACGCGTATTTTGTACACAGCTTATTGAGATTCATTGGTGGGCGCTAAAGATGAACATCCCAGTCGAAAACTTAAAGACGGTCACGCCTATATCATAAACACTGACGTCAGTCATCGACCAGAAACCCACTGAGAAGTTGCCTACTCTTCCTACAATCACAGTGTGGAATATTTTGAATCTTATGGATTATCTCCTATGGAGGATGCTATAATTTGCCCTATGAGAAGAAATGCTGTGTCTACTCAATTAAATAATGTGAGATTACAAGGTTCAGGTTCCATGAAGTATAGGAAATAGTGTATGTATATTCTTTATCAACGCAGTCTTACATTTCCCTTTCAACATGTAGGAACCTATTTTGATCGAGAGTACTCATGAAGTTATGATACAACAAAAAGGTGGTTTTGTGAACATTATGGCTATCTCTTTTCTTTAGCTCAGAAGCGAAGTGTGCACTGATGGCAAAATGAAAGTGATTTAGCTCAATGGATGTTAATTGTGACTCTTTAGCGTTGTCAACCCTATAAATATGTTCACGTTTAAAACTTTGTCAATTTGTATTCCTGTTTTGAGTTTGAGAAGCTTTCTCTTATTAAGATTTGTATTCCTGTTTTGAGTTTGAGAAGGTTCCTCTTATGAAGATTCGATTTGGAAAAAATGGCGTTGTCTTACCCTCAAAGAAAACAAATTATATGGCGGTCCCAAGACCATCGGGCCCAGCCGCACAATGCGACAATGTTTGGATAGCTAAGAACTTTGCTAGATAACCCGCTAAGCTAACCCGCACATAATTAAGATTAAAAGGTGGTAAGTCTGAACTATCAATGGCCCCCACCCCCGTGCACAATGCTGTAACTAATTAGCCAAACTCACCGAAATATAATAATAAGCATAGGCACCATGAAAAAACTACTACCAATGCTACAAGACCATAAAAGGTAGTTATTAGCCTAGAACATCAGTCCAAACCACACAAGGTGGCAACGATTGGTTAACTTATGAACAAATGCATCATTAAAAGGTACTTGTGTCTGAAAAGATAGGATATTTTCTCCTTAAAAAGAACCTGGTCTGCAATAACTTTCTACTGTATTCCTAACCTCAACTAACAATCCTCAAACAACAGCCAAAATTACAGAATTTTTCCAAATTGATAAACCAATATTAGATAAGGTGAAAGACAACAGCAATTACTTTTGGCAAATAAAACCAAAAATTCAAACCTGGATCACTTGGAGCATTCACGAGTCGCCGAGGTGTATTCCCCCTTCACCTTTTCCTCCTTTTTCTCTCCGGAACGTGGACAACCAAGAAGTGTGCCGTTCACATATAAAAGCGTCGAATGGGTGCCTTGAACATATTCGACGAGAATTAAATAGTACACCATTTGTACATTAACTCACCATAAATGGCTTAATAGCCGTACACGTTGTAAATTCAAGTCAAGTCAAGGCAACTTGTCGTGACATTCATCGTCGATCCTGCCAGAGTAAAGAAGAAGGAAGCATGACAACAGCCAAACGTTGTCAAGTCGAGAAGTTGAGGAAAGTCATCAGTTCGATGGAGAGAGTCAATTACCACCTAGACCGGATAGTGGAAATGGGGTGTTATCCCAAAGTCATGTCAACTTGTGAAATACTTCATTGAAAACAGCCAAGAGGTTTGTGAGAGAAGTATTGGTGGCGAAGACTGAGGCAACATGGAATGAAGACAAGAGAGAAAAGGGGAGACTAAAAAAGGAGTGGGACTTATTGCACTTTAGCCAAATTTGGATGAGGGTGCGTGAGAAAATGAGTCAGCGGGGGCATAAAGACCGACTCCCTGATGAGGAGAATGAGGCCAAAGGAACCTACTTTTAAGTTGGTGGTCTCTTCAAAACATCTTGACGTTCACAATGTGCCAGATCTGGGTGGTGTAACCACTAGGGGAGAGGAGTGTTGACAGAAAACGAAAATGCCCTTTTTGAGTCATCCAGATCTCGTCCACAAAATTCGTGTTTTATGTCTATCTTTACAACTACAACTTAAAATCCCTCTCCATTTCTCTTGTATTTGTATGTTTGAGAGGGTATAAGTAGTGTGTCCATACTCAGGCTTATCGTTAGGGTTGCTCAGGGAACTATATCCAAGGTGTAAAATGACGCATCAGTGCCACACTTGTACAAGCGGAAAGACAACCCACTATTCTGCGATAATTAAGGGGACATATCTTTGATGTCGATAGTCGGCGAAATACTTGTCAGAATTTTCCCGGATCGTCTTGTGCATTACATCGATCAAGGGTTCCTGCCAGATAGTCAGCGTGACTTCAGATAAGGAGGATTGACCAAAGGCATGATGTTTGCAGCTCGCCGAACTCCAGGAGGAATGTCTGAAACAGAACTCCGACCTATATACGAAATTCATCAACTGACAAAAGTCTTTGACACAGTCAATTGCCCAGAGAAATTCCTCATGATGGTTTGGCAGTTACATGATAGCATGCTTGCTCACGTTTTGGACAAGGAACATACGTCTAAACCATTCACATTCACCATTGGAGTCTAGCAGGACTATGTGCTGGCCCAAACCATCTTTAGTGTGATGTTCTATGACATGCTTACTGATGCCTCCGTGACCATGACATTTGAATCGACATTATATATCGGACTCAAGCTCTTCAATCTGAGAAGACTACAGGCGAAGGCAAAGTTACAGGCAGTGACTGTTAGTGAATTCATATTTGCTGTGAATGTTCTCTGAATGCCAAATCTGAGTCTGATATGCAATACATTATGGACCACTTCTCTTCAACTTGTGACAATTTCGGTCTCACAATCAGTATCAAGAAGAATGAGGCGATGCACCAACCTGCAACAGGAAAATCTTACACAGAGCTTACCATCACAGCTAATGGCCAAACCCTCATTGCAGTGGACAAGTTGACCTATCTCGGCGTTACGTGCAATGCACATCGACGATGACACGATCGCCATAATTGCGAAAGAAAGTATGGCCTTTTGGCAGGCCACGTGTAAATGTGTGAGAGCATAGAGGGATCAGTCTAAAAACAAAACTTAATGTCCGCAAACGCAAAGCCATTGTGTTGTCGATCCTAAGGTATGCTTGCGAAACCTAGATGGCGTACAAACGCCATGCCAAAAAAATAATTCGTTTTCACATGGGCTGCCTGAGGAAACTGATGAGGATAAGATCAGACACTGGGGTCCGCACACAGGCAGGCATTCAAAGCATTCATACTCTACCGAAGAGATCACAGCTAAGATGAACAGACCACGTCGCCACGATGTGAGACGTGCTATTACGTAAGAAGGTCTTCTTCGGTGAACTGAAGGAGGAAAAGCGATCTCACCGTAGTCGTGGAAACGTCTCAAATATTCCATCAAGTCATCCCTGAAACAGTTCAACGTTGACCCAGAGTCTTGGGAAGCTCGCACACGGGATTGCTCAATTTGGCAAAGTCCCATTTATTCTGGAGTAACATACTTTAAATGAAAGATAATTGCAGAGACAGTGCAGAAGCGCTAACAGAGGAAATTACCGCTGTACCACGTCCTCTATCGAGCAAACAAACCTAAGTATGTCACAGACAGTTCAGAGCACAAACTGACTTGATCAACCATTCACGTACTCACAGAAACCAAACCACTTATTAATGTCATGATCGTCTTCGAACTCAAAGGACGAGCAGCAAGCAACGGCGTGTCGATACACACACACACACACACACACACACTCTACCCTTGTGTGATAGTATAGTAGATTTGTGTGAGAGTGTGTGTCTGTTACATCCCCCTTCTTTTACATCCCACTTCTTGTGTCATAGTATGTTTATGTGTTTTGGTAAGTATAATGCATGTGTTTATGGACATTCCTGCCCTTTTCATTACATAGTTTCAGGAGGATTGGGGCTGGATAGTAATCAAAAAGAAGTTGTTGGATAGTACGGGTGTTTTTGGGTTGTAATCCAAAATCTATTGCTGGATAGTATGTATGGTGTGTTAGACTGTATATGAATAGTTTTAAAATAGGATTTTCCGTTTGTCCCGATAATTTGAAGTCGGTCATTTGAAACAATATTACAATGTACCCTTAATGTTTCACCTATGGACCATTTTAACATAGGATTCCCCATATGATGCCCAAGGTGCATCTAATATAAAACCTAATGTTACTACTGGTACTACTGAGGAGGGGGGGGGGGGATGGGGGCCGAGTAGCCGAGTGGTCTAAAGTGCTCACAGTTATGGATCACTATCATTTCACATCTGCCTGCTTAGGTTCGAGTCTTGGGCTCGGCCAGTGTGGGTATGTGAGAAAGCTTGCCAGCAGCTTCTCGTGGGTCGGTGGTTCTTTCCGGGTTTATCCACTATTTATACTGGCTGTCATGTCTAGCCTATCTTGCGCTGAAAAAAATGGCGTTAAACCCTATGACAACAAATACTACTACTGTGACACAAAGTCTTTATAATGCTTGTTTCTCCTGCTAATATATATATATATATATATATATATATATATATATATATATATATATATATATATATATATATATGCTGCTACTACTACTACTACTATTACTGAGGCACACAAGCCAGTATTACTACTAGTACTACCCTTTACCTATTGTTACTTCTGAGGCACTCAAACTATTACTACTAGTACTACTACTGCTACAACGAGTGCTACTGTTGCTCCTGCCGACACCCACAACTGTTGCTGCTAATTATTTGACTCAACACGTTGTTACATCTTGAATAGCTTTCACTTAAAACAAATTCTCTCATTATTTTAAACAGAACTTGGAAAGCAGACGTACGCAAGGGTGAAATACGTTAAGTAAGATAAATTAACTAGCATTTTGATTTCTTAATTTTGTTTTAATTTTCTTTTTGTGTGTATTATATGTGTTTATTATATCAGAACGTCTGTGGGGTGAACTTTATACCTGCGGGTTTCAACAATCGGAACATACATTATCAATACATGTAGTACAACAGTAGTATTTACTTTCAGTCTACCTGCATTTCAGTAGTCAAAGACATATATCCTCGGAGACATTGGTGTTTTTACCCTTGTATGTAAAACTCAATTACAGGTTATCGAGGTCGAAGCCATGGAGAATGAACGCGTTTAAACATGGCGTCGAATAGGCCTAGTGACTGACACAGAGCGAGATTGAAGATCTAGTTTCAAAGTCTACATTTAGTTGCTTGAAAGTAATATTCCACTTGATGAGTGAAGGAAACCAATGCCTAGTGAAAATACTTCAATTTCGATAAGGTAAATGTATATGTTTTCATTTTCAAAGTCCTGATTTTTTAGCCAATTGGACGGACACCGACCACGTACAACCGCAGGGGAGGGAGGTTTCAGTTTACTTGGCTGATATATGTAAATTACGAAAGCTGAAACTTCCACTTGAAAAGCACGATATTAAAGTTTCGAGTTATTTGATAAAGAGATAATAAATAAATAAATTACTTGCAACTTGCATTTACATTCATTTGAAACTTTTTTTAAAACCCTATAAGAGGAGGAAAATGAGAGTGTCACTGTTAATACTATGGCGGAAAAAACCCCAGTGACAATCCAGTTAGCAACCTTATAAAAGTATTGTGGCATTTTTTGGTAGTGAAACTACTTATTTACTTGGACTTCAGTGATTTGGTACCAAATACAGGGCATATTAAACTCTGCATGTCTTTACATTTGTTTCAATGTTTCTTTTATTATTGACTGAGGACATTGAAATGGATAAATGTTTAGTTATTTACTTAAATTTATACTTAATTCTGAGATAAAATATAGATATATAAGAATATATTATTATTGTTTGTATTTCCAATAATATGCAGTTTCTCTTATTTAATGAATTATATGAAATACATGTATAATTTATTCCAGTGTATTTCCCACTTGACTGCACAAAGTATAGACTATGATCTACTGTTACATTGTAACTCTGGCAGCTTAGATATATACTGTTTGCTTGAAGCCATACATAGAAGAAACATTGTAGACCCACATTTTGTCAATACATTTCAATGTTTATCAATTGGTAAGTGCATCATTGATGATAAGCACCCCCACATTCTCTTGTTCAGAGTTGTGGCAAATGTTTATTAAAGGTGTCTTTGTTTTTGTCAGGTAATAAGCCCATCCCATACTTGTTGTAAAATTATTTAACTGGTATTATCATGTGGGAGCAAATAATTAATCATGGTCTTATTATGTGAGGAGTATTGTAATTGCTGGCAGATTCAGGTCTACTCTAAATCTAGTTAAGAGTTCAGGGTCTATTTTATGACATGCAATTGTGGGATTCCTGATAATTTAGAAAAATAATCATTCCCAAAAAATAACTAATTGCACAAAAATCAGCATATTTTCAATTCCTAACCTGTTTTATTTATTTATTAAATCCCTGTTTGGTAGAGAAAGAATTTTGGAATGAAGTATTTTTGCCTGTTCCTTCCTACTCTAATGAACTCAGATTGATGCCATTGAGCTCCAATAATTCAAGTCCCTACACAGGGATAGTAAAATGTCATTGGCTGTCTACATCATCTGACTGCCAAACTGGGGATGATTGAGCCCCATTTTGTTCCAGATATAAACACCTTTGGGTGTGGAAACCAGCCTAATCACTGAATCCCCAAAAAGGTTCTTACACAGTTGTAATTAGTTATTCGAGGGAGGGGGAATTCCCTACCCCATAATTTTTTAATTCTCAAATTGATCCTCACTTCATATAAGTAAACTCTGTATGAAAGGCCATTGGAAGTTTGTTTTATGAAGTATTTACTGAGGCCATTGTTCATGGCATAGCATGGCCATGGCCAGACCACAGCTTTGGCCATAAGCAAACATGCACAAATACTGGTAACATACCAGGTATAACAATGAAGAAAGCTGGGTTTGTTGCCTGATTGTTCTTCATAATTCCACTTTCTGTATGTGTAAAATTCATTGATCAGACAGACATGTATATTATAATGAATGACTTGATGCAAGTTTATTCATCCATTTAATATGATGGTGACCCATCAGAACATATATTAGTTTGGGCAGTGGACAAATGGCTGCTTTTAATGGGACATAAAAAAATAGTTAAAGCTATTGTATATGTCTCAATTAGCAAGACTACATTTTCACTTCCATAACTCATGCTTTTTTAAAAAGAAAAGTATGGTGAGTATAACCAGTCTTCTTACCATACCATATACACACCCATTTCATATTTATGCTGCAGGAAGAATTTCATTGGAGCATATTATTCTGTTGACAGTAATTTTGAGAATAGTTCTTGTAAGTCACATGTATGTGTTTTTTCCTTCAATGTTTGCCTGTACATGTGGCGATGAATGTACTCTTGAAAACATGAAAGCTGTATTTTGTAATGGCTTTTTCTGTTAAACATGGAACAACATGTTATTAATATGAGGAAATGTTGCCTTTTTCTTACAAAAGTACCCCAAATCTGTTATATCAAATTTCCAAAACTTGTTCACTTACTAAAAGATGACCTTATAGAGAATGTAGGAGGAAATTAATTTCGTGTCATCCACAACAGTTAAAGCTATTATATTTGTTACAGCCAGCAAGACTACATCTTCACTTCCATCACTCACACTTTTTTAAGAAGAAAAGTATGGTGAGTAAAACCACTCTTCTCACATACCATCTATACACCGATTTCATTTTTATGCTGCAAGAAGAATCTGATGGAGCATATCATTCTGTTGACAATAATTCTGAGGATAGTACTTATAAGTCACATGACATTTTTTCCTTCAATGTTTGTCTGTACATGTGGCCAAGGATGTATTTTTATAAGTTTATGTTGCTTATTTCTTATAAAAGTACCCCAATCTATTATATCAAAATAAAAAAAATTGTTCATTTGAAAAAGATGACCTTATAGAAAATGTAGGAGGAAATTAATTCTGTATCACACACAATGGTATATTAACTACATTCTTAATGACCAATAGATGCTTTCTGTCCTTAATAAGTATACAAGTTGGTATATGCAGGTGATACATGAGAGATCCTGAAATTGCTGTTCAAGAGGTTTTGACTCAAGGCACATACTCTGGTCAACTGGGCTTGTTAAATATTGTTATCTCAAATTGTCTGCAATTTGTTTATCCATTAATATGCCAAAAGAACAAAGTGAACTTCAAATGTCACTAGGTGTAGTTTTCAGATTATTTCTTTGTCTCCATCCAAGCTTTATTCAGAGGTGACTAGGTCTAGTTTACACATGCTTTCCTTGCCAGGCAATCAACAGAGGTATCACTCCCTAAGGTTGTCACATCATTATGTTTTCCCAATTGATTAAACACTGATCTTGGCTGCATAGCACAAGACAAAAGAGGTATGAAAGCTTATTTTCAGATCTTATCAAAGACCAACAGTTGAAGAATTGTATGGGGATCTGTTGGTAGGTTTAATGCCATTTCTAAGAACATGAAAGGCTGGCTCTACATTGTGACCAGCATATTTGGTGGAAGAAGATCGTGGGAAAAACCTGGAAAGAAACCACTGGGAAGCTACTGGTAAGCTTTCTCATATGCCTGCATTGGTCAGCCTCAAGACAAAAACCAATGTGGATGAAGGTAAAATGGCAGTGATTGGTAAAACTGAGCAATGAGACTGCTCAGCAAACCTGAGTCCCACTAAGGTCTGTAGAATGGACTTTGCAGTCCCTCATGCCACACGGGTTTTAGCTATATTATGTTTCGATATGTCAGCACACCACCACTTAAGAATAAAGTATATATACTTGCTTATAAGACAAGTCCAACTGCAAACTGCACAGAACCTGATCTGCCAGTGTATTATGCTATGAGAGATCTGGGTTTGTGCACTTTGTTAGAAGTAATCAGTAGAACAAACAACAAATACCATGATCTGCAGCTACATTGTGTGATGGCAGATCGGGACCTTAGTTGTTTGCAGTTTGACATGTCTTATAAATGAGTAACTATGGTATGTAAAATCTAGGCCTGAATTCAGAAAAAGCAACAGCAAATAATTTTAATTTTAGCTTCCAAGATTTACTTGTGGGCATGATGAAATAACACTTCACCATAAATGCCCATTCATTTGGTATTTAATATATTTTTGATGTGTTATGTAAACTTGTCAATTGATAATTAATTTTATGAATAATTAATACGAGAAGAAATCAGTTAATCATGGAATGGTTATGTTAACACTAAAGCAGCAGCAAATATTTTTGAAACTGACAATAACACTTTTTCCAGTAGATTTAATAATAAGGCATATCAATATTTTCTTTTTTGTCTTTTCTTGTTGTATCTCCATTTAATGTTTTTATATTAAATTTCACATACATGTACATGGCTGCCACAAATGTCTGGCAAGAGCTAATCTATTAGAATTTCAGGATCCAATTACTTTATATATATATATATATATATATATATATATATATATATATATATATATATATATATATATATAATGGGTTTAATCACTTTTGTTTCTTAGCAAGTTGCCTTACTTATGTTATGGCAAAACAAATGCCTTGTGTAAACCAAAATTTGGATTTCATTCAGACTGCATGTGTTTCCAAAGGAGATGCCCATTTATGTGCAAGAACTTAATGGATGAAAGTAAGAAAAAAAGAGTTAACATTCTGAAAACAAATGTTGTAAAATTCTGTGTTTATGGTAGTACTTGAAAAACTTGTTTGGACTAATCCTTTAATCTCATTTCCAAAAATTTACAGGTCGAAAAATTCACCAAATATCTCGCAGGAAGTACCTGGTAACAATTAGTGTCTTGCATTTGATTCACCTAGTCTTTTGAATCGTGGATAATAAATATGTGAATTTATAACTGAATCTTAATCCTTGTTGATATTGCACAGATCAATGTGACTTCCCCCAGTTCACTTTTTTCCACTCATGTAAAATATATAATGCCATGAATAGAAATCAAGGCCTGGTATTACAATATAGGTAAGCATAAAGATTTGACTAGATTACTTGTGTAATGAAGGGGAAATGATGGGGTTGTCAGATAAACATTAGCCATTAATCCTAGTTATATAGTATAAAGATTCATATTGATAAGTCTGATTATACAACAGGAAAACTAAACAGGTCTGTATTGTTAGTTTCATTATATGTAATATTGCATCTTAGTTTTCATACACTCTTTTTATTTCACTTTAATTGGTCATGTATTTTATATTTTCACTCAGAATGTTCAGTTTAATTTTAATACTCTAACTGATTTTTCATACACTTCAATTTTTTATGCACTCATTTTCCCTACACGTTTTTCGTTCTCTCTAATTTTTCATAATGATGTTTCATACAGTCTAGTCCTTCATACACTCTAAGTTGTTATACTTCATTCACTTTAATTTTTCATATGCTTATATTTTTCATACTTAATTTTTTTGGTTTGATTTGTCATATTCTGTTCTTTGTACTAATTTTTCTTATACATTTTTCATTTACTCAAATTTTTACAATTTGATTTGTCCTACTCTATGTTTTGCACTTATTTTTCATATACATTTTTCATGCATTCTAATTTTTCTGTTGATTTGTCATACTCTATACTTTGTACTCACTTTTCATATACATTTTTTCATACACCTTAATTATTTACTCTAACTTTTCATACAAACTAATTTTTCATATAATCTTAGGGGCTTCAGTAGGAAATAAAGTAGCAGGAAAGGCTGGAAAAGTGTGTGTGTGTGTGGAACAAAGCCTCACTCTGTGGGTTTAGGGGACAGTCCTTTGTTAAGGGGGGAGGGGAGAGGGTATGCTCCCCATATGCTGAATAGTGTTGGTGTATCAGTTCAACTGTTTTCATTGAAAGAGGAATATGAAATTTGCTTCCATTTTTTTGGTGTTGCAGAATTTTGTATAAAATTTGCATTCATAATTTGTATTTTACGGGGATTTTGCTCTGTTGATGTTATGGTGCTGACCCTATTAATAATGAAAAATATACTATGCAGAATGATCAGGGTCATTGATGCATGTATTGTACCACTGGATGATGTTTCTGGTTCTTATAATGTAATGGAGAGTAAACAAAGCTCTTAAATTTACTCTTTTTTAAGACTGGTCCAACTGCAGACTCCATAGATCTAGATCAGCCAGTGCATCAAGCACATGCATATTTGGATCTTTGTAGCTTGTTAGGAGTGAATCAGTAGCAAAAATAGCATAGACCCTGATCAACCAGAACATTATGTGATGGCAGATCTGGGTCTATTTTGTTTGTATATGCTGTCTTATAAATGTTAATATGCAGTATATAGATGACGAAAATTTTTTATATAAAAGGTATTAAAAAGTAACAGGGTAAAATGCAAGTTGCTGCATGATAGAATACTAAGGAAGATGAACAAACCTGAGATTTTATAATAATACACAAGCTAAAATTAACAGTAAGAAGAATAAACTTAACAAGCCAATATATTGTGGTATGCGTAAAGCCCAGGGCCAAAGATTTGGTAGGTTTGCTTTATAATACTGCACATGTAATGGAAACATTACAAATTATAAATAAATTGCATGTTCATTTCTAAAAGAATTGAAGGAAGTAGGCTCACTTTCAACAAATATTTAATACTGTATATGTTCAATATGCACATTAATTTTTGTTGTATTTTATGTCCATAATGTGCTTTAACATGTATTTAAGTCATAGTGTGAGCAATATGATTGACATGTTGATCATCACTATTTTCATGAATTGTATCAATAACCTTGCACTAGCATATCTTATTACATCTCAATAAGCTTGCACTAGCATATCTTATTACATTTCAATAAGCTTGCACTAGCATATCTTATTACATCTCAATAAGCTTGCACTAGCATATCTTATTACATCTCAATAAGCTTGCACTAGTATATCTTATTCCATCTCAGTAACCTTGCACGAGTATATCTTATTACATCTCAGAAGCCTTGCACTAGCATATCTTATTACATATCAGAAACCTTGCACTAGCATATTTTATTCCATCTCAGTAACCTTGCATGACTATATCTTATTACATCTCAGAAACCTTGCACTAGCATATCTTATTACATCTAAGAAACCTTGCACTAGCATATCTTATTACATCTCAGAAACCTTGCACTACCATATCTTATTACATCTTAGTAACCTTACGCTAGCATATCTTATTACATCTAAGAAACCTTGCACTAGCATATCTTATTACATCTCAGAAACCTTGCACTAGCATATCTTATTACATCTTAGTAACCTTACGCTAGCATATCTTATTACATCTCAGAAACCTTGCACTAGCATATCTTATTACATCTTAGTAACCTTGCACTAGTATATCTTATTCCATCTCAGTAACCTTGCACTAGCATATCTTATTCCATCTCAGTAACCTTGCACTAGCATATCTTATTACATCTCAGTAACCTTGCACTAACATGTCTTATTACATCTCAGAAACCTTGCACTAGCATATCTTATTACATCTCAGTAACCTTACACTAGCATATCTTATTACATCTTAGTAACCTTACGCTAGCATATCTTATTCCATCTCAGTAACCTTGCACTAGCATATCTTATTACATCTCAGTAACCTTACACTAGTATATCTTATTGCATCTCAGTAACCTTGCACTAGCACATCTTATTACAACTCAGTAACCTTACACTAGCATATCTTATTATATCTTAATAACCTTGCACTTGCATATCTTATTACATCTCAGAAACCTTGCACTAGCATATCTTATTCCATCTCAGTAACCTTACACTAGCATATCTTATTACGTCTCAGTAACCTTACACTTGCATATCTTATTCCATCTCAGTAACCTTACACTAGCATATCTTATTACATTTCAGTAACCTTGTACTAGCATATCTTATTACATCTCAGTAACCTTGCACTAGCATATCTTATTACATCTCAGTAACCTTTCAAGTGCTTATCTTATTACATCTCAGTTGCACTAGCATATCTTATTACATCTCAGTAACCTTACACTAGCATATCTTATTGCATCTCAGTAACCTTGCACTAGCATATCTTATTACATCTCAGTAACCTTACACTAGCATATCTTATTATATCTTAATAACCTTGCACTAGCATATCTTATTACATCTCAGAAACCTTGCACTAGCATATCTTATTAGATCTCAGTAACCTTACACTAGCATATCTTATTACATCTCAGTAACCTTGCATTTGCATATCTTATTCCATCTCAGTAACCTTACACTAGCATATCTTATTACATTTCAGTAACCTTGTACTAGCATATCTTATTACATCTCAGTAACCTTGCACTAGCATATCTTATTATATCTTAATAACCTTGCATTAACATATCTTATTACATCTCAGTAACCTTGCACTAGCATCTTAATAACCTTGCACTAGCATATCTTATTCCATCTCAGTAACCTTGCACTAGCATATCTTATTACATCTCAGTAACCTTGCACTAACATATCTTATTACATCTCAGAAACCTTGCACTAGCATATCTTATTACATCTCAGTAACCTTACACTAGCATATCTTATTACATCTTAGTAACCTTACGCTAGCATATCTTATTCCATCTCAGTAACCTTGCACTAGCATATCTTATTACATCTCAGTAACCTTACACTAGTATATCTTATTGCATCTCAGTAACCTTGCACTAGCACATCTTATTACAACTCAGTAACCTTACACTAGCATATCTTATTATATCTTAATAACCTTGCACTTGCATATCTTATTACATCTCAGAAACCTTGCACTAGCATATCTTATTCCATCTCAGTAACCTTACACTAGCATATCTTATTACGTCTCAGTAACCTTACACTTGCATATCTTATTCCATCTCAGTAACCTTACACTAGCATATCTTATTACATTTCAGTAACCTTGTACTAGCATATCTTATTACATCTCAGTAACCTTGCACTAGCATATCTTATTACATCTCAGTAACCTTTCAAGTGCTTATCTTATTACATCTCAGTTGCACTAGCATATCTTATTACATCTCAGTAACCTTACACTAGCATATCTTATTGCATCTCAGTAACCTTGCACTAGCATATCTTATTACATCTCAGTAACCTTACACTAGCATATCTTATTATATCTTAATAACCTTGCACTAGCATATCTTATTACATCTCAGAAACCTTGCACTAGCATATCTTATTAGATCTCAGTAACCTTACACTAGCATATCTTATTACATCTCAGTAACCTTGCATTTGCATATCTTATTCCATCTCAGTAACCTTACACTAGCATATCTTATTACATTTCAGTAACCTTGTACTAGCATATCTTATTACATCTCAGTAACCTTGCACTAGCATATCTTATTATATCTTAATAACCTTGCATTAACATATCTTATTACATCTCAGTAACCTTGCACTAGCATCTTAATAACCTTGCACTAGCATATCTTATTAGATCTCAGTAACCTTACACTAGTATATCTTATTATATCTTAATAACCTTGCATTAGCATATCTTATTACATCTCAGTAACCTTACACTAGCATATCTTATTATATTTTAATAACCTTGCACTAACATATCTTATTACATATCAGTAACCTTGCACTAGCATGTTTTTTTTAATGTTTTCTAATTACATGGTGTTTGTTTTTTGTAATCATATCATTATATATGTTTTTTTATGTTATAGGTGCTGTCTAATGTTGTAAAGCAGTTAGCGCTTCTAAAGATTAGGCACTATACAAAGTCCTCATTATTATTGTTATCATTAGCATATCTTATTCCATCTCAGTAACCTTGCACTAGCATATCTTATTATATTTTAATAACCTTGCACTAGCATATCTTATTACATCTCAGTAACCTTGTACTAGCAAATCTGATTACATCTCAACTTCATGTCATTCCTTCCATGCTGTATAATGTTTAGTACTCAATAATAATTTACAAATCTTATTTTGATTTTTTTGTCTACTTCTGTGAACTTTATTGGTATGCTGTTGTAACCCTGCAGCATTGTCACTGGTGACAGTGTCAGCATCCAAACAGATAAAATCTTTACATACATACACCATCACTGAATGTCAACCATTTTTTCTTCCATAGTCATAGGCAACAATACAGAGTGGGTTTCATTGCACTTACTCCCTGGATGGATGAAGAGCAGCAGTAGGGACAAACTTTGTGCATCATGTACATTAAAACTGGGGGCCCCGAATGGCCATGTGGTCTAACGCGCTCTCCATTTCGGATCACTGCCATCTCACCTCTGTCTGCATGGGTTCGAGTCTTGCATTCAGCCAATGTGGGTATGTGAGAAAGCTTGCCAGTAGCTTCTCGTGGGTCGGTGGTTCTTTCCGGGGTTTTCCCGGGTTCTTCCTCCACCATTAATACTGGCCACCTTGTATAGCCTATCGTGTGCTGAAAAATGGCATTAAAGCCTACAACAACAACAAACAACATTAAAATTGTACAGTTCCTTGTTAATTGTTTTGCGTTTCACTCATGTATTTTGCACACTGTATGAATACTCTTTTACTTGGAATCATGAAAATTGGTGAGGGGATGGAGTTTGTAAGGAAAGGTAGTATACCCTTATCACAAAAGAAGATTGCTGTGACCCACCCATATTTCATGTTTAACTCATTTTGGTAACATTTTTGTCTTTTAAATTTAATTCACAATCTCTGTTCATGCTAGAATCAACCATCTAGATGATTCTGTGGATCTCTGTAAGTACCACACCTTACAGAAAATAGTTCATAGTGACCTATATTTCACATTTTACTGGCTTATGTTAGTTTTTGCATTTAGCTCAGGACCATGTTGTTTTGTTTATCGCCTGTATAATACTGGAATCACGTAACTTGTTGAGAGGATTCATTTTTCTTATCACTACACCCTCATCTTAAAAGTAGGTCATAATATGACCCATATTCACATTTCATTGTCTTGATTCAATTTGATGACTTTACTCATCATGCTTTAAATGTTAAGCTGAATTATTTTACTCATCTCTTAAAGTACTACACCCATACCTGAAAATGGTCACTGAATTCATAGATTTTTTGGCATGGTAGGTACATACTATCTTATGTAGAATCAGGAAAAAGCAAAACTTGGATGACTATCTTAACAAGCATTGTTATTTCACTTTAATCATAAGTCATCATGGCCTCAATTAACACTTTACTAACTTGGGTAAAAAAAAATGTTTGATGTTCATTTGTTAGGCACTGTTCACACTAGTATTGTAAAATTGAAGATGATATGTATTTCTGTTACTAACACACCTTACAACATTAGAGATTCACTGTGACCTATATTTCATAATTTCCCTGATTTTGTTAAGTTTCTACATTAGCTCATGGCGGTACAAGTTTTGGCATATTACATGCTTAATATCCAAACCTAGAATCATGAAACTTGGTAAATATATGCATTTTGATAAGTTCTACATCCTTTCATCAAAAAGAGGTCTCTGTGACCTATAGTTCATGCTTTAGTGACTTTAATGAAATAGTGTGTTAAAGGTTTATTTTTGGGATGCTGATTGTATTCCAGTCAAGAAATGTATTATTGGATGCATCTATGTTACTACTACACCCTTGAAACCAAAGAGGGTCACTGTGACCTTCATTTTCTTTTTCTATCATGGGTTAAGTATTTGTGCCTATGGTCACCAAGATTCAACATGGCCTAGACCTATATATATCATTGCCTAGGAAGAAGGACCTTTTCTGAGAAATGCAGTCGGAGGTGTTTTCATTTGTATACTTTGTATATTAATGACTATTATTGTGATATGTTACCCTCAACATGTTAACTGCATGTTGCATATTTGAATGAATATAGGAATTAAATGCTGCACGCTTTTCATGGGAAGCCTTAGATGTAGTGGCTAATCATGGTAATTACTGATACCTGAAATGTTTGTACTGTTGTCATCACTCCAATGTTACAATGACACTAATGGATCTTTAATCCTTTTCTGTCAACTTCTTTTAAGTATCTCTCCTTTGATATCATCGAAAAGATTAGTTGGCATGTAGGAAGGTGGTTTTCGCAGTAATGTCAGCACAATACAGGCTAGATGTCACCATTTAAAAGTTAAACTTTTTAATGATTTAAGTTCAAAATGTAACGATAAATGATTGCAAAAATTCATTAGTTAGAAATGTAACAATGATCATTTCACTCTGACTTTATTTTCTGCATTATATTGCTTACATTAGCTTCAAGAGACTAGTAAAAGCAGAAATGAACAAATGTTTTAATTGATTACACTGTGGTTTATTTGGTCAAAAATCAGTCATGTGCCTTTGCCACTTAACTATTAACACATGATCACTCCGACTGTTATTAATTGGAAATGAAAGGAAACACACTGAACATATATATATATATATGGTTTTCTTGGATGTTTATTGAATCAGGTGTCAAACATGCTTTCATTGATGCTAAATTGGAACATCTGTGTCAATTAAAAAAGCTGCTAATCTTAACTGAATCAATCCTCATAACATAATGTGTTCACAAATTATGTAAGTTTTAAAATAAATATTTTGAAGTCTGGAATTTTGGGCATCTCTTCATGAACAATTTTGGCATATGGTCACTGGATTCTAACTTCTATTCAATCCTCTGTACTTTAATTTTTCATTGTAATTTTCAAACTTGCTAATTTTTCATTCTGATTTTACATACATTCTAATTTCCCATACACCGTAAATACACAATGTAATAGTGTTTGGTCATTCATTATTTTGGGGTACAACAAACTAGAATCAGATGAAAGTTTTGATAAATAAGTTTTTAATACAAACCCATATTAAGAAATAAAAAAATATCAAAAATTGTACACAATGCATATTACAGGGTAATTGTCTCAGTTGCAAATTTCTGTCAGGTTGAATATTTTAAATCAGAGTTAACCTACCACACTATATAAACCCTGATCTGCCATATAGTATGCACCCGCAGATCAGGGTCTATGTTGTTTGTTCTGCTGATTACTTGTAACAAACTGTATAGACCCAAATGTACAGGCATATTATACAATGGCAGATCTGGGTCTAAGCAATTTGCAGTTGGATCCAACTTGTAAACAAGTTTATTATATACTTTGTACAGTGTTCCATTAGTTTAACATTATTGCTACACATCATTATCAAGCAGCATGGACCATATTGAAGTGAAAACTGATCCCTAATAACATAGGCCCACATTCGATAAGAGGTACTTCTTGCTATAACTAAAGAAGAGTCTGATGGATGCCAACAAGGACAGTAACCCTTTCTACCTGGCACCGGTGCTCTGATCCAAAGAATGGTATCTATTAACCAAAGTATAAAAAAACAATCTAAATACATCCAAAGGCTTAAATTCCTAGAAGAAATGAAATATTATTTATGAAAATAGTGAAAATGGCTGGCTGGTTATCTCTAGTTGCTGCTATTCGTATGAGAGAGAGAGGGAGAGAGAGAGAGAGCGAGACAAAGAGACTAGTTGCTGCTATTTATATGAGAGAGAGACTAGTTGCTGCTATTCGCATGAGAGAGACTAGTTGCTGCTGTTCTTATGAGAGAGAGAGAGAGTAGTTGCTGTTATTCGTATGAGAGAGAGAGTTAAAGGGTAACTAGTTGCTGCTATTCATGTGACTAAGAGAGAGCGACAGAGAAAGAGAGAGACTGGTTGCTGCTATTTGTGTGAGAGACTAGTTGCTGCTATTCATATGAGAGAGAGACTAGTTGCTGCTATTCATATGAGAGAGAGACTATTTGCTGCTATTTATATGAGAGAGACTAGTTGCTGCTATTCATATGAGAGAGACTAGATGCTGCTATTTATATGAGAGAGAGACTAGCTGCTGCTATTTGTATGAGAGAGACTTGCTGCTGCTATGTGTATGAGAGAGACTAGTTGCTGCTATTTGTATGAGAGAGAGAGAAAGGGTGACTAGTTGCTGCTATTCATGTGACTTAGGGAGAGACAGAGAGAAAGATAGAGACTGGTTGCTGCTATTCATATGAGAGAGACTAGTTGCTGCTATTTGTATGAGAGAGACTAGTTGCTGCTATTTGTATGAGAGAGACTAGTTGCTGCTATTCATATGAGAGAGATACTAGTTGCTGCTATTCATATGAGAGACTAGTTGTTGCTGTTTATATGAGAGAGACTAGTTGCTGATATTCATACAAGAGAGACTAGATGCTGTTATTGTATGAAAGAGAGACTAGTTGCTGCTATTTGTATGATAGAGAGAGACTAGCTGCTGCTATTTGTATGAGAGAGAGAGAAAGAGAGAGAGATTAGTTGCTGCTATTCATATAAGAGAGAGACTAGTTGCTGCTATTTGTATGAGAGAGAGAGACTAGATGCTGCTGTTTGTATGAGAGTGACTAGCTGCTGCTATTTGTATGAGAGAGAGAGAGACTAGTTGCTGCTATTTGTATGAGAGAGAGGGAGAGAGAGACTAGTTGCTGCTATTCATATAAGAGAGAGACTAGTTGCTGCTATTTGTATGAGAGAGAGAGAGAGACTAGTTACTGCTATTCATATGAGAGACTGACTCTTGATACAATGTGTCGGTCAACGGCCTCTCTTTTACATCAACAGGGCGCTTTCTCCACTTTGAATAGCATTGTTTTATCCTGATCTAGTAATATAATGAAACACAAGTGACTCCAGATAATTTTTTTTTGCATTGTCCAAAACCAATTGATCCTTGAAACAGACAGGATGCACACTTCACTTTCACATTTACCCATACACACTTCCATAGCAGTTTTTTGCATGTATTTACTTTGCAGTGTTCAGGTTTTCCAATAAGTTTTTGTTGCAGTTATTTTATTCCTATAACCCGATAACACAATAATTAATATGCTTACATTGAAGTATACAATAAATAGGTAATTGACAGAGCATTAACTATATTGGAGCCTCATGCTTGTGGTGATATATGCCCCCACAAGCTCAGGCATCCTACCTGACCTTGGGCACTGTATTTTCAATACTCTGTTAATAACTTATCTAAATACGATAGTTTCCATTGTGTTCTTTTTCTCAAGAGATGAATAAGTATGTTGTATCTTCCATTTATTTCAATCCTTGTCAACTTATTATTAATTTCTTGTTTTGATCTAATATAGTGTGCTTTATAAAAAAGACTAGGTAAATTATGAGCGTAAAAGTTTGGGGAAAAAAATATAACATAACTGCTTATGAAATATTTTGACCTGTATCTGAGAGCTATTAGTGGTGGTGGTTAGGATATTATTGATATAAAACAAAGCATTGGTATGTGTTGCTTTGCTTCAGTTTTCAAAAAGTAAACCAGTCTATGTTATTTGATCATATACGAGTCATGTCAGTCTCCACTGAGAGTAGACCCAGATCTGACCCCACAAATAATAAAAAACTCTTGAGCTCAGATCTTTGTTTCCAGCCAATCACAAAGGACATTACTTTTGAAAAGTCATTTCTAATTGCATGATAAAGGAAACCCTCTCTGGGACTCATATGCAGAATATTACCATATATATTCAAATATACATTAAATCAAATGCATAGACCCAGATCTGCTATTACATTATCTACCTAGGGATTTGGGTTTAATACAGTTTGTTAGGAGCAATCAGTAGAACAAACAATGGAGACTCTGATCTGCTGATGCACTGTATGATATCAGATCAGGGTCTATGTTGTTTGAAAGTGGACCTGACTTATAAGCGAGTATATATGGTATAAACTGGCAGAGAAGAGTCTGTTTATGTTGTTCACACTGTCCAAGTCTTGAAGCAAACAGTAGCAACCCTGACTGTCCAGTGATTCATCTGATAGCAGGTCTGGTTTAGGGTTGTTCGCATTTGGTACCACTTATAAGTTGAGTCAAACTGCAAACAACAAAGATCCTGATCAGACATGGTATAATGCACCTGCAGATCAGAGTCTATATTTTTTGTTCTACTGGTTACTCCTAACAAATTGCACGGACCCACAGTTTGCAAAGACCCAGATCTGCCGGCACATTATTAGATCTGGGTCTGTGCAGTTTGCATTTGGACTCAACTTATAAGCAGATATATATACGGAAATACATTGATCAACACATTATCAGAACAAAATTTAATTACAAGTTTGTCTTTATTTCATATAGCTGCTGTACTGCCTGAATACCAAACTCCCAGGTGTAAGTCATATAGCCTTCAGCCATGACAAACCTTGTGCCAGGGTCACTGTTCCATACTCCAGGACTGAACCGGAATTTCACCCCTACCCCAAATACTGTCACACCAAAGGACCTTGACAAGATATATGCAAGGTAAACTTGTATTTCATAGATATACTTTGTTCCCTCAGAATAAAACTGTTAACAGGAAACATGAATGTGACCCACATTATAAGTGAGGGAACCTTATAGCGAGGGTTGTTCCAAAAAGACTATATCCTAATAGTGTAACACACAAAAAGAGTATTTAATGATGATAAATCACTTCATAACTGGTTCTCATAAATCATAAACTAAAATAAAGCAACATAATGTGGATAATGATTACAAAAAAAATTAAGTGTTATAGTGATAAAATTACTATTTTAAATAGTTTTCAAAGAAATTATTATGCATAATATGAGTTATGGGAATATATCAATCAAACTGATGAAACATACATGTTGCCTCATTCTACATTTAAAAACAAAACAAAACTACCACCCTCACCCCCTTTAAAAAGAAAACTACATTGTTTTCTCACACTAAATTCATCTGTCTACTGCTGCTGCTCCTGCAAGATGGCTATATATAGTCAGGCCCTAAAAATATGTTTTTCCTGTCAGCTAACCAACCCTGTTTCTAATTGTTGACCCTAGCACTTTTTCCCCATGGCAAAAAAGTCACATTAAATATATCTAATGTTTTTAAAAAAACCAGTCTATCTAAATTTTAAAATCAGTGCAATAGGAAATACACATATTTATTTTGTTTACCTCAGGGATCCCATTTAACTGGTCAATTATAGAATAAGAATGAGTCAGCAGTCCACTGAGATCACTGGTAGGAAGTACTCATGGACTATAGCGCCAGATAAGTAAGACATTTGCATATTTTACACAAAGAAATTGACTATAACACTTGAAAAACTACTTAATGCATTCAAATTATGCATGATAATTTTGCGTTTAGAATTTAGTCCAAATTTCTTAGTGTACTGCTCTTGCCGTAAGCAGAGTCCATCTTTTTAAGATGACACATTCAAGCAATATAGACTATGCTATCAGAACAAGTTTTGAATTTTGTCTGCATGTTTGGAATAATAGTACTTGATCATTGTCAGGATGCTCAATAAACCAGAACATACCATGCACACTGAATTAGTCGGGGCCTTGATTGGCTGGGTGGTCTAAAGTGCTCACTGTTATGAATCACTGCCATATCACCTCTGTCTGCATGGGTTCGAGTCTCAGGCTCAGCCAGTGTGAGAAAGCTTGCTGGTAGCTTCTCGTGGATTGGTGGTTCTTTCTGGGGTTTTACCAGGTATTTCCTCCACCATAAATACTGGCCGCCAAGTAAAATGGTGTAGACCCTATAATAACAACAACTGAATTAGTCTGAGTCACAATCCTAATGAGACAGTTTCTTTAATACCTTGTGCATGAATAATGTTTCGATGAATACAGTGCGGCTTTGTACCACAGTACCCAACTGAATGACCAGGAAGTAAATTACTCAGTGTATTACATGCTTACCGTTCCTACTTGCATATAAGTTGAGGCCAGCTGATAACAATAAAGACCCTAACCTACTGTTACGTAATGCATTGACAGATCTGGGAACAGCTGCCTCACTTGGCGTTCAGCATTAAGAGGTTAGTGTTAGGACTGGTCGGCCTGGTGTCAGGATAATGTGACTGGGTGGGACATCATGTTACATGTCTGTGGCATGATGCCCCAGTGCTAGACATCACTATAAACTGCCACATTGCAGTCATCGTAGCGATATGACTGAAAAATTGTTAAAGCTACGTTTAAACAAAAAATCACATCACATCACATCACAGATCTGGGTCTATGATTTTTTTCTACTGATTGCTCTTAACAGACTGCATATACACAGATCTGCAGGTACATTATTTGTTGGCAGATCTGAATCCGTAGTTTGCAGTTGGACTTGACTACTAAGGAAGTATATATGGTATATGGAAGTCGTTGAGTTAATATTTTTAATAAGTTGATTGAAAAAATTTCTGCTACACTATTTTGTATTCTTAAAATGTCGCAGGTAGGAGGGTGGTATGGTCTCTTTATGGTGAAGAGATCTAAATTCAGAATACGTTTAGTGAAAGATTGATGACCCCAAAACCTTTGCATAATGTCCATAGCAGACCTGGTACTACAGAGATACTCAGAGAACCAGGATGTGTGCCACAGAGTAGATCATATAGACAGGAAAAAGTCACTCAATGTGCTTTGGGCAATTCATTCCTTGGATCTATGTGTATTACATGTATATAAAAAGTATTTCAGCCTGCAGACATCTGTTATCCAAACAGCATGCATCATATATATGTATATATATATATATATATATATATATATATATATATATATATATATATATATATATATATATATATATATATATATATATATATATATATATATATATTCACAACATCCAGCTTAAAGATTGAAAAAATAGAGTTTCAAATTGAAATAAAAGGGTTAAAGGCCCTAAGTGTATATCATGGTGAAGTTGCAGATGACATGACCAAACTTTTACCAACAGATGTATCTACTATACGTAGGTGACTAATTCAGCCCCCAGTCATGCATGTGTCACAAGATATCTTGCTGAATAATTTAAATGGATATTTTGTGTGTCCATTGCTATGTCTGGCATGTTGATAGATATTCCATACCTCATTTAGTGAAGATTGACAGCATGTCATTGCACTATACTCATGTCCATGATATGCAAAGAGCTCCCATTACAAAACAAAATTTAACAATATTTTCCCATCATCAAATTATTGTGTATTCATTGTAACAACATGCCAGTAATATTTTCAGGATTTGCTTTTTGCAGTATATTATTGAGCAAAATTTAATGCAATTGAATATAATTTTCATGAAATTTGATCTTTCAAAAATTTGTTTAAAAATGTTTTCAATAAGGCTGGATTATGTGCTTCTTTACAGTAAAGCCCATGTTTCAAAGAAAAAAATGAAAAAGATGGCCATTTGAAGCAACCTTAAAGAAACTTGATAAAACTGATCTCACGAAAAAATGGTAGTTTTGCTACTCACTACCTTTTTCAATGTCAAGCCCTTTTTGAAAATGAACCCTTTTTATTTATAATTCATGAAGATAGCTGGAGGAATTGCATCAGCTGTGAATGTATTACATAAATTTGACGACATCTCCAATAAATAAAATTAGTCATAAAAGTTCAGTCTGTCCTAAATGCTTAAAAACGTGCTATGAACATAATAATTCTAAGGGACAAAGTAGAAATAATAAATATACCCTAAAACTGATATTATTTTAAAATCCAACAGATGTAAATTATCATATTCATAATTTTTTTCAGGTGACAGAGTTGTATGTGTTACTCCTGTGTTTTAATGTTTTTTGAGAGTATTGTTTAATTGGGAATGCAGGATGCTTATACATGCATATTTGTCAATATTTTTTATAGGGTTACAAACAGTTACACATATTACTTGTTGTGCAAAAGATCTTTGCTTAAATAAAGCAATGAAGTTGGTCTTTTTGTTTTCAGCTGGTCATGAATGAGAAGAGTGTATTATACAATGGTCTGTCGTCAGTGTGTTGCCTCCTTGTTAGCATAGGTTTGTTATTGAGTCTTCTCCTTATCTACCAGAGGATTGCCATGAAACTTATTTATTATGAAATTTATTCCACTGTAATTGTGTCCTTTTCATATTCAACTGGCCATAATGGTCGCCATCTTGAAAATCTTGTCATCATTGCTTTTCAGGAACATTCTTGTACTCGCTTATATGATCAGTCCAACTGCAAAGTGCACAAACCAAGCTCTACCATTGCATAGTGTGGTGGCAGAGCTGGGTCCATGCAGTTTGTTAGGATTAATCAGTGGAATAAAAAAGATAGACCCTGATCTGCATGTGCATTATGCTACAGCAGGTCAGGATCTTTGTTGTTTGCAGTGTTTACTTCACTTATAAGTTAGTATATATGGTAATTTATCCAAACTTTTTCAGACCTTGTAAAGGTCTGGACTTCCATGGGTAACAGTCTGTAATGTTGTTTCATGGGTAACAATCTGTAATGTTGTTTCATGGGTAACAATCTGTAATGTTGTTTCATGGGTAACAATATATACAGTAATACCTCGAACATTCACAAGGTTAGGTTCCAGAACCAGTCGCGGATCAGGAGGAATCGCGAATGTTTGGTACGAGTCACTAAAAATGCTAATAAATGCTTATTACTAGGGTTTAAACCCTAAATATGACCCAAATCATGCTCCCAAAGCACTTTAATTTCATTTAAAAGTTAGCTTAATACATTACCCTTAAAAAGAGAAATAAATGGTTGACGTAAAAATAGAGTACAGTATCGCCTAATGGGTATTTGCCACACTAGCGCATTTACAGTACGGTACATGTATACTAATATTACCCCTAAACTAATTCATTGGCTGCCGTTTTCTTTTGCACTCACAGTAAGGTAAAACCAAGTAATGAATGGGACTGTAAACTAAATGACTGACATTTTCTTTGTCATTGTCAGAAAGGTAAACTAGGTAAACTTCATATGTCACACAAGTCATATAACAAAGGTACAATTCAATAAAATAAAGAAAACATGTACGTAGAGGGTACCAATGAAAATTTCGCGAATCCAGAAACACGAATGCAGGAGGTATTACTGTAATGTTGTTTCATGGGTAACAATATGTAATGTTGCTTCATGGGTAACAATCTGTAATGTTGTTTTATGGGTAACAATATGTAATGTTGCTTCATGGGTAACAATATGTAATGTTGTTTCATGGGTAACAATCTGTAATGTTGTTTCATGGGTAACAATATGTAATGTTGTTTCATGGGTAACAATATGTAATGTTGCTTCATGGGTAACAATCTGTAATGTTGTTTTATGGGTAACAATATGTAATGTTGCTTCATAGGTAACAATCTGTAATGTTGTTTCATGTTTTTCCAATCTTTTACAGATTGGATGAAATAATTTTAAAGCTTTAAAACTTGGATAATATTTTGCAAGAATAAGGCTAAAGTTTCACATATAGACATTTTTAAGTACATGTATTGATGCCAGTTAATATACAGACTTATAAATTTGCTTCAGAATTATACTGCAGTTTTAATTGAATTCAGTTTGGAGAGACTTTAGTTGATGACTAAATCATTCTCAGCAAAGATAATACAGTTTTATCTGTCCCAAAAAAGTAGACTGGTTTCTCTATGATCTTTCCTTTTGGTTAAATGTATGGTCAACATATTGACCAGGCTGGATTACTTCAGAAGTATTGGGTGCTATTAAAACAAGAGACAACTTGAAAGCTTCAGGAAGTGAAGAGCATAACATTGGGAGAAATAAAATGGCAAATAACACATAATCAAAAGGACATTGATCCAATAAGAACATCCCTACAACAATTTGAAGACTATTTAATGAATTATGAGGTAGAAAATCTAAGAACAAGATTGATATTCCATCTCTAAACATTGATGGTGTATACAAAAATGACCATTTACAAATTGCAAATTGGTTTAATGACTTTTTTGTTCTTTTTAAAGAACCTAAAGTTCTATCAGATGGCTCACATCTCTGAAGATATTGTGTAGAAAGTTTATCAGAAGATGATGTTTGAAATTTTTGAAGTAAGCTGAACTTTTGTTTTAAAATATCTGCTGAACATTAACATTACTAAAGTAACTGAATGTGGTTTTCAAGAACAAAATTCTTGGTATTCTTGTTGACAGTAATTTACTTTGGTCTGATGACATAAGTCTCATTACAAATTTACTTTGGTCTGATGACATAAGTCTCATTACAAATTTACTTTGGTCTGATCACATAAGTCTTATTACAAATTAAACAGTAATTTACATTGGTCTGATGACATAAGTCTCATTACAAATTTACTTTGGTCTGATGACATAAGTCTCATTACAAATTAAACAGTAATTTACATTGGTCTGATGACATAAGTCTCGTTACAGATTTACTTTGGTCTGATCGTATAAGTCTCATTACAAATTAAACAGTAATTTACATTGGTCTGATCACATGTCTCATTACAAATTTACTTTGGTCCGATCACATAAGTCTCATTACAAATTAAACAGTAATTTACATTGGTCTGATCACATAAGTCTCATTACAAATTTACTTTGGTCTGATCACAAGTCTCATTACAAATTAAGAAACTCTTATATTTGGTCTGATCACATAAGTCTCATTACAAATTTACTTTGGTCTGATCACATAAGTCTTATTACAAATTAAACAAACACCTATCTTTGGCTAAAAAAAGTGTTTCATTCCAAAACAGTTCAGTGTCACTTTTTTCAAGAGTTACATTCGGCCCTAATTTGACTACTGTAGTATCATATGGGTAAATACTTCTGGTATATTTTGGCTGCAAAAACAAGCCTGTATAATAATACTAGACAGGCAACCTGTAATTGTTAAGAAGACAGTGGATTCTTTAAACATCTTATCTTTTCAAGAACAGCTTCACCTAGTGGAAAACCAAAATCATGTATAAAGTTTTTGTTAAGTCTGCTCCATTTTACTTGAGAAATTCCAAAACCAAAGAAACAATTATTTAAAAACAGTTTTCAGTACTCTGAGGCTTTTATATGGAATATATCCCAAAAGAAATCAAGGAATCTTACTGCATATCAGCTTTTACCATGGATAAATTAAATGGATGAAATCTAAATCTTAATTAATACCACATGACTTATCCACTACCTCCAGCTACTTTTTGTATATAAATATATGTTGGTATGTGTTATGGAGAAGTTTAACTTGGTCTAGTGAACACCGATAGTAACTTAATCTGTTAGTGTTTACAATTTACCTGTAGAATTAACTAGTATGGATCTGTAATTTCTATTTACATGACTAATGTACCTATATGAAGATGTATGTGTGAGATGGGTTTTGATTAATTGAACTCTGAATATATATGTAAATAGGTCTCAGAGGGCCTCATGGCAGATTAGTTTAGTTTTGTAACAAAAAGAGTTACCCTCATGAAAAAAGCCTTTATTATTATTATTATTATTATTATTATTAACAATAATTTAAATGAACAAGTATCAGCCTGCTTTAAAAATGTGAGAAACATACATCATTCTTTAATCATCCTCAGCTGTGTGTAATTCCAAAATTATTTTACTTTACTCTTTAAACTTTAAATATTTGTGTAAGCAAATAAGTACTGTGATCTTTGTATGAAAACGATGTACACTTAAGTTGCAATTAAGCAAGAATAACACAAATATATTAAAAAACTATTACCTTCTCTTGCATTTCATGACCATCATTTTCAGAGTATTTTTTTAGTGTTGTTTCACATATGACCATCAAGCTCTAAGCATTGTTTGTTGTTAGCTGAAGATCATGTTAGCTTAATACTGATATTTGACTAAGGGTAATAAAATTAATAATACTGATATTTGACTAAGGGTCAAAATTAATACCGATATTAGACTAAATGACAATAAAATTAATAATACTGATATTTGACTAAGGGTGAATAACATTAATAATGTTGATATTTGATTAAGGGTCAATAAAATTGATAATGTTGATATTTGATTAAGGGTGAATAAAATTAATAATGCTGATATTTGATTAAGGGTCAATACAATTAATAATACAGATATTTGACTAAGGGTTAATAAAATTAATACTGATATTGACTAAATGACAATAAAATTAATAATACATGTACTGATATTTGACTAAGTGTATACTAATATTTGACTAAGGGTCAATAAAATTAATAATACTGATGATTGACTAAGACTAAAAAAATTAATAATATGTGTACTGATATTTGACTAAGGATCAATCAAATTAATAATACTGATAATTGACTAAAGATCAGTAACATTAATAATACTGATAATTGACAAGGGGTCAATAAAATTAATACTGATATTTGACTAAGGGTCAAGCAAATTAATAATACTGATAATTGACTAAGGGTCAGTAAAATTAATAATACTGATATTTGACTAAGGGTCAATAAAATTAATAATACTGAAATTTGACTAAGTGTGTACTAATATTTGACTAAGTCCCAATAAAATTAATGCTGATAATCGACAAAGGGTAAATAAATTAAAAATACTGATAGTTGACTAAGGGACAATGAAATTATTAATACTGATAATTGACTAAGGATCAATAAAATTAATAATACTGATGATTGACTTAGGGTCATAAAATTAGCAATGTTGCTGCATCTTCCAAACTTATTATAGCATGTTGTATTTAGATTTTTGATATGACTTTTTCATACAGATGGTATATGACTTCTTCATATAGATGGTATATGGCTTTTTCATACAGATGGTGAACTTGATATAGCCTTTTCATACAGATGTGGTATATTAGATATGACTTTTTCATACAAATGGTATATCTTTGGAACTCCTGTTAACAAAAAATGCTATTACACTATATACATGTGATTGCTTTTAAGTTGAGTCCAGCTGCAAACTACACCTGTATACATGAAGATAAGGTATTACATAATGCACCTACACATCTAGGTATATGAAGTTTGTTAGGAGTAATCATTATGCAGACACCATAGACCCCAATACTGGTGCATTAATTATGTGATGGCAGATCAGGATCTATGTTCTTTGCAGTTGGACTGGACTTATAAGCAACTATTTATGGTATTTGCTTTTATATCTCACAACTTTATCGTAATCCTTGAGTCTATCTGTCTATCCATCCATCTATCTGGCACAGTCTTTTTAGGACAACTATTCCTGCACTTATTTGATAGATTGCACTGAAATTTGGTAAATGTTATTGTGTTATTGTCATCACAATAAGATGTGTATATATATATATATATATATATATATATATATATATATATATATATATATATATATATATATATATATATATATATATATATATATATATATATAAAGAGAGAGAGAGAGAGAGAAATCACTTTGCTCCCACAGTTTTTATTAGAGTTCTTGCCCTTTTTTTCCTGCAGCTGAATCCAGTGTTGGACAGAATCTTTTAAATGCAACTTCTCTTGCATTTTTTTGTATAGATTGCTGTGAAACATGGTAATATATATTATGGTCGTCATTTAAAGTTGCATATGTTGTCAAATCTTTGTTGCTTTTTTTTACTTTTGTCAGAGTTATTGCCCTTTCAGATGTAGCACTGGATGTAATGTATGACAAAGTTGTTAATTCAACTACCCTTGAAATTTTGAGTAGATTGCTGTGAAACTTAGAATGTTATAGTCATCATCAAAAGATAGGCATGTTGATCTTCATTGTACTGACACCATTTTCACATGAATTATGTCCATTCATTTTTTACTGTAGACTCATCTACATTAAGGGGTATTGGTTGTTATGAAAGTGGCAGTGGTTTATTTAGGTGAGAAAGGGATCCACTGGATGAATGTCAGACTACTCATCCAAGGGCCATGGGTTTGATACACATCTGGGCTTGCCCACATTGGCCACCATGCTGTGTCCTTGGGAAAGGCACTTATCTCCCTTTTCTTTGCTATTGTATAGCTATTAATTTGTAAAAGCATTGTTTAAACTAACAAAAACAAGACATTATGTGAACATATTGCTCACCACTCATCTAGTTTCTTTTGCACTTAAGAACAGTAGCTATCAATGAATAGTGTTGAAAGCAAACAATGGGTAGCCATTAGCGATTTGTACTAAAGTGTAAATATTAATATGTAAAGGTAATGTCTTCAGTTCAGTGCTCATTTACATTTTTTTAAACATGAAAAGTCTATAGCTTAATGCATATTTTGTGCAATGGCTGGTGGACCAGCTTTGTGCTTATTTTATTAAAAATTATTGACACTTTATTATTGTTTATAAAGAATTATGATGTTTGAACAATCTAAACCTTGATCAGCTCAAAAGCCTAAAGGACTTTCCATACTTGGCACTTTATGAATCATATACAGTAATACCCAGTGATAAGGTTTATGACTTTATATCTGTCAAGACTCCTTGGGCATTTAAGCATATTGATTCTAGTAATGAAACACTCATCCAGTTGTGACTAAGGCAAATATGTTGATTCCCTAAAACACATTTCAACTTTCATTACTCATTCACAGACTCTTATCGCAGAATATTTGTCACCATAGCAGTAGATTCTTGCTGGTTATTGCTCTGGTACTTGTATAAACAGAGAAATTCATTTATGTGTAAATACTATGGGACAAAAAAACATACTTTTAAGGTAAGGGATTTTTTTTTTTTGCCTGCCAGAAGGCAGAACATATAATGCAGTGATATTTATCTCTCTTGCCATCTGTCACTTGTATCTGGTTTCTGAAAAATCATTTTAACTCTAGATCATGTACCTCAACCAAGCTTTGTGGATGACTTTGGCTATTAGAAGAATTAAGTGAAGCATTACTTTTGGGGTCAAAATTTTAATGGTATTGTCACAGTGATTCAAAGATAAAGTTTGTTTTGAAATAAAAACTTTAGTTCTAAACCACCTGTATTGACCATCCTTTGTGTATGGCTTTCACTTCAAATAAGAAAGATATTTTGTATTTTGGGTCAAAATTAAGGTCACATTGACTCAAAAACAAAAAAGTTTCCTCTCAATAAATTATAAATTAAATGACCACAATCTGTAGATGGCTTGTACTTGATACAAAAAACCCAAGTTTTTTGTGGTCAAGATGTCAGTCAATATAACTGACGGAAATAAGAGGACAAAGTTAAACTCATTAAATAAATTTAACAGTTGACTATATGAAGGCACCAATGATGACTTACTATTATAAGAAGTTGTTTGGAGAGAAATATACATCTTTAAGATTAAGGTTACAATAGCCCAAATTAAGACAATTACCTTTTTGCATTATAAATTGTATAACTTGTATTCTACATGATCTTGTTTTTCACAAAGCTTCATAACTAGTTTACAATTAGGGATGGAAAGAAGTCTATTACACTTCAAGTTAAAAGGACAGAGTAAAGGTCACTGTCATGCAGTAGTCACCACTTTCCCGATGTGTCTGACCTGTTAGGTGTGGTCTGTCTGTGGTCCTGACCTATTGGGTCTCTCTGTCAACTTTGGGGTGAGGCGGGGACCAGTGGTATACTAATTAAACACTAAGTCATATTGTAATCTACAGTTTATATCCATTATAGTTCTGTCCACCTCTCCAAATTCTACACTAATATTTATCTACATTGTTTATCACTATATTTGTCCACTCAGAATATCTGTCTATCACTATATTATGTCTATTAGGTATCCTTTCTCTTAACTCCCCATCTTGTATATCTCTGTCTGATTCTTATTTCCAATTACATCTTATCTCTGCTGTCCCTTTTTCTTCCTCTGCCCTCTTTCTGAAATCCAAAAACTTTACTTGCTATTGATATGTTCTCACACCCAACTTACATTAGTTTCTATGATGCTGACCCAGTTACCCAGATTTATCATTGCTTCCTTCACATCCATCTCTGAAATTCCCATATTCACCCCACCACCACATATTACTAGTTAGAAACCTGATATTAGCACTGCTATATATTTGACTTTTTCCCCACACTAAAATCCCTTTTGTCATATGTATTTAATGAATCCCTTTGGTCATATTTGTTTGTATAAAATCCTATTAATACATGTGAGGGCATGCAGTGAGCTGAGTTTATAATAATAAGCAATCATTCAGTTTTTGATGTTTTATATTACAGTAGAAGATTTGTGTTTACAAGAATCGGATTTATTCAGATTGTTTTTCTTATATAACCTTCATGTGCTATGAATATCATATTGTAAAACCTTCACCACACTTTAGTGCAACATCATGGAGTTATGCAAATTTAGGCCATAACATCATGTGATAAATTAAATCTTAAATTTGTGCACATTTTATATGATTTGTATGAAACTCATTGGACACTGCAATATGAAACTTGTTGTAAATTAAGCTTGTGGCATTAATATGATACAACTCATTTCATATGTGCCATATCAAACGAATCATTTATGTAATATTTTTGATATTTGTACGAGATATATTTCCTATAAGCTAAAAGATTTTTGTAAAATATATACACAATTCTAACTTTATTTTCTGAATTTAGTGTTGTTAAGCTGTGGCACCATATAATATACCTATAAATCTGTCTTGATAAGAAAATGTTTTGGTCTGATGGTTTTTATCAAGACATGTAGTGTATACTCGCTTATAGGACAGGCCCAACTGCTAATTACAAAGACCCAGATTTGCTGTCACATGATTTACTTACAGATCTGGCTTTATGCAGTTTTATCAGCAGTAATCAGTAGAACAAACAACATAGACACTAATCTACTGACACATAATGCAACAGCAGATCAGGGACTAAACTGTTTGCTGTTTGTCTCAACTTACAGGTGAGTATATAGGGCATGTTGGTCTGAAGATTGTTATTAAGAGAGTTTTATTGGTCTCCCCTAAGCAAGAAGACATAACTCTGGACCTACAATGGCACTTAAGGGCAAGAATTGTGGATCATTGAATCATATATGTTGATACTCACAATTCTTATGAATGCATATTTTTATCACTTAAACAAATCTTCGATTCCAATGTACTGAAATGACCTTGCATGTGCATAACTATATGAACAGGTGTAGTGGAATTATACCCCCTTTTAAGTTGGTTCTAAATGCAAACAACATAGACCTTGAACTTCCATTATATAATGTGTCCACTGATCAGAGTTTATGCTGTTTTGTTTCTACAGATTAATCCTAATAAACTGCATAGACCCAGATCTGTTGGTGCATTATGCAATGGCAGATCTGGATTTATGCAGTATCCAGTTGGATTGGATTATATGTGAATATATATGGTATTCATACAGACAGATGTTGTGCACCAATATATAAAGTATTTAAAATGTGCATAGCTTGCACTAATCTTAAGATGAATTCATGAACAGAATCATGATACATGTACATGGCTAAAAATAAGCTGGGAATTATTACAGTGCTCCATCTGTATAGAGTATTATATATATATATATATATATATATATATATATATATATATATATATATATATATATATATATATATATATATATATATATGACCATATTTCAGTGCTCCATCTGTACAGATTATTACATGTAGAAGATCATATTTCATTGCTTCGTCTGTACAGAGTATTATACAATGAGGACTATATTTCCATGCTCCATCTGTACAGAGTATTGTACAGTGAAGACCATATTTCAATATTTCAGCTGTGCAGATTATTACATTCAGATGACCTTACTTCATTGCTTCATCTGTGCAGATTATTACATTCAGAAGATCATATTTCAATGCTTCATCTGTACCAAGTATTATACAGTGAGGACCTTACTTCAATGCTTCATCTTTACTACATATAGACACCATACTTCATAGCTTCATCTGTTCAGATTATTACATTCAGAAGACCATATTTCAGAACTCTGTCTGTACAGAGTATTACATACAGTGGACCATATCTCAGTGCTCCGTCTGTACTGATTTTTACCTAAGGTGCACATTGCTCAATCTGCACAGAGTATTGTATATGGGAATCATTGCATCATTTGTACAGCGTATTACATATGAGACTAATTGCTCAATCTGCACAGAGTATTATACAATGAGGACAATATCTAAATGCCCCATTGCATATAGAGGGACATATTTCATTGATCCATCTGTACAGATTATTACTTCATAAAAAACATATCTCAATGCTCCAGCTGTACAGAATAGTACATAGAGGACCATATTTCAATGCTCCATCTGTACATAATATTACATACAGAGGACCATATTTCAGTGTTCCTTCTGTACAGAATATTACAGAGAGGACCATATTTCAATGATCCATCTGTACAGAATATTACAGACAGAGGACCATATTTCAGTGTTCCTTCTGTACAGAATATTACATAGAAGACCCTATTTCAATGCTCCATCTGTACAGAATATTACATACAGAGGACCATATTTCAGTGTTCCTTTGGTACAGAATATTACATAGAGGACCATATTTCAATGTTCCATCTGTACAGAATATTACATACAAAGGACCATATTCCAGTGTTCCTTCTGTACAGAATATTACATAGAGGACCATATTTCAATGCTCCATCTGTAAAGAATATTACATACAGAGGACCATATTTCAGTGTTCCTTCTGTACAGAATATTACATAGAGGACCATATGTCAATGCTCCATCTGTACAGAATATTACATACAGAGGATCATATTTCAGTGTTCCTTCTGTACAGAGTATTACATAGAAGACCATATTTCAGTGCTCCATCTGTACAGAATATTACATACAGAGGACCATATTTCAGTGTTCCTTTGGTACAGAATATTACATAGAGGACCATATTTCAATGCTCCACCTGTACAGAATATTACATACAGAGGACCATATTTCAGTGTTCCTTCTGTACAGAATATTACATAGAGGACCATATTTCAATGCTCCATCTGTTTAGAATATTACATACAGAGGACCATATTTCAGTGTTCCTTCTGTACAGAATATTACATAGAGGACCATATTTCAATGCTCCATCTGTACAGAATATTACATACAGAGGACCATATTTCAGTGTTCCTTTGGTACAGAATATTACACAGAAGACCATATTTGAATGCTCCATCTGTACAGAATATTACATACAGAGGACATATTTCAGTGTTCCTTCTGTACAGAATATTACATAGAGGACCATATTTTAATGCTCCATCTGTACAGAATATTAAATACAGAGGACCATATTTCAGTGTTCCTTCAGTACAGAATATTACATAGAGGACCATATTTCAATGTTTCATCTGTACAGAATATCACCTAGAGAACCATATTTCAGTGTTCCATCTGTAATGAATATTACATAGAGGACCATATTTCAATGCACAGAAGATCTTGGATAAGTGCTCATTTAAAATTTTTGGGTTGTTTATGTTGGTTGTTATTGGCATATTTAACACATTGTTGGCTATGTCATGCTGAGGAAATGCGAGCTAACCTTTCCCAAGGACACACTGAAGCAGCCAGTTCTGGCTGGCCTGGGTGAGTATCAAACCCAGACAATTGGATTAAATGTATGGAAAGAGTTTAAGACATCACTTTCTCACTTTAAGGCTTATAAATTATGACACAGTTTCTGTTATAAGGCTGGTATATTCATATGATTTCATTTAAGTGGTGGTAAAATTATATGTATAATGAACTTCATTGTAAGGTGGTCTCACTATAAGGTGGTATACTTCATTGCTTTCAAGGGTAGCATCATAACGAGGGAGTACTATTCTTTATAAGGTAGTCTGACTCCAATGCTTTATACTCTATGGTGACAATGAACAGTGTCATAATGAGGAAGTACAGTATCATGTACATGTTCGTTTTTATAAGATAGTGTCATGATAAGACACTGCACTCAATGGTTCCAAAGATGTTGTCATTATAAGACACTACACTCAGTGGTTCCAAAGATGGTGTCATTATAAGACACTACACTCAGTGGTTCCAAAGATGGTGTCATTATAAGACACTACACTCAGTGGTTCCAAAGATGGTGTCATTATAAGACACTACACTCAGTGGTTCCAAAGATGGTGTCATTATAAGACACTACACTCAGTGGTTCCAAAGATGGTGTCATTATAAGACACTACACTCAGTGGTTCCAAAGATCAGTATCATAATGAGGCAGTACCGTAATTTATATCTTTTGTGACCCATGCCAACCAGAAGATTGAAATTATTCAAATGTTTGATAAATTTGATTTGGAAAGAGCATAAATGTAAAATTCATTTCATGACATTAAAAATACTATGGTACTGTTTCATTTAAAAGAAACTGTCTGTAGGAGTCTTACTTTATATTACCTGACAGCAAGACTGTTTTATAAGCATATGACACATAATTTTACTGTTGCATAATAAAATAGGATCCATGACTATACTTGCCTTATATGTAATAGGAAATGTACTATAATAAAGGGCCTTATCGTGAAGGAGTGATGTCCTTTTGTCCAATATAAAAACAACTAGTAAAGTATGTTGTATCAGGTTGCATTATGATTCCTTTAACGTAACACTTTGCAATTCATGGTGCACTGATATTGTTTAAAACACAAGGATGCAGTATTTAAAACTCTGACATCGGTCAAAAGATTTAGGGTATTGATTAGGTCATTTGATAATTCTAACCTCATATACATATATTTAAGCTCTCATATGGCTGTATGATGTAAAAATCAATTAAAAGATAGTAATACAGTTGTTGCTCATTATAATGCTGCATACATGAGCCACTGAGTATTGTCTTATAATGTATCCACCTTACAGTATAAAGTATTATCTCATTATAACACTGCCCATGGGACCTGTAGACTATACCACCTTATAGTGTGCCCACTTTATGATATAAAGTATTCCTTCATTATAAATTAGAGCTATAGACTATACCACCTTATATTATAGAGTATTCCCTCATTATAACACTGCCCATGGGAGCCTTAGAGCATACCACCTTATAGTGAAACTGCCATATAATGAAGTACATGATACATATAATTTTACTACCACCTAATAAAATGGAATCTATCACCCTTATCACAGGAATAACTTTTTAAGATCCCTTTAATGGCATTATAAAGAGGAAGCAGAGTATCAACTTTAGTAAAGTTAATTTTGGTGAATTCAATTATTTTTTTCAAATTCAAAGTATATACATAAACTGAGAAGTAAAATACATGCAAGATGGAGTTGATGATAAGTAGGTACTTAGTACGTTAGGTAGATAGTAAAAGAAAGGTTGTCACTATTGCAGATGCTATAGTAAATCTTCAAGCGAACAAGTTGCTTTAAATGCAGATGATACAAACATTGTTTAGGAGGAGTCCAAACTATTTCCACAGAAGATTCATTTTTCTTTGGGTCTTTAAATTTGCTGCTTGCATCAACCATAAAATCCATATTGGTACTCCGTGAAAAAAGAGTAATCATACCATCCAGGTGTTTAAGTTTAGGGTTAGGTTAGTAGATAACAAAATAGGTTGGTACCAAGGGAGGATGTGAAGTTGTTAGTTAGGTTGGTAGATGAGCATAGGTATGGAGGTAGGTAGGTACAGTAGCAAAGTAGAAAAGTGTGTAAGAAACTGTTGGGTAAGTAACATGTGCTATGTACAAATAGTTATAACCTTAAAGACAGGAATATGTCGATTCATTGTTACGCAGATAGATAAATGAGGATGAGATGCAGGTAACAATAATTACAAAGTACTTGCATAGATAAATGAGGTTGAGTGGTATGTGAAGATAATTATACAATACTTGCATAGATAAATGAGTTTGAGTGGCACATAAAGATAATTACACAATGCTTGCATACTGTAGATCAATGAGTTTGAGAGGCATGTGAAGATAATTACACAATACTTGCATAGATAAATGAGGTTGAGAGGCATGTGAAGATAATTACACAATACTTGCATATATAAATGAGGTTGAGAGGCATGTGAAGATAATTACAAAATACTTGCATACTGTAGATAAATTGGTTTGAGAGGCATGTGAAGATAGTTACACAATACTTGCATACTGTAGATAAATGAAGTTGAGAGGCAGTTAAAGAAAATTACTCGATATTTGCATAGATAAATGAAGTTAAGAAACTGCAGTAAAGAAAATTATATAAGACATTCATAGGTAAATGAGGTTGATATGCAGGTAAAGATAGTTAAGTAATAATTTGTAGAGAGGTAAAAGTTTTTAGGTAAATATACAATTTGACCAGAATCAGCCTTTTTTCTGGACACACTTTATTCTGTGTTTTGCACACAAGAAGGGTCAAATTTTGTTGCAAACAAAGAAGACCATAGTTCAGTTAAATTTGTTAAAAATATGTATTAGTTTTTATAGTATTAATAATTCAATGATAAACTCTGTTTAACTGTAGTCAATGTAAATGGTACTTAATTCACAAATGGATCACAATGCATAAATCAATGTTCTTTTTGAATGTGAAATTCTTTGTAAGTGAAGTTAGTGAACCATTTGTTGATAAAATATTTACCTAGGACTGAAAGTAAGCCAGAGTATTTTAATGTTTGTCTTTTCAGTGGGTGCAGTCATATGATAGACATGCTATTAGATAGGATTATATCCCCAATACCTAACCTTCACAGTTTTGTACACTTATGTATGTGAGAATCTGGAGCAGTAATTTATCATACATATAAGGGAACATAGTTGGCTTGTTTTTGAAGAGTTTCTTGTCAGTATATATATTGTAGGTAAAATAACATAGGTATGTGTATGAAACACTTATTAGAACATTAATCAGTCACATTCATACTAACAATGCTGACAGTACTTAATAAAAGTTAAAATTTCACAATATGCCACAAGTGATCATTATCTTATCTGCTGGTACTGTACATCAAAATTATGATATGTCATTCTATCTACTGGTAGTGTACATGAATATTACAATATGCCATTCTATATACTGGTACTATACATGAAAATTATGATATGTCATTCTATATACTGGTACTGTACATCAAAATTACAATATGCGATTCTATCTACTGGTACTGTACATGAAAATTACAACATGCCATTCTATCTACTGGTTCTGTGCACGAAAGTTATGATATGCCATTCTGTCTGCTTGTGCTATGCATGAAAATTATGATTTGCCATTTTATTTTGGTGCTGTACATGAAAATTATAGTATGCTATCAGTCAACACCATCCTATCTACCAGTACATGGTATGAAAATTACAATATGCCATTTGTATTTGTGTGATTTAGAATTTTAATGTAGCCTTAACAATTTTTCAGTATATTGTTACAATCTCTGCAGTGTGGCAGTTTATAGTGATGTCTAGCACTGGGGCATCATGCTGCAGACATGTAGATTGTTGTTGTTGTTGTGGGGTTTAACGCCATTTTGCAGCACATGATAGGCTATACATGGCGGCCAGTATTAATGGTGGAGGAAGAACCAGAGAAAACCCCGGAAAGAACCACCGACCCACGAGAAGCTACTGGCAAGCTTTCTCACATACCCACACAGACATGTAGAATTATGTCCCACCCATTCACATTATCCTGAAACCTGAGGCTGACCAGCCCTAACACTAAGCTCTTAATGCTGAGTGACAAGCCAGGCAGCTGATAGTACCATTTTTATAAGTCTCTGATATGACTCGGCCGGAGTTTGAACCTGCGACTTCCCATATCCAAGGTGGATGCTCTAACTACTTAGGCCACTAGAGTGGCCACAATATGCCATTCTGTTTACCAGTACTGTATATTAAAATTGCAATATGCCATCAGTGATCAGTATTCTATCAACCAGTAGTGCAGGAAAATTTCAATATGCCATAAATGATCATTATCTTATTTATTGGTACTGAACGTGAAAATTAAAAATATGCCATTCTATTTGCTGGTATGGTACATGAAAATTAATTATATACTTTTATGTTTGCTGGTACTGTAAATGAAAATACATTATGCCATGAGTAATAATTATCCTATTGACTGGTACTGTACATGAAAACTACAATGTGCCATAAGTGATGATCATTATTCTGTCAAATGGTAATGTACATGAACATTACCATTATAGTATGGCATAAGTTATCAATAACATATCTACCAATACTGTACATGTAAATTACATTATGCCATAAGTGATTGTTATTCTATCGTCTGGTACTGTTCATGAAAATTTTAATTTGCCATGAGTGATTGTTATTTTATCTACTGGTACTGTACATTAAATTACAATATACCATAGGTGATTGTTACTTTATCTACTGGTACTGTACCGGTATATGAAAATTACAATATGCCATAGTTGACTGTTCTTCTATCTACTGGTACTGTATATGAAAATTACAATATGCCATAGGCAATTGTTATTTTATTTACTGGAACTGTACATGAAAATTACAATATGCCATAGGTGATTGCTATTTTATCTACTGGTACTGTACATTAAATTACAATATGCCATAGGTGATTGTTATTTTATCTACTGGTACTGTACCGGCATATGAAAATTACAATATGCCATAGTTGACTGTTCTTCTGTTCTACTGGTACTGTGTATGAAAATTACAATATGCCATAGGCAATTGTTATTTTATTTACTGGAACTGTACATGAAAATTACAATATACCATAGGTGATCGCTATTTTATCTACTGGTACTGTTCATGAAAATTATAATTTGCCACAAGTGATTGTTATTCTGTCTACTGGTACTGTACATGAAAATTACAATATGCCATATAGGTGATTGTTATTTTATCTGCTAGAACTGTACATGAAAATTACAATATGCCAATATAAGGTGATTAATATTTTATCTACTGGTACTGTACTGGTATATGAAAATTACAATATGCCATAGTTGATCATTATCCTATCTTCTGGTACTGTACATAAAAATTCATTAAGGAAAGTACATCCTATTGATCATTACATATATCAAGAGTCAAATAATAAAAACATTCAATATACAACTATTCCTTAAAGAACTGAAATAGATTCCTTGATCAGTTATTGAATCTTTGATGATGCTTTTGACATTACTGACATCCAACAAAGTCATGCTGCTTTTAGTTTTAAGAGAGTTAAGTGACCAGATAAACCCATTTAGTTGACAAGTGAGAGTTGAGCAACAGAATAAATCCATTTGGTTGACAAGTGGTATCTTGAATGCTGTTAAAACAATGATGGATTTAATAATTTAAAATATACTAACAACTTTGGATTACAGAAAAAGAATAAAGTATGTGATTCAAAAAGCAAGAAAAACTTACTATTCAAAAGAAATATCAGATGGTATTACCAAAAATAAACTTATAAAACACTGTAAACTTTCACTGATTTAAGAGGCAAGTCTGTAAACAAAAGCCCTGACAATTAGATATACCAGTGATGAAAATGGTAGCATTTAATAAGAACCTCTCCAGATTGCACATTCCTGAACTTGTGAAGTACATGAACAGCTTGTGGATCTCACAGCCCATACAAGATTCTCAGGTGAGGAACTAAATGAGCATATTTACTCAAAATTTAGTGAACAAAAGTCCTTGACCATACCTCAAGTCTCGAATTCATTTTTAAAAATTGGATAAACTTGATGTCAAAACAGCTGTTATAACAGGTGTGGGTAATATATTTGTAGAACATGAAGACAGACCAATGAAATTTAAGACAGAAACAGCTAGTGTTGTTCTTGATCACACATCAGCAACAGATTGCCTTTTAAAACTCTTGGGTGGCTTAACTTTGTCTGCAAAATCCTTAAAGTATTCTTCTGATAATCTTACAGGTAATAATATATAAATCAGAAAATGTACATACATATGAACTAAGATCCATCTCAAATATCAATTTATATTTAGTGAAACCAAATTTTGAATTTTATAAGAATAGTTTTGCTTGTCCTGGAGACAAACTTTGGAATTCTTTAGTCTACACCCAACATGCAGTCAGTTGACACATCATCGATTTTAGGAAGCATCTCAGTCAACATCTACAGAAACAATAATTTGTAGGATTTAGTGTTTTGAATTAATACTCTTCCTTAAAAGAATGTACATTAATTTATTCATCTGTAATGTCTTGTACAAGTTTAGTTGCTTGTCTTTCTGTTAATGCTGTGTTTATTCATCTTTAATGTCTTGTACGTATTTGATAGTAGTAGTACTGTATATACATGTACTCACTTACAAGTCAAGTCAAACTGCAGACAAGATCCTGATCTGGCATAACATAATGTACCTACAGATCATGGTCTATATTGTTTGACCCAGATCTACTGGCACAATATTTGATGGCAGATCTGGGTCAATGCAATTTGCAGTTGGACTCATAGGCTGCTTGTGTATGGTAGCAGCAGTAGAACATTTGTAAAGTTTTCTAGTTTAATAGCTTATTTCTCCAAACCACCTTGTAAGAATTGTACATTACATACATTATATATGTACAATTAATAAATAGCTCATAGAAAATAGTCATTGTTTGACATGGCCAGAAATTTGGATCTGCCTTTAGTCCTCTCAGCCCACGATCATGTGGTCCTCCCGTCATGATGTTACCGAACATAAAGAGACCTGTTTGATAAATGACCTAGTCTGGCACTGACAGTTGTTTGTTGACCAAATGAGGTTATTTAAGCAAAGCCATTATTATTTTTAATAATAATAATATTAATAATAATAATAATATTATTATTATTATTATTATTATTATTATTATTATTATTATTATTATTACTGTGTCATTATTGATGCAGTGTGTGATATTTTCTCAGAATATTTAGTATTGTAGTAAAAATGAATGAGTATTCATGATGTAATCTAATTGTTATTGACAATTTTGTTCATGGAATGGTACCTAATTATCGCCAAAATCTATTCAAAATGTGTGAAAACAAACATTATATAGAATTATGATCTGAGGTTCAAAATAATATTATTATTCATGAACCATAGACAGATCTTATGTGTTTAGGCATTAATAAAGAATAACAATACAAAGAGTGAAAACAACAAACTTTGAAAAATTTAACAAATAGTTTATTTCCCTGGAAGAAAATGTAAAAATGAAAAATTAAGAACTTATGGTTTTAATAAATCAAATCCAGAAATAATCCAATAATAATCCATGAATTAAATTTTAGAAGTCCTAGTAATGAAATGTTCTTTTGAATTCAAGTTCAAGTCCTGATGAAAATTCCAAAATGGATGGCGATGACGTATACTGTAGCTAGTATTGTGCTGTTGTGTCTACAGTTCTTTGTTGATTCACAAACAATATTCCGGTGTTTGAATTTCTGAATAAAACTCCTAGAAATGACTTTGTCCAAGAATTCTGTGTGTTGTGATGTGATTTGGATTTTTAACATAGCTTTAACAATTTTTCAGTCATATTGCTATGATGTCTGCAATGTGGCAGTTTATAGTGATGTCTAGCACTGGGGCATCATGCCGCAGACATGTAGCATCATGTCCCACCCAGTCACATTATCCTGACACCAGGCTGACCAGTCCTAACACTAACCTCTTAATGCTGAACGCCAAGCGAGGCAGCTGTTAGTACCATTTTTGTAAGTCGCTGGTATGACTCAGCAGGGGATCGAACCCACGACCTCCCGCATCCAAGGCAGGCACTCTAACCACTAGGCCACCAGCAAGAATTCTGTATGAGCACTCAAATATTTCCAGGAAAAAGAATTAATCCTTTAGAATCCAAATAATTTGAATAAAAAATTAAAATGCAACTCCAAACTGATCACAAACAAACACTTTCCAGCGTAAAGGCCCAACCAACTAATTTCTCTATAGGCAAATGTTATACAGTAAAAAAAGATGCAAAATAGATACCCGTATGAGGGTCACGTGATCACATTCCAGAACAGTTTAGAACAGTACAGCCTCGATATCACTATTATCATTCACACATTAAGAATGAATTAAAAAAAAGAAGTTGTTTACTTGATTCTCAATCAAGGCCAGGAACTAGGTCAGCAAAAAAGTACAAAGTTCTATTTTTAGGTGTTTTCAAATGAACAGTCAGGTCCAACTAATTTCTGGAAAAATATCAAATTCCTAGCACACAAAATTGGATTACTTTGACATGTAATGAAATTAAAATAAAAAGATTTTCAAACTTACAAACAATTAAATTAAATCAAATATAAATTAAATCAAATGTACATAACACAGAATTATTCAGATAATGTTTATATACTTTGTAACCATGGCCTGGAATTCTTTAATCTGCCATTAACTGTTAAGGCTGATTACAATTTGCAAGCATTAAGATACAAATATGGATGTACCATAATAGAACAGTTCTTGTTTTCTAATGTAGCATCTATACTCACTTATATGTCAGTTCCTACTGCAAACTGCACAGATCCAGAACTGCCATCTTATCATGTGCTGGCAGATCTGGACCAATTTATTTTTGTTATAAGTAATCAGTAAAACAAACAAAATATATCCTGATAAGTTTGTACATTATATGATGGCAGATCAGTGTCTATGTTGTGTGCAGTTCAACTGGTTTTTATAAGCGAGGATACACAGTATTCCTTTGGGCTGTTTGCTTATTCTATGACCTATATGTTTATATTCTAGGGTATTTCAATGGTTGTGTTACTTAAATATGTTTTTTAGTTTAAATATATGTACATACAGTACTGTCCATTGGAGCCATGGAGCTTACTGCTTTAAAGCAAGAATTCCTTCTAATGAAGTACATTATACATATAAATATAGCATCACATTATAAAATGGAATCCATAACCATACCTGCCTTAGTGTATTAGAGGGCCTTTAGGGTACAGAGATTTTAGTTAATGATGTTATCCACTTTAAATAAAAATTATTATTATTATTATTATTATTATTATTATTATTATTATTATACAAAATACATAACATGATGATCACAAGATTTTCAGCATTATTTAACTTAATAGTTCAGACAAAAGAAAAATAGAAAAAAATAAAGATGATTTTTTTTTATTTGAAAGAAAATCAGTACATGTAACATATCAATACTTCATTGCTTATAGTGCATTTGCATTATCATCATGGATGCTTTTTGTTAGGTTCAGTGTAATTTCAGGCTAAACAGTTTTATGTCATTGTTATGTGTGCTACAGTTCATTGTTGATCAGTTCATATAAAAAACTTGTATACATCCCAGTATGACACCTATGGGCAGAAAAACATTTGTAAGACTGACATAACCATGAATCATGCATCACAGATTGAGATCAAAGGAAATAAATTGGATAGCACAATTAGTCGCAAAACATAAATTTTTAAATTTTAGTAAAATTTATTACATTACAGAAATCCACTCAACACACCCCCTGTGCAGTAAATTTGTCAATATGTCATAAAAGTCTATAAATGTATTGATAAAATGCATAAAGTGGTAATAAAAATTAGAATGAATAAAGTGTTATATTACTTATTTCATATGTTTATGGTCAGAACAAAATTAGGAAATGTTATTGACATTGCATAGACAGACATATTATGTCACATGATTCCCAACAGTAGAGGAAGCCATGGTGATCTAAGTGATTAAATTGCATACTGGAAAGGTGCACATCTTTCCCAGACCAGTGGCATGTTATTGGTCAAGTCACTTAACTGTCCAAACTGCCTTGACATGGTGTAACCTTTCATGTGCTGATGTACTGTTAAACACCACTCAGTCCAACGCTAGAGTGTTGTGGATAACTATATATCAATTAGTGTATCTCCATCAAAACTTCATAAATTTATGTCCATACATCTAACAAAAGATTAAATTTTCTTCCTATCTGCCTTTATAACTTTATTCACATGTACATATTTCATTACAGATTAGCATTTAATTTATTATTATACTTTTTGTCTCCAATGTTCATCTACCATGCCTTAAATGCTTATTTAAATTTCAGTTTAAATGTCCTTTAAGAAAATTAGGAATAATTTACTATTAAGTCAACATCTTGGTCAATGCTGTGACCTTTCAGTGAATTCAGCAACACTTTTAAAGGTTTTAATTGTAATTTTTGAACATCCGCTTGTATATAATTTTTAAAGTTAGGACATTATAGGCAGCGAGGTAAGGAAGTGGATCTCAAAAAACCGAAAATTTCATTTTGACCTTAGAAACCTAAACATCCTAAAAAAACATAACCTAACCTAAATAAATTAAAAAAAAAAAAAATGTTTGCAAATAATGAACAGGTCTACCCCAACCCCATAAAAAATGCTTTTTTTGCACACACTTTATTGTTAGGCTAGACTAGCTGTTGAGAAAACATACTAATTTCTTTGCCTTTGCAGGTATTTGTTTTTTAATTATTTATTACTTTTCACTTTATATTTATTTATATTTTATTTAGAAACAAAACTCAAAGCATACTTTATCAAATTTTAATAAATGTTATGCTCTCCATGGACATAATCTTGTAACTGCTTGTGTCTTGAACTTCAAAATAAGTTTAAAACCTTGAAAAAATAATTTGCACAATATTTAAAAATTTAATTTCACTTCTAACCATGAGTCAAAATATATTTCTGTTGACAACTTGACACACTTATGTCATTTAGATGTAATTTTATGGGTGGGAAAATTTACAGTATGTTTTAATTGATTGTAATTCAGCTATTATATTTGATTCCTTTCAAATTATTGATTTCAAATTACTTGCACTGACTTAACACTTAATATGAAAAGCAAGGTTAATTCCTTCTGGGTAATGACTGACTAGTTTGTAATCAATTTCACACCTGGTATCTCCATTTCCATACTTCCCAACAGTGACAACTCTAATCCATCTTGTGTGGTGGCCAAAGTGGACAAGATACATCAAAGTGCTGACAACAGATAAATATCCTTTAGAGTGCGAGGTAACTTCCAGTAATGGCATGAATGTTCATGTGGATCAGCCACTAGGAAGTATAGAATTTGCCCAATTCATTTCATCCTGCATGTCACAAGGGTGACTAATGGAGAGAGCCAATTTTGCCCTTGTATTCATCTGACAATATTCCAGCTGAGAAGGTCTTAGACATTTTAAAAGAGTGTGTTTTATACAAATTAAAGAGTCTGCTGTCTTTGTATATTAAGGATTTTAATTTTTTCTGTTTGTAGTTTTGTATGGCATCTTGTAGATGTGAAATCTTACTATCCAGGATTTTGGTACTCATGCTGTTAACCCCTATATATACATAGATATTCATGTGAATCAGGAAGAGGAAATCTGCAGTACATTATATGACTTTTTACCATTAGAACTTTACATGTACTGATGTTTGTGCATGTGCTGTAAAGACAATAAAAGTATGGTTAACACCAAAAGAGGTCGGACTTGAATCTTGGGGCATGCCCCCAACCAGCTTTTTACCTCTAAACATGTTTTGGCCTGCATCCATAAAACTTAATAGCTGACCACTACATGTTCCCCCACCCCCACCCCAATAATTCTGCGGGATCCTTGTCCTTTGAAAGCTATTTAACAAACATAAAGTTCTTGATGGGATGTGCTGTAACATGGCAAGGGCACACATAACACTATATGCCTCCACCATAACACTATATGCCTCCACCATAACACTATACGCCTCCACCATAACACTATATGCCTCCACCATAACACTACATGCCTCCACCATAACACTATATGCCTCCACCATAACACTACATGCCTCCACCATAACACTATATGCCTCCACCATAACACTACATGCCTCCACCATAACACTACATGCCTCCACCATAACACTGCATGCTTCCACCATAACACTTATAATATGCCTCCACCATAGCACTACATGCCTCCACCATAACACTATATGCCTCCACCATAACACTACATGCCTCCACCATAACACTATATACCTCCACCATAACACTACATGCCTCCACCATAACACTTATAATATGCCTCCACCATAACACTACATGCCTCCACCATAACACTATATGCCTCCACCATAACACTACATGCCTCCACCATAACACTACATGACTCCATCATAACACTATATGCCTCCACCATAGCACTAAATGCCTCTACCATAACACTATATTCCTCCACCATAACACTACATGCCTCCACCATAACACTATATACCTCCACCATAAAACACTATATGCCTCCACCATAACACTTATAATATGCCTCCACCATAACACTACATGACTCCATCATAACACTATATGCCTCTACCATAACACTATATGCCTCCACCATAACATTATATGCCTCCACCATAACACTTATAATATGCCTCCACCATAACACTACATGCCTCCACCATAACAATACATGCCTCCACCATAACACTATATGCCTCCACCATAACACTACATGTCTCCACCATAACACTATATGCCTCCACCATAACACTATATGCCTCCACCATAACACTTATAATATGCCTCCACCATAACACTACATGTTTATATTGGTCACTGGAACAAAGAGGGAGTTCCTAATACTCGGTAGGTAGCCATTGATTGAGAGTTATTGACAACTATACAGTAGTTATATTGTCAAAGTCTAGCCATGTTTATCTAATATAATATGATTGATTGTCAGTAATTATATTTAATTAGAAATCATTGTAACAGAAAAACTATGTTCAAATAAATAAGAGAAAAGCTTTTTGAGGCTGATTTGAGACAATGATTTGCAGATTAAAGTCATATCAATTACACATTTGTTTATTGTTAATGTTCACAAGGTGTTCAAAATGTGACTGTTTTGCTGCAGTTATAAATTGATACCATATTGTATTAGTTACGTATCTACTCAAGAATGCAGTTCAGCTGCATAGGCCTAACATTGTATGTATGGATGGATGGATGGATGGATGTATGTATGCATGCATGCATGGATGGATGGATGGATGGATGCATGCATGCATGCATGCATGCATGCATGCATGGATGGATGTATGTATGTATGTATGTATGTATGTATGTATGTATGTATGTATGTATGTATGTATCTACGCATACATGCATGCAGACATGCTTGCATGCATGCTTGTATGTATGCGTGTGGTAGGTAGGTAGGTACTCATTTATAAGTTGAGTCCTGAACTGCAAACAATGTAGAAATATGACATCACATATACACAGTCAAGCAGACCAGGGTCTGTGTTACTGATTACACATAACACACTATACGGATGCAGATCTGCCAGTGCATTATGTGATGGCAAATCAGAGTAAATATAGTTTGCAGCTGAACTTATAAGTTAGTATATCTAAATATGTGTATGTATGTGTGTATATGGATTCACAGCACAATCCTGGCTGTATAATGCAGAGTATTAGTCAAGGTATCCCAATAAAGGCACACAAAACAAAAACAGGGCCACTACTTTTTCTTTTTAATATCAACCACAGTTGTTTATAAAGTATTCAGTATTCTCCAATAAATGATTGTCTCCATTAACCATCTCTGTATGACATTTAGATGGCATAACAGGTCTATTCTACATCACAGAGCCAGCAGGGAGCCACTATTCCATGTACTTGCAAAGAGGACAATGTACCATAGTTTGATTAAAACTCTCTTTCATTAGTTTAGGAAAAGGAACTTTAGATATCTACACACATACAAAATCTTTCATGGCTTTCATATTGAATACTTACAGAATTATGGAACAGATATGGACTGAAAAAATTATTGAATCAGACAATTTATTCCATATCTGTTCCATAAATTCTTCAAAGCAAGTGAAAATTTCTAAGGCACATTGTTGTAGCAAGTGAATTCTATGGCATAATGATTAGATTTTATACTTTTTATAAATTTAATTTAATTGAAGATTTAGTCAAAAAAGGAACTTTGTAGCAAATTGGATGGTATCCATGTAGTATGCATGTAATTTATTACGTCAGTACAATCAGTATATGTACTTTCCAGTGTTGTAAATTATGGTGACCTGAAGGATATGTTACTGGTATGTGTTTAATAGATGGGGATTAACAAGTAGAATATTGATTAAAGTCATCTGATGCTATAATTTTCTTGCATCAGGTCCAGTACATCTGCATCACAATGATTTGTCAAAACTGAATCATATAGTGAGAAACATGAAAGCTTGACATTAGCATCAGCTCATATTTTTTGTGCAGTCATATATATGAATAAAAAAATGACTCAATTGCAACCAGCTAAAAATGATGAATGAATATGAGTAAAAATCTGGATTATAATGAGAAAGAGGGAGATTGAGAGTTAGAGTGAATTTACTTTTTAAATCAATTCCGAAAATGGACATTGAAAATTGATTGTACATGTATTTATTGATCCATCCTGTAAATAAACAGTGAAAGAAAGCATTGAATTGTGAAGATAAAAGTGAATCAGTGTGAGGAAAAAGAACAAAAATAAAACACATAAACCTTATTAACATTCAGTTTGACTTATTTTGGCAATATTTTATGGCTAAATGCCACAAACCTCATTCAAACACACTATGAGTATGTTCTAGAATATAAAGCAATGTAAGTTATTATTAATAAATTATTATTTGATTAATAATTAATTAATTAATTAATTGTTAGTATAGTTCCAGGTAAATTTAGGTTGGTCTTTCAGTATATCTTACACTTTCAAGTTAATGTACCTTCATCAAATGAAATAATGACAGCAGCAGAAAGTTGTGAAGAAGCACTTGGCTATATATCCTGGTAACTGTCCACAAATATCCATCCAGTGCATTGGATAATTATCTTGACTTCCTGACTTTGTCATCAAAATGGTCAAAAACATCTAACAAAAATAATGTAGAACAGCAATTGTTAATATCACAAAATGTTCAGTGTACATTTGCAAGTGATGGATTGTGGTGAAACACAAGTATCATCCTTGGAGTTGAAGCCGAAAAGAAGAAACTAGAATGCTGGAAAGACATGCATGGAAACATGTGACATGGTTGGCAAAAAAAGATAGTTGATCATATAAAATCCGAAAATAGCTGCATACAGTATATCAGTTACAAAATAGTCTTTTATGTGGTATCATTGATATTGTAGGGTTGGAGACTCAAAGGGTATTGGCAATATCACTGGTATCTGGTAGCATTATGCAGAACCTTAGGTTGGATCCCAAAAATGTATACAAGGGTTCAATCTTGAGAAAATGGTAGTTCCTCAGTTTTTTTGTGCTGAAAAGTGTGCTGCTGTGATCCCTTACTTTCAAATACCTTTGTACAATGCAGTCTCTGAGTTAACATGGGTAAAGCCATCCATCCCATTATAGTGCTTGAATTATATTTTTCCATATAATGTACCCCAAAATAAGGTGACCTCACATGTATCATGGTACACTTTCAGGGCTTACAAATCCACTTGCCCAATGCTCAGGATAAGCTAAATTTGTCTTGGGCAAGCTCAGATTTGCAAGGTACTTGCTTATGGTCAAGTCCAAAATTGAGGGAGAAGATAAGCTGTGTTCAGTTTATAATGCTTCTTGTTCTACAAGTTTTACACTCTGTGATCTTGCCACTTTAGATGTATCAGTTCCTTTTATTTTAGCCCACAGTTCCTTTTATCTAAAATTCTTTTATTTTACCATGATATACCGTCAGAGTCTGTTATTAAAGTCAGTATCAAAGTAAGTCAGACCGTGAAGTCCCATACAGACATAGTCAGTCCCGTGAAGTCCCAAAAAGACATATAAATATGAATACTTACTGTTTTGACAGAGAAAATAAATAGTTAGATTTTGACTTATCGTTTTTTTTTTTTATTCGTAATATTTGTATGTGTTTGGGAATTGCTGAAATACACAAGTTATATGACCTAACCATGGTCAGTTTATCTGCTCAGAATCTACTGAGATTGCCAACAGTAAGCAGGTGGATTGTCAAAGATTGTTTTGATGCATGTTGCTGATTTCAAGGTAACTAAAGTGATAATTTCTAATAACATAACTTGTGATCCCCACCTCAAAAGACTCCACCATCCAAAAAAACTTCCAATAAACAAGAAAGAGTGAACTCAATGATATTGGAATATTTTAGTGAGGGATCATGTTTTACCTTGTTTTCTTACTGGATGGATATTTAAACTTGCATGAAAATGGATTCATAAGTAAAGATAATGATATGATGTATTAAAACAATTAAAATTAAGTTGAGAGGTTTTCAGTTTAATATCTCTTACCTAAATGTTTCTCTCTCTATCTCTCTGCTTAATAATCTAGCTGCTTGCAAAACCTTTATCTGTCTATCCTTTATTCTGTCTGTATACATGCATATGCCCATCTTTAATCTTTTGACTACACCTGCATTCTAACCCTTAATATTTTTCCTCATGTACATAAATATATACAGGTACTATTCACTTTTGATGATTTAGATTATCAACATATTTTTGTCTCTTATAAACTTTATTTGTGATATTTTTTTCTCATATTTTGGAGCGAGCTCAAAAAGCCCCAAGGGCAAGTTCAATTTTCCAGTCACCTTGCCCATGGCAAGCTGACTTGGATAAATTTGTAAAGTCCTGGCTTTAAATGACTCCCTTGAATAGAGTAATGTGACAAGGGATCACTGCATTTTTAAAAAAAGAAAAATGTAAATTCCTAATCTTATGTAACTGCCACTGCTAATGTGTGATTTAGATTTTTAATGTAGCTTTAACAATTTTCCAGTCATATCGTTACGATGTCTGTAGTGTGGCAGTTAAAAGTGATGTCTCATACTGGAGCATCATGCCGCAGACATGTAGCATGATGTTCCACCCAGTCACATTATCCTGACACCAGGACGACCAGTCCTAACTGTCTAACCTCGTAATGCTGAGCGCCTATTGAGGCAGCTGTTAGTACCATTTTTGAAAGTCTTTGGTATGACTCTGCTGGGGACTTCGAACCCATGACTCCTGCATCCTAGGCAGACGCTCTAACAACTAGGCCACTGGAGCGGTGGTATAATTGCAAAACATTTAGCCACTGCTAATCTACAAGATTAACAGCTCAACGTTAAATATTTGTCATTCATGAACTTTTGATCACTGTATTGTAGCTTTTGCATTTGATGGCTTTTCTGAAATTTTGAGACAGTCTGCAGGCATTTTTACTGTTTAACAGCATGTCAGCACAGTAACAGCTACCAAGTATATGGCATTTATGAGAGAGTAGCAAAAATGACATACTATTATTTAACTTGTGGTAAAGACGAAAGTCTTGCGATAAACTTGTATCTTTAAAACATCCTGCAAAATGTATAAGCCAAAACAGGCACTTTGTATTGTAAATACATTTTTTGTTTCTTTTACAGACAGCCTTTTAATGGGCATTCATGGCCCCCAGACAGTCCTGTCCCCCGGGTTTATGATGTCAGTAATACAAGCACCCGTATGATCGTGCTCAATAACAAAAATCGAAAGGTAATAATGGCACTTGTGGGTTTTTAAACATGTTCACAAATTAAAATTTACAGTTTGCAAGAATCATAGTTAAAACAATGAAACAAATAATGTAACTTGAATGAAATAAATATCTTCTTGTATCAATGATGCATTTTTTGCACTGTAATTTCTTCATTATAATCATAAAAAAAGCAAACTGCTTGGCAATTTTATAAAACTCTAGAGAATAAACACTCAAGTAAATTGTATAAACACTCTAGAGAATTTTATAAACACTTTATGGAATTTTTAAATAAGAATCTAAGTAAATCACAAAGAAATGTTAAACAATTCCACATGGTGAAATTAAAACAATAAGACATTACAAATGGACAGTTTTTTAAAAACCAACTTGAACACACAGAAGATGAACAAGCACCAGCCATTTGAAAAACAAATGAGGGCAAAATGTTACAATGTTCCTGTAGCTATACACTGGTTTTAATTTTTTTGATAATTTACTATTTTTGGACTTAATATTGAATAAGTAGATAATTCTGTAAATAACTTAATTTGTGTGCACAAAGTATCAACATAAACGTTTTTAAGGAATATGTGAAGCTCATGGTAGGTTGGTTGGTAGAATATTGAACTTATGATCCAAAGGTCACGGATTTGATACCATCCATAGCCTAGAGGTCATTTGCATTAGTGTATCCCTGGGAAGGGCTCTCTGGGCTGGGTCATTTGCATTAGTGTATCCCTGGGAAGGGCTCTTTGGGCTAGGTCATTTGCATTAGTGTATCCCTGGGAAGGGCTCTTTGGAATGGGTTCATTTGCATTAGTGTATCCCTGGGAAGGGCTCTTTGGGATGGGTTCATTTGCATTAGTGTATCCCTGGGAAGGGCTCTTTGGGATGGGTCATTTGCATCAGTGTATTTCTGGGAAGGGCTCTTTGGACTGGGTCATTTGCATTAGTGTATCTCTGGGAAGGTCTCTTTGGGATGGTTTGGGATGGGTCATTTGCATTAGTGTATCCCTCGGAAGGGCTCTTTGGGCTGGGTCATTTGCATTAGTGTATCCCTGGGAAGGGCTTTTTGGGCTGGGTCATTTGCATTAGTGTATCCCTCGGAAGGGCTGTTTGGGCTGGGTCATTTGCATTAGTGTATCCCTGGGAAGGGCTCTTTGCTCCCATTTCCTTGACCTGATACGGCTAGTAATGTGTTAAAAGTGCAGTTAAAACCAATAAGAATAAAAACATTTTTAAGTAATTAAGAATCAGTAGCAGTGCTGTTTAACTTTCCATCAGTGAGACTGCTCCAGTGGCCTAGTGGTTAGAGCTTCCATCTCGGATGTGGAAGGTCACAGGTTCAAACCCTGGCAGAGTCCTACAGAATTATAAAAATGGTACCTCCAGCTGCTTCGCTAGGCGTTCAGCATTAAGAGGTTAGTGTTAGGACTGGTCAGCCTGGTGTCAGGACAATGTGACTGGGTGGGACATGATGTTGCATGTCTGCAGCTTGATGCCCCAGTGCTTGACATCACTATAAACTGTCACATTACAGACATTGTAGTGATATGACTGAAAAATTGTCAAAGCTATGTTAAAAATCCAAATCACACACACGCCATGATAATGGATTTTAATATGGTGATTAGTGAGACTTGCTACAAATGTTAAAAGAAATGTAACGTATTGTATCCTCCCCATTTTATATAAAGTAGCTACAAGTCAGTGTAGATTTGGCATCTCTAGCGAAAAAAAATAGAATTGAGGTCCAAACAACATCTTAATTGTATTTGCAACATAAAACATGTTTAAAAGATTATGTCTAAACAAAAATAAATTTTGTGATCCAGTTGGTTTGATCTAATTGAGAAATGAAACCTGAAATTTTAGCAAATATCTTAAAGTAATTTCTTTTAAAGTGTTGTAAAATTTGGGTGGAATTTAAATAAATAATTAAATTGATTTATCACTCAGTTCCCTTACATTCAGCATACCTAAAGATATTGCTTTCCAGTTATAATAATTAAAAGTGTAAAAGTTTTAAAATTTAAAAATTTGAGAGTTTTGGAATTTTAATAATATCTTTCCTTACAGACTTCCAGACTTAGAGGATATGATGAAACAGAATCTACAAGGTAAGAATTATTTCGTTATCTAGGAAAATGAAAAAACACAGTATCTTTCATATGCAGTGCACTGTGTACAATTATTTCAGTCTGTGCACATTTGTGGTGCATCTGCAGTGCTTACACATAGATTTGTAATTAAAATTACATAACTTAAACCTCATTTAAATTGAATGAGCATGAACTGATTGGAGAAATACATTTTTAAACACTATAGTATTTGCATTATTTTTACATCAGAAATTTGGCTAATTATGTTATGGTGTTGTTCATGTGTCCATCCCTGCATCCTTCCATCTGTTTGTTAACATTTACTTGTCTGGCACATAACTTGTAACGGTTGCAGAGATTTTATTGAAGCTCAAGTACCCTATATAGTTGATAATAAGTTGAGTCAATCTGCAAACAACAAATATCCTGATCTTCTGTAGCATAATGTGCAAACAGATCAGGGTCTATGTTGTTTGTTCTACAGATTGCTTCTAACAAACTGCACAAACCCAGCTCTGCCAGTGCATTATGCAATGGCAGATCAGGGTCTGTGCAGGTTGCAGTTAGTCTCGACTTATAAGTGAGTAAAGATGGTATAGGTATAGGTATAGGTATATATATATATATATATATATATATATATAGATAGATAGATAGATAGATAGATAGATAGATAGATAGATAGATAGATACAGTGTTACTTAACATGGGGAAAGCATACAATCATGTTCTTTTTTTATTTCAGTTAAATTTGATAGTGGAGCTCCATATCAGAAAGATTTGACTGTATTTCATCGAGGCATTGCCTAAGTTGACATATTGCACTTACATTATACACACATTTGACACTGAGTCCTTTAACAGGAGGGTGATAATGACCATGTTAGTGGCAAGTTTTGTGGTTCCTAGCAACAATTAGGTCTGAGGTGAAAAATCTTATCTCATAATAAAACTACCATTTATGCTTGGGTACAAGCCAAATCCAACTGTCAGCTGCACAGACCCAGATATGCATCACATTATGTGCCAGCATTTCTGGGTCTGTGTTTTTTTGTGATTGGACCCAACTTATATGTGAGTATTGACAGTAATATAGAAATTATTCAGACTAAAATTTGAAAGAAAAGGTTTCAGGTAAAATTTGTACAGCAGAAAAGTTACAGAAGATTGTCTCTATCTATGTGATTGATGCCCTGCATATACAAATGGGTAAAATTGCATGGATTGCAAGTAATGGAGTTATGTGATATATGCACTGCATATAGAAATGTGTAAAATTGTATGGATTACAAGTTATGGAGTTATGTGGTATATGCACTGCATATAGAAATGTGTAAAATTGTATGGATTACAAGTTATGGAGTTATGTGGTATATGCTCTGCATATAGAAATGTGTAAAATTGTATGGATTACAAGTTATGGAGTTATGTGGTATATGCACTGCATATAGAAATGTGTAAAATTGTATGGATTACAAGTTATGGAGTTATGTGGTATATGCACTGCATATATATAAAGGTAAAATTGCATGGATTACATGTAACGGACTTGTGTGATAGATGCCCTGCATATATAAATGGGTAAAATTGCATGGATAACAAGTAATGGAGTTATGTAATAGATGCCCTGCATATATAAATGGGTACAATTGTGTGGATTACAAGTAATGGAGTTATGTGATATATGCACTACATATATAAATGGTAAAATCGTATGGATTACAAGTAATGGAGTTATGCAATAGATGCCCTGCATATATAAATGGTAAAATCGTATGGATTACAAGTAATGGAGTTATGCAATAGATGCCCTGCATATATAAATGGTAAAATTGTGTGGATTACAAGTAATGGAGTTATGTGATATATGCACTACATATATAAATGGTAAAATTGCATGGATTACAAGTAATGGAGTTATGCAATAGATGCCCTGCATATATAAATGGGTAAAATCGTATGGATTACAAGTAATGGAGTTATGCAATAGATGCCCTGCATATATAAATGGTAAAATCGTATGGATTACAAGTAATGGAGTTATGCAATAGATGCCCTGCATATATAAATGGGTAAAATCGTATGGATTACAAGTAATGGAGTTATGCAATAGATGCCCTGCATATATAAATGGTAAAATTGTGTGGATTACAAGTAATGGAGTTATGCAATAGATGCCCTGCATATATAAATGGTAAAATTGTGTGGATTACAAGTAATGGAGTTATGTGATATATGCACTACATATATAAATGGTAAAATTGCATGGATTACAAGTAATGGAGTTATGCAATAGATGCCCTGCATATATAAATGGGTAAAATCGTATGGATTACAAGTAATGGAGTTATGCAATAGATGCCCTGCATATATAAATGGTAAAATCGTATGGATTACAAGTAATGGAGTTATGCAATAGATGCCCTGCATATATAAATGGGTAAAATCGTATGGATTACAAGTAATGGAGTTATGCAATAGATGCCCTGCATATATAAATGGTAAAATTGTGTGGATTACAAGTAATGGAGTTATGCAATAGATGCCCTGCATATATAAATGGTAAAATCGTATGGATTACAAGTAATGGAGTTATGCAATAGATGCCCTGCATATATAAATGGGTAAAATCATATGGATTACAAGTAATGGAGTTATGCAATAGATGCCCTGCATATATAAATGGGTAAAATTGTGTGGATTACAAGTAATGGAGTTATGCAATAGATGCCCTGCATACAGAAATGTGTAAAATTGCATGAATTACAAATAATGGAGTTATGTGGTATATGCACTGCATATATAAATGGGTAAAATTACATGGATTACAAGTAATGGAGTTATGCAATAGATGCCCTGCATATATAAATGGGTAAAATTGTGTGGATTACAAGTAATGGAGTTATGCAATAGATGCCCTGCATACAGAAATGTGTAAAATTGTATGGATTACAAATAATGGAGTTATGCAATATATGCCCTGCATATATAAATGGGTAAAATTGCATGGATAACAAGTAATGGAGTTATGCAATATATGCCCTGCATATATAAATGGGTAAAATTGCATGGATTGCAAGTAATGGAGTTATGCAATATATGCCCTGCATATATAAATGGGTAAAATTGCATGGATTGCAAGTAATGGAGTTATGCAATAGATGCCCTGCATATATAAATGGGTAAAATTGCATGGATTGCAAGTAATGGAGTTATGCAAAGTGGTATTAATCACGGGTGGTCTCCCAAAACAGTAGTTTTTCAGAATACATTTTACTGTTCTTAATTTATTTTTATTTTAGAGTACCTGATCCAGGCAGACATTCTCGAGGTAAGATTGATTGTGTCATATTTTTTGCTGCATAATGCTAACTTGTACTGTGACATCTGTCAAAATGTCATGTGTAGAATATCTGTGGTATTTATTTATATATGTGTTTGTCTGTCTGTATGTATGTTTATTTTGGGTTTAATAGCAAATCTGCAAAATCCTTGCTATATAGAGGAGTGTATGTATCCAATAAAGACTAAAGGAGTACAGTCCATACAATGCTTTTTTCAAAGGTCTGAGCGAATACCTTCTCATTTGGAACATCATCACAAGACCTATCCCAGCATAAAAAGGTTGTTACCATTACTCACTTTATATGGCATAAATGAAGACACATAGAGCCTATTCTATGTCACAGAGTTCACAGAGGAGTAAAATATCAAGGGAGCACAAATTACCAGTGGAGAGATAACTCCTCCAAATCCTTACATCTTATTATTTCAAATAAAAACTTCTGTTCTTTTGGGGTTTTGTCGTTTTAATGCCATTTTATAGCATATGATAGGCTATCCATTTGCAGTCAGTATATTTGGTGAAGAAAAAAAAACAGGAAGACCCAAGGAAGATCCATTGAGAAGCTACAGGCAAGCTTTCTCATTGGTTAAACAGTGACTTAACTCATGTGGAAAGAAGCGAGATGTGAGCAATCTGTAAAAGCGAGTGCCTTAGACTCCAGGGGGCCTCAAACTTCTTTTCTGTACAAATTACGGTGAATTCATTTATTTTAAAATGTATCTATTTTTTGTTAAAAATTTCTTCTTTGTTGGTATTTAAATTAATTGCTTTGGGAGCTAGTTGTGGGTGTTTAAATATGTAATTGTTGCAGCCAAGAATTCCATGAAAATTGGTACCCAATGAACAATAAATGATTCACTGTTCTGGTAAGCCCATGGTACCTAACATATCTGGGAATAACCTGTACATGCAAAGAAAAGGTTTTTAAAAATTAAAAAAAATAAAGTAATATGAATGTTCAGTACATATACCAAAGTTTATTAAAGATGGAATAAAAGAATAATGCTTTGGCTTTTGTGTATTTTGTTTTCATTATGACATTCACCCAGGTGTCAGAGCATCAGAAATAAATACTTTAACATGATTTTTGTGTAGATGCATTTGTATGCTGACGTAATCTACCTTGTCAGTAAGTTATTTGAAAGCAGTCCACTGGGATTGCCAAAAAGCCAGCAATTAATTAAGTTGATTAATTTGTTTATAAGTTGGAATATCAGATCTTTTACAGAAAGGAAGGACTGATAATCTGGTCTAATTGTAAATTACAAGAATGAATTATTGTGTATTGTTACCCATTTCAACTATGTTTACAACATAGGGTGAAATGTGATTGACTGGAATTACAAATTCAGTTTGAGTTGGTTAATGCCACAGTAACTGTTATCAAAGGTCATGGATTCATTTTGTTAATCCTTTACTATACTAGTATACAAATAGCCCAGAGTGTTTTCAACAAGTGCCATCTTGTGGAAAAGTGAAAGAGTTACTGCCATTAGCAAGCAGAATCTGTTGATGACTGAGAGCTTGGTACACATTTCCTGTTTAATACAGTGATTTCCATAATGTCCACATTCCTTGACTCAAAAGAAAAACTTGTGTTTTAAAATTTTCAGTTGGGGAAACTGACATGCAACATGTGTTTATTATCAGTAAAGGTAGTTATGATTGCACATAATTATCTTCCGTCATAAATGTAATGAAAAATATGATTGGATAAGTTTTTTATTGGTGTGTCCAATCAGATAACAGAGTAGTAAATACTGTTTTGGGAAGCTTTAATAAAATGGATCAATGAACCTCAGCATTGTCGATCTTTCTATATTTAGCTTAACTTTTATATGGGGAGGATTAGGTTGCAATCAAATTTAATATTTAGCTGTATATAAAAATATCTCTAATTAGTTCAATTAACAACATTTTATGTCATCATTTAGTGGAGTATTGCTTCTGAGTGTTATTGAAGCTAGACTTGGCCTTATGCATTATAACTTTATGATTTTTTTTGCAAGTTTGACATACAGGTTGATATTATTGTAATTAGATCTCAGACAAGTTTATCAATACAATGTTCATTGGTCCCCCACTATAAGATGTCTATTTATCACATACTCCCTGATACAACACTAGTCTGATCATGGATCCCATAATACTGTTTGAATTATAGTTTTCAATGTATTGCATCCCAAAATAAAGTGCTCTTTGCTGTAACACAGTCAATTTAACATGACTCCAATGATGGAGGCAGGGAAATACCTAGGCATTCTCATGTACTCATGTGAGTGTACAAAATCTACATGGGGGATCATTCAGATCTATGCTATCTTCACATCTTTTAAATAACTATAATAATGTATCCATCATAAGTACCTTAGTAGACCACTGGGAGTTATGGCCCCTGATTATGTTTCCTGTCTACATTTTTGTTTCTCCAGCATACCATTACCAAGAAATATTGCAATAAAACCAAAATTTTGTATGCAGTATTGTACTGATAAAATCTCAGAAAAGTTAAATTGTCAGCATTCAACACCATAAAGTACCATATATACTTACTTACAAGTTAAGTCAAACTTCAAACAACAGAGATCCTGATGTGACAGCAGATCAGGATCTATGTTGTTTGTTCTACTGATTACCCTAACAACTTCACAGACCCAAATCTAACAGATAATGCACTGGCAGATCTTGGTCTGTGCAGTTTGCAGTTGGACTTGTCTTATAAGCGAGTACATATGGTAGTGCATGTTTGACCTCTTATTTGCCCGTACTGTTCTATTTTGGTGCCTTTAGCATAATTTTACCAAGAATTATTGGCTTGTCATTGGACATAGAATGCATATTTTTATTGTGAAGATCTCCCAAGAGATTAAAACATTAGCACTGAGTATATTCAGTTAATTACATAATCCTCCCTCTGATTGCCTGTCCTTTTCAGTTTTGTTTTCTGCAGCTTAACAGCTTATCATTCAGTCTTAAATGTATTTGTTGGGCAGCTGTATACATGTATTGATCAATTCTTGTATGAGTTTGATTGCTACTATTTTCACATCATAATATTGTGGAGTTATGGCCCCTGATTGTTGGACAATTCACATTTATTTTGCACAGTCTGTTTAAAGTACACCTGTCCAGATTTCTGTGAGTGAGGCCTTTGATCATGCTGTTATTACTATTAGTTTTACATAATCAAATTTCAAATTGTCTAGGCTTTTTTGTCATAAATAGAACATTTTTCAATAACTTCATTAGAATTAAGACTGTTGTTCTACATTTGGTGTATTCCAGCATTTTCATTTGCCATGATTTACTAAAGATTAAAGGGAGAAGGCTATGTTTAATGATTTATGTCAGTGGTTCCCAACATTTTCAGGCCACTGCCCCCTTATCCTCAGTACCCCCACCTTACTCCATAAAAAACATTATTCAGCATTAGCACCCACCATCCCTTGGTAATCCTGCCCCCCCACCAACAAAGGGAAGTACTACCCACTTTGGGAACCACTGATTTATGTCATTATGGTATTACATTATTGCCTTACATGGACTATTGTCAATTTTCTGCAGCTTCCAGTGCAAAGAATCCACGTGCCCATAGGAAGTGTTATGATTCCAGCTCCCCATACTTTGTGCCTGAGATAGAGACCAACCTTGATTGGCTCAACACTAACAACCAGAGAATACAGACTGCAGGTAAGGGCTTTCTGTACATAGTTTTCAGTAGAAGTCCTTTTATCCATGCAGCCCAGATGACTCCCATTTCATTTAGATATACCAGCATTTGGTTATAAGAGTATTATGTTAAATTTGCATGATAACATCAGGCAATGAAGGTTTAGTTCGGCTTAGAAACCATCATGATCTGGCTGTTAAGGGTTTGAATAAACAGAATTTTATTGTATTTATAACCAAAAGATTATCAATTTGTATAAGAATTAAAAAGCATAGACTATAAAGTTGTTTCTTGTTTTAGTTCAACAGTATCCTGGTTCTACAAGTTGCATGGGACAATTACAGGTCACATTTAATAAAATATTATTTCATCTAACCATTTCTAGTTAGTCACAGTGATTGCATGAGTATAAGAAATAAGAAATTTGCATGTGTAATTTTTTTAATTACTAATTGTAGCATTAGTATTCATCTGAAAGTATGACATACTGTCAATAATTTGACCAGTAATGTTAGTGTTTAGTAAAGATCTTATTCCCTATGTAGGTACTAAATTTAAAAGCATATAATAATTATTATAACTATTTTATTTATATTAATACAGTGACACTTGTTCAGACCAGTACTTGAATGTAAAGGGGATTTTTTTTGTTCCAAATTATGTATGTGTGTACTAACCAGATAAATACTTGCCATCACTAGAACACTATTTACTTACTTGGTTGGTATTAATTCTGATTAACTGATATTGAACACTAATTAGTATTGTTCAATTTTGAATACATTTGAAAAAACTGAACATATCAAGCCTCAAAATATACAGAGCATCTTTTGACAAAATACTGCTTTTGGTAAGTCTTGATGTTATCAAGTGAAGACTGATTCAGGTTCATTGTTTTGTTTCTGGTACTCCCTAATTTACCATTTTACATAATCTGTATGTCATATTTGTCCTCATTTTAGGACAAAATGAGTAAACCTTGATTTATCAGGATCAAAATATGATATGAGATTTATGTGTACACTATCTAGGTTGAATGTGATTATCAAGATATTTTTTATCAGTGTTTGAAAGAGTTATTGCCCCTTTTTAATTTAGACACTTGAATTGAGAGACTCCTGTTTGATTTCTACATCTACAGTAACAGTATTTTTGCAGGGATTTTTTTAAGGTAGATTAGACTACAGGCAAGATAAAACATTTTATTGAATTTGGGGTTGTTTTTTCTTGTCTAAGCTTTTAATATTGAATTATTGTGTACAGCTTTTATTTTAAAAATTTGTAAATAATAAATATGTATTAGTTTTTACCAGATATATTGATTCATTGTTATAAGCATCTCATATTGCCTGGATGAAGTCATGTACATAGTAGCTGTAGTTTCAAAAGGTGATTTAAAATTATTTGTGCAAATTGATACACCAGTTACATGGCCTGCCATACCATAATGTTCTGGCAGAGCAGGGTCTGTAATAATAATACACTGTTTCCAATGATAAGCCCATGGGCTTGTCTTGTAAATATACTCACTTCTAAGTCAGGTCCAGCCACAAACAGCATAGGCCATGGCCTGCCATGTCATAATGTTTTGGCAGATCAGAGTCTGTGTTATTTGTTCTACTGATTGTTCCACACAAATTTCATATACCCAGATCTGCTGTAATTTTATGTTGTGGTAGATCTAGGCAGCCCTGTACAGTATACTGCTGGATCCAACTTGTGAGTATATGTGGTAATGATATCTGACAATTATTTTGATTGCTATATATCCTCATGAATCCTCTGAAATATCATTGTGTTATGAACCCTGAATCCATGAAAATCAAATAAGCTCAACCAACCAACTTTGTTTTAGTTATGTAGCGTGATTACAACATCTACAAATGCATTAGCACTCACTTGAAAATCTATTTTTAATGACTTCACACATATCTGTTTTCATAAATTTATCAGATTTTCATATATGATAGATGACCTTAGCTATTTTACATTTTTATCATATATAGCTTGTCATTACTATATCATGGTATTATTATAATTCTTACTTTGTCATGGTATTGTTACAATGTCTTTCATTCTCACTATATCCTGGTATTGTTACAATTCTTACTATATAATTGTATTGTTACAATTCTTACTATATCATGGTATTGTTACAATTCTTACTATATGATTGTATTGTTACAATTCTTACTATATGATTGTATTGTTACAATTCTTACTATATGATTGTATTGTTACAATTCTTACTATATCATGGTATTGTTACAATGCCCTTCATTCTTACTATATCATGGTACTGTTACAATTCTTACTATATGATTGTATTGTTATAATTCTTACTGTATCTTGGTATTGTTACAATGCCATTCATTCTTACTGTATCATGATATTGTTATAATTCTTACTATATAATTGTATTGTTACAATTCTTACTATATGATTGTATTGTTACAATTCTCACTATATGATTGTATTGTTACAATTCTTACCATATCCTGGTATTGTTACAATTCTTACTATATCATGGTATTGTTACAATGCCCTTCATTCTTACTATATCATGGTACTGTTACAATTCTATATGATTGTAATGTTATAATTCTTACTGTATCCTGGTATTGTTACAATGCCATTCATTCTTACTGTATCATGGTATTGTTACGATTCTTACTATATGATTATATTGTTACAATTCTTACTATATGATTGTATTGTTACAACTCTTACCTTATGATTGTATTGTTACATTTCTTACTACGTCCTGTTATTCTTATAATTCATACTATTTATTGCTACTGTTACAATGTCCTTCATTTTTACTATATCATGGTATTGTTACCTTATTTACTGTATCATGGTATTGTTATAATTCTTACTGTATTGTTACAATATCCTTTTTTCTTACTGTATCATGGTATTGTTACAATTCTTGATATTCGTACAATTCATACTATTTATTGTTACTGTTACAATGTCCTTCATTCTTACTATATCATGGTATTGTTACAATTCTTACTACATCTTGATATTCTTACAATTCATACTCTTTTTGCTACTGTACAATGTCCTTCATTTTTACTATATCATGGTATTGTTACAATATTTACTGTATCATGGTATTGTTACAAGAAACAAGATGGCCACTATCGCTTAACCGGCTTAAAGCAGCTGTTCCATTTTTTAGTGCCATTTTCATGATATTTGTGCTTGTTGCCTGTTTTCATCTTCATTATTGTGTTCATTATGTATTGGCTGTTAAATTTGTATGTGTTTCTTCATCTCCTTGTTATGGAAATGAGAATAATTAGACTTTTTATCAGCTGTCTTGCTCCACTGTTTTTGAACAAACCGCCATCACGTGATACTCACCAGTCAACCCGTTTATGCTACGATGGACCCTCATTAATTGCTTTAAATGTTCACTCCTTGGCTCTCCACACTACATTGTGCTCTAGACTAAATGAACTGCGACTACATTCATCATTACCTAAATGTAAACAGAAGCGAAAAAGAAACTTTGTTTCAAAGCTGGCCGGCGTAGAACAGGAAGAAGAATTCCAGTTATCTCCCTTATTTCTGCACAACCATTTAAAAAATTTTCGACCGTTAATTTAGATAACCTAATTCAAATCCCAATTAATTTCGTCAGCCTTTGTGTCAACTATCCAAGAAATACCTCTGCGCATTGCATTATTCAATGCTCAGTCAGTAGGACCACTGGAAAAGCACACAGGAATAGTTAATTTTATCAATGACCAAAATGTTGACATATTTTTCGTGACAGAAACATGGCTGAAAACATCAGGCAATGAGATGTGCAGATCTAACACCCACTGGTTACTCCATCAAGTCGTTCCCACGTGGAATTACTGTCATCACAAAGAACTCCATGATAAAACATCTTAACTATACCACAACATTCAGTTTTGACCACACATCGTTTGAACTAGTCCAAACCACACTCACACTGGAGCAAAGGTCAGTCCATTTTTTCTGCCTATACCACCCTCCTCCTAGTAGAAAAAACAAGCTGGCTGACTCTCTCTTTTTGGAGCAGTTTCCGAATCTCCTGGACTATGGAAATTTGACAGGTGGCAACCTGATTATTCTTGGAGATTTCAACTTTCACTTTGACTGTCCCGGAAACTCAAATACATCAAAACTCATAGATTCCATTAATGTTTTCAACCTCAAACAGTCAGTTAACCAACCCACCCATAAACATGGTCACATTTTAGACTGGATTCTTCATAGACCTGATGATAACATTCTACGGTCCTCCCTGGTATCCCATGACCTTGCATCAGATCACCTCTGCATTATATGCCATCTTGACGTATCAGTCCCTAACCCTCCACCTTTATCTGCTAATAAGAGAAACCTCCGTATCATAAATAGACCAAACTAATGCACGACATCCAAGCTAACCTAACAACTTGCTTACCTCCTACCGCACAACAACTCGATAACTGTCTGCGTTCATTACTTGACAAACATGCCCCAGCTACCAAGTGCAGAGTATCAATTCAAAAGTGTTCTCCATGGTATAGCAATGTTAGGGACCAGCTTCACACTGCTAAAATAGACCACCATAAAGCTGAGAGGCCCTGGCTTTCCACCAAGACTCACTAATCATAAGCAAATCTATGAAGTCGCTAAGAAGAATGTCACAAATATAGTCCATGCAGCGAAATCAGCCCACTACACTACTAAGATCATGGAAAGTTCCAGCTGCAAAGAACTCTTCGAGATTACTAACAAGCTAATGTCAAGGAACAAATCAACACCACTTCCAACTACCTTCTCTCCAGTCGACCTTCCGGACATGTTTGCAAATTTCTTCCGTGACAAAGTACAAACCATTAGAGATAAGCTTGACACCACAATTTCAATTGACTCGTTGTCACCATACATTTGGGATACAGAATTTGAGCGGCAACCATTAGCAGCATTTGAACCTGTCTCTATGGATTTCGTACGTACAATCCTGATGAAGAGTGCACTAAAGTCATGTGAACTTGATCCAATTCCAGCATCACTGCTGCTTGAGTGCTTAGATCCAGTATTGCCTTCACTAACTGATGTTATTAATACCTCTCTCTCATCTGGGGAATTCCCATCATTTTTCAAAACTGCCATTGTAAAGCCTCTGCTGAAGAAACCAACACTAGACCATAATGATTTAAAGAACTACCGCCCAGTTTCTAATTTCCCATTCATTTAAAAAATCTTAGAAAAGGTTGTTCTATCCCAGCTTGTATCTCATCTAAATTCAAATAGTCCTTTTAGCAGTGTACAATCTGCATATCGTCCTTGCCACAGTACTGAAACTACTCTTCTAAACGTAGTTAATGACATTCTCTCTGCATTGGATAGTGGAAAGATTACAGTCCTCACCCTCCTTGATTTGTCTGCAGCATTTGACACAATAGACCATGATATATTACTTCACCGTCTCCAGCATGTGTTTGGCATTCATGATACAGCCTTACTGTGGTTTAAGTCCTACTTGGTCAACAGGACACAAATTGTATCTGCAAATGGAATACACTCCAACCCAGTTGATCTATGTTGTGGTGTTCCACAGGGGTGTGACCTTGGACCTGTTCTCTTCATTCTGTACACTCAGTTGCTCACAAGTGTCATAGATCATCATCCAGTGTCTCACCAGTTGTATGCTGATGACACCCAAATATACAAATCTAGCCACCCAGCTGAAGTTGATGCTACCATCCAAGGTGTAGAGAGGCACATTTCTGATGTGAAATCATGGATGACTTGTAACAAGCTGCAGATGAATGATGATAAAACTGAGGCCATTCTGATCACAACACAAAGACTTTCTCATTCACATCCTTTACCTCAAACAATAAATATCAGCAATGCCAACATTAGATTCACACAATCAGTACGAAACCTAGGTGTTACTCTGGACAGTACTCTTACATTGCACCAACATGTCATGAACATATGCAAGGCTGCATATCTTGAGCTGAGACGCATCAGCTCAATTCGCAAATATCTTTCAGTTGATGCCACTAAAACACTTGTATATTCATTAGTACTTTCAAGACTGGACTATTGTAACTCAATTCTGTCTGGTTCATCTCAATATCTACTCCAGAAACTTCAAAAAGTTCAAAACACAGCTGCTCGGATCATACTTAGAGTACCATGATCAGAGCACACCTTCCTGCTGCTCTGTACCCTACACTGGCTATCCATTCGATCCAGAATCAAACACAAAATTTGTTCTCTGTGCTACATTTCACTGTTGGACTTCAGTCTGACATCTGACCTCACCCATGTGTACACACCAGCAAGATACTTATGCTCCTCTTCTGACAATCGTATACTCATTATTCCCACTATGAAAACAAAGTCATATGGACAGCGTTCTTTTGCATACCAGGGCCCAGCAACATGGAATAAATTGCCCACTGAACTTAGACACAAAGACACAGTGATCACATTCAAGAGGGATCTCAAAACTCACTTATTTCGACTGCATTAACAAACTTAAGGACCTAATAATGTTTCCTACCTGAAATACTCTCAGCATGTTTTTTATTTTTTAATGTTTTTCTAATTTCATGTTGTTTGTTTTTTTAATAATATTATTATGTTTCTTATCTTATAGGTGTTGTCTAATGTTGTAAAGCGCTTAGAGCTTCTAAAGATTAGGCGCTATACAAATTTATTATTATTATTATTATTGTTATAATTCTTACTGTATCCTGGTATTGTTAGAATATCCTTTTCTCTTACTGTATCATGGTATTGGTACAATTCTTGATATTCGTACAATTCATACTATTTATTGCTACTATTACAATGTCCTTCATTCTTACTATATCATGGTATTGTTAGAATTTTTCTGTATCCTGGTATTGTTACAATGTCCTTTATCATTACAATATCATGGTATTGTTACAATTCTTATTACATCTTGATAATCTTACAATTCATTATATTTTTTTACTACTATTACAATGTCCTTCATTCTTACTGTGTCCTGGTATTGTTACAATGTCCTTTATTCTTGCAGTATCATGGTTTTGTTACAATTCTTACTATATCATGGTATTGATACAATGCCCTTCATTCTTAATATATCATGGTATTGTTACAATGCCCTTCATTCTTAATATACATGGTATTGTTACAGTGCCCTTTATTCTTACTAAATCATGGTATTATTACAATGTCTTTCATTCTTACTATATCCTAATATTGCTACAATGCTTACTGTATCATGGTATTGTTACACAGCTCCAGTGGCCTAGTGGTTAGAGTGTCTGCCTTGGATGCGGGAGGTCATGGGTTCGATCCCTGGCCAAGTCATACCAGAGATTTACAAAAATGGTACTAACAGCTGTCTCGATTGGCACTCAGCATTAAGAGGTTAGTGTGAGAACTGACATGGTGTCAGGATAATGTGACTGGGTGGGACATGATGCTACATGTCTGCGGCATGATGCCTCAGTGCTAGACATCACTATAAACTGCCACACTGCAGGCATCATAGTGATATGACTAAAAAATGTTAAAGCTATGTTAAAAATCCAAATCACACACACACACACTCACACACACATGGTATTGTTGCAATGTTCCTCATTCTTACTGTATCATGGTATTGTTACAATGCATTTTATTCTCACTATATCATAGTATTGTTACAATGCCGTTTATTCTTACTGTATCATGCTATTGTTATGATTCTTACTGCATCATGGTATTGTTACAATTCTTACTATATCATGGTATTGGTACAATGCCCTTCATTCTTACTGTATCATGGAATTGTTACAATGCCCTTCATTCTTGCTATATCATGGTATATGACAATGCCTGTAACTTTATCATGGTATTGTTACAATGCCCTTCATTCTTACTGTATCATGGTATTGTTACAATGCTCTTCATTTTTACTGTATCATGGTATTGTTACAATGCTCTTCATTCTTGCTGTATCATGGTATTGTTACAATGTTCTTCACTCCTACTCTATCATGGCATTGTTACAATGCTCTTCATTCTTACTATATCATGGTATATGACAATGACCTTCATTCTTACTATATCATGGTATTGTTACAATTCCCTTCATTTTTACTATATCATGGTATTGTCACAATTCTTACTATGTCATGGTATTGGTACAATTGGTACAATTCCTTTCATTCTTACTATATCATGGTATTGTTACAATGCCCTTCATTCTAACTATATTATGGTATTGTTACAATATTCTTCATTCTTACTATATTATGGTATTGGTACAATGCCCTTCATTCTTTCTATATCATGGTACGGCTAAAATTCATACTGTATCATGGTATTGTCAAAATACCCTTCATTCTTACTGTATCATGGCATTGTTACAATGTTCTTCACTCCTACTCTATCATGGCATTGTTACAATGTTCTTCACTCCTACTCTATCATGGTATTGTTACAATGCTCTTCATTCTTACTGTATCATGGCATTGTTACAATGTTCTTCACTCCTACTCTATCATGGTATTGTTACAATGCTCTTCATTCTTACTGTATCATGGTATTGTTACAATGTTCTTCACTCCTACTCTATCATGGTATTGTTACAATGCTCTTCATTCTTACTGTATCATGGCATTGTTACAATGTTCTTCACTCCTACTCTATCATGGTATTGTTACAATGCTCTTCATTCTTACTGTATCATGGTATTGTTACAATGTTCTTCACTCCTACTCTATCATGGTATTGTTACAATGCTCTTCATTCTTACTGTATCATGGTATTGTTACAATGTTCTTCACTCCTACTCTATCATGGTATTGTTACAATGCTCTTCATTCTTACTGTATCATGGCATTGTTACAATGTTCTTCACTCCTACTCTATCATGGTATTGTTACAATGCTCTTCATTCTTACTGTATCATGGTATTGTTACAATGTTCTTCACTCCTACTCTATCATGTTATTGTTACAATGCTCTTCATTCTTACTGTATCATGGTATTGTTACAATGCTCTTCATTCTTACTGTATCAAGGTATTGTTACAATGTTCTTCACTCTTACTATATCTTGGTATCGTTACAATGCTCTTCATTCTTACTATATCATGGTATATGACAATGACCTTCAATCTTGCTTTATCATGGTATTGTTACAATGCTCTTCATTCTTACTGTATCATGGTATTGTTACAATGCCCTTCATTCTTACTGTATCATGGTATTGTTACAATGCCCTTCATTCTTACTATATCATGGTATTGTTACAATGCTCTTCATTCTTAATGTATCAAGGTATTGTTACAATGTTTTTCACTCTTACTATATCTTGGTATTGTTACAATGCTCTTCATTCTTACTATATCATGGTATTGTTACAATGCCCTTCATTCTTACTGTATCATGGTATTGTTACAATGCCCTTCATTCTTACTATACCATGGTATTGTTACAGTACTCTTCATTCTTACTATATCATGGTATGTCAAAATACCCTTCCTTCTTACTGTATCCTGGTATTGCTAAAATTCTTACTGCATCGTGGTATTGATACAATGCCCTTCATTCTTACTGTATCATGGTATTGTTACAATACCCATCATTCTTACTTTATCATGGTATTTTTATAATACCCTTCATTCTTACTTTATTATGGTATTTTTACAATACCCTTCATTCTTGCTGTATCATGGTATTGTTACAATGCCCTTTATTCTTACTTTATCGTGGTATTGTTACAATGCCCTTCATTCTTACTCTGTCATGGTATTTTTATAATACCCTTCATTGTTACTTTATCATGGTGTTGTTACTGTGCCCTTCATTCTTGCCATTAAGATACCTGGTACTATATGTACTCACTTAAAACTTGAGTCATACAGCAAACAACAAAGATCTTGATCTGCCATAGCATAACATGCCTGCAGATCAGAGTGTATGTTGTTTGTTCTACTGATTATTCCTAACAAACTGCACAGATCCAGATCTGCTGGTGCATTATGTGATGGCAGATCTGGGTCCATGCAGTTTGCAGTTGGACTTGACTTATAAAAAAGTACATATGGTATTTGTGGTCGAGATTTTCTGTTGATGAATAATTTAGTCCTGAATAGATTTACACTGTACTCCCTTTTAGTGAAGGACATAGTGTATTTAAATAGTAAACCAGACAAAGAGATGTTGAGTGACACCAACTACTATTAAAGAGCTCAAGTAGTCAACACTAGGATTTTTTAGAGGGAACATACAACACTCTCTCACTATAATACCCTTTAATATGGTTATTGTTATAAGGGAGGCCTGTGCGTGTGATTTGGAGATTTTAATGTAGCTTTAATAATTTTTCAGTCGTATCGCTGTGATGTCTGCAGTGTGGCAGTTTATAATGAAATCTTGCACTGGGGCATCGTACTGCTGACATGTAGCATCATGTCCAACCCAGTCCCTTTATTCTGACACCAGGCTGACCAGTCTTAACACTAACCTCTTTGATGAGCACCAAGCGAGGCAGCTGTTAGTACCATTTTGATGTCTTTGGTTTGACTCAGCCGGGATTTGAACCCGTGACCTCCTGCATCTGAGGCGAATGCTCTAACCACTTGGCCACCAGATATGGAGGGGTGTATGATCATGGTTGCTATTGTAAGGGAGGGTATGGTCATGATTGTTATTGTAAAGGGCGGTATGCTCATGGTTGCTATTGCAAGGTGGGAATGGTTGCTATTATATCATTGTCACATTACATGAATGCTTATTTGGATCATAAATTGTATGGCAGAATAAGATCAAGTCACATTTACTATTGAAAAGAGAGGTACTTTTTTCTCTCAAAACCATTTAAGTTTGTCAGTTTTCAGATGAATGCAGATGATGCTTAAATTTTCTAATCTGACAATACAATCATAAAAATGCAAAGCATATTCAGTGTACATATTGGTGACATTCAGTATACACCATATTGGTGACATTCAGTATACCCATAAGGGCCCCGAGTGGCCTATTGGTATAAAACGCTCTCCTTTACAGATCACCGCCATCTCACCTCTGTCTGCATGGGTTTGAGTCTCGGATTCAGCCAATGTGGGTATGTGAGAAAGGTTGACAGTAGCTTCTTGTGGGTTGGTGGTTCTTTCCGGGGTTTTCCCAGGTTCTTCCTCCACCATTAATACTGGCCGCCATGTATAGCCTATCGTGTGCTGAAAAATGGCATTAAACCCTACAACAACAACAAGAAGAACAAGTATGCACCATATTGGTGACACTCACTATACATATTGGTGACATTCAGTATACATATTGGTGACATTCAGTATACACCATATTGGTGACACTCAGTATACACCATATTGGTGACATTCAGTATAAATATTGGTGACATTCAGTATATATAAATATTGGTGACATTCGGTATACACCATATTGGTGACACTCAGTATACACCATATTGGTGACATTCAGTATAAATATTGGTGACATTCAGTATATATAAATATTGGTGACATTCGGTATACACCATATTGGTGACACTCAGTATACACCATATTGGTGACATTCAGTATAAATATTGGTGACATTCAGTATATATAAATATTGGTGACATTCAGTATACACCATATTGGTGACATTCAGTATACACCATATTGGTGACACTCTATGCAACATTTTGAGGACTTTCTGTATACACCATATTGATGACAGTAAATACCATGTTTGTAGTGACAACCATGACCTCCAGACATATTTTGTTTAGATTTGTTTGTAGTTGAATAAAAATGATTGTAATATTAGAAATACATTTTCTGATGCAAACAAGCATGAACCGGACTTGGAGGAAATGTTGGAAATGTCTATAGTTGCTGTACAATACCAGATTGATACACATGAGTCATTGATACCTTCTCTCTGGTATGGTGTACTTAGTCATATTTTGTACTAGGAAGTTTGAATGGTGTCTTTGGAGGTATCAAGTTTATATGAAGGAGTATAGTTTGAGGCCATCGATAGAAAAAAGACTGACAGTGTATCAGATATGGGTAATGGACATTAAAAAAAAGATTACAATCATGTGGTCATGGTGGCAGTATACAACATATACATACATACATACATACATACATACATACATACATACATACATACATACATACATACATACATGCATACATACATACATATGCATGCAAACACTCATGTATGCACACATGCATACATACATACATGCATACATACATACACACACACACACATACATACATGCATACATACATACATACATGCACACACACATACATACATACATACATACATACATACACACACACACACACACATACATACATACATACATACATACATACATACATGCATACATACATACATACATACATACATACATGTCTATAGTTGCTGTACAATACCAGATTGATACACACGAGTCATTGATATCTTCTCTCTGGTATGGTGTACTTAGTCATATTTTGTACTAGGAAGTTTGAATGGTATCGTTGGAGGTATCAAGTTTATATGAAGGAGTATAGTTTGAGGCCATCGATAGAAAAAAGACTGACAGTGTATCAGATATGGGTAATGGACATTAAAAAAAATATTACAATCATGTGGTCATGGTGGCAGTATACATACATACATACATACATACATACATACACATGCATACATACATACATGCATACATACATACATACATACATACATGCATACATACATACATACACAGATACACACACACATACATACATACATACATACATACATACATACATACATACATACATACATGCACACACACACATTCATACATACATACATACATACATACATGCATCCATACACACACACATACATACATACATACATACATACATACATACATACATACATACATACATGCACATGCACACATACACATACATACATGCATACATACATACATACATACATACATACACACACACACATACATACATACATACATACATACATACATACATACATACATACATACATACATACATACATACATGCACATGCACACATACACATACATACATGCATACATGCATACATACATACATACATACATACATACATACATACATGCATACATATCTGCCATAGCATTATGTATTTCAGATCATGGTGTATGTTGTTTGTTCTACTGATTATTCCTAACAAACTGCAAAGACCCAGATATGCTGGCACATTATGTGATGGCAGATCTGGGTCTGTGTAGTTTGCAGCTGGACTCATCTTATAAGTGGGTATAAACAGTACTTCAAATGAAATGTTTTATGAGTTAGAGTTTTTCCCTGTCATACAGTGTGATTATGGTTGTGATAAGCAATATTTCATTATAATGTTTACTTATGTATAACATTGTACAGACCCAGATTGGCAGGTGCATAATACATTATGTAGACATAGCATTGTAATTGTTAAAAAGTTATGTGTCTATCACAGGACAAAGATGGTTAAAAAAGTTCACTGGTTAAAAAAATTTGTTGATGAAATTAGCATCAAGCATGCATTTTCTATGAGAGAAATTGTGGTAATTTGACCATTTGGCTTACTTTAGCGCTAATGGGTGTTAAAATTAAGGTAAGCAATGTTTACTAAAAGTCTATTCAAATCTAAGTACCTTCTGTGTATGAGATCTTTGAATAAATGCCACAGGTTCAATAGAATTATACCTTCACGCTATTGGCCATACCCAATAGACTACAGAAAATGCATTATCTTTTAAACCCTATATTGATATCTCATAAATGGTTGATTATGGGATCAAACGTAAATGGTACATTGGAAAACTCACTTAGCCATGACATGACTATTTGTACAGGTAGAATCTGTCAATATAAACATTAAACAGTCAGGTTAGATTGTGAATTGAACACCAGGCACAGTCTGCTGGACAGAAGAGCTTGTTAATAAGTACTGTGTGTATAACAGGTGCTGAAAATTCATGGATAGGTAGATCACAAACATGGCCTCTAAACCTGTAAAAGGTATGTATTTATAATTTAGTGTTACTGCCAGTTTTTACACATAAACTTGGATGCAGCATTGCACTTGTCCATTTTATATTTAATGTTATGTCTGAATTAGGATAACACCTGAACATTATATATCAATAAAGTTTTTCAGAAGACTGACCTATTAACGAGTGGGTTGGCAGAATATAGGTTTTGTTGGTTTACTAGGGTTGCTACAAATTTGTCTACAGACCCTTTCTTCTGAAATGATAAGATATTTACAATACAAGAGTAAAGGCATCTGGTGATTGGGAACAAAATGGTAAAAATACAGACTTGGATGCATGATTTAATGGTCTCTTATATAAGGGTCTTACAGAATATGGGACCATTGTAGCATATTTAATGTTAGGACAATTTGTAGCATATTTAGTACTAAGACACTGAAGCATATTTAGCGTTAGGCCCATTGTAGCATATTTAGTACTAAGACACTGAAGCATATTTAGCGTTAGGCCCATTGTAGCATATTTAGTACTAAGACACTGAAGCATATTTAGTGTTAGGCCCATTGTAGCATATTTAGTGCTAGGACCATTATAGTATATTTAGTCTTGGACCAGTGTAGTATATTTTGTGTTAGGTTACATGCATATGCATCTGTTTGAATATGGTCTTTTTTCACAGCTGTTTTAAAAGTTTGACAGTTCTAGTGTTGTCAAGTTCAGTATGTGTTAAACCTAAGGAAAATATAACTCATAGCTCAAAATAATAGAGCTTTAGTTTTGTCAAGGTTTATAATTATTATTTTCAATTTGGTTAAGCACTTTTATTGTAGTAAACTGGAATGGCCATTACACCTCTTCCTTGATACATTACGCTAATGAAGGGTCAGGCATGGATCCTGTTTTTTTCTCTAAAATGCAAACAGAATTGGCCTCTATTTGTTAAGTGTAAAGAAAATTTAAATAACAATTGGTAAATGGAACCTTAATATATCGATAGTTTTATTGTTGAAAATGGCAGTTAGTGTTAGAATCTACATCATGCAATTTGCACATTTTAATAAGAAATCACTTATTTTGTTAGGTTTTCTTGGTAAAAGATATTTTTCTTGATACTCTATAAACAACAATATAAAACAAAAATATTGATCAATTAAAAAGTAATTAATGGCCTACTACTGGAAATAGTTTCAGAAATAAGTACTAATTAAGTAACTTTTGTCAGGTGAGATTATGTTTTAGTTCCATTTTTTAATTCAGTTTTAGTTTAATCATCATAATCTGATATGCCATCTTTTGTTCAAATGAGAAAAACATCACTCTACTGTCAGAGCAATGCCAGCAAACATTTCTTTGAAAATCTAATGAAGTACCTGCTGTGTTTTGATCTCTGACTTAATAAGTGTTTGTTATATTGTTATAATTAATTAAAATTTGGCTTGCATTGTGTTATCATTGCAATTAGTCTTTTGTATCAAATCAATAAAAGAAGCAGTTAAAAGGCATGCAAATCCTACCTGCATGAGAGCTAGCAGCCAGGGTCAAGTGTTATGTCAGCTCATATAAGTTAGCTATTTGAACCTGAAAGTATATGTAACGTAATTAAAGTATCTAATATTAATGAGTGGTTTATCATACTCATTAATAATTGTAATAAATAATAGCAACAGAACCAACAAACAAAGCCTACTAAATACATGATAAAACTTAGTTTCATAGATAAGGTTCATTATGGAAAAGCCAGTTTGAAGTTTACACTGAACTTAAAATTCCTAATTTGGCACTCTGAGGTTTGCTCAGGGATGAGCAAAAAGTTTTTCTATAACTTGCAATGAAATCATAGCATTAGTATTTCACTAATAAAATTAAAAAATGTCAAGTTTTAACATTTTTGTTTCTCAAAATTAATTTCACTCTCTTTTTAAATAAAATATCTTGTTTTATTCTGAATCTACAGTAACACTAGAGTGCATCCAAACTCACATACTAAAAGCAGTAATGTAATACAAAATGTTTTTACTAGTACACATCAGTTGTATGTTGAAACCACTTTTAGTAATGTTTTAAACATTCTTTCAGAGATTGGATATATTACAACTAAGAAATTTTTTTAAAGAAAAGCTATGAATTTTATGAGAAAAAGCTATTAATTGACAATTGTTCCAAGCATAATTATTCAGCTAGTATTCAACCACTTAAACCCCCCACTTGCCACTGTTGATGTCTTTAAGTTTTCAGAGGTCCTTTGGTAACTTGCACCCTCTCACATAACTGCGATCTATGTTTTGGGTCCCTTTTGTGAGTGAGTTATCAAGGGAGAGGTGTTGTTAGGCTGTTATGACTCGAGCCTAAAGAGTTAATAAGTCATCCCATATTCTTCCAATAATTAGCACAAAGGATGAGCTACCTTATAATTTTGATGAAAATTGGGTAGGTTGAGCTTATTATTGTATGATGCTTTTTCATAAAATTTTGAAACAATTTATAATATATACTCACTTATAAGTTGAGTCCAACTGCAAACAAAATAGACCCTGATGTGCAATCACATAATGCACCTGCAGATCAGGATTATTTTGTTTGTTCAACTGATTACTCCTAACAAACTGGATAGACTTAGATCTGCCAGTGCATTATGCGATGACAGATTTGCTTCTCTGCAGTTTGCAGTTGGACACAACTTATAAATCAGTACATATGGTAATAGTGAGGGATGGGGTTATCATCAGGCCTTGTCTTGTCATCAGAGAATTATGTGAATTTATGTTTGTTTTTAATATGATCCCATTAATCATTGCAATCTATGTTTTAATTATAATCTTAATTTTGCAGATACAACTTCAGTGAAGTCCTTTTCCTCATATAGATCTGGTATTATTTTTAATAAGATTTTGTTAAACACATTTCAGAAATATGTAGCACTTTTTGCATACTAATGTTGATCAAATTTGATAATGAATTTCATTAACACATTACTTAGGCATACTAATGATCTCCAGTAAATTTGATAATGAATTTCATTAACACATTACTTTGGCATACTAATGATCTCTAGCAAATTTGATAATGAATTTCATTAACACATTACTTTGGCATACTAATGATCTCCAGTAAATTTGATAATGAATTTCATTAACACATTACTTTGGCATACTAATGATCTCCAGTAAATTTGATAATAAATTTCATTAACACATTACTTTGGCATACTAATGCTCTCCAGTAAATTTGATAATGAATTTCATTAACACATTACTTTTGCATACTAATAATTATTAAATTTGATTATGAATTTTTAATTATTAACACATCACATTGGCACACTGATGATGTCCAAGAAAGGTGATGCTTTCGTTCTTTATAGACTATTCTTATACTTAAAATTTTAATATAAAGTAAAAGTTTAGAAATTAAAAACAATCTAAAATGTCAAATACAATGTTTAACTTATGCCCCAGTTGTCGTTATAGATGTTTAAGTTATTGCATGTTAATTTCCAACTCTATGATAATTTATAATACTATGTGAATTGATTTATTTTTTGAGGGTATCATTATTCATAGTTTTGCAAAAACAGTTATTCATCAGAGTATTTAAATAAGTGGTTATATGATTATATCTGCGTAGTGTATGATTATATCTGGGTAGTGCTTGATTATATTTTGGTATTGCAGTTTATGATTGTATCTGGGTATTACAGTATATCATTGTATCTGGGTATTACAGTGTATGATTGTGTCTGGGTTTTACAGTGTATGATTGTATCTGGTATTACAATATATGATTGTATATGGATATTACAGTACATGATTGTGTTTGGGTATTACAATATATGATTGTGTCTGGGTATTACAATATATGATTGTGTCTGGATATTACAATATATGATTGTGTCTGGGTATTACAATATATGATTGTATCTGGGTGTTACAGTATATGAATGTGTCTGGATATTACAGTATATGATTGTGTCTGGGTATTACAATATATGATTGTATCTGGGTATTACAGTGTATGATTGTATCTGGGTATTACAGTGTATGATTGTATCCAGGTATTACAGTATATGATCGTGTCTGGGTATTACAGTATATGATCATGTCTGGGTATTACAGTATATGAATCTATCCGGGTATTATTACAGTATGTGATTATATCAGGGCATTATATGATTATATTTATGTATTATTTGTTTGTATCATGGTCCACAATGTACTTTATATTAGCTTTTTAAAATAAAGTATAACAAAGTGTAGAAAAGAGGGATTCTATCTAAAAAGATATGATAATGTAATAAAAAATACGGAGTGATATAAATTATCTCAGTCACTCAGAGAGGAGAAAGTGTACATACATAGAAAGTATGAGCATGATGTATACATGTTTGGAGCATAAATATAGATGTAATGCATATTCTTACATATAAGTTGACTCTAAATGATAACAACAAGCCAAGATCTGCTGGTGTGTTATGTCATGGTAGATTTGGACCTGAATAACAATGAGTCTCTTATAGTACTACAGTAAATGAAACATTTCACATCCAGAAAACCCATCTATATTAGAACAGTCAGGGTTTGCAGAGTTCCTTTGTGTTATCTAATGTATTGTGTAATAATGAGACAAGACAGTTAAATGAAGAAAATGGTGCAATTGTGCATCCTCAGGCTATACAAGAAGGCACAGGATGTTACTGAGTTGTCTTCTGCACAAAACTACGAGCTTCATTAAAGCTGTTTTCAGCTTAAATTGATTCATGTTGAATGAGAAATAGTGGAAATGCAGTGATTACATATTTGGTGTTTAATTTTCTGCAGAGGAACATATATGTTGTATGCACATGTTTAAGAAATTGGCAATAAAATGGCATGAACAGTTAAAGCACGTCTTCTCACAGACTGATGTCATTGCATCCATAACAGTGAATCCATAATAATTCCTTGAAAAATATCCACAAAGAAGCATAATTTTTCATTATCCCAGCATAGATCAATACTGTCTGAATTCAGTGCGAGAAAGTTAAGCAAACAGCAGAAGTAAAGATTTAGCACAATAATATATTGGTATGCATGTGTAATATTAAAAGGTCACTAAATGGTGCCTCTATAAATTTAAAACCTTTAGAATTTCTTCTGTTATTTTCCTTTCAAAACTAAATACTTAATTCCCAGCAAATAAACTTGCATGGACTTGTACAACACTTATACAAACACTCACGCATACACAAAATACCATTTAAATAGGGATAGACAATAGGGATAAAGTTATTGTTTTCTGGACAAAGAACTAATTGATTTTCAGCTGCTGGTTGATTAATCATCTGACAACATGTCCAACCACATTATGCAGAAAGGTAGTGTTGTTTGATTTTTTGTTTGTTTTAAAGCAGTGCACAACAGATGCAACAGCCTTTTGTTGTGTGACTGACTTTATTGATTTGCAATTAATTATGTATGTAAATTAATTCATTTATCAATTTTGAGTTATAAACTAATTTTAATGTCTTTGGTTGGCTATTGTTTGCCCTGGATTGAACAACAGTTGTATAAAATGCATTGAAAAGAAATGCAAAGAAACCGAAACATTAAATTTGTTTTATTGTTGAAGGTCCAATCCAGATTAGATTAACAATTATCAGCTTTTTTAAGAGCAGATGTATTTTAAGAATAATTTAACAACATGTACTTAATTTTCAATAGATTATGGCTTTCGTGTTCATGGTGACTTGTGTAATATCCCTTTTGCACTCCATAAAGTTATGTTAAACTTTGGAATCTGCAGTTATAACTACTGTATAAAACCATAAATGTGTGTATATATCATAAATTGGCCTTTTCTCTGAAAATTGGTGTCCCACGAAAAAGGCGTTGATTGAAAGTATTGATAAGTAACTCATTAATGGTACAGAATACTGCAAAGTTGTACAAAGTAAATTATTAAAATAAATGTCAATCAACAGAGAAAATATTTTATTTTAAAAGAACAGCAGTTTTAGTGATTAATGATGACAATGTGCATACAGTAAAATTCTCAATATAAATTAACATAGATACACAATTAGTATGAAGTGCTGTATATACCATATGTACTTGCTTATAAATTAAATTCAACTGCAAACTGCATGGACCCTGATCTCCTGTAGCATAATGTATCAGCAGTTCTGTGTCTGTGTAGTTTGTTAGGAGTAGTCAGTAAAGCAAACAACATAGAACCTGATGTGCTGTACATTATGCATCAGCAGATTAGGGTCTTTGTTGTTTGCAGTGGGACTGGACAAATAAGTGAGTATATAGAGTAGTTTATTATAATATGGATATAATGAATTATGGACAAAATGAAGACATGTTTGGTGTTCCAAGAGGTTCATTTTAAACTAAGTCTTCCCATATATAGCCTAAGATCACTCACAGGAACATGCAAGATACTTTACTATAAAATAATACACACACACCCAATCCATATTTCACTGTATACACAGTTCCTCCTAATTTCATAGATATGAATCAAGTTTTGCCCCTTGTCAAATTAGCAAGTGAAAACTTGGATATTAGCTAGACTTAGTGTTCTTTGTTATACTGGTGATTGGAACCAAGTAGCTTAGTACATGTCTGCGTGTACATTATGATGGCAGATCAGGAGTGTGATCATGCTTGTTGTACTAGTGTGTTAACCAAATAACATAGACTCTGATCTTAGCTAGAATTAGCATTCTCTGTTCTACTAGTGATTTGAACCAAATAACATTTAATGTATACCTGCCTGTATATTATGCTGGCAGATCAGGAGTGTGATCATGCTTGTTGTGCTAGTGTGTTAACTAAATACATAGATACTGAACTGACTGTACACTATGCTGGCAGATCAAGGGCTATTCTGCTTGTTCTAATAGTTATTTTTTTTACCAACTAAATAGCATGCACACTGATCTACTTGTTTATCATGATGAGAAACCAGGAGTCTATTTTCTTGTTCTTTTGATGATTTTAACCAAATAACATATACCCTAGTCTGTCTCTGATCATTACATTATGCTAGAAGATCAGGAGTCTGTTCTGCTTGTTTTACTAGTAATTTGAACCAAATAACATGGACATTTATTTGCATGCATATGGGTAAATACAACTGAACTAAAAATGTACAGTAGAAGGCAATTTAATCTCAAGAACAGTAATGACCAGCCCTTTATTCAGTCATAAAGCTTTATAATGGGTTATCTTTGCACTGTTGATGTGTATGAGGTAACAGTAAAAAGGATGATATAGCTTTCTGTGTTTGGTCCAGGGGACCAAGTAGCAAAGATTTATAATGCATATTAAATGTTTGTCTTTATTTTTGTATGGAGATACTAAGGTCTACAAAATTAACAACAGAACCCTTCTGTTTGACAGACTTCATATTTAAGAAAGATCAGTCTCACTTTGCACTCCTGAGAGAGGATATAATATCATTATAAATATCATCATAAATATCATTAATCAGCATGAACAGTAACTATATGTCATTTCAGAGAATGGCAATTAATTTTTTTAATTTTTATTTGTGGCAGAGGATTACAGGTCAGCTCTAAGTGAGTAGATCTTGGTTGCCAGCCACTGTCTTTATATTTTCAATGTGTCATGTGTCATGGACATAGGTACTGGTAGAAGTAGTATGAACATTGAAATTGTTGAACCGTATGGTATTAGCAGAAGTAGTATACAAAATTGACAATGCTGGCTCGTACAGTACTTTGAGAAGGAGTCCTTTACATAACCATGGGATGGGGGAGGTGGTTATGCCATTTCTAGATGACCCTTGTTAACATGTGTTGATGAAATATTATTATGAACATTTGATACATATAAAATATGTTAGTCACTGACATATAATTATTAAAATAATTTGTACTCAATACAATTATATTTACAGCTGTTATGAAAGGACCTGAATGCAGAAAAAAAAGTATTCTTATGTTCAAAATATGTAAAACTATGAAACTTTTTTTCTTCCAAAAGCTAATGGTTGCTTATTTTGCATATATAGTTCCCAGGTCAGAAAATCCGCTTTCAAGAAAAGTAGTATTGATGTCCTTCTGAGAAAATAATTTTTTACTGGATCTCATGATCAGCTAAAGGTGCCTGTCATCATAATAGTTTACATTGGTAAAATTACAAAATGGTCAAGGACTTTGATGTGTCACTTCTGTAATACATGTAGATGATTTTTGAAACAGCAAATATTTGTATTCTCAACCTGATTCTTCTTTTTAGCACTGACTACAAATTGGTTGTCAGCATTGAACAAGGACTGATATTCATGACAAGTCTGTAGCTAGTAGTACTACACAGAGTTGTTGTTACTAGTGGTACTATATAGAGTTGTTGTTACTAGTGGTACTACACAGAGTTGTTGTTACTATTGGTACTACACAGAGTTGTTGTTACTACTGGTACTACACAGAGTTGTTGTTACTAGTGGTACTACACAGAGTTGTTGTTACTAGTGGTACTACACAAAATTGTTGTTACTAGTGGTACTACACAGAGTTGTTGTTACTAGTGGTACTACACAAAATTGTTGTTACTAGTGGTACTACACAGAGTTGTTGTTACTAGTTGTACTACACAGAGTTGTTACTTGTTGAGTATAAGGCTCATAGGTAACTGGGAGTATTACATCAGGGAAGTAATTTGGAATTGTCTATTTAAGATGTAAAAGTAATTTGTGACCTATATACCAATGCATAAGATACACCAAACTATGGACAACAGATCATTTGCCATTGTGTCATGTGCTGGCAGATTTGAGTTTCTGCTGTTTGCTTGAAATCTTTAAGCGGTGATCTAAAGGCACATTTAACTATCACAGATTTAGTCTCTCCAAGTTCTGGATAAAAATGTATTTAAGCAGGTATTTTACTCTCTGCATAGGAACTAGTTACATTTTATGAAAGTCAATGTGCTATGTGGTGTACATGTCAAACCACAAACTTGCAATTCCAGACTGAGTCTCAGTCATCAAGACATTATTTGTTGATTTAAGAATGCATTAAATGGCTTAGTGACCAAAAATAAAGGTTGTATTTGTTTATGTGGCTCAGCCTGAGCAATTGTTCTCATAATGATCAAGTAGTATCATTTCACATTTGAATGGAACATCTGGAAATTGTCAGATTAAGATTAAATTTGCTTAAAATTAAATTGTTTTGCTTAATATGAATGCATGAAAAAATTTGGAAATTTATCTTTAGTCAATTTGTTTGAAAAACTATGCTTTCCCAGAATGCTGTGTCTGTGCAGTCAAATGACAATATAGTTATAACATCGTTTTAGTTGGATATATTTTATACAATCATATACACAAAGCATATGATGACAATCATGCTATTTCTCTAAGTGATACAAGTCTAGAACAGCATATAACAATCTTGGTGCTCCTGTATCATTATATAATACTCTCTTTGTAATTTTGGTACACTTTTTATAAATATTTTATCTCACCAGGCCATAGGGTCAAGTAAGCTTTTGTTATGGACTGCTTTATCCATTGTCTGTCATTGTTTGTCCATCATCAACTGTTATTTTCTCTTCTCAAAAACCTCTGGACCATATTTATCTTAGCAGAGAACTTTCTGGACTAAAGACCTTTAAAATATATAAAAATGTTTCCAATCTGTCATCAAATATGGTAACCATTACTAAACATTATTTGAATTTTTTTTAAAGGATTTCTTCTAAACAAAACTGCTGTGAAGAATTTTACCAGCATTGACCAAAATCATTCTTGCATAAAGACCTTTCATCTTTATACAAATGATGCCAAACCATCATCAAATATTGCTGACATTGCTAAATTTGAAAATCAATCCAAATAATTGATAAATACTGTTAATGAGAATTTAATTAAATATAAATATAGAAAAACTAAATATAGAAAAACCTTTCAATGACTTCTCAAAAACTGTGAAATGGAATTAGAAGAAATGAAGAAATTTGACAAAAAGCATATTAGCAGGATGTCCTTTAAAAAAAAAAAAATCCTGGATGTTCACTATTGAATATGGCCAATAATACAGAAATTAGGAAGCAAACTTTTCACAACTACTCCTCAAAAACCAGCCAACAGGATTTGACCAAAAATGAGAGACAGTTTCCTAATACAAGGTCGTTTAAGTTGCAAAGATGATGCCAGTCTCATATTCAGTAAGGCTGCCATTACAAAAAAAAATCCAGCAAAAAGCCTTTCAATATCAGAAAGCATAATGACTTGATTATCTTAGCTAACTGACATTTGGTTTTGTGGTAACTCTCAGCCAGGTAAGTGATTTTAGACTCTCTTGAATCATTTGTTTATTGCATCAATAGTTATAGTAAAATCGTTACTGATATTTCCAATTTTTCAGTTTACTCAAACAGTCTTTGAGTAAAAAAAAGTTCTCAGCACAAAAAGTTAAAAGACATTCAATAATTATCGTTGTCACTGGAAATTGTATATGGAAAAGGAGATGAAAAGTTATACAGAGTATGGTACTTGTTAAAAATAGTAGGATTCCAAAGACAAATTAAAGACAGGATGGTATTGGATACAAATAGTCATTTTCCATGCTATTCAAAACAAAAGTTTTAATAATTAAACTTGGAATGTCACTTATCATCATATCTTAAAAACATCTTTATTTCCACAGCTAAATCTGCAGTTAATCCAAAGCGACACACATCTTGTAAAGTGCCCACTGACCCACCAGAGTTCTCAACAGGGATGTCATCACCCATACTACGTCGACGCAGATTTCATCCACCAAGGAACAGCATGATTTTCAACTACCCGGAAATGGCACCTGGAGAAAAACTGTACCTGTGGAGCATGGAGAGAATTTACAGTGCCAAAAACTTAATGGCCCTGAAGAAGGACCAGTATTTACGGCTACTGGAACAAAACAGCAGAGGTATCAGCAAATTGTGCATGAGCTATTACTTTGTTCTATGAGGGTTAGATTTTGAAATGGGTGGTTTATTTTGCTACAAATTAGTACATCTCTGTTTTTACTCTGAAAAGTAAGCAATTCTTACTGGAAAGGCATGTGTTGGAATGGGTGGGGCCAATACCACTTAATTGGCCTTTGAGCAGTATAGACTAAATTCTGCCATCACGTGCTTACAGTGATGTATGTGATGGCAGACGGGAGCCTATGATGTTCATTCCATTTATGATTTCAATCAAACTGCACAGACTGTGATCTGCAGTTGCTGTGTGTGATGCTCTGCCAGGTCTCTGATTAGTACAGACTTAGTCCACTTAGTACAGACTGATTTGAAGGTAATGTATATTATTTTGGCAGATCTGTTCTGTGATGTTTGTTTCATTTAGGATTTCAGTCAGATGGCACAGATCTGCAGGTGCTGTATATGATGGCAGAACTTGGTGTATGATGCTTGTTCCATTTATGATTTCAATTAAGCAGCAAAGACTGTCATCAGAGGCACATTTTACAACAACAGATTTGTGCAGTTCTTAGAGTGTACATTGTACATGGATAAATAAAGTATTTGTATTTTCTCATTGACATATATAATCAAAAGACTTCATCTTTGCGTTAAACATTTGTATTGTACTTGGATAACTGTTTTATTGTAGAAAACTGTATTATTTTTCTTATATAATAAACTCAAAATCAGGTCAGAAACACTATTTTGCTAAGGTGATTGGAGTTTGAGAGGGGGTGGTTTGTTCAGGTTCAGACTGAAATGACAAGGGTTTCTTTGTAGTCCATGAAAAGATCACGAGTTTTTGAAAATTCTCTAATTTTAAAATAATACTCTGTTAATTTTATCCTCAACTTCAGTTTTGAGACTTGAATATTTGGCATAAACAAAAGTACATAACACATTACACTGACTTATGTTTCCAACAAAAGTACATAACACATTACACTGACTTATGTTTCCAACAGAATAGTCTTTACAAGCTGCAGTACAAGCCATTGTTTTGTCTTCAAATATGATTGCATAAAAAATTGTGTGGAACAAGTTAAGAATTATTAGTTTAATATGTACTCAAGTTGAATAGAGTACAAGTCTACTTCTTTTGATAAAGTATATATTTATGCTTGTTACAACATAAGTAATAATAATCCAATAAACCATATTGTCATTAATGTTTGTACCTTATCATTTTTTGGTACACCAGCTATAAAGCCTAATTATATTTTGTACCTTAAACATTTATGTTAGGAAACATTTGTAGATTTCTGTAAGAATTAACTGGAAATGGTAATTTTATTATCTCAACTGGCTGTAGGCCATTCATGAGCTGATGCTACAGTCCCTTATCTATTGTACATTGTTCATTCACAAATTTTGATATTTACATTTTCTTATTAAAAAATGCTTGACCATTTTTGCAATAGATGCCAATCCATCATGCAGGATTTTCACTAGCATTGCTATAAAAGTAGGAAAACCTTCAAATAGCTTCTCAAAGACCACTAATTAGATATCTGTTCAAATGATGCCTGTTTGTCAAATATGGCCACCAGTACTAGAAATAGAAACACCATTAAATGGCTTCTTGTCATAAACTGCCAAACAATTTTAATTTGACAGAATTAAAGCATGCTGGCATGAAGGGTTTTGTACAAAAGACAATGATATGTCATCAGATATGTATGCTATTACTGCTAATGCAAAATAGATTAGTATCTTTCAAAAATCACATCAGCAGAATTTGACCACATTTGACAGAAATATTTATGTCATGAATGACTTTTAAATTTATACAAATGATGCTAATCTGCCATCAAATAGAGCTACTGCTACTAAAAATAGAACATTTTTAAAATCTTCTTCCAAGTAGCTTTTCAAAATTTGACCAAATTTGTCAAAAAGAATCCTAGCTTGAAGTATTTTCTGATTTATATAAATGATGCTGATGTACTATCAAATACGGCTATGTTTACTAAAAATAGATAAAGGTTTACACAGTTGATGCCTTTTTTAATGTTGGACAGATAATACTGATACTGCCATCAAAATGCATGAAATTATAAAATCTAGAGAAATCTGAAACATAACAAATGCAGTCAGCAGCATTACATGGAATTTGTATGGAAAGCAAGCCCGCTAACTCTGCTTCTCTTTCTTTTAGCCGTTAAGCAGATATCAAACAAGTGAGTGATATCATACCCACCTACACCTCTTGTTAGAATTACCTATAATTTATGGCAAAATAATTGATTGAAATTTTTACAGAAAATTTGTGTGAAATATGCAGTGTTGAAGTAGTATGTGAAAATTTTATGCTTGAATCTAATTTATTGATTGGTTAAGTTGGGTCTACTAGCATGTAACACACGAAGGAATATTTAAACCAAACACCAATCCTATAAATCCTTTTTTGATAGAAATTTTGAATTTGAATTACGACACAACTCCTAATTTGTTTAGAGAGTGTATCATGTATAACAATGATATTCTCCATGCTTGAAGTCCTTTCACATATATTTCACAATTTTACGCTAGTCAGTTTATTTACAGAGTGTATCATTTATTGCAAGGATATCCTCCTTGCTTGAAATTCTTTTAATTCACATATATTTCACAGTTTTATATTAGTCACATTAATTTATAAACAAGTACATTTATACTGTATTGATTTATGTTGTTGTCTAGGCTATTATTTTATTAGGCTAATACATCTTTATTCTTGGAACAGTTCACTGCGTGCTAAGGCAATGGAATTTGTTGCTGTTGTTAATGTTGTTGTTGTTGTTGTGGGGTTTAACGCCATTTTTCAGCACACGATAGGCTGTACATGGCGGCCAGTATTAATGGTGGCGGAAAAACCCAGGAAGACCCAGAAAGAACCACTGACCACAAGAAGCTACTGGCCAGCTTTCTCACATACCCACATTGGCTGAATCCGAGACTTGAACCGGCACAGACAGAGGTGAGATGGCAGTGATCCGTAATGGAGAGTGCTTTAGACCACTCAGCCACTCGGGGCTCCGCAATGGGATTTATTAACTGCAAGAGCTATGGGAGTCATTAAGTACAATGGCAATGACAGTCATTAAGCATAATGGCAGTGGGAGTCAAGTACAGTGTGACCCCTCTATAATACGGTAGTTGGTGTCCATAGAACCTTACGTGTTATAAACCAAACTGTTATGACCAACCAAGTCAGTTAACTGATGAAAATGATGCATTTTCCTAAATTATGACAGATGGGGTGGGTAATAAAAGCAGGAGCAAAAATATGTGATTTTGATTAAATGAAGGCAAGCTAGTCTAAAAAAACACATGTATATAGACAAGTTAAATTTGTATAGTACAATCCATAATCCATTAAGTACTGTACTTGTATATAATAAATCCATGAATTCAAGTAAAGATCACATGTTATAAACTTCATATAAATTATGTACTGCTCCAGAGGCCTAGTGGTTAGAGCATCTGCTTTGGATACGGGAGGTCGTGGGTTAGATCCTCAGCCAAGTCATACCAAAGACTTATAAAAATGGTACTAACAGCTGCCTCACTTTGCATTCAGCATAAAGAGGTTAGTGTTAGGACTGGTTGGCCAGTTGTCAGGATAATGTGACTGGGTGGGACTGAAAAATTGTTAAAGCTACATTAAAAATCCAAATCACACATACACACATCCCGTTAGAAAACACAAATAACGTATATATTACAACAAATGATAGTTCTCATTTTGAAATATATCGGATTGTCACTTAACAATTCACTGCACTTGTTGCAGGTAGCACATGGCTGTAGCTGTTTACATGCTACATGTACATGTACTTAAATTGGCCTAGATTTCGGTCAGCTGGATGAGACTACAGAACGTATGAGGCTGTTGATAGGAATTGAAAACTTCAACAAATTAATAAGTTAAATGAAATCTTTGCAAGATACCACCCCATCTTCACTTGACGGCATATTATTCGGTCATTAGTAGCTACCATAAGAATACTTTTTTTTCCTGCAGAAAGGAACCTTTCATGATAAAATAATCGTGTTCCAGTCACTTTGGTAAATGCAACAATCTATCAGATTCCATTGCTTTTATTTAAATTCAGTGTTAACTTCCTTTGATGAAAGGTTATTTATTTTTATTGAAAATTGTAGTTGTCTTTCTTTGGTGAATTGTACATGTGTTATTGAAGCTATTGGTAAAGGACAGCTTTGGAGGACCAAACAGATGTATGTCTCTCACTGAGGTTGCAATGTCAAATAACTATAGAGCATTGATTGAGACTGATGTTTTTTCCTTATTTGCTTAGTATTTATACAGAAAGATCAGTGCTTCAGAAGTGATCAGTTTTCTTTGAAGTTTCACCAAAACTATTTTTTCTGGGTACATTTTAAAAACAAAAGGAATTAGCTGTCGTTTGGTGAATTGTTACTTTTTCTTTTTTCAAAGGTTGGACAACTGTACCTAGTCCCAGTAGCAAACAGACAAACAAGTAGATCTCCGTTTTTGTTTGGGTATTTTATTTTTTTGGTGACATTTCTGGTGGCTGAATAATACTACCTTTCAGGCATGCATCAGAATTTATAAAAAAAAAAGGCCAACAGACGATGAATACACATTTGTTCTATTCTGACAGGGATTACCACAGAAAATATGAGTGTTCAGAAGGATTTAATTCAATGAGCAAAAAGAAGATGAATTTTACTTACCATCCATTCAGTAGGGTCAGTGAAAATAAATATATTAATTACTAGCATGCAACCTATAATCTGACACTATTTCATCTGAAAGATCCATTACAAGATAGTACCTTGTCCAGCTTATCTCCGCTACCAGAGATGTTTAAAAAAACAAAATGCTGAAATCTTACAGCATACAGTACTCAGGCCAAATGTCAGAATAAGCGGATTATGATACAACTATGCACTGTTGAGGTGGTTAGTCAATATGAACAATGAATTTGTTTATCTAAAATATATAAATTCCAGTGCATTTCATATCAAGCTTGTGGCTTCCTTTTATGGTGCCTCTGAATTTCTTCACTCCAAACCCAAGTTACACATACAAGTTTAAACAGCCAACAATTTCTGGCGGGGGTGGGGTGGGGGGGTGGGGGTGGGGGTGGTATTTTGTTGCCAGTAAGGAAAATAAATCACAATTTTTGACATTGGTGAAGCCCAGCATGATCCCCAAATAAACTTTTTAATCATTATATTTGGTACTTTTATGAAGAAAAATATGTTTTCATGTATGAGATAAATACATGTATATGATATTACAGGAGCCACGGCATGATCTTCTTATATTAGAATTCTCTCTTCCCCAAAAATGATAGACTTTTTACACATTACTTTTCACACTTTTATGAAAGGGAGACAAAAATTTCATATGAGAAAAGTACATGTACATGAAATCTTGGGAGCCATGACACAACCATGTTACATCCGAATTTATGTTATAGCAAAGCATGCTTTAGTGGAGTCACACCGTATCTTTTCTTTAGTCACACCATGGAGGTCAACCTAGGCTGGTAAGGGCAGGATTTAAACCCATATTCCACTAATTGCAAGTCTAGCATGTTACTGGTTTATTTCAAAACAACATTTTTCAGTTGGAACTAGACTGGATATAATAGAATGATTGCTGTATTAACCAAATTACTGTGTTCTTTTATGTTGCAGGATATAGTTGCAGGACGAAAAGTTTAAATTTGATTCTTGGCACTTCAGAATTGACAATAATATGTCAGAACAGGGACATTAGAATCTGACTGATGTCGACAGTTGGGTGGTATTTTAAATTAAAGTATAAAAAAGGAATAAGTATAGGTCACAATACAATGTTGATATGTGTATCAAAAAACTGGTTTTATCAAATTTCATTGCATTTCTTTTCTTCCTGAAGGTGTACATAGCTTTCATGAATATTTGAAGTACATGAACTATATCAAGCGACCCAAAACAGCCCCCATTCCAAGTAAAACTGGATGGAGCAGACCAATGAGTCCAGCAAAATCAGTGAACAGGTTTGATAAGGATTTTTTTATAGGCATTTCACATTAATCCACTGTTAGAGTCTATCTGTTACTTGAATAATTGACTTTTACCAAAGATTTCACATGAGGTGACATTTTTATCACATTTTGCTGTGTATACTATAAAACAATCAAAGAATAGTATTGAAATAGATGTGCTATGGCATTAGGCCCATGTCAAAGTCAAAATAATTTGGAATGGTTATGATTTCATATGAACAATGTAGACCCAGATCTATTATGGAATAATGTCCTGCTAGATCAGGGTTAGAATTACTGTAGTATCATATATTTTCATGGATTTCAATCTCCTGGTTTTGTAAAAAAAAACATTTTACTGGATAATTAACACATTAACCCCTAGCGACGACTTTATGGGCAGGAGGTAGTAGCCTACTGCCGAGCTCTGTAGCATCATGGTCATGCATGATACACTAAAGTGGGTGGTATTATAGAAGGGTATACAGATGTAGCTCTACATTGATACCAAATAATCTGGAATATCTAGTTGCACTACAAAATACAGATAGAAAAACCTCATTTTTTGGACCCGACTTTTTTTAAACCAAAATTCGCTCGTGGTTGGAATCCGATTTTGTGTCCGGATTTTAGACTTTTTGGTCTCAGATCTAAGGCAAACTGGTATGAACTGCAAACAGACAGATGAGCCTTTGCAAAAAGTAGGATAAGATGGGCATTTGGAATAAAGAGTGGTCTCCATACAAAAATAATGGCTCCATTTAGCAAAGAAAAAAAAGGCCAACTTTTACACTAGGCAGTATGTTATTGAAAGATGACCGGGGATTTGGTGTTTTCAAGTCTATTCAGAAATAGCTTTCAAAATGTGTTTGCTACTCGATTTTCAGGCAAAAATGACAAAAAGCTCCAGGGGTTAATATGTTAAATTCAAGGTTTTGACTGTCAAAGTTTGCATATTTAAAGGTATTTAATTATATGGATGAATCTCTACAAATACCTGAAATAAAGAATACAAAAGAACAAAACCAATGTCATCACTTCACCAATTAAAAAACAGTACTCCCACATGTATGAGCACAGATCAAACACCAGTCAATCATTAACACTAAAAGTCAAATGGAACCAACACAGCCAACAATACTAAGCTAATATGTTATTATAGTAAATGTGTATGATCTGTTACTTAAATCAGTGAAAATAAAGTTGCACCCTCAGTTACTTTCTGACAACCATGGAGTTAGCACAGTAGCTTAACAGTGAACAAATTCAACTTAGAACCTTGTGAGTTCAGATAATGTCATCATTCCATGTGTGAATCAAACATGTGACCTAACTGCCCCTTACTCAGTGCAGTTACTAAGCATTGTCATGTACACATTAAGGTACAAAGATGCTAGCAAATCTGAAAAGCATTCATGAAAGATTGGACCTAATTATCCATAGCCTTGAGAATGCTGGACTTGTTTAATTTAACACTTATAAAATTATTTACCTGACGGACATTTATGTAAACCAATAGACAGTAGACTTGATTGACATGATGTATAATGGTGGTTTTGTCTGAAGGTTTTAGCTTACTACACTGCAGTAAATAGTGAATATACATTGTGCTTCATTACTAATTGTGCTTCAAGCAAATGCTCTAGTATTTTAATGTTAAGTCGTTCATTGGGATAAGTATTCATTATAAAATGAGACATTGCTTTCATCTAAATTTTTAAACAGCAGTTTCAGTTGAATGGAGAATAAATTTGAATTTGACTAAGTATTAAATCCAATTTTTATATGCTAGTATCATTTGTTATTATTCTTCCTTTAATTTCAGTGAATACTAGTGTTTGAGTGGTTGTTCTTGTTCTCTCTATGTCATGACATATCGATTTAAGGCAGTAAGTGGAAATTACAGATTTGGAATACCATGTAGATATACAGTGTGTACATTGAATACATGTATATTCTATCTTTATAGTGATTGAGATTTTCAGCAAGTTAGGAATGTCAGTTAGCAGGTTACTTTGAAATCTGTGTTAAAAATTCTGATTTATTAAACAGCGAAAGACAAAGCTGTTGATAATCAACTAATCAATTAGTTGATCACTTTATTGCACAAAATATCATAAAGGACACAATGTATACAAAATGAACTTCGTATGTACAAGACATGAACTTTGACAATATGCCATAAACATCATTGTTATGCTTCATCTTTCCCTCTTTTATTATTATTATTATCATTATCATTATTATTATTATTATTATTATTATTATTATTATTATTAAAGTGTGGAATCCACAAAAGATAACAGTCAGAAGCAGCAGACATCAGATAAAAAGACACATCCTTCATCAGAAGTTTCACAGAAGTCACAGTCAGACCAGTCTGAGAGTTCAAAGAGCAAGAAGCCAAATAAACCTGAACAGGAGAAATCAGAGTCCCACAAAGTGGGCATATCCTCTGCCCAAGCAGCCACTGGGCTCTGGAGTCCTCCTAGGTCAAAACAAAACTCTCTAAGGTCAAGAAATGGGTCAGCAACGAGTCAGACAAGTTCAGGGTCACAGGAAGGTACACAGAGAGAGGAAGATGCAAATGCAAAAGATCAACCAAAAGAGGCAACAGAGAATAAAGCTGAGGAAGAAGAAGATGAAGAAGAAGACTCTGATAAGCTTTCTATTTTAGGGGATGAAAATGATGAAAAAAAGACAAAACATAAAGAGGGAGTCGACAGACCTTTGTCACGACATGGTCATGTATCTCCAAAAGGTTCAGGTATGTTTTCAATCAAATTAAACTTTACTGATGACATTTTACAGGCTAAAAGCTTGTTCTTATTGCCTTGGTATAAGTGGATGAGACGTCTAAAGATGTTCTGGACCTGTTTCCACCAATGTTTGTAAAAATGGCTTGAAAGATTAAGGTAGCTGCTACTGTATACACATATTCATTGTTTACTAAATGACACAGCAGAAAACATTCAACAAGGCCATTTCTTAGGTAACATTTTCTTGGTCAGAACATTCGTAAATGTTTTCTGTTTCAGCTTTTTGGGGTTCTTGCTTTGTTTTTTTTTAAGAAAACTTTCCTCATCTTAATTTGGGCAATTAGTTCCACCTTCATGCTTTTAGTAGAATCTTATTTCAATATTTCAATGAATACATTTTTTCTGGTAATTGGCATGATCAAAATACAATATTTTGTCATTCTCTTCTTCACTTTTTTAATAATTTATGTTTGGGTACACAATTATATTTACATTTGTTTTGTAAATTTTAGCAGGTTCTTTATGTCAGATACTTGCAAAATGTTTATAATAACAATATAATGTTTTCTGTCTGACAAAATGAGAGGACAAAAATAATTATGATTTTTATGGATTGGTAGTGCACAAGAATCTTGAATAAATACCAGCCTTTCCAAGTTAGGTATTTGGTGGAAAAGCCCTGAAGTGTTCTGATTGGTGAATGAGACTGCACAGTTCCCTATGGATGCAAAGCCAGTACATCTTATATTACCTCCCTTGAAATGGATGCTGGTACTTTGGCTGATGAGCTTTTGTGTCTTGCTCAGTTCCAACATCAGTAGGTAAATGCTGCCAGTCAGTTTAATGATGATCTGGTCTTGAATTTTTAAACTGAGCTTGGGCAAAATTGTGTTTCAATTTAGGTTTGTGATTTGTCAAATTCAAACCATCAAAAATCTTCTGAAAAGTTGTACAATCTCTACCCACGCCTGCTGATAATAAGCTACTAGCACCTCCAGTCAGACCACTTTTTAGTATGTGCCTATCAAAAGGACATACTGTTATGACATCTTTCCATTTGTCTGTACATAAATCTGTTTGTTAACTTTTTTCCCATACAGTAACTTAGTTTTACACTGTCTACAATTGCCAAACTTTGGATGGCATGCCCTTGAAATAATGAAGAAGTCAATTGATTTTGGGATCAAAAGGTCAAAAGTCAGGGTTAGTATGAACAAAGAAGTAAAATGGTTTCTGCACAATGACATTAGTTCTAAACTACAGACCTTGATCTTGTGGATGGCTTGCATTTTTGGGTAACGAAGAAACCTATTGAATATGGGGATATAAAGTCAAAGGTCAAGGTCACTGTATATGACAAAATTACAAATATTTTCTGATTTTTTAAAAAAAATATTCAGTTTTCAAACATTTACCTTTGTCAGTCATTGTGAATGGCTAATGTGAATAAAGGAAGAAAAATGATTTTCACATAACTTTACTTCTATGACCACATTACCTTGTGGAGGAATGATGCTTAAAGTATAAACCTATTGATTTATGGGGTCAAAAGATCAAAGGTCATGGTCATTGTGACTCAGAGAAAAATTGATTGTGCACAATAATTTATGTATTAGAACAAGTTCCTTGACCAAATTTTGTGAAGAATCCAAAGAATCAAAACAAAAAGAGCAAAAACATTATTGATGAATGCACCAGGAATGTTTGCTTTTTATAATAGTAATAGCTGCATGTCTAATTTGGCTTTGTTTTGTTTGCACTAGTATATGTACATAACAGAATAAGTGTGGAAATAGCTTTGGTTCATACTTTCAACCCCCATTGTTCCTTTTATAAAAAAGCAAACATGAAAGACACACAATTACACATAACATAAATCGTCATGAATATTTAGGATGATACATGATATTTCCTTTTAAATCTGTATACACAGAACAAAACTTTAATTAAAAACACTAAAAGATAAGATATGACAACATATTTGTGAATAGCATTTTTGCTGTGATTTGCTCAAACAGCAATAAAATTGAGGGAAATATATATAATCTTAGATGTGTGAAATAATCTTGTTTAATCAGTACCTATAGTATCACACTTTTTCATAAAAAAATATAAATTAAGAAATTGTCATGAAATGTTTTTGTGGCTCTGCTGAGTGTCATTTATTAAACAATTTGTGCTTGACCTAAAACCTATTATTGACCCAAACAGCTATCTGAAAACAGTGCATGTTTATATATCAGGAGAATCAAGTCTTCTTTTCAAACTTTTGCATCGTGGAGTGCAATCAATACTTAGGTTTCTACAAACTAACTTCTACAAACAGAGCAATATATGTGCACTTTGGTGGTAAGACAATAGTTTTAAATAACCATGAGTTAAAGGAAGAAGCTCATAATATTAGTTATGCATTGGTATTGAACACACTCATAATAGTAGTTGTATGTTATACTATGGTATTGGACACACATAATATTATACAATGGTTATACAATAGTATTGGACACACCTATTATACTAGTTATACATTAGTATTGTACACACTCATACTGTTAGTTATACAATGGTATGGATGCACACATATTAATAGTTATATATTGGTATTGGACACCCATAATAGTAGTTGTACATTGGTAGTGGACACACATAATATTAGTTATACATTGGTAGTGGACACACACAGTAGAAGTTATACATTGGTATTGGACACATAATATTAATTATGCATTAATATTCAACACACCTATAATATTAGTTATACAGTGGTATTGGACACACAATATTAATTATACATTAGTATTGAATACACTCATAATATTAGCTATACACATTGGTATTGGGCACATCCATAATATTAAAGTTATAGCCATTGGTATTGGACATGCACATAATATGAGTTATACATTGGTATTGGACACAGTATTAATTATACATTAGTATTGAATACACTCATAATATTAGTTATAGCCATTGGCATTGGGCACATCCATAATATTAGTTTAAGTTATACTCATTGGTATTGGACACACACATAATATTAGTTATACAATGGTAATGGACACACATAATATTAGTTATACATTGGTATAGGACACACACTGTTAATTATACATTAGTATCGAATACACTCATAACATTAGTTATACCCATTGGTATTGGGCACATCCAAAATGTTAGTTATACCCATTGGTATTGGCCACCCATAATATTAATTATACATTAGTATTGAACATACTCATAATATTAGTTATACCCATTGGTATTGGGCACACCCATAATATTATTTATGCATTGGTAATGGACACACATGATATTAGTTATACATTGGTATTGGAAACACAATATTAATTATACATTAGTATTAATTATACATTAGTGTTGAATGCACTCATAATATTAGTTATACCCATTGGTATTGGACACATCCATAATATTAGTTATACATAGGTATTTGACACATAATATTAGTCATACATTGGTATTGGACACACCCATAATATTATTTATACATTGTTATTCGACACACAATATTAATTATACATTAGTGTTGAATGCACTCATAATATTAGTTATACCCATTGGTATTGGGCACATTCATAATATTAGTTATATATTGATAATGGACACACATAATATTAGTTATTCATTAATATTGGACACACATAATATTTATATATTGGTATTGGACACACAATATTAATTATACATTAGTATTGAATACACTCATAATATTAGTTATACTCATTGGTATTGGACACATCTATAATGTTAGTCATACTTTGGCAATGGACACAGATAATATTAGTTATACATTGGTATTCAACACATAATATTAATTATACATTTGTATTGGACACACTTATAATATTAGTTATACATTGGTAATGGACACACATAATATTATTTATACATTGGTATTGGACACATAATCTACAATCTATAACATTAGTATTGAACACATTCATAATATTAGTTATACCCACTGGTATTGGACCCATCCATAATATTAGTTATACCCACTGGTATTGGACACATCCATAATATTAGTTATACCCATTGGTATTGGACACATCCATAATATTAGTTATACCCATTGGTATTGGACACACCCATAATATTAGTTATACCCATTGGTATTGGACACATCCATAATATTAGTTATACCCATTGGTATTGGACACACCCATAATATTATTTATACCCATTGGTATTGGACACACCCATAATATTAGTTATACCCATTGGTATTGGACACATCCATAATATTAGTTATACCCATTGGTATTGGACACACCCATAATATTAGTTATACCCATTGGTATTGGACATATCAATAATATTAGTTATACCCATTGGTATTGGAAACATCCATAATGTTAGTTATACCCATTGGTATTGGACACATCCATAATATTAGTTATACCCATTGGTATTGGACACATCCATAATATTAGTTATACCCATTGGTATTGGACACATCCATAATATTAGTTATACATTGGTATTTGACACACCCATAATATTAGTTATACCCATTGGTATTGGACACATCCATAATATTAGTTATACATTGGTATTTGACACACCCATAATATTAGTTATACCCATTGGTATTGGACACATCCATAATATTAGTTATACCCACTGGTATTGGACACATCCATAATATTAGTTATACATTGGTATTTGACACACCCATAATATTAGTTATACCCATTGGTATTGAACACTAATCTACTTTAATGTAGACCGCTCTGGTGGCCTGGTGGTTAGAGTGTCCACCTCAGATGCACGAGGTTGCGGGTTTGAAACCCTGCTGAGTCATACCAAAGACTTATTAAAATGGTACTAACAGCTGCCTTGCTTGGGGTTCAGCATTAAGAGGTTAATATTAGTATTGGTCAGCCTAGTGTCAGGATTATGTGACAGGGTGGGACATGATGCTACTTGTCTGTGGCATGATGCCTCCGCCTGACATTGCTATAAACTGCCACACTGCCGACATCATAGCGATATAACTGAAAAATTGTTAAAGCTACATTAAAAATCCAAATCAAACACACACACATATTTTAATGCATCAACAGAGTCTTTCATTACTTCACTACATATCTAATTTGGTATGCTGAATCTGAAATTAAAAACTTATTTATTGGAGAGAAAAAGGAATGAATATTGAAAAAATATATTTGCCAGATATTTTCATATCTTTTTAAAATTTCTGTCCACAGCATTTTTGGAAAGAACATAAATGCTTTCCTAGTCATACACTCAACAGTTTTTGTCTGAGGTTTATTGGGAATGATTTGACCCTTCATGCTTAGTTTTTATCCATTAAACTTGGAACATATCCTTTTCACTAGATTATTGACAGGCTTATTAGAAAACTTGTTTATTTCTATCAGTTATCATTTGTTTCTGAACACTACAAAACCCTTTTTTTCTATTCAGTTCAAGAAGATCAGAAGCCAGCAGATGTCAAACAAGAAGAAGCTACTGATGAAATGGACAAAACAAGTCAAGAATATGACTCTCGTCCTTCAACTGTCTTAAGTGTCCATGAGCATGTCGAGAGACCAGAATCAGGAAAGAGCACTTCAAGTAAAGGTAAAGATGTAGAAACACAACTGAGTATTAACAAGGTGGAAGAAAATAAGTCGAAATCGAGCAACAAAGCAGAGAGCTTGGTCAGCATTAGAAGTAATGACAACCAACAAATCTCCAGAGCACGTAGGGACTCTGTAGATAAAGACACTGATAAGAGAGCAAGCAATGGTGAACATAGAGCACATAGGGATTCGGGTGGTGAAGATAGCCCAAGAGAGGGAAATAAAGCACGAAGAGATTTTGAAGAAAGAGAGGATCATGAAGGTGAAGCAAAGAGAGGTAGTGGAGAAATTCATGGAGCACGAAGAGATTCCTTTGATGCAGATGATGACAGAAGAAGGAACAGAGATGTGGACAGTATTGAATATTAATAATAAACGATACAGCTTATTACCAGTTGAAAGTATCAGTGAAATTTAATAAGTGAAAATGATCTCAATTTCACTAAAACATTATTTAATTTGATAAATTTATGATTTTAACTTAAGTTTTGTAAATGGTAGAAATTATAGATTTTAATAAACTTGTTCAAATTACAATGAAAATTTAGATATTATTATGTCTTGATGGAGCTTTTCTTCAGTTATTGGAAAGCATTGATTTTTGGGGGATATAGTTTAAGACAAATTTAGGTCACCTTACATAGACTTCAAGGCGTGTTTGTTAAAAATTAAAGTGTTGATATTGTGACCAAGATTTGTTCATAGATTATCAAAAGGATGAGGGTTATTGCATTCGTCTACCTGCTTTTGAATTCTGATTCTCTAAGAAAGAAAGTTCATTCAGGTATAGGATTTTGTTTTGTTGCCGAGCTTATTCAGAAATTTATGCTGCGTTAAATAATTCTGTCTTGTTGCGGGGGTGTACGAGGCTACATATAGACAACAATCACAGCTTCTAGGTCACAGATAAAGTCATTAAAATACAAACAGGCCAGTTTGTCAGGTTGTCTAATAAAAAAATTATTCTGATTACAAGCAAACCACTCTAAAAATAAATTCTTCTTTTGAAGCACCTGTGTGACTGATTTTGACACTTCAGTTATTGTCTTTAGTCAGTTATTTTTCTTCCTCTGAAATAGATTTTAGATACCTGGGGTGTGATCTTACATGTACCATTGAATAATTTCCAATATAGATACAATATTTAATATTGACAAAAGTTCTCTTTAGCTCTTTATTTGTCAAATCATCATGAGTTTAAGCTGTAATTAATACTGTTATATGTGTCAGCAAACCACCCTAGACTATTTAGAACATCTTGAAGTGACATAAAATACAAAGGGATAAAAAATAATAATCGAGATTCCAGATTATCCTGGGCATTTTGTCATACAGGTAATAGGAAATAGTAAATGGTGGTCTTTTATTCAATCAAACGTATGAACTGTATATACTCACCTATAAGTATGGTCTGACTGCAAACAACATAGACCCTTATCTGATGTCCTTTATTTGACAGCAAAAAATGGGGTCTATTTTGATTGTTCTACAGATTACCCCTAACAAGCTGCATAGACCTAGACCTGCTGGCGTATTATGCATTATCATTTCAGAATCTTTGCAGTTGGATCCGACTTGTACAGGAGTATATACAGAATCAGATATGATGCACAATATTATTCTCCTTTACCCTGTTCTTTGATAATATCCTTTACCCTGTTCCTTGACAAGTTTCTGTACAAACTTATGTCAGTGATAGAATATGCCCCAGATACCCACTTCACTATATATTAATATTGCCATTTGAAATGGCTTTTTTTTTGTTCCAAGAAAAGGAAGCTCATTATAGAAAAAAAAAGGTTGTATTGGGTGCAAAAATAAACTGCGTGTGGCAGGAGGGAAAGTCCAACCCTGAATGACTAAGATTTTGTAATGGAGAGGTAGATATTTTTAATTAATTTTACAACTGTGTATGTGATTGATACTGTTGTATGCATTGGGGTAGCAGACAACGTTCCCTCTAAGTGAATGGTAGATGTGTGCACTATGTGCGCTACATTGTGCAAGAATTATGATGGCTTGAGCAGAGAACAATTCAGCTACACTGTGCAAAAATTATGGTGACTTGAGCAGAGAACAATTCATCTGCATGAAGATGTCTGAACAACTATGTGGCTGCACATGCACGCAGCTTAGAAGGAACATTGGTAGCAGAATGTAGATTAAATTCATCTTCCAGATATACTTATATCAGGTCCACATGCCAACAGCATGGTCCCAGATATGCCATTAGATCAGGGTCTTTGTTTTTTTATTTTCTACTGAATAATCCTAACAAACTACAAAGACCCAGATCTGCCTGCACATTATCTGAGGGCAGATCTGGGTCTGTGGTTTGCATTTTGGATTCATCTTATAAATAGCTACAGTCGGTATATCAGAACTCTACAAGGGTAGTATTAACACCCTTGGCAGAATTTTTTACACTGGGTGCTGTACATTTTAGCTGGAACAGGTATTTTTATTTTTTTGCAGTTAAAAACAAGGTAATAAGTGGAACAATGTCAATTTATATTTTTGATAAAAAACCAACAAATATTCATCTAAAAATCAAGCATGCTTCTAAACATGTTCAAGCTTTATTTTTATATTTGTTGACTGATGTATATAGCTGCAAAACTGTGTCATTTAAGGTCACGTGAACATTGTTTACTGTGTTAATTTACATATAAGTGATGTAGAAATGACTCAGCAATACACAAAGATTGTTGTAATGTTTTCTCAGTATTGACATAATGTACCTCTGTAAACCATCTCATCTTTGAGTACTTGGGTCCAATCGTAACAAATATTTAGTACAAGATTATAATAGAAAAATGTAAAATTACAATCTAAAACACGAGTTTTGAAGTTTATGGCATTTCTGCCATTTGACAATACGATCTTATTGTGTGTGCAGAAGAGAATATTTTGAAAACTGAGTAGGTACTCAAGTAGTTTTTTATATGCAAATGAGATGTGAATGTAGAGCACAGCATACACTTTTATCTAATCCTTGTTAGTGTCATGATTACAACAGTAAAACAAACCATTATTAATATCCTCACATCTTCAAGTACAAGATTTTTCCAGTTTCTTGAAATACATTTGTTAAAAATGATCTGTTAATTAATAGAAATATAGTTTGTTGTGGTGCTGCTTTGTACATGGCATCATGTCACAAACAAACTGAATTCTGTGTGGCACTCTGTTGCATTTAGTATCATGATGTAATATAATGTATCAACATTTTCCTCCACAGAGTTGATTTTACAACCACTAATTTGGATATTTGACCAATACAAGTGATAAATTCAAACATGTAAAAATCAACTCATTTATTTGCTGAATTATGCCATTTTATATCAGAAAACTTTTGTAATGGGTACAGTAGCTTGTGATTTGTTGTATTTTCCATTATAGTTTTAATTTTGCAATTCTGTGATATAGAATATCTTAATCAGCATTTCATTTGATGTCTTAATAGTTATTGGTTCTCATTTTATTGGCCTAAACTGCTGCACAAAGGACGAGTGAGCTTATGTTGAATTCTGGAAAACAAACAACATTGGCTCATGTAACTGGACCTCAGTGTCTGTTTTATCAGGCAACCTGTGCTGCACAAGACCCTGTGTTGCACAAGACATATGTTCCTAATTAAACAGAGAGATCCAACATCAAGAATTGTACACAAGTAACAGGGCATAATTCAGTGACCCGACGGTACCATATATACTCATGTATAAGTTCAAACTGCAAACAACAAAGAACCTGAGCTGCTGTAGCATAATGCATAGCTGCCAACCCTCCAGGCTTGCATTTAGTGAAAATAGGGATAAACATTAGTGAATTTTGACATGAATTCATGAAGTGATCTTCAAGTCCGGGAATATTTGTTGGAACAAATATTTAACATGGTCTCCAGCTGATAAAGGTAGATTGTGTTCAACAAGAAAACTCACAAACAATGCTTCAGTGTTGGTAGCTTGAAGGTCTTCTGTCGAGAGCTGAAATCTGCTGCAGGTTGTTAATTTTCCCAACCTCTATGTGCTTTTTACTACCAATGTACTTCTTCACATCGTCTCTGCCACCATGCTCAATGCTAAAATTTGTGGCACACTGCATGCAAAAAGCATGATGTATATCGGTGTTTGATGGCAGAATGCACAGCCAATTTTTGGTATATTCCAAACTAAACTTCACTTTTTGTGCAATACATTTTTTTTCCTTGTTGGTGAAGACATTTTCAAGATGTAGTGCCGAATGGTAATTTATATCAGTGTTTGCAGTTAGGCCCCAGTTTCTCTCAAAACCAATTGTCTAACTACTCTTATACATATAGATTAAAATACACTAAAATGCTTGCTACCTGGCCAACTGTACCAATCAGCTATAGTTCCACTAATATCATGACTAGCTGTACTGGACCATTTCGGCAACTGCCGATATCATGGCTAGTGCTGAATGGGAAATCGGTTATTTTATTAAAGATTTAAAATAATTGAGAATTGGGGAAGTTTTGATTTTTTTGCATGTGGCTTGAATCTCTGAATTGCTGAAAAAGTTGTGAAATTCACGCCAAAATCGTGAAGGTTGGCAGCTTTGCATAATGCACCTGTAGATCAGGGTCTGTGTTGTTTGTTCTAATGATTACTCCTAACAAACTGTACAGACCCAGATTTGCTGGAATACCATGCGATGGTGTGTGTGTGTGTGATTTGGATTTTAATGTAGCTTTAACAATTTTTCAGTCATATCACTACAACATCTGCATTGTGGCAGCTTATAGTGATGTCTAGCACTGAGGCATCATGCCACAGACATGTAGCATAATGTCCCACCTAGTTACATTATCCTTACACCAGGCCGACCAGTCTTAACACTGACCTCTTATTGCTGAGTGCCTAGTGAGGCAGCTGTTAGTACCATTTTTATAAGTCTTTGGTATGACTTGGCCATGGTTCGAACCCACAACCTCCTGCACCTTTAGGCAGATGCTCTAACCACTAGGCCACTGGAGCAGTTCATGCAATGGTAGATCTGGTCTGTGCAGCTTGCAGATGGACTCGATTTACAAGCAAAAAAATACAGTACATATCATTTTGGAAAGCCAATTTTTAATGTGCATTAGCTTTTCCTTCTTTTGTTTGCCAATATTCATCTTCAACTGAAATAATATGTACATATAGATGGTATCTAAATTATTGTTTTAATATCATATTAAGTGATAAAATCAAATTATTATCACACATATGTTTTTGTTTCTAAAACATGTCAGAATGGTCTCATCATTCAAGGGTAGAATTATTATAACATAAATTTTACAAATGTAAAACTTTTAAGTGCACAAGTATAAAATTTGCAATGCTTAAGTCTGATACATAATACAAAATCAATGTAAATGTATGTGTAGAAAGCAATTACAATTTGTTCCTTTGTATATTGTGGTGGTGGACTTAAATATTTTTCCCTAAACTTGGTAAGGGTATTTGATCATTTTTTTAAATCTAGCCTTGGGAAGATACCAGTAGGTTACAGATACCAGCTATCCATGTAGAAGTAACCATATAAAAACAAAAAGGTCATTGACACCAGCTATCCATGTAGAAGTAACCACATAAAATAAAAAAGACACAGACACCAGCTATCCATGTAGAAGCAACCACATAAAAATAAAAAGGCCACAGACACCAGCTATACATGTAGAAGTAACCACATAAAACAAAAAGGTCATAGGCACAGCTATCCATATAAAAGTAACCACATAAAGCAAAAAGGTCACCGACACCAGCTATCCTTGTAGAAGTAACCACATAAAAACAAAAAGGTCACAGACACCAGGTATCCATGTAGAAGTAACCACAAAAATGGTCAGTGACACTAGCTATCCATGTAGAAGTAACCACATAAAACAAAAAGGTCACAGACACCAGCTATCCATGTAGAAGTAATCACATAAAAATGAAAAGGTCACAGACACCAGGTATCCATGTAGAAGTAACCACAAAAATGGTTAGTAACATCAGTTATCCATGTAAAAGTAACCACATAAAGCAAAAAGGTCACAGACACCAGCTGTCCATGTAGGAATAAAAACCACATAGCAACAAAATAGTCACAGACACCAGATATCCATGTAGAAGTAACCACATAACAACAAAAATACTACATATACTCATAATTCACCTGTTACTGCAAATAGCACAGACCCTGGCCTACTTTTGAATAATGTGCTTGCAATTCAGGGTCTGTGTTTTTTGATGTACCAATTACTCCTAACAAACTGCAAAGACCCAGATCTGCTGTGCAGTATGTGACAGCAGATCTGGGTCCGTGTAGTTTGCAGTTGGGCTCCACTTAAAGGTGAGTATATACAGTAGGATGCATGCATCTTTGCTAGCCAAGGTTCCAATAACCCTATCTACACCTTGGCAGATTGAACAGCTATATCGGTGCTTTGTCCTAGCGACATGTATTGGATTTCATGTGTTGCCTCCTTTAGTATATAATTTCAGCTAACCAATAACATGGTGCATTGTACATCAGCTAAAAAGAGTGGTGGCAATTAACCTAAAAAGGATACTTTGTAAGTTTAACATTGAAAGTATGACTATGTACCAGAGGGAAGCCATCATAGGTCTGTCTGAATGAAAGGTATTTGTACAAACATGGGCCAGCAATGAAAAAGTGATTATCATTCCATTCAAGTTGTGTGCTTCCTTTGTCTCGATCATGTACGAACCGTGTTATCATTTGAACAACTTAATTTTGATTGGATGTGGTGGCTTGCTGCCTCATTCAATGAAATTCACAGACCCAAAGCACAGAAATATCTGCTCAATATGCCAATGTTAGGTAGGGTTATCAGAACCTTGGCTAGCAAAGATGGGATGCATGTGGTTATTGTGTTTCTTGTCAAAGTCAGATTTTGTGTGAAAATTATATAATTTTTAAGGTCCTGTTTTATTTAGGCATTGATTGGGTTGATGTATATGAAGTCACCCACTAACCAGCATAGCTGATCCAAACCATTTAGACTGGTGATATGTTGGCCTGACTGGATCAAGTGGGTTCAATATACATTTACAAATGTCAGCCATCACATTTCACCTTCTGTTTGCACTTTCCAAGTTTGGGATAATTTTTCATGAGGCATCATTTTACTTTCTTCTGCATCTGTTGTGATAAGTAATTTCTAACCAGAGGATAAGAAACAAGGGCAAGCCCTCAATTCTGAAATGAACCTTAGCATCCTTTATGGTACATTACGGGGGTTGAAAATGTCCTTGCCCAACTCATAATGGCATGTGAAAATTTCAGATGGTAAAGTGAATTTTACAGCCACTCACCCATTTGGAATAGTTCTGATTCTGAGCTGATTAGTGTTTCACTTTATTGAGAAGGATGCACAGTTGAGAATATTGCTAAGTTTCAGGTAGTCTTGAAACATAAAGAAGCTTAATATTGTGTAAATTTAGGTGCGATAAACAAATTTGTGAAAGTTGGTTCATGTTAAATTCATGTGTGATGCAAGATAAGTACAGGCAATATTTTTGGCCCTACTGTTGACCATTACGTATAGATAGAACTGATGATTTGGACTAAGTGAAGCTTTTGTGCAAAATTATATTTGATAGTGCAAAAATGTATGCATAATATAACAGATGCAGTGATTATTATGAGTAGAATCGTGAATTCCTCAAATATCTATACTTTGAAATGATTTGGATGAAAATACAAGCTTACTTAGTATTATTCTCAACTTGAAATTGAAGCTGTTATTGAAAAAGGACTGGTATGGCTAGAAAGGGTGGGTATTTCATTTTTCACGAGCTCAGAACAGGCAAGTATTTGAAACTCAGTTGTCTATCCATACAAATTCAAAAAGGGTGTGAAAAATCATATCATCTTTGATTGGCCTCATGATTATTTTGGGTCTAGTCTAATTAGCATTGGTGTACAGTTAATTAATTTTAATTGGTCATCATTCGAGTATCAGACTTCATCTGTCATTCCGGGGCCCCAAGTGGCCGAGTGGTCTAAAAGCGCTCACCATTCCGGATCACTGCCATCTCACCTCTGTCTGCGTGTGTTCGAGTCCAAGGCTCGGCTAGCGTGGGTACGTGGGAAAGCCTGCCAGTAGTTTCTCGTGGGTCGGTGGTTCTTCCCTGGGTTTTCCAGGGTTCTTCCTCCACCAGTTATACTGGTCGCCATGTATATAGCCTATCTAGTGCTGAAAAATGGCGTTAAACTCTATAACAACAACAACAATCATCTGTCATTCCAGGACATGAACATAAATCAGTTCCTTATCTACAGCATAACTATACATTTCTTTTGCCCTGTATCTCACCAAGCAAACACCACTCTAATGTTGTTCCACTTCAGCTTATCACACACCTGTGAGCAAGATGACAATTTTTTTTAATTGAAATGAATTGTAGTTGTCTCCCCTTAGCAGTCTTAGAACTGTACTGTATTGTGATACTCAGTTCAAACTGCAAATTAGTCAGACATGTACACAGGACTAAGCAGGTCTGAAAACTATGTTACTGATCTTATTAGAAGGCCTTTACAGAGAGTTGCACAGTGCACACATACTTGATGGTTCGTTATGCATATTGCAGTCTTGCCACATACAAAAGAGCTGATATAAAAAGGTTAGTACCATGCCATCCCAATGTGTCTATACAGATTACATGCTAAAAGGTAATGTGACATTTGATGGGGAGGTAACAAAATACAGTTAACTCAAATACAAGTGAGATCTTATTATTTCAGACTCCGCTTATCAGACAAGCCATAGTAGGTCAGTTGGTTGAGAGCCAACTCGCAATCATACTGTGGTGGGTTCAGTAATTGCCAAGGCCAGCTAGTGTTGGCTGCCTTGATGTTTCTTTAGGAAAGATACTTAGCTCTCAATTCCTCAGTAGGATGTAGTCAATAATGTGTCTAAAGTGCCATTTTATTTACAAAAATTCCATCCAACCATTTATCAGATGGTTCATATGAGTAAAAAAAGTATTCTATATTACATACAATAGTAATTTATTCTGAATTTCCATGCAATCTTTATGCTGGTGATCTGAACATGTGTCAGATTAATGACATATTGGAGTAACTGACAACACATTAATCTGTTTTAAATGAAAATGATTTGTGATGGAATAAGGAGACTAAACTTTACTTGGTTGTGTTGTCAATGAGATGACAGAAAATATTAATCAAATTTTTTTATATGTATTGTTGTACATTTTGATTTCCTTTTTTTCTCCAAAAGTTCTACTTTATACATGAATATATTTTCTAAAAGTATTTAAGCATAGTTTCTTGTACATATTTGAGTACATGACAACTATTTTGAATTTAAAGTAGAATTATTGATGAGAAAAGGTTGTAAAAATGTATTTACTTTTGGTTAGTTTCCAATGGTGCAGAGTGTATAATATTTTTGACTTAAATTAACTTGAGACATACATGATTCTTACATAATAATGAAAAATAGACATGTATTCAGTTAGTGATATGAAGCATTTTTGAGTTTACGTTATTATCATGCTGCTTTCTAGGCAAATTAATAAACTGTTGGAAGACAAATGTCTCTTTTCTTACATTGTCTTTCTTTTTACTGATAATACACCCAATTACTGAGACATCGATTCCTAGCTACATGGAAGTTTTTGTGGACTCAATGGGATCATTCAACATAGCAAAATCATTCATTATTGTAGATGTTTGTTATATAAGCATATTGTCTTTTCGGGTACAATGGGATTGTTAGGTATCCATAATGGGAGGGTTAATTGTTTCATATGAGTTGTTCTAGCATGAAATATAGGTCACAAAAATCTAGTGTGATGTTAGTGTTTTGTATATTTCATATACATTGTGTGCTTGACTTTTGTTCTTGATCGAGTGTTGTGAGATTTTGCATACCTGACTTTTGTAATGATTGTTAGTATTAACAGGGTGTTAATTAAAATTTGAGCTCAAGGCCTAACCCTGTTTACAAGTTAGTGGAATTTTCCATAAATTTTCCATAAAATACTAATGTCCTTTGGTAGATAAACAAATTATTAATTCCTGTTTCATATCAGTCTTTGAAAATCTCTGATCAGAGGTTGCACTTGTGTTCAGATACCACTTGAAAGGAATTATTTAAATTATTCATTCAAGTTATCAAGCAAATCCTTTGAACATTGAGAAAATATTTACAAACATATGCTTTATCCTGCTAAAAGAGAACTGTAAATGGCACACAATGTTAGGCAAAATGAGGAAAATATATTTTGATCTTGTCTCTACCATGCAAAAGACTGGCTATCAAAACATTTTATGTCTAAAAGGAATTCAATGTGGACATAGATTGCACTATTATATTCAATTCAAGAACATTTCTGTTTGTAATGGTAAAGTCTAACAAAATTAGTGTTTGACTGTCAACACATATTTCGACTGAAGTAACAAATAAACCATAAAAAAACACCCCAAAATCCTGATACCAGAAACTTGTCCTGACACCATAAATGACAACACCAACAGAGCTGAGCACTCTTTCCAAATAGGACCCTACACTGAAACATGGTTTCTGTTATAAACTGGATATAGTCAAGGATCCCATTTCATTAAGTGGTAGTAAAAATTCTATGCAGCATAAGGCATGCTCATTTAAAGACAGTCCACTCTGACTTCCATGGACAGTATTATAAGAAGGGAGTGCTGTATTATGTATTTCATTATAAGGCATTCTCACTTAAAGATGGTGTAGTCTGTGGCTTACATAGCCAGCATTATAATGAGGAGTAAATTAGTATGCACTTCATTATTAGGCATTTCCATTTAAAAATGGTCTACTCTGGGTCTTACATGGCTTACATGGACAGCATTACAATGAGGGAGTACTGTATTATGTACTTCATTATAAGGCATTCTCATTTAAAGATGGTCTAATGGAAATAAAGTTAAAATTTACCTTGACCTATGTCTTGTTACTAAAGCCCATTCCAAATTTAGTTTCAGTAGATGAATTATTTGTGACCATGTAGGAAAAGAGTTTCTGATACATCAGCTTTAATTGAATTCTTTTTAACCAAAGCGAGATAGACAAATGGACAGACAAGGCTCCATCCACATTTCAGTTAAATGCTAACTTGAACCTCATACTTTTTAAATACAAACTGCCAAGAAATGAATAGAAATGCACAAATTTGGAAAGTCAAAAAGTGAAAATAAAACAAGGCAAGCATCTGTAGGTAGAGCCCTTGATTAAATCATTGATGAAATTTTTTAACTTAAACCTTGCAAGTGACAATCAGACTGTCATGTTTAGCTTCTTACTGACTGTCATGTCTAGCTTCTTGCTGTTATGTCTAGCTTCTTGTTGGTGTTATGTCTAGCTTCTTACTGTTATGTCTAGCTTCTTACTGACTGTTATGTCTAGCTTCTTACTTTTATGTCTAGCTTCTTACTGACTGTCATGTCTAGCTTCTTGCTGACTGTTATGTCTAGCTTCTTGCTGATGTTATATCTAGCTTCTTACAGGCTGTCATGTCTAGCTTCTTACTGACTTATGTCTAGCTTCTTAATGACTTTTTGCTGATGTTATGTGTAGCTTCTTACAGACTGTCATGTCTAGCTTCTTACTGACTGTTATGTCTAGCTTCTTACTGACTGTTATGTCTAGCTTCTTGCTGATGTTATGGCTAGCTTCTTACAGACTGTTATGTCTAGCTTCTTACTGACTGGTATGTCTAGCTTCTTGCTGATGTTATGTCTAGCTTCTTGCTGATGTTATGTCTAACTTCTTGCTAAGAAGAACATCACATAGTCCATGCAGCGAAATCAGCCCACTGCACTACTAAGATCATGGAAAGTTCCAGCTGTAAAGAGCTCTTTGAGATTACTAACAAGCTAATGTCAAGGAACAAATCAACACCACTCCCAACTACCTTCTCTCCAGTCGACCTTCTGGACCTGTTTGCAAATTTCTTCTGTGACAAAGTAAAAACCATTAGAGATAAGCTTGACAACACAATTTCAGTTGACTCGCTGTCACCAAACAGTTGGGATACAGAAATTCAGCGGCAACCATTAGCAGCATTTGAACCTGTCTCTATGGATTGAGTACATATAAACGTGATGACGAGTGCACCAAAGTCATGTAAACTTGATCCAATTCCAACATCACTGCTGCTTGAGTGCTTAGATCCAGTATTGCTTTTACTAACTGATGTTATTAATACCTCTGTCTCATCTGGGGAATTCCCATCATTTTTCAAAACTGCCATTGTAAAGCCTCTGCTGAAGAAACCAACACTCGACCATAATGATTTAAAGAACTACCGCCCAGTTTCTAATCTCCCATTCATATCAAAAATCTTAGAAAAAGTTGTTCTATCCCAACTTTTATCTCATCTGAATTCAAACAGTCTTTTTAGCAATGTACAATCTGCATATTGCCCTTGCCACAGTACTGAAACTACTCTTCTAGAAGTAGTTAACGACATTCTTTCTGCTTTGGCTAGCGGAAAGATTACAGTCCTCACCCTCCTTGATTTGTTTGCAGCATTTGACACAATAGACCATGATAAATTACTTCACCATCTCCAGCATGTATTTGGCATTCATGATACAGCCTTACTGTGGTTCAAGTCCTATTTGGTCAACAGGACACAAATTGTATCTGCAAATGGAATACACTCCAGCCCAGTTGATCTATGTTGTGGTGTTCCACAGGGGTCTGTTCTTGGACCTATTCTTATCCTTCTATACACTCAGTCCCTCTCAAGTGTCATAGATCATCATCCAGTGTCTCACCAATTGTACGCTGATGACACCCAAATATACAAATCTAGCCACCCAGCTGAAGTTGATGCTACCATTTCTGATGTGAAATCATGGATGACATGTAACAAGCTGCAGTTGAATGATGATAAAACTGAGGCCATTCTGATCACAACACAAAGACTTTCTCATTCACATCCTTTACCTCAAACAATAAATATCTGCAACATCATTACATTCATGCAGTCAGGACGAAACCTAGGTGTTACTCTGGACAGTACTCTCACGTTGCACCATGTCATGAACATATGCAAGGCTGCATATCTTGAGCTGAGATGCATCAGCTTCATTCACAAATATCCTTCAGCTGATGCCACTAAAACACTTGTGTTCATTAGTTCTTTCAAGACTGGACTCTACTCTGTCTAGTTCATCTCAATATCTACACCAGAAACTTCAAAACACAGCTGCTCGGATCATCCTTAGAGTACCACGATCAGAACACACCTCCCCGCTGCTCTGTACACTACACTATCCATTTGATCCAGAATCAAACACAAAATTTGTTCTCTGTGCTATGTTTCACTAATGGACTCCAGTCCAACATACCTATCCAACCTCACCCATGTGTACACACCAGCAAGATACTTATGCTCCTCTTCTGATAATCGTATACTTATTATTCCCACCATAAAAACGAAGTGATATGGACGTTCTATTGCATACCAGGGCCCAGCAATGTGGAATGAATTGCCACTGAACTTAGACACAATGACACAGTGATCACATTCAAGAGTGCTCTTAAAACTCACCTATTTCAACTGCAAGAACAAACTTAAAGACCTAATAATGTTTCCTACTTTAAATATTTTCAGCATGTTTTTATGTTTTCTAATTTAATGGTGTTTGTTTTTTGTAATCATATCATTATGTTTTTTTCTTATGTCATAGGTGTTGTCTAATGCTGTAAAGTGCTTAGAGCTTCTAAAGATTAGGCGCTATACAAAGTCCTCTTTATTATTATTATATTTATTATTATGTGGGCTTAACATAAATTCAATATAAATTAAATTTTATTCAGACTGTACCAATGTTTCAGTAATTTTGTGATTTTGTTTATTTTTTATCATAACTTTAATACTTTTACAGTCATATCACAATGATGTCTGAAGTGTGGCACTTTATAGCACTGGAGAATCATGCTGCAGACATACATACATTATCCCAACACCAGGCCAACCAGTCCTAACACTAACCTCTTAATGCTGAGCGCCTAGCGAGGCAGCTGTGAGTACCAAACAAAGTAAGAGTGCAAACCAACAAGAGTTGTAAAATTCAACAATTAATTTATTTCCCAAGAATACAAAGTAAAAATTTAAAAAGAACTTGAAGTATTGCGAATTAAATCCCAAACAGTCCAAAAAAGTTGTCATCAGTCATAATGAATAAAGTCCTAATTAAATTCCAGTGGTGCTTGAAATCCAGATCTGAAAGTGTTGATGTACTTGTAGTTGCCTATCACATGATGTGATAAGTCTTTAGATGAATCACAATAATATAATCCTAAATGTTCTTGTTTGAATTCACTATAGTTCCAAGTTAATGTCTCTGTCCAAGAATGTTATTGAGCACTTTGTAATTCCAGAAAATAATAATTTGAATAAATAATTCTAACCAGAGAAAAATAATTTTAATAAATAATTCAAACCCATATCAAATTTAAACAATCACCAAACAGCATCAAACTATACCAAGCATGGGACTGGTGTGACTCTAGAAAATCTTGAAAAATGGAAGGAAAGTCTGAGGGGACAATGCAGCTACCTGGTAAAACATGATTTTCAGGAAATAAAACCATCTAACTGGCTCTCCTGGCTTCAATTTATTTCTTCTAATTAACTTTTTTACCATTAATCATTTTATTAAATGCCAACATTGGAGTAAAACAGTTGAAGTCCAACGCTTAAAGAAACATCTGACAGTGCCACTTTTCCCTACATCCCTTCATATACCCTGGGAAAATTTTGGGGCCAGTGTTGGTGGGGGTACCAAGTTCAATCACACTCTTGACAAGAATTAAAAATTCCTTCATATAAAAAAAATAATAACTCAACCATACAGTAATTTGAAGTTCATACAGACCCTGAAGACTTTAGTTCTGCGATTTGCACACAGATCAGGGTCTATATTGGTTATTCTACCAATTACTCCTAATGAAAAACCTAGATCTGCAGGTGCATTATGCAATGGCCAATCTGTGTCTGTGCTTATAAGCACGTAATATGGTAATAATGGTTTTACACTATCTAAATGAGTGATGTGATCACACTCTAGGTCAGTACAAACAAAATGATAATAGTTGTTGTTTTGGGTTTAACACCATTTCTCAGCGCAAGATAGAATATACATGGCAGCCACTATAATTGGTGGAGGAAGTACCCAAGAAAATCCTGATAAGAACCACTGATCCATGGGAAGCTACTAGCAGCTTTCTCACAAAGCCACATTGTCTGAGCCTGAGATTTGAACCCATGCGGACAGAGGTGAGATGGCAGTGATTGGCAAAGGTGAGTACTTTTGACCACTCATCCACACAGGGCTCCAAAGTGTGCAAAGGGGATTATATAATTGCAAATAATATGGATAACTTCTGACAGTGAGGGATGTTCAAATAAAATTAGAAAAAACATTGCTGTAGCTGTAACAACATCACAGGTACATGTACTTGCTAATTTAACATAATAGCTGGTGCTCATAAAACTCATAACCCTGGTTCTGAACATCAAATCTGCCAATCATAGCAAGGCTTTCTCAGGTTGTCAATATTTTTTCCATACATTAGACCAATTTTCAGGAAGGTGTAACAAAATATAATGTACTGCTAATATTGTTACTGCATTTGAAAAGTTTAGAATTATGATCTGATATAGCATAAACAAGTTGCTCAAAAAAATAGGTTTGCAAAATACACATAAAGACCTCCAATTTTGTTTCAGAGACTGAATTTAAAAAAAAAACTTGAAGCCATCTTTTAGTTTTTAAAACTTCACAAGATGTCTTAAAATATATTTGCTGCCTTTCCACTTTTGTTTTCAAGAATTTAAATATTAGTCTTGAAACATCCTAGTTAACTGTTTGAGTTTTTCATGAGGCTTATTGTCTCTATTGACTTTAATGTGTTTTTGTTTATTGGAATGACTCGGGAGACCATGTTTCAAGCAAAAGCTTGATCATATAGGTATTTATCATATGGCATAATTGGGTAGATTAAAGTGTACAAGGTACTCCCATAAAGTTAGTTTGGTTCCCTGACCTACTCCAATGCATCTAATATGAAAATCAATCTCCATACCAAAGCTGGACAAGCCAGTATCTGGACTGGACTGCAATGATGGTATTTTTATATCTTTTGCTACTATTCTCCTAGTTCAAGATAAATTTCAGCAAGACTTGTGGTCGCTTCATAAGGGTTGTAGAACTGTCCATCAATGCTACTGCATATACCTAGGGACTGATATTACTATATTGTTCCCTGATACACATTACGATTGTTTCATCACTAAATTTTAAAACAAATAAAACTAAAGAATCATATCCATTACAAACCTTAGATAAATTTTATGGTTGCTACAGTTTTGTCGTATATAGTTGTGGAGTTCCGTTGCTCTATAAATAAAACCCTCAATATTATGGCTCTGCTTACAAAGATTAAACACTGAATGCAAACTGTAACCTCATCCTCTTCACTGCAAAAATGAAAGAAAACAAATAAAGTTGTACAAGAAGTCACATACACCTCTCCCTCAATTACTTGCACAAAATGGGATCCATACAAATCACTCTGGTGGCCTAATGGTTAGAGCATCTTCCTCGGATGCAGGGGGTTGCAGATCTGAATTTCGACCAAGACATACTAAAGACGTATAAAACTGGTAATAACAGCTGCCTTGCTTGGTAATCAGCATTAAGAGGTTAGTGTTGGGACTGGTATGCCTGCTGTCAGAATAATGTGACTGGGTGGGACATCATGCTACATGTCTGCAGCATGATGTCCCAGTGCCAAACATCATTATAAAACGCCACAATGCAGACACTGAATGATAGGACTAACAAACTGTTAAAACTACGTTAAAAATCCAAATCAATCTCACACACAATCAGTGCTCCATAAACATGGACCACACTATATGTGAGGACATCACAAGGGGATGCAATATGCCTCTGGACATTGAGAAAACCTGGAAGAGAGGCTGGTTTATGGTGCTGTTTAATGGCTGAATAATGGTTTCATGAGCTCATTGGACATAATTGTCAAAAATGAGCTTTAATGATGCTGTTTGCTTTATTGAAGCAAACAACTTTATTTTCAAAACACCCAAGCTCTGAAAGATCGTTAACACATTTTACCAAGATTTTTCAAAAACCATCTTGTGATTGCAAGATTCATTTTCTGCCAAATACTGGAGACATTTGGTGAAACAACTGTTGACTATAAAACTCAATTTTCTTTTATTGTTCTATACTGATGATTTCATTGCAAGTAATAGCAAAATTTCTCATCCTTGAGGCAATCTCTGAGTGATGATTCAGAAATTTTAAATTAACTAAAACTCTGTAAATTGTTTTTCCGTAATCAACAGCATGTGTTAAACAAAGCTATTTATTCAAGAACTCGGTTCTCTTGGTTCCCTTACCATCTTTGATCACATTTGTGAACAAGTAGGCTAATTCAGAGACATAGCATATGTATTATGCATGTCTCTGGCTAAGTTATGGTACCTTAATTATATCACATCATAAAATTTATAAGAGTTTTTGATGGATCAACTGAAATGAACTAAACTTTCACAAGACTGTGACTACTAGTTTTTAAGCAGGCAGGATCTACATGCATATTAACTTTCTTATTCTACTACCTTTATTTAATTTGATTAAAAAAAGTCATAATTAATGTGATGTAAAGAAGGTCGGTATTTACAATGATTGTAATAATACAACAAATACTTCAGCAAATTGGAGATCAAAACATGGTTGGCACTTAACTGGGTTCTCACTGAAATGCCCATGGGTATAGCTCACATTTTTCACATTTCAATACAAAAGGGCACATTGCATTTACGATAGTATTGATTGAATTAGAAGATAGAACTAAAACACGAACTTCACCTGACTGAACTTATTTAATTGGTATTTATCAAAGTCTTGCTATCAGTAGGTATCAGTGACATTTTTATAAACTGAAATATCATGGAATACTGTTATTTACAGTGTAAGTAAAATTTTATTTGGAAAGGAAATTTAACAAAATATGACTGCTTATTAAAAGTTGAAAATTTCATGATGTTGATTCCAATTTCCAGGTACTAAGTATAATATCTGATGATAAAACTAGAGATACATCAAGGTTTCATCTACCAATTTTCATCATGATTTTCATCGCATTCCACAAACGGGTAAATTTTGGGGACATTTTCAAGTTTAGAAAATGGAATCCATGCTAGAAGTGGGTTTGCGAGTTAACGAGGGAGAGGTATTGTAAGTATGGCATTGTTCATTATACACGAGTGCAACGTAAATGCAATGTCTACGAATGAGTTATCATTCACCTTGGATGCAGGAGAATGAATATACTCAAACTGTAACCTGCTGTGTATATCTGTTATCACTAATGCTGATGCTAATCCAAGGATTATGCCAAGAACCCCGAGGTCACAGCACAAACTCTTCTGTACAAAGAGACAATGACCTAAAAAAAATAGGTTCATAAACTCAAAGAGAAATGGGAGCCTGAAACAAGCAGAAATTAAGACACTTTCTCAGTTCCTTGGCCTTTATAGTTTATTCCACAAAGTTAAACCATTCATAGATTAGTAGCTGCAAGGTCACTGGTTCTCTTCAGGTACTTCTGTCTCCTCTGCAAGTTTCTACCTATGCCATTAATAGGACTTCAAACAAGTTATGAGAAATTGTTGTACAACTGATACTAGATATTTTAAGTTTTATCTATAACCAATTTAGCAAACGACTCATAACATACTCAATCATACACTTTATTTCCTGCACAAGCAAAATGAATTATCTTGTAAATAATAAATCAACAGATAATTTACAATGCAAAAAAAGTGTGTTGCAACATTGCATTATATAACAGATATGATCAAACATATTACCAACACACAAATATATTTCCAATACACACAAACTCTCCCTCTCTCCTATCAGCACATTAGGATACATTTCAAGATCATACACATGTAAGAGTATAATTCATTCATAACTTTAAGGTGAACATTCCTACCAGCAAGTTGCACACACTAATCACTACAGTTATCAATTATCACCCAGGCAGGTGCATTCTTTGTCTTAAAATAATGACAGTTAATCTTCTACTTTTCAACAGGAAGGCCAGGGTCTGCCTGTTAAACCAAAAGCCAAAGCATTGCTGTAAAATGTGACCTTGACCATAAAGTCAAATGGTTGAGCAAGCATGTCACATAATCAGTCATCTTAGCTTTATGATTTAATCTGAGCATGAAGAAAATCCTCCAAGGTATTTTGGAAATATTAGCAAATGGAAAAACATTAACAAAAACCTTAATGCTAATTTTTTCTGACTGTAAACTAGACTCCACAAACACAAGGTGAGTGAATCATAGAATGGGATATCAGGATCATCACCATTAATGCCAAATATGGTAAGAATCTATCAAGGAATTTAAGAAATACAAAGCAAATGTAAAACCTTGAATGAAAACTTAAAACCAAATGTTCCATAAATGTTATGTTTTCCCTAAAGCAAATGGTATGAGTGAGCAAGTAGTAGAATGAATGGTCTCAGCTTCACAATAAGTCATTCCCTGTGTAAATAAAATCAATCAAGAGGTTTGGGAAATAAAAAAAAATTAATCCAAGCCTCAACAAACCGAAAGACAGCAGAAAAGTGACTGCTATGTCTCCCTTCCCACTAAAGTGGGCTAGATATATCTTATACTAAAATAATTAAATCTCCTCCCTCATAATTGAGTGAAACTTACAAAGAATAGGAAATAAGTAGATGCTAGAAAATTATTAATTACTTTCAAACACAGCTTTTTCCCTACATTCTCTGAAATTTGATGCATATGGTACAGACATATAGAAAAGTGTTTTCTAATAGACATGGTGCATTTCAATGATTCAGATAAGCTTGTATCTAATAAGAACTTTGTCACAAATAAATTCCCAAATTTGATCAGATAATGATATTCAAGGAAAAATCTATATCATATAGTACAATTTTTTGGTCTTAAAACAAGTAAAAGTTATGTTTTCACCAGTACTTGTGATGTAATTTAAAAGGGACACAGCTCTACATCAAAAGTGTATGATCATTCATTACCATATAATGTTTCAATTTTTCATCTACAGTTTTGTGGTACTTATGTCCATAATGTCCCACATTTAAGAAAACAATTATGAAAATTGTGTAAAATGAGTTTCTGCACATGCTATTTGTTGATTATATATTACAGTACAATGAAGATATATTTTTGATCCATTGGAGAATGCAATTTAATTCTTCTTGTACTCTATTCTCTCTACTTTGACATCTTCATTGATTAGCTTGTAAACATATGCCACCACTGTGGATTGCTGAATATCTAGGATCACAAAAGATGGAATGACATCACTGAAAAGAAAAAGAAAAAATACGATAATCATCTTTAATATCATGGCACTATTTAGTGTGTGTGTTTGTGATTTGGATTTGTAATGTAGCTTTAACAATTTACTGGTCACATTGCTACGATGTCAGTTTATAGTCACCGTATAGCACTGGGGCATCATGTTGTTGACAAGTAGCATGATGTCACACCCAATCACATCATCCTGACAACTGGCCGGCTGGTCCTAACACTAACTTCTTAATGCTGAGCACCAAGTGAGGCAGCTGGTAGTACATGTACCATATTTATTAGTCTTCGGTATTACTTGGATGGGGTTCAAACCCACAACCTCCTACATCTGAAGCAGATGCTCTAACCACTTAGGCCACCGGATCAGTGGCAATATTAAGAGAATTAGTTTTAAATTAAAAAATTTATGATCTAATTGAAAAAAGGAAACAAATAACAAATATAGGTGATCATTTTCTATAGTCAAAATTAAAATATTTCATATTTCCCCATAAAGTTGTATTCAATTCTAAGTCTGTTGTATATATAGGCAAGTCTAACTTTAGTTTGGCTGATGCAGCATATGACCTAAAAAATATTCATTTGAATTATAAAAACAGGTCATTACTAACTGATCTCTGTAGAACATGTTCACCTCCCTTTGAATGTGGTGTGTTACTTGTGATTTGCAGTATACAAATGTACGGATTTGCGACCTGTGAAATCCTTTAGGGAGAGGTAAATTAACAAAGAAACTCAATAGACCATAGAACAGAGGTGGGCAAACTTTCAAGTGCAAGTGCCGCATACACAAATTTACACCTTATCGCGGGCCGCATAGTTCATTAAGTAAAATAATTAATATTTGAAATAGCAAAAACAAAAGGTTTTTCTAAATAACATCTAATTAATTTTCAGTTGTTAATATGTTGTTAATATTTGAAAACTTAAACTTCAAAAGAAGCACATTTATTTGATAAACAGTGTAACATAAACAGAGTCAGTGCGAATGATGACTTGTTCCTAGGTCGCATGAAGCCCTTGGCGGGCTGCATGCGGCACGCAGGCCGTAGTTTGCCCACCCCTGCCCTAGAAGGATTATAACCATAGTTACCAACACATTATTCTTTCATTAATATGTAATTCAGGCAAACTAACTTTCAGGGAGCTGAACTGGAAAAATCATCTGTCACTTAGCTCAGTACCTGATGAAACATTTTGCTTGCAAAAAGTAAATCAACCTAGAACCAGTTCACAATTCTGCATTGCAAAATTGTCAATTAGTCCAAAAAGAAATCAATCAGCCCAGAAGCAGTTGAATATTTTGCTTAACAAAATGCAGTCAATCAGTTCAGAATCAGCTGAATATTTTGTTCTGCAAAAAATAATCAATCAGTCCAGAAGCATTTGACAGTTATGCTTTACAAAATAGTCAATCAGATCAGAACCAGTTGAAAATTTTGCTTTCAAAAGTAATCAAACAGTCCAGAACCAGTTGAATATTTGCTTGCTCATGAAATTAGACAGACTATGGCTGCAAACAATGGTTCCTGACAGTTCCTGATAATTAGCATCAGAATATATACTGATGAGAAGAATTTGTTTTTAAAAAATGTATGAGCATAGTGAAGTAATCCAATTAAAAATAGTGAGAAGCTTTCTTTCTCACAACCACTGACATCATTTTATATATGAATTGTCACAGGATCAAATGAGGATTTTTATTTTATTAACAGAAGGCTTCTATATTTGCTGGTCTAAGAAGGCACTAAGTTGCTATGGAATAAAATTGTCACTGGAAACCATAAACTACCACTAAATTCCTGTTAATATCTGACCAGATAGGTTTTCACCAACAAAGCTTGAGTCTTGATTCCAATAATCTGACTGGCTGGAATTTAAAGTCTGAATTAAAACTGACCAATCAAATCTCTCAAGTTTAGACTTGTATTAAAGACTTATAATGGTGAAATAATTCGACTTTAAAATGGATCTATGAATTTGTTATTAAGACAGTGGTTATATATTATGTAACAATGTACCAATTTTCTTCAAGCATCAAATAGATTCCAAAATACCTTTCCAGGGCATTGTAGGCCCCTGTGGCTGAACCAGGGTTGATGTAAAATTTGTTCTCATGCTCAAATGCATCAAATTTATGTGTATGACCAGATATGAGAATGTCAACATCGAGTTGTCGCTGAACCATAGAGAGACTTTCTGTATCACCCCATGGCACCACCTGGTGGCCATGACATAAACCAATGCGGAACTGTCCCACTGTAACCACCTTCTGCTCTGGATAATTCAGGTTCTGAAATACATTTCAAAAGCAAATCATAATATATTGGTCAGTTTATCAAGCAACTTTTTTTTTTTTAAAAGCAGGGATAAAGTCAAACTACTTTTAAAAAAAAAAATGCAGGATAAAGAAGAGGAAAATAGGGACATTTTCTAAATAAAATCAGTATGAAATTTACGGAAATTACTGGAAAAAATAAAACCTTGACTTACCCTTGCAAACATGAACAAAAACATGATATTACTATCTGCACCATGTGTGGGAGCAACTGTATTACAAAGTCACATTTCAAATCAAAGAGATATTTAAATTTGTTTATATGGTAGAAATAATTTAGAGCTAATGTGAGAAAGGGTTTGCAATTAAAAATTGTTTTCACTAACCCAAAAGATGACCCAAATATTTAATTAGTCCTGCCTAAATTTCATTGATTCTGGTAAAATCAAAAGAAGCCAGTTCAGTTTCTAAATAAACATTTTTTATTCATTAACATCAACTCAAAACAATATAAACTGTATTTCACAAACAGGATTCGGAAATTAAGTCTCCCATGCACTTTTGTTTTTCTTTAAATACTAAATGCCAAATGTGCACAACATCACAGTCTTTGATGGGTCCAACTTCTGCTATTTGTATTAATTTCCCACTATTTCTGGAACTTTTTTAGTCATTCTACCTGATTACAATTGTGACCGTACTATTTTTTGTCATCATCTAACCTCTGTCATTTAGGTGGCAGCTGCACATCATGCAATGAATATTAATCAAGAAAATAATAAATACTGAAACACACTATTCAGTACAATTATGAATTATTTGCAGAGTCCATGAATTTAACCTTTTCTGATTGGTTAATACTAGTCTGAGACTGTACCATTTGTTATCATCAGTAATGAAATTGGTGCTTGGGGGAAATACACAAGGCTAATTCCACATGCATGAAGGCTGTTTTGACAATAATCACAGTAATTTACTTGATGAGTGTCCATTTACACCATGAACATTAATTGTGCCTTGTCAAGTACAGGATGTTGGTAGGCACCCAATTTATTACCACTTCTTAATGGTTATGACATGAACTGGTGGTAATTTTCACTGCTCCAATGGCTGGGTTTTAGTTATCTATTGGCAAAATCAGTAACAGCAGGATATCAGATTGGCATTAAATTAATTTCAAACCCTGATATGACAGGAAAAATTATAAAAGAAAGAAGTAGCAAAAAGATGGGCCACTCAGTAGACTGATGGTTCCCACAAAATTAATAAATTTATTGCAGTAGTGATGAATGAAATACTGCCCAACATCTTTAAATAAACATGATGTGAAGGCTGTTTATACATAGAATAAAAGTGATTTTCAAGCTTTTCTGGCTAGGTGAAAACTGTAAAATATGAAGCTCAAGAAAAAGGAATAATACAAATAACATTTAACTCAATAAAGAAATAGCAGTACTATATTTTAAATACTGCTTACAAATTTTTCAAAGTACACAAGATGGACACATAAATACACAAGTCAATACATCATCAGTGGAATCCAGAACCAACAGTTTCACACACCGACACATTTACTCTAATAAGACATTTTGAAAATTCTGATACCAGCAGTCTGTATGATCTATCTCATGAATTTAGCTGCATGACAGGATTGTCAACCATTAACTTTATATAATTTACATGTTGCTCTGACCAACCAACAAAGTGACAATTTCAATTTTCAACTTTAGAAGGAGTCTGAAATGCTGTGGTGACCTATTTATAAACATGGGAATGTACCAATATGTGGTTATCTGACTAAATATAGAAACCTGGAAAACCAGTAGTGAAGGTAGTAACTTTCTGGTGTTATGACCTAATAACTTCTTGTTTCCTGCATCACATGAAGCAGCTTAAACATTTGAAATGCTTGTTACAATGGTACAAATTCATAATTATAAATACCTATGACCTTTATGCCAGATAATACAGTGGCTGATACACAAATATCAATCTTTAACACATCATGGATAAAAGAAATAATAAATAAAACAACTGCATTGAAAGCTTCTAAAATGAAGTCTAATTCAACCAGTTAACTCACAGTTTATCCTTACAAGAATATTCATTTGGGTCTTACCTACTTACCAAAACTATGTGATCTACATCTGATATGAGGAAGAGTACTTTACAAGTACTCAAGTATAAGCACTTGTTAAGTTAGATTATAACTATGAGTACATGTACTTAAGTTTTGTAAGAATGAATGAGTACTTTTGTTAAGTTACAGTATAACTAGAGTACATGTTCTCTTAAATGTATTACGCAAAGTGTAAATACTGTCATTAAATTAAAGCATGACTGTTGTTGTTGTTGCTGTTGTAGGGTTTAATGCCATTTTTCAGCACAAGATAGGCTATACATGGTGGCAGTATAAACGGTAAAGAACCCTGGGAAACCAGAGAAAGAACCACTGACCCATGAGAAGCTACTGGCAAGCTTTCTCACATACCCACATTGGTCAAACCCATGCAGACAGAGGTGAGATGGCAATGATCCGCAATGATAAGCTCTTTAGACCACTCAGTGACTCAGGGCCTCATTAAAGCATTAGTATTAACACTTGATTTGCTTTAATTTAGAGTACAAGTACCGATACAAGCACTTTAGTTTTGTTAACTTAGACTATGAGTACAAGTATATTTATTACATTAGAGTATCAGTGTTGAGTACAAGTACTTTTATTTCAGTAAGTTAGAGTATGTGTTTAAGCACTTTGGTTTCAATTATCAGTACAATTATTTTATTTTGCTATGTTAGCATATGAGTATAAGCACTTTTGTTTTGAGTATGATTGCTTTTTGTTTTGTTTCAAGTATGAGTACAAGTACAAATTTGTTTTATTAAGCCAGAGTATAAATACAAGTATTTTTGTCTTCTAAGTTAGAGCATGGGCACAAGTACATCTGGGTTTCTAATGTATCCATTAAATGCATGCTGCTATTTCCCAGACTGGTGTAGTGGCAACAATCGTACATGCAAAGAATTGATTACCAGTCTGGTCATGTCAAATAATATAACAAAATTGGGGGGGGGGCATTTTCAATCATAACAGAATACATCACTACAACCTGCTAGTTGTAGTGGGTCCACATCATATGTAAACTTGTGTTATCACTCAAAGAATAAAAATAAAGAGTGAAACATTCTTGCTTTTTCCCCAGTAGATCCTGAGAACTTAATTCAATCTAAGTTTACAAAAAAAATAGCTAAGAAAAAACATATATCTGAGAATTAAGCATTGTTCTATTTTCTCTAAGATTTACTGAGTACATTTATTAACTTTATCATGAACTTAATATATTAAGCAAGAAAAGTTCACAATTTTGACTGCCTCAATTTCAGTTTACTCCAAAATGTACTCTAGAGTACTGGGTATTTTCTATTTCTAAATATGAATATGAACAAGAGCACTGTAACTCCTTAAAACAGGAGTACATGGGTATCAGCACCAGTCCTGCATTTTCTGGGTTCACAAGTACAAAGTAACCAAGTACAGTGGTACCCTGCCAAATGTCTCATGTCACAAGCTTGCTTAATTAAATTGATCAGTTATCCTGTCCATCATGAGAATACACAATTCATGCAAACTACACTACGAATTTCTTATGAGAAAAAGACAAGACCCTCATAAGTACTCTTATAAAAGACTGCACCACTATGGTCAATCTGTATTAAATGTTAGGGAAAAGTAATGAGAAACTTGCATCATCAAAGTCTCCTCTGACCACGTGGACATCGCTGGCAAGTGTTTTGAGGTAGTCAAAGGAGTCTTTTGTACAGAGATTGCCTGTACACAGGATGTGCTGAATCTTGCCTGGCACCAGGAGTTTCTTGAATCGGGCAGGCAGGTTGTTACTTCTGTGTGGAATGTGAAGATCTCCAAGAACTAAAACCAACTGGAAAAAGAAAGAAGAAAAAAAATCATACAGATAACCATGAAATTTTAATGAAGAAAAACAATAACAATGTTACAAACTGCAACTGACAGCCTGAAAATTGCCAATGAAATAGATAAAATTCTTACTGAATACAGAATTCACATAACTTCTATGAAACACACAAAAATTGATCACTGATGGCAGACTTACACAGGACTGAAACTGGTGCAAGCAAAATAAGTGCTCCCTCATAACAATACTATCAAGGAAAAATGTCCAAGACATGAAACTTGTTCTGCCAATGATTGTTCTGTCTCTAACTCACTGCCTGATATGACTGTTTATTTATTTTAAGTTATATGCTGCTGTATACAGAAACTTTAAAAAAATAATAGCATCATGGAATGCTTCACTACCTATCAACTGGGTTATTGTAGGATATGTGCTTGTGAGGTCTGAGCATATTTCTACAGCTTAGTGCCACAAAATGAAGCAAATGCATGAAAATTGTATATTTAGATTTTCAAAACCAACCTTTATTTTTTCATTAAATCCCTCCTTTATTTAGAAAATTCACTGCTTTTCTGCAAAGCAAGAGGCAATTTCCACCTCAAGCTGGGGTTAATTTCTGTTCTAAATTTTCAGTGCAAAAACAGAGACCATGCTAATCAGTGCATAACTAAATGCATATGAACTTCATTAATTTCAAACTTGAAAATACAGACCAATTATCCAGCTTTTACCAAATTATAATTTGTTGTCCCATTTTTTTAATCGCCTTTTGGGTCAAAGATGTAAACTTTTGCTCATAAATATTCTCCAAATGTTCCAATCTTGGATACTACATGTATCTTTGCATTGTTCACCTTCTGCACATTTCTGAAACCTGTTAAGTTCAAATTCTCTCATGAAGCAGTTCAGGTGAAAAATGCATGTGGTTCCTGGGGGAGGGGACACAGTATTTCAGGATCTACATCTGGGCATCCTAGAGTATCTGCTTACCCTCGCATCTGTTTGTAGCACCCCATTACTGATTTAAGAAAAAGCATAAATGATATGAACAATGCACAAAACCTGGTCTTTTCATTCATCATTTTATAATTTCTAACCCGTGGCCTGGTGGCCCCTAACACTGTCATCTTGTTCACATTTGAAACCAAATGGAAACTGTCACTGTAAACAACCAGACAGACTGATCCCTGTCCTTTTCCAATTTCAGAATAAGCCATGTTCAGGAAAAACTGTTCCTTGCATCAGTTACTCCAGTTTTAATATTTCTAAGAAAATATTAAGCAGAAGTGCAACTCTTACATGCATCTGTTCTAAGAGATTAACTTGCAAAGTCATGAAAATGTAAGGAATTATTCTGTGCTTATCAAAGATGTCTAACTGCTACATCACATCAGTTGTCTGAAAACAGCATATTAGTAACGAAATGTGAAGACGATGATAATGTTAGGGACCCCCTGGTTTGCAAACTATTTGCACTTTTTAAATCCATGACTTTTTCGTTTTAAAAATGATGGTGGATGGTGTACCAACAGGAGGGCAAGCATTTCAGTTTCATTGCTTGTGTAGTGTCTGAATATAACTAAATGGGGAGTTTGATAAATGATACACAGCAACGTGATTTTCTTACTTTAATCTTCTTGTCTTCACAGCAGTCACAACAAAAAATAGCAAACATAATGTATGTTCATGGAATGACTCCTTTACAGTATAACATATGTATTTCCTTGTTACACTTCTTTATATATTTATCAATTTATGGGTGTGTTCATATTAATAATCTACGAGTTTATGTACGAACATGGGGTTGGTGTGTATCCCGGTCTTCTGTGACACACCCCCAATAAAACCTAGTAAGCCTCAGAAGTAAAAAATATATCAATTCCTTTCTTATACAGTTTGAAACCTATAGTATAATTTATCCATTATACTATAAAATATATGCAGAATTCCTATTTCATGATAATTTCATAAACTAGATGGAAACTTTAGGCCTCATTACCATTTTCTTGTCAATTTCACACAGCTCTATTCCGGTTCCTGTGCTAACCTAATGAAGATAGAAAACAGATTTTCATCGGCTAGTGTTCAGATTTCTAACCAATCAAATCTTATTTGAGAAAATGTACATAAAATGGCGGGATAGTTGGAAATAATTGGACGAAAAATTTAAAACGTTCAACTATTTGACCATTTGTGAAAGAACGCGAGTTGCGATCGTGCTACGAACTCAGTTTGAAAATGAACTGCTTGATACCAGGCGTTAATATCAAAGGTCTTTCCTAATTTATTTTTAACTGCCACTTTTCGGTCTTACATTAATGTCAAAAGAGAGAGCTTCGTTGGGCAAACTATTTTAGTGTTCTGGGTTTATATATTGTCCACAAGGAGAAGAAAATTCTACTTATGTTACATTAACACACCACCTATTTTGGTGGCAGTGAATGAAAACGGCTATTGGACAATTCGGCCCAACTTGGACCGAAAATAAGACAATTCGGCCCAGTTTTATAATACAGCTGTCAATAGTTCTAACAAGTATTTATTTTTAACATATATTTTGACAATTCTTATATATAATATGTTTTTACCGTATAGTTCAAAATCATTTCATTAGGTAACTTAATTATTCATTCTCATTTTAATTAGTTTGTAAAATATAATAGGTTGAGAATAAAATTTGAAACATTTGTAGTACTAATATTAGTACCCTTACTCGTACCTCGTGGACAGGGTACTAACATGAGCATATACTGTCAATGGAGCAAGCCGGGTGTGATTCACACCCGGCGCTCTTTTAGCCTAATAATAACACTTTAAACATATTCCTTGCATATAATCCAATAAATTGAGTAGTCCTCTTATTTAATACCGGAAGTATAGAAAATCATTGTAGAAATAGTTGTAAAATCTCGTTTACCTTTTTTAGCCGATATTTTCGTTTAGATTGTCCGCCATATTATTTCAAATAATGATTACTTCCGTTCTCAGCCTCGTTTGTTTGTGTGCCATAAAAGGACATTGACGCCTTATTTGGAAATGTAAACAAATCGTGGTAAAAATTTGGCGCCGTTTGGGTCAGAAATTCTGCGCATTAAAAGTAAATACGGTTTATCAGCAACTTTGAAATTCACCAAGAAGCAATTATTCACACTTGATTGATAATAATATAGCGTAGAATATCCAAAATATGGTCTGGCAAGCCTTATGTAGAAAAGGGGTCACGGCGAGAGTCTCGCGTTATCTGTCATGGCAGACAGTATAAGGTTAGAGTAACCATGCCAATTTATTTTATCGTGTAAGGGCTTAATAAATTCAAAATAAGCCAAACTTCTTTCAAAACATGATTATACTTATGCAGTTGATTTCTACACTGTTTGTTTTTCTGACTTTAGTGATGATATTTTTTGCTCCATTACATGATATGGGATCAGTTCGTAGCCTCAACCACAACAATATCAAGTTGAGGCTACGACATCATAGCTAAAACATTTGGTGAACTAGATAAATGTTTTCCGAAGTTATAATGGTTAGGAGCTTTCAGATATCTTTAGGAAAACCATCCCAAATACAGATATTACTGTGGAGAAAGGACGTCTGATAAAAAGAAGTATAGTAGATTTTTGGGCCGAATTGTCTTATTTTCGGTCCAAGTTGGGCCGAATTGTCTTGGGCCAAATTGTCTTTGGGCCGAATTGTCTGTAAGTCAGTGAAAACAGATGGCAAAGGAGCCAAATGATAAATATTTGCAGATGAACCGGGTACTGTAATGTTAACGTATAATTCTGACCAGTCGGGTAATTCCGACCGCTGTTAATGTGTGCTAGAGCTCAGCAAGTACCTATTGCTATATGCTTAAATAAATAAGCTAATTATAATTTCCAGAATAGCTGACATTTCTAAGTGAAATTTAAGTCATCTAACCAACTCTAATTTGTCCACTGTCATCTGGAATTGTCGAGACCGGGAAATGTATCAGTCAAGCTGTCATGTTTTGAGGAGAGTTAAAGTTATGACAAATATGATGTGTGTGCACGTTTTAAAAAGTCTTAATTTCTCTGAAAAAATGTTTAGATACAAAATGGGATTTCAGGGATGGTCCTGGCTTTTAAAAAGCTGTCGCCAAAAAAATCGCCAACCTCAATATTTTGTCGCCAATTTTCAAAAAGTGTCGCCAAAACAAGTAGTGTACATTTTTCCAAGTGTTAATTTAGTCTATTAATGTAACAGGCAATGAAAATTACAAAAGATGGGTTAGTTAATACTTTAATTACAACAAGCATTAACAAAATGTTACAAAGTGTTACATGAAGATCTGTCACGATTTTAGGACTGCCCACTTGTTGAATGCAGTTTCAAAGTCTAATTTTTCACATCTGTACATGCTGATACTCATTAAATTCTCGAGAGATGAGATGCAGAGCTTATTTCTGATGTCAGTTTTTATGAGGTTCATCTTACTGAATCCACGTTCACAGTCTACAGTGCTGACAGGTGACACCAGTAGTCTCTCAGCAGCCCCACCCCACCCCCACCCCTTTATGGCTAGCTTCACAAAGCTTGTAGTGAATTGCTTCCTAAATCCCAAGAATGATCACTGAATGCTGTATAAATTTTCTTGACAAGCAAAATAGGATCTCCATTCCCACGAATAAAACTTACACGAGTCAACACCTGGCAATATTGGACTGTAAATATATAAGCATAAATTCACACCCAATTTAGGGATTCTTTCACTCCTGTATTTTGAGAAATAAATAATTTATTTTTAATTATGCAAAACTGTTTTTTTTTTGGTGCTATTTCTTGTTGCGGAGTTTAAGTCTCTGCAGCCGTAACACGGAATTGATGGCAAAAGGAAAAGATCAATGAGTAAAATGCTGCACTGGTGACAGATATAATTGTGGTTGAGATTTTTTCCATTTGCTTTATATTTATACACAGTGGGTACTTCAAACGTTATCAGTTTTCTATAAAGGTTCAGTGAAACTATTGTATTGGTATATGTAAAAAAAAAAAAAAAAACACAGAAGGATTAGCCATACAATTAATTGTATCTGTGCTATTAGCGTCTTCAGAAGTCGGTCAGTTGTAGGTATAGTGCGGTAGCATGATTGACTATTGCAGCCCAGATGTAAGCATAAGCGGATTATGATGTCAGCATAAGCAGATTATGATGTAACAATGCACTGTAAAGATGGGGTCGTCAATATGAACATAGGATCGCTTGTGTAACAGATTGATTCCAATGCATTGCTTAGTCAAGTTTGTGGCTTCCTTTCGTTCTCCCTTTTAATTTATCCAGTCCAAATCCATGATTGTATGTACAAATTAAATAACCAAAAAGTATGTCGCCAAAAAAATCGCCAGATGGGATATTTTTGTCGCCAGTAAGGGAAAAAAATCACAATTTGCGACATTGGCGAAGCCCAGGACGATCCCTGGGATTTTTTTCGGTAAGATTTAACTAGTCAGATCACCAACCCTACCCACCCTGGTAATGGCTGATGCTATTTGCATGACAACGATGTGATCACTTTGAAAAGACTGTTCACATGGCCACCATGTACCTTATAAAATTTACCTTACGGTAGCTTGGAAGCTTGGAAAAACTTTGCATGGCTGCCTATTGTATATATAATTTACTTAAAGCAGCTGTTCATATGTCTGTCATGTATTTTTGATCTTTGGACCTCTCCGGTGGTCTAGTGCTTAGAGCGACCGCATCTGATGTGGGAGGAGGTGGTGGGTTCAATCCCTGGCCGAGTCATACCAAAGACTTATAAAAATAGTACTTACAGCTGTCTCGCTTGGCGCTCAGCATTAAGAGGTTAGTATTAGGATTGGTCAGCCTGTTGTCAGGATAATGTGACTGGGTGGGACATCATACTGCATGTCTGCGGCATGATGCCTCAGTGCTAGACATCACTGTAACTGCCACACTGCAGACATCATAGAGATATGACTGAAAAATTGTTAAAGCTATATTAAAAATCCAAATCAGACACACACTCACACCTGATCTTCGTTTCTTCTTTTCTGTTTTGGCTATTTGGTAGCTGTGCGAATAGTCTTTTGCAAAAGTTGCTACACAGTAGCCGTGTGAATAGACACTTCCCAATATTAAGTGATTGAGTAATTCTGACTATCCATGAACACTAGCAGGTGAATTAAAACTTGGCACAGGTGTGTAATGTTCAGTGGTCTGAGTTGTACATAAGAGAGCTTCTAATAAGGGGCCATCAGTTTAGTAAGTACGCATGGAGGGTGGATAACCCAAATGCAGATGCTTGCATATTGGGGAGTTTCTACTGATAATATACATATGCATAGGAAATGGGGGGGAGTGAAACCTCAATAATAATTTGTATAATACATAACCTGTTCGACTTGGCGGTTTAATTTTTGTAAACACTAGACAAAAATTTTAAAGTTACGCAGCTTGTTTCTTTGATGCAGCCAGACATTCAACATCTGTGGACTGTTTTATTAAACACGTTAATATTAATCCTACTGATGGGAATTGGTCAGAAATTCATAATCGATAATTGGTTCCACTTAACCAACTGATAATCGATTATAATCAGTTACTAAGAGCAATTTTAATTTTTGTTTGTTATTCAGTTATATCTTTGATCAATAGTTCAAGATGTTAGTAAATGTACAGGAGTAATCTCTTTTAATGACAGCTATACTTTAACCTGATAATAATATTACATTTTTGTCTATTGTGTTTTGTGTTATTTTTGTTCTACATCTTTGTTAAATGAACGCAACTTTTTGTGGCTGATAAGTAATATGCAACTGAAATACTGCTACAATCCCCCAAAATCCTTTCATTCATATGTGATGTGTCTATAATTTTAAGTGTAGAAGGACATGGTTTTCTTGTTTGTCATTGTTTACAAATACTACAAATAATGTTGCATTTAAAACTGAAACAAATCAACAAAATGTGTTTAAATTTATTAACTCAACTATTTAACAGCTTGATCCTGTAATAATGGCTATATGTTCCTAATTATGAAATTTTGCACCTATGAAATATATGGTTTTATATTTGTAGTTGTGAAGGGAATTAATAAATTTCAGGTCAGCTTTAGTGGCTGGGAGTTTTATTAACCTTTGTGCTTTGCATACAAATAAAAAGTAGTCTCCCTTTACACATAATCGATTATGGAGTTTCAAAATCGATTATCTTATTGGTTCGCTCAACCAACTGATGATCGATTATAATCGATAATCGGAACAACACTAATTAATCCTTGATCATTTCTGCTTGGATTAAATATAGGACATTCTATTGAATTTGTTTTGGGGGGATGCATCAAGTGTACGTACACAGGTGGGAGGTGTAAACAAGTATGCATGTGTAAAGTGAGGGGGAGGGGGTCAAACTTTGCCAGGTTTTGCATACATACTAAATAGATGACCCTAATTATACATAGTTTTAGGAAAATCTCTCAATCCATTACAGCGTTATGGACGAGATAATTAAATATCAACAGTCTTATTGCCAGAAAGATACAAGTTATTACTCAGTGAATGCATTATGGTTAATTAGTAATACAAATGTCATTCCATGTTTAGATTTGGACTTTTAATGTAGCTGTAACAATTTTTCAGTTATATCGCTATGATGTCTGCAATGTGGCAGTTTATAGTGATGTCTAGCACTGGGGCATCATGCAGCAGACATGTAGCATGATGTCCTACCCAGTCACATTATCCTGACACCAGGCCAACCAGTCCTATCTCTATCCTCTTAATGCTGAGCATCTAGAGAGGCAGCTGCTATTACCATTTTATAAGTCTTTGATATGACTTAGCTGGGGTTTGAACAAGTGACTTCCCACATCTGAGGCAGACACTAACCACTGTGCACTTTTCAACCCAGATACCATCCCATCAGTCATAAAAATTAAATAAAGGGAGTTAAAATGTATGTTTTATCAATACCTAAGATACACAAGATCTTATTTAATTATTCGGGATAACCACTGAGGAAACGTGGAAAGATCAAACCCTATGCAGAGTGTGAAACAATTATGCCAAGGAAATGTGAGCTTATTGTCTTTCACAAAGACACAGCTGGCCTGGATGGGAATTGAATCTGTTACCTTTTTTATCATGAGTCTGATGTACCAGTTACTGTGGCTTCCTATGTATCTTTTATCCTTCCTTGTCTGGAGTACAATTTTGAAACCACCGACAATAGGATCATGGATAAATGTGAAGGATAGTGCATATGATGTTTAGTCATTTGGTTTTCAGTATTTATAAAAAGTACATTTTAACATGGAAAAAAGTGAAACAGTCTTTAATCTGGACCAAAGTGTTTTGGCTCAGGAGCAGAATAAAATGTTAATAAAATGTTTTGGACCTTGGAGATAGAAAAAGTACTTTTTATGCTTTTGAATATTTAATGTCTGATACCTGTTATTGCAGGTATTTTAAGTTAATTAACTACAGTATTATTCAAAATCAGGCAAATATTATATTTATTTTCTCTTTCAGTCTTTGGCAGAGCAGTTCAATCTTTATCCAGAATTGGAGAGGAGTTATATGTGGAACCATTAGAACATGGGGTAAGCTCATTTCAACACAACACATGCCAGACTTAAACTGGATTTTGTAAATAAACTTTCTGAGAGTTAGTTCATAATTAATTAATTAATAATTGGCATTTTTTGCACTTTAAATCTGACATTAAGAATGCTGAAATTTAAAAAAAAATTGTTCACTTCACCATCATTGTGTTGGGGTTTGATAGCATTGCACATTTCTGTGTTTGCTTTCACATTACTTGGTTAGGTTTCACATTTAGGTCTGTTTAAGGCATTGGTGGAGCATCCATGTTAAATAAACATATTTCTTGTGTACTGACCATTGATTCAAACCGTATTCAGGTTTGCAGGTTTTTTAATAGATGTGTACCCTTGAGTTTTGATGTGAGGAATATAAAAATGGCCCATTTTTGACGAGTGGAAATTTTGACTTGTGCATCTTTTTTGATGCACATAGATTTGGGTTGGAACAAATCTTTATTACCTTTGATTCACTTCTGGCTTAGTTGTTTTAGTAAGAGTAAGTTGTCCATAACAAACTTACTGCGACAGCCAATAATATGGCACCAGTGGAAGGTATACATCAACTGGGTGGAGCTAACAGTTACTGAAGTCAGGCTTACATTCAACTGACTTAGGTTGGACTGTTTTGAGGTTATGTTTGAAGTTTATGATAGAGGAAGAGGAAACATTTATGACATGAATGGACTGCCTTTTGATCAGATATCAGCATTGGTATGTTTGGACATGAAATTATAATCAACTGGTCAAAACTGGAGCATATCATGGCAGCTCGCGAAGCCAGTTGTCAATGGAAGTGGACCAGCTTTAATTGTTTTATTGGCAAGCTGCTTCATTAGTGGGATGTTTAAAAAGTTTGGAATCATTTGTGACTTCACTGGATTCATTTCTGATAAAATATCGACATTTGTTTGATTGAGCTTTAAATTATGATCAGTTGGACAATATGGAAATATATGGCTTCTCGCTAAGCCAGTTTTCGGTGTGGGATTGTGTTTTATTAGCAATTAATTTGCTTAAATCAGAAAAACATTTAAAACCTCAAACATTTTAATTAATGGATCATTTGGAAAAAAAGTTAATGGACATAACATTCAGTGCATACATATGAACTTTAAAATCAGAAGGGCGCAAAGAAGTATGTTTTCTTTTCTGCCTCTGTCTCAAAAGACCTGGCAGTGATGAATTTTCTGACCCTGAGATTCCAAAGAAACAGAAAGGAAGTGTCAGCTCATAGAAGAAGAAGATTTAATCTGTGAAATTTGTTAGAAAATTTAAGAACAAGTGGAAAAGTGAACTGACAATTCTGTGATGTACATCCTTGATATTTGAATAATATATAACCTTCATAGTTGTATGGGTACATTTTTGCATATAAAATGATTTGAACAGTTCATAATAGAATATGTTAAAAAGTTGAAAATGTAATAAAGTATAAAATAATCCTCTGTTTCATATACAAAATATACACACCGTAACATATAGTTATGAAGTGAAACACTTTTACAAAAATGAGATTGTATATTTTTTACAAAATATTGTACAGGTATTTCTCATTATTCAGCATGAGACAATAAATCATAAACATCATTTGTTTTCACCTATAATGAATAATCACAGCTATATGCTCATGACTGTCCAAAAGAGTTGACTCAAGATTTTAGTTTTGACTCTTGAGATTTTCATTTTGACTCTTGAGATTTTGGGGTCAAGGGTCAACTGACTTTTCAGTTTGTATATCTTAAAAAATTCATCCAAACATTAAACGAAACTGTCTTTATCAATTTGACTTTTGGCTGTTATATGACTGGAAAATATTAGAGTAGAAATGATCTTTTTAAACCTGAAAAAATGTTGGATCAGAAACAGGACAAAGCAATAGTGCTGTGTAAATTAAAAATAAAAATATGAGAGTAATAAAATACTACACTGAGACTGAGTATATCATCATGCTCATTGTAGAATTTGTTGACTTGACATTTTGGTCATTCAGGGAAAGTAAAAAATGTCGACTAATTCAAGGGAATGTTGCATGTAAATAATTTGTCAGTATGTTTTGTGTTTGTATTTTGGCACTAATTGATATGGATGTTGTCCATTAGTGACAAGAATTTTAACCAGCTGCAGATCCAGGTTAGTAAGAATGAAATGTACTTTTTTCAGTTTCCTGTAATTATGGGATGCAATATATAGATTACAGTTTTTGGGGAATTGCAAGTTATTGCAGTTATTATAGTACTGTAGAAGAGGAAATTTTAGTTTGCATTATCACCTTGTTGTCAATCCTTGGGGAGGGTGTGAGTACAGTTGGGTGTGATTTTATGCTGTAAAAAGGATGGTGACTTGCAATTGTGACCCGTGGCAGTTATTGTAGAAGTTTTGCAGAAGAGGGAATGGTGGGGGCTTTTGTGTTTTATGGTCATTTCTTTGTTTGCTCTAGTAAAACTGAGTGATACAGACAAATCAGGATAATTTCTTATGATTAAAATCATTAATATCTGTTATAATTTTGCATCTTTGCACAGTTGGCACTCCGAACAGTGAATTCTTCTAGATCAGCCTATGCCTATTTTCTTTTTGCCCCGAGCTTTTTCCAGTACTATGACGATGGCTCAGGTCAGACCATGAATGGATCAGGGAAGGAAGAGGGGGAGGAAGAGGCCATTAGGTGCAAAATAGCAATGAAGGTTTCCATCTTACTTTGTACTTGATGTTCTATTTTAGAATAAAGCCAGACTGTATTTAGACAGGCATTCATGCATGCAAGGTTTAAACAGACTTGTGTGGCAGTCCAGTAAAGAATAAAAAGCTTGTTTGGCACATAAATTCTTAAGTAAACTTGAAAAAAAAATTCATATAGGTTTGCATAAATATGTGATTAATATTGCATCACAACCATCACCCTGCTGAAGATATATTCAGTAAAATTGCACCCACTAAATGTGTCCAAAATGAGACTTCCGTATTTACCGTTTATATTGGGACAAATGAAACATGTCCAAATGAAACTACTTTATTTACATTTTATATTGGGACAAGTGAAACATGGCAAAATGAAACTACTTTATTTACCATTTATATCAAGACAAGAGAAATATGCTCAAATGAGACTACTGTATTTACTCTTTATATTGGAACAAGAGAAACCTGCCCAGATGGGACTATGCCATATTTTGAACCTTTTGGCTATTGTTGTTATTGTAAAAGAACAGATTTTATCCTCTAAAATTTGACCACCTTCTAAATCAAACCACCCTTCTGGAGGCAGTTTGTTGGTATTAATTGGAAACAATATATTGTACTGTAGAAGAGAGGTCTTTTGTTCTGCACACCTCTTGAAGGAAAGGCTAGAGGATGGGGATAGGTAAGAAAAGAATGGGGAAAAAAAGATGTACATGCAGGCTGTCTGTTGATGCATTTTGTCAGTATAGGTCAAACCTAATTTCTGTACACTGAAATTTACATTTTTAATGTGCGCATCATATAAGAGGCCTTTTAATTTTATATTTTGAACATAAAGTTTAAATCTAAACTTATTGTTAAACATGCTGACATTGTGTTACTTAACTTAGGGGATCATGAAATTGAACATTTTATTTCATACTTTCTTTGTCTTGTTGAAAACACACAATCTTCACTATTGGAGATCCTTGCCATGCAGAGATCTGGTAAAATACTTAAATGATTGCCATTTATGATAAATAGTTTAATAGCCAAACACTGAGGGACCCCTCTTAATGCATATTGGGGCCCTCTTGTATTCTAAATGAGTTGTCCATCAGACTTAGACAAAATTGTTGTGTAGTTTGCCTGACATGACTTTGAGGATTCCTACAAAATGTGGCAACATCACTTTAGTTGCATAAAAACTATGAACTTAGTGTAGAAAGTGTGTTTGTGATTTGGATTTTTAATGTAGGTATAAAAAATTTCAATCATGCCACAGACATGTAGCATGATGTCCCACCCAGTGACATTATCCTGACACCAAGCCGACCAGTCCTAACACTAACCTCTTAATGCTGAGCACCAAGCAAGGCAGCTGCTATTACCATTTTTATAAGTCTTTGTTATGACTTGGCAGGGCTACATACCTGCGACCTCCCATATCCAAGGTGGATGCTCTGACCCCTAAGGCCACTAGAGTGGCCATGTAGAAAGTGAAGCATGTGACCCATGAATGTACAACAATACAGTTTCTGTTCTCCATATTTCATTGGTTACCAATAATTAGCACGAATCATTTGTAAAAGATGAAGATATGTTCCATATTTGTGCTTACATGTACAAGTTGTATGAATGTGATTGTTCCTAAGTTAAGCTAGGGGATTAGTCCAAGACAATGTTGTTGTTTTTTTTTTATACCTCAAATGATCAGATAATTACATTTTATTTTAGTCCATTTAGTTCAGAGAGTTGGTAGCTGCTGATTTTGTTGTAAAACTTGAATTGTTTTTACTAAGTCAAATAAAACGACCAGTTGCACTCCCCTTTCATTTCCATTTTCAACTTTGATCGATGAACATGTGGAGTGCAATGAATACTCTACCTTTTGATTGATAATCAAATACACAACACAGCAAATTTGACCTCATAGCAAAGCTAAGGACAAACCCTCAGTCAGAGATCCCAAGGGTAGATGCCTATGCCAGAATGAAAGTACTTTAATTCCACACTGAACATTCAGAAATTGTGAAAAAAAACATTAAATCATGTCTTGTTATGGACCCATCCTTAGCAGAATGTAAACAAGGTTTTAGCATCAGGAACAAAATCATACTTTTTAAAAATAAACTTTAAAGCTTACAATGCGCTTCAGATGCTTATCAGCATCAACTTGGTTAATCCACTAAGATATTGATAAGACTGTTGGACACTGGCTGACATAAGAACTTGGAGGAAAACATTGCTTTAAATAAAATGGAATCAAATTTTCAGCCAACAAAGTTGTATATAAATCTTGTTTGCAAGAATGCAAGAACTATAAAATATACATGGTTATTTTTGGACAGAGTACTGATTTGCATCAATACCTGGACAAATATTTTAATGAAATGAATTATATACAGTTTTGGAATACAGGGTCACACAAATTATGTTTCTGAAGTACACTGTTTTGAGAGTTATATAAACAAAGAATTTAAAGTATTTTCATTTTTCAATATCTGTGTAAAATATATGTCCCTTTTGCACAAGTGGAATTTGAGACAAGACAAGTGGTTTCTTTTAAAGCCAATTGCTCAGTGTCTGTGAAGATGTTTTGTTTCCTTATGTATTGTAAATACTTTAGAATAACATGTTTATGATTTTGTACATGTTCTTTAGTTTTGAGTTTCTTGCTCCATTTTCAGGTCAAGAGAGTTTTGTCAGCTTCAGTAAATATTAATAAATCTATGTTAGGTTTTTCTTACTGAGAAATTAATTTGACCTTAACGTGATATATTAGTCACATTACTGTAAGCTAACTTCCACTCTTGTGATAATTATCAACTTTTTGGCTTGGATAGATCACCATGGCTATGGCATAGTGCCCATTTTCTTGTACTAAATTTAATCTATATTAGGCTCCCCCACAAATATGTGTGTTTCCGGTCACCCCAGTTTTTCAGTGCTGACCCTAGCACACACAGACCATAGAAAAAATTTCTGAAATTGATTTATGCATCAAATTGAGCTGGTTTTGCCCATTACTTCAAGTACATATTAATCATTATAATATAATGTGTGTGTGTGTGTGTGTATGTATGTATCTATCTATATATATATATATATATATATATATATATATATATATATATATATATATATATATATATATATATATATATATATATATATATTTATTGTTTGGAAAAACACAACTTACCTTTAATTTTAAAACCACAACTGCATAGGAAACTCATCTTTTTTGCCTTGCTAATAAAAGTTATCTCCCCTGTATATTGTTCCACTAAAGGTAATACTTGAAGTAGTAAGAACAATACTTTTAAAAGGAACTCACCATAACACTTCCACCCAATATTTTAAATGTTTCATATAAACTCTCAAATGTCATGTAAAGTAAAGAAAATTTGAGTAAAATACCATACAGATTTTTCTAGAGCACTAAGTTTATATTAAGATAAAATACCATAAATACAAATATTCCTGGAGTTAATGTTCTTCCATCTGCTCTTATGTATTGGTATCACTTTAATGCTCTAAGCCATAATTTTATATTGTATCACTGTAATATTAGTATCACCTTAACTCTTCAAGCTGTAAGCCATGATTATGTATTGGTATCACTCATATATTAGTATCACCTTAACTCTTCAAGCTGTAAGCCATAATTATGTATTGGTATCACTCTAATATTAGTATCACCATAATTCTTCAAGCTGTAAGCCATGATTATGTATTGGTATCACTCATATATTAGTATCACCTTAACTCTTCAAGCTGTAAGCCATAATTATGTATTAGTATCACTCTAATATTAGTATCACCATAACTCTTCAAGCTGTAAGCCATGACTATGTATTGGTATCACTCATATATTAGTATCACCTTAATTCTTCAAGCTGTAAGCCATGATTATGTATTGGTATCACTCATATATTAGTATCACCTTAACTTTTCAAGCTGTAAGCCATAATTATGTATTGGTATCACTCTAATATTAGTATCACCTTAACTCTTCAAGCTGTAAGTCATGATTATGTATTGGTATCACTCATATACTAGTATCACCTTAACTCTTCAAGCTGTAAGCCATGATTATGTATTGGTATCACTCATATATTAGTATCACCATAACTCTTCAAGCTACCAGTACTTTCTATACTATGGTTTTGTATAAAGGCATCTTCGCTAGCCAAGATTCCAATATGTTAACCTGTCTACACCTTGGCAGATCAGTCAGATATTTCAATGTTTTGTCATAGTGACATTTATTGGATTTTGTGAGTTGCCTCACTTAGTATGTAACTTAAGCTAATTTACTAATAGAATGCAACAGTGGTGAATTGTACATTGGCGGAAAATGGTGGAGGCAATTGACATCAAAAAGATATTTTTTAAGTTTAACATCAAAATTATGACTACTTACCAGAGAGAAGCCATTACATGGGCATGTTAAGGAAAGGATGTATTGGTGCAAGCATGGATCGACAGTTGAAAATTGCTTATTTGTGATTCCATTCCAGTTATGTGTTCCCCTTGTCTTGATCATGGAGGAACAGTTTAAATTTGAACAACTTTGTTTTGATTCATTGCAGCGGTTACTGCTGTATCCAATTAAATTCACAGACCCAAAGCACTGAAATATCTGATCAATCTGCCAAGATGTAGATAGTATGACATATCAGAACCCTGGCTAGCAAAGTGGTTTAAAGGTGTTTCAGATGTCTGTATTTGTACTTTTGGAACACAACTGAAATCTGCTTAAATAACTGCTATTTTTGAAGTCTCTGCAATGAGGGCTTCACTTATTTTGATGCTTCTAATTCTCTAGTCCTGCCTGACAGTATTCAAGTCTGTGTACACACTTGAGAAGACAGTAGAGAGATGTAAGATTAAATTGGACATGAATGAATCAAGACTGATCTTTCAGCTTCACTGTAGACATGGTGAGTGTGAACATGATTGAAAATAAATTTATATCACAAGATCAAGAGTTGGACAGCTCTGGTCACCTAGTGGTTAGAGTAGATGTGGGAGGTCACGGGTTTGAAACCAGAAAAGTCATACCAAGGACTTTTAAAAATGGTACTAACTTCTGCCTTGCTAGGCGCTCAGCGTTAAGAAGACAGTGTTAGGACTGGTCAGCCTGGTGTCAGGATAATTTGCCTGGGTGGGACATTATTCTACATGTCTGCAGTATGATGCCCCAGTGCTATGCATCACTATAAATTGTCACACAGCAGACATCGAAGTGATATGACTGAAGATGTTTCAAAGCTATGTTAAAAGTCCAAATCACATGCACACACACAAGATCAAGAGTTAGAATCAATGGAAAATGTCATGAATAAAATTGGCTTTGAAAACGTATTGATGATAATCAGTTTATTTGTTTAGATTATCTTGAAAGAATTACAAGATATGTAAACAATTGAGTAACAGTTTATCCATATGTTGTTGATACTCAGAAAATACATGGTTTTCTTAAATAGACAAAATGAGAAACAAAACTGTTTTACTTGTTTTATTCTTCAAAATAATGCAGAGCTGTAGGATGGTAAACAAGACACAAATTGCAAATAAAAGAAAATAATTTACCTGATAATAAAAGTTGCTGTACTCATTTGTATTATTATTTATGTGTCTACTAAAACAAGATTCTCCCATCCTCATGGCATTTGATGTAATTGATGAATAGAACTCAAACAGGGCATGGAATAAAAACTCTGTCAGTAACAACACATATTGTCATGCATAGCAGAAAACAGATTACCAATGTTAAAATATTAAATGTTTACAATTGTTATGAATCTCTACAATTATATATCAAGTTTTTCTCTGAAGTGATAATGCAGACACCTAAAAAGACATTCTTTCCTCAGTACTTGAATTTTAAGTCTAGTGAGTCCACCAAATTTTCTTAATTAACAGTCAGCTCCTATTTGCAATCAGTTAGCTCCCCAGGATAGCCAACTTTTGACTCTTGCAAACTTCTTCCATACACATTTCTCTGTTTTTGTCAAAAAACACCTGCTGTTTTATAGATTTTTTGTGTTTTTGTGTTTTTTAAAATTATTATTATTGATTGTTATTTGTTAAAAAAAAGACTATTTCATTGCAGTATTTAGTCCTCTTCATATTGGTATATGTCGATGGTGCTTACATGCCCGTCTTTTATGTACATGCTATTAAAGTGTTGGAGACATAGATGGGGGTAAAGGGAAAGTAGATCTTTGATTCATTTTCTATTGAGTCATTATTTTTTATTTATGACACCTGTATGTAACAAAAATAACGCTATAAATGACCAGCAGATGGTGGAAGTACCTGTTTTGAATGGAAATGGTCAATACCATGAGATTATGGAACCTACGAGAATTGGAGAACTAAGTATACATTTTACAAAATGCAAACTGCAAAAATTTATCAGAAAGTTAAAAAAAACCAATATTCCAAAACTTGATGCTTCATAAAACTTTAAAAAATATCCTCAAACTATTAATTTGAAGTTTCAATGATATGCAATCTTAGCAACAGAAAATATTATACAGTGGTACAATATGAATGTACAAGTCTGGAGTTTGAAAAACCTGTACCTTTAAACACCTGTACCTTTAAACACCAGTACCTTTAAACACAACATACCTTCTGTACTAGCTTATATGTCTAGTCCAACTGCAAACTGCAGGGTCCCATATCTGCTGTTGCATTTTGTGATGGTATTTTAGTAAAGCTGTCAGTGGGTACCTAGGGGACTCGGGGTACCTGCCTTTTCATAATTACCTGAGTAATAAAATGAGCTGTACAGTACATGTTTACTATATACAAGTTTTCTGTCAGTGCTTGATAAAGTAGCAGTTTTCAAGTTGACAGTCCTTCGACTGACCCTCGAATATGTGTACTTTTGCAGTGCCAAGCAGAGGTTTGACTCTTCCTAATTGACTTTAAATCCATAGCTTGTTTTCCCACATGACCACTCTTTGACTGTGCCGCAAGTGTGGTTCAGTGGCAAGTAACAGAGGATGGTTGCCAACCATTACGCTTTTGGCATAATCATTATGCTTTTTTTTCACCAATTTATGTTTTACACGTACCTGTATATGAATTATGCCTTTGGTTTGTTAAAAAAATATAAAATAATTTTTTTCTTCTCATTTTTAATATCATTTGTTTCATTCCACTCATAAATTTGAGAATATTCTTAAAATGATGACTTCTTTGTAAGAATAGCGTAATAATTAGTTCCTTATTTGCTATTTATAGCACCTCTATTTGACCAATTTCCAAGAAAACAAACAGGTTTCTTCAAATATGAACTTTGCCTCAAAAATTCTTTATACGCCTTTCCCTCAATAACTCTGTCCACAAAAATAGACTGCACTATACACAAGGGCACAAGTTACCGAGGGACCTCCAAAAATTGAAAAAATCCTCTTAGACATTGAGAAGAACGTGGGGTGTGTGCGGTTGGGAACTGGGCTGTTTAATGACTGAATCCTTATTTTACAATCATGGTGATAATAGTTGCTAATAGCATGCTTTTTTTTTTATGAAGTTGTTCGTTATTCTGTATAAATAATATTTATTTTCAAAATGTCCAACATGTGAAAGATCATTTCAGCTGGTTTCAATAACCATCATGTGTACACGAAAACTTCTGTGTTTTACATCATTGCTTTTTGTATTGTTGCTGAGTCAGGTTCCTGGAGTGGTATTTAATAGTATAGTCCCAAATTGGGAGTCAAAGAGCAGGGAACTAGGCTAACTGTTGATACACCACCAAACAAGATTCCCTTTATAAAAAACCTAGTGACGTTTATTTTGTGGTACAATTGTTTGATTAGTACAATATTGGTGTCGTGATTTCAATGGAAGTTACAGTGAAAGTTCTTGTCATCCTTGAGCATATCTGTAAGTGCCAGCCAAGGAATTCTGAGAAACTTGCTTGCCCACAATGGTCCTTATCTGTGAAATCAAGCTCTTTATTTTACGATTTATTCATTTCACTTGGTTGCCTTGCTATCTTTTATCAGTTATGAATAAGTTGGTTAGGTTAATTTAAGTTAGTTTAATTATGTTACATATACAATAAAATTTATAACAGTGTTCAGTTGATCAACTGAAGTGAGTTCACCTGGCATATAACAGGGGCTGCTTGATCTTAAACATGTAGGATTTGCATGCCTTTTAATTTTTCTTTTATTCCACCTCCTTTATTTGAATCAAAAGACATAAATAGCATGATAATACAAAGGAAACCAGCTTTTAATGCAGTGCAACAATACAAATACTTCCACAAGTCAGTTATCAAAACATGGTCGGCACTTAATTAAGTTCTCAGAGAAATGCTTGTGGACATAGCTGTTACAGCAGATTGACACATTTAACATTTAAATACACATTGCATTTATGATGATTTCACTTAATAAAAATTATTTAATTGGCATTTAAATATTAATGTAATGCTTACACCAGGCATTAGTGACATTTTCATTGATCAAAATTAACTTGAATATCTTTAATTATGGTGAACTAAAAACGATGTTTGGAAAGAAGATATAACCAATTATATGACTTCTTATTAAAAGTTGTTAATATCAATATGTTGATTAAACTTTCCAGGTCCTATCTACTGTTTTCGACCATAGAACAAGTGATATATCGTTTCAGTTACCAATTATGATTGCGATTTTCTTCAAGTTCAAGAATGGAGATCAATTTTTTTGTATTTTCTGGTTTAAAAAAATGGAATCCACACCTGACCCCATTCTGTAAGCAGGTTTGCGAGTTATCAGGGCATGAGTTATCGAGGGAGTGGTGTATTGATAAGCTTGTTAGTAGACCAGTCTCTACTTCTAAAGAAAATGGTGCCATATGTTTAGTAAAATGCTTTACAGTGGATGTATGATGGCATATGTCAGAGTAGATGGATTTTTTCAATTTTAAAACATGTCAAAATTGGAAAAAAGGACAAATCAACACAACTTTATGAACTCTGAGTGCTTGATCATGCTCATTGCAGAATTCCAGTTTACAATCTTCATCAAAAGTAAAAAAAATATAGACTTTTGATGCAGTATATCGTGTTTGTGCTCTCATTCTAATCCATATTGATTTTGCCCTTTGTAAAAATAATTTTGAACAGCTGCAGAACCAGGTTAGTAGCAAAAATAAATGTATCTTTTTCATACATGCTGTAATTCTGGCATTAATATATGGAGATGACATTGGGTAGTGGTATATCAGATACTGTGAATTTAAAAAAATGTGTACTTAAGGTTTTTATACATTTTATATAATTTCCCTTTGATCAGGTTACCTGGTAACCAATCATTAGCTTTACCGATCAGGATCGATGCCATTTGTTTGGAGTAATTAGTGCAACAAACAACATAGACCCAGATCTGCTAGCACATTATTTAACAGCAGATAAGGGTCTTTTTTGTTTGCAGTGAGTTTGTACTATAGAGGTAACCATATAATGATCTTTTTATTTTACACCTAACCTTATTCTAATAATGCATTCTTTATTTTACAGTGTATGCTTTATCATCCATGATCTGCCATATTTGAGGTTATACAATTTGTAACTGCATATATATCCTTGAGTTTGGTGTAATTATAGCATTGTCTCACTCTCTCTCTCTCTATCAATCCATTAACATTTGTTTGTCTGGGCCATATCTTTGAGATGGTTGGACAGATCTTCAAACCACTGAAATTTTTAATGAAATTTCAACCAGTTAAGTATTATAAATAGGCTGTGTTACAGACCAGATAACATCTATAGTCAGGCCAAGTCACCTCAAAGTCGAGGAAATGGCAAGGGAGAACATAGATTAATGACCTATATCCATATGCAGGTATAAGGTTTGAACCTTTGATGACATTTTAATAAAATCTAAGTGTGTTAAACATCTTGAAAGTCTCTCTCTTATATAGTTGTACCCCCTGCTTCAGGGTCACAGTCACAACAAGGATAATGTAAGTTTGTGACCAATTTCCCTAAATAGGCTGTCACTTTGTAGATATTTTGATTAAACTTGAGTGAGGTCCACACCATAATTTTCTTTCACTAGTCACATTCCTATCTCAAGTGTCAGGATCATAAGTAGGGACAGGGTCAAAAGACTGCCAAATCATGTGCCATTTATAGTGCTCTTGTTCATATTTGTTTCCGTTTTGTTTTTCAGGTATTGTCAAGACACATAACCTAGCCTTTATAGAATGTGAGACATTACAAGCTGTCTTCTCCAAGGATATGTGTCCAAACTCCCTTACAGCTAGTGCTAGGTATTTGCAGTCATGCATTGGTCTGCAAAAGGAATTGAAAGCTGTGGATATTTAGTTTGTAATATTCCAAGAAAACACATGTTACGGACAGCCATTTTTGTTATGAGACTAATATGTGATACAGCTATCTGTGTGATTGTCCAAAATCTATTAGGATAGGATATTATCAGAGGAGTATCACGTTTTACCTAAACAGGATCCATGCCTGACTCCATTGTTTGGGTAGAGTATCTTTTCTCCTCAGCCTGACTAAATCAAAGGGGTGGCAAATTGTTATGAGTGAGTGTGGAGTAGTCAAAATTTAAAACATTTTACCTTTGATTCAGATAATGCTCATTCAACTTTATGAAAATTATTGTTTGTTTCATTCAGTAAATTGTTGTATGACCGTTATTACAAAAGACAGCAACCTTGAAAATAGGTTACTGTCAAACCCCAGTGACATTAAGGTTCAGGTCTTCCTTGTATTCCTATTTCTTCTTTAAATACATTACCCATTAGGAGAACTGCTACTACTACCTTTCAGATCCATCCCTCCCACACAACAAATTTAGCTAAAAAGAGCTAAAAGTTATCTGCCCACCTCGGTGGCGGTTGGGCAGAGTGATCTCTCCTTGATATAGAGATTGGTGCCAAATCTAAAAAATATCTCAGTTGCCACATCCAGTCTTGCCATGTATCCACTTTTGTCATGAGGGACCTCCCAAAAATGCTCTGCCAAGTTTCTGGATGTCCCACACTCACAAGTTGGAGGAGTGTGTGTATGTGATTTGGATTTTTAACATTACTTAAAAAAAAAATTAGTCATGGAGTTAAGATGTTATCAGTGTGGCAGTTTATAGTCATGTCTAGCATTGGGGCATCATGCTGTAAACATGTAGCATGATGTCCCACCATATCATATTATCCTGACACCAGGCCAACCAGTCCTAACACTAACCTCTTAATACTGAGCATCAAGTGAGGCAGCTGTTAGCACCATTTTGACTTGCCGGGGTTGGAACCTGTGACCTCCCACATTCAAGGCAGATGCTCAGACCACTAGGCCACTGGAAGAGTCTTCACTTCAAAGGGAAGTATACCCATTCTATATTTACAACTTTTCTTTCTTCCAATGATGATAAAGTTCTGCCTTGACATTAAATCAGATTGCCATCACTTGCTGTTATCTATGTACTTGCGCCAGTAGATTTATGCGATTTCACAGTAGTTCTGGTTATAGTCTTAATTTTTATGTGCATGCAAGTCTGCAAGGGGCTATAGAAAACTCTTAACATGGGTATAATTTCCACTAGGACCAGATCCATACAGGTGAGTTTTCAATACCACTGCATTTAGCATGTGGGTACCAAGCTTCTGGTTTTCCTGTACAGGTGATCATTAAGAGTCTTCTTACAGGTAGTAATTTGAATCAGTATTATATATTGACGCTTCTTTAACTTCATTAGGCTGTGTGCTAGCACTTTATTAATTGTACCAGTATAGAATGTCATGGGCATATTCCTACAGGTAAGTTGTCTCAGAAAACATGTTATGTTACTGTATGGCTTCCTCTGTGGTTGGATAAGTACAAGTCAGTTTTCTACTAAATGCAGACCTGCCAATCTTATGATTTTGCCAGAAGTCTTAAGAAATTTACCTTTAAAATACGGACTTATGGCGTAGTGATCATACAGTATCAGCCACCAGAAAACAAACTTGTCCAGTTCTATGGCTCACATAGTACTGCCAAGATTTTCCAGAGTATGATGCCTAGTTTAGTGCCATGGTACCAACAGACCCACTTCATATAACCAGCTATACATAGATTAATCTAACTTGCATAGCGCTTCTAGGCACTTGCTGTGGATGATGCCCAGTATATACAGGCATTAATCTAACCTGTATAGCACTGCTAGGCACTTCCTGTGGATGATGCCCAGTATATACAGGCATTACTCTAACTGCATAGTGCTGCTAGGCACTTCCTGTGGATGATGCCCAGTGTATACAGGCATTAATCTAACTTGCATAGTGCTGCTAGGCACTTCCTGAGGATGATGCCCAGTATATACAGGCATTAGTCTAACTGCATAGTGTTGCTAGGCACTTCCTGTGGATGATGCCCAGTATATACAGGCATTACTCTAACTGCATAGTGCTGCTAGGCCCTTCCTGTGGATGATGCTCAATATATACAGGCATTAGTCTAACTGCATAGTGCTGTTAGGCACTTGCTGTAGAAGACTTACAGTTATATACGCACCTACGTGGATCAGTCTTACCCGCACTAATACCTCAAAACACTTCCAGCATATGATGTCCCTCTTGGGGCATCTTTTTTTCATTTGCCCTCAAGTGTCTCCCTCACAAGAGATTCTACTATGTGTCATGTTTGAAGCAACGGGAGCTGTCTCATAAGTGCTGTAAGTGTAATGGGCCACCATCATGGATATTTTTCTGCAACTACTTCACAGGTAGTGCAAGAGACATTGACTTCACTTTCTCGATCTTTGGATGACAAAATAGGCATTCAAGATCCCTTGCCTATATCAGGTCTTGGACGAGCTGTGTCCTCGTTTTCCAACATCACATGCTGGGTCTACAGTTCTGACATCAGGTGAGAATCATCTACAGAAGATTCTACTTTATATTGCTTCCAGTGATCTGAACAATAAAAGATGTAGTTTCATGCCCCACTCAGACAGGTTTCAGAAGTTCTGTGTTTCTCCTAAAGCAAGCTACAAACAACAGACTTGGTACAATCTATAGCAAGACATGATTTTCCTTTCATTCTCAATCTCTTGTGAACAAGAACATCTTAGACCTTGCAACCTTTCAAGATTCATTTGACTAGATCTAGACTTTATATTCAGATAAGAGGAATGTGTTCCTAGGGAAAGAGATTTGAATTCATGCAATATTAAGTACAATGTCTCTTTGGAGCAGTCCATCTGCTGAAGTGGATACCAAACCTTGACTAATTCTCTCAATCATCAGCCATTACATCATGAAGGCACTTTGGACTTGCAATGGTGATACCTCTTGCAAACACATCCTCTGGTAATCGTGATCGCAATGGAAGCAAACAGAGAGGACTGGTATGAGCCAGTCTCGTAACTTATCAGACTAACATAGGAGCATGGCCCTCTCGGGATCATTATTCATATGTCAACATCATTGAAATGGATGCCAGTTTTAAAAGCCTGCCACTGGTGGCTGGCCAACCTACACAGGAATCAAGTTCTCATTTTGCCTGGTTACTTTACTTTCAAATTGGTGATTTGATCTCAAACAGCAAAGCAAGACAAGTACTCTGATAATTGATTTCTTGTTTGTGATTTTCTAAAGTGGTGTCCTCAACGACAATCCAGGTTTCAATTCGACATATCCTAGGCTAGCTAAGGTATTGGTAGACTCTTATTTTCTGCAAGCAGGAACTCATACAAATGGATTGGCCTTTTCAAACCCCAGTTTCATAAGATACATGGTCGATGGGATTGGCTTATGATCAATCCTGTTGAAAAGGTAGAATGCCAATAGTGCCAACTTTGTCACACCAATCTTGGACCCTATGGTCTGACTGATTGGTGGCTCCTATACATTGGAATGGCTGAATGTGTGCACATCTAAACACCTTGGATTCTGAACATCATACAGAAACTAATAGGATCTGAGCATCTCTTCATCCTGATTACTCTGCTAAAATAAGGAAAACAGGACCAACCAGGTCAGCATAAGAAATCAATGGAATATAATCTAAGTGGTTCACACACAGTACTTTTATTCCAAATAGCTAACTTTCTAGGATCATAAATGAGAAACAGTCAATACCTATTGCAGTTAAACTTACCATTCCACCATCACTGGCACACTTTGCTATCATGGAAGAGAGGATATTGCACAAAGCAAAGACCTATCTGATCTTCTATTCATTTGGATTTCACCTGGCCAGAGGTACTGGACCCCTGCCCAAGTGGACTTTTCATGGGGATTACCCTGGCTGAACAAGACTGCAGCTGAACTGCTCTCAAGAGCTTAATTAGTTCACCTATCATATAAGTCCTGCCTCCTCACTACTTGGACAGTTGACAGACAAAGTTAGCAATACATTTCTTGGTGGACCCATCATCGTTGAGTTTCACCCATGAAGTTGGAGCATTTGCCACAAGCATAGCCTTTGACAGGCACTGTTCTCTAACAGACATTATCGATGCCATGGGGTAGAGATTGGAGTACACATTCTCCAGTTTTTCCTCCAAGATTTTTTATCCCAAATATCACAACTGGATTTGTTGGACCTATAGCTTTGGCATTACAGGTCACCTTTCCAGGTCAATTGACAGCTTCATAAGACGTGGCTTTGTGACTTCACAGGATTTGCTGGAGGGAAAATATTTTTCTTTTGGAAGCCACTCCTTGCAAGATGTAGTCTTCTCCAGTCAGGTTTCCTTGAAGCTGCCTCATACCTTAGGGGATCGGAGATGTCATCTCTTGGGTAGGAGGATGTACCTCCTTCCACCTCTTACCTATTCTCTTAAGGTGGTAAAGTATTTATAGAAGAAACAATTTTTTTCTGGTACAATATGTTTCTCCACAAATACTTAACCAATCATAATACACATGTACTCTCCCATCTTCCCAGCAGTTACATCCATATAAAGAGTGAGCCTTACATTCCAGTAGCAACTGAGATATTCTTTGGATTTTTCACCAGTCCCTAAATGAGGGGGAGATCACTCTGCTCAACTGCCACCTAGGTGGGCAGATAACTGAGCTTTTTGTTAAGCTAAAAGGGTTATCTGAGAGGGCTGCATTTGCGAGGTTGTAGTAGTTCTAAGGTATTATGACTGGGTAAGTATTTGCAAAGAAATGTATTTTAACAGAAAAAATTAGTTTTTAAAGGTTAAAAATATGAAGTTTAAACTTGTTTACAGTGCTTTTTGAACAAAAACAAGTTAATATTGTACATGGAATATGAAAGGATTTACTGGCCTGATAAAAAGGCTGGGGATTAGAAAGAAAGGTAAAGTCAATTTATCTTTCTCTATATTGGGGTGAAATGAGAAGTACTTGGGCAACTATTTCACCTGAATCACACCCTTTGTATAGACCCTGCTAAACCAAGATAAAATTTGGAAACAAAAAATATTTCTGCGTTTGTGAATGAAAAGGTTGCATGCAAAAGAAATATCATGTTTTCCCGTGCAAATATAATGGTTGTGCCATAATTCACTGCTGTTTTCAGTAAGCACATGACTGGCAACATTATTAGACCATGTGCTAAGGGGCCATCCATTTAGTATGTACTCAAAAATCTGGCAAAGTTTGACCTCTCTCCCCTCCCTGTACACATGCATATAATTGTACACCCCCCAACTGTGTACATACACTTGATGCACCCTACCCCCAGTTCTATAAAATGACCTATATTTAATCCACGCAGAAACGATCAAGGATTAATGATAATAACGTGTTTAATAAAACAGATTGTCCACTGATGTTGAATGTATGGTTGCATCAAAGAAATAGGCTGTGTAACTTTAAAAAGTTTGTCTAGTGTCTGCTAAAATTCAAACGCCAACTGAACCCAGCTGAACAGGTTATGTATTAGCCAAATTAATATCGAGGTTTCACCCTCTCCCCGTTTCCTATGCATACATACATTATTAGTAGACCCCCCCCCAATACGCAAGCATATGCATTTGGTTTAACCCCCTCCCCTCTCCATGCATACATACTAAATGGATGGCCCCTAATCAGCGCTTCTCATAGTAAATTAATCAATGCCAATGCGAGCTTCATTTTATATTTGGAATTGTTTACATGCGTTTGCTCAGTATGCATACTCCAAGGAGTTTTGTGAATGATTTGCTGTACATCTTTGGAATGTTTAGCACTTGCATAATGATGTAATGACCTGAAATCTCAGCTTGTATTTTCTTCAGTTAACTTTAACATTTTGAGAGTAGGTGAGTGTTAAATTTGAGCCCTCTTATTAATAATGACTACAGGGAATACATTACAACTTTGTTGAGGGGATAAAGATTAGGTAGAGTTCAAACATTAGGATATTATCCAAGAATATCCAAGTTTTGGTGCAAGTTTCTACATTGTTTTGTGTCTTGGAGACCTCATTCCATGGTCCTGCAACTTTATACATGGAAGTATATGAAGGACTGTTATGCTACCATGTCACTTTTCTTTTCCTTCTCCTACTGCTCATCCTTGAATTATTCTTGATGATTTCTCTGCATCTGTTGGTTCTGTAGTCATTCATTTTATTAAATACTGTTCTCTGTAGAAGTGTTTCTTTCTGATTATAGTCAAGTTTGCAGGGAATCTTGTGTTACAGTCATATTCAGGATCATAAACTGGGACATTGTTCAGTCTTTGAGCCAAGCTTCTGTTTAATACTGTGAATTAGGTCATTGTGATCTACTTTTTATTTTGATGGTTTTTGTTGTGATATCATGTCATAGCAAGTATTATCCCTAGAATTGTCAAATGTTCGATATTCAGAAGTCTAGAGCAATACTTGAGCAATGAAACTGTAGATTACACACTGGTTTTTCTGTCATGCCTGTATAATGTAGCAGGGTAAATGTATTACTTTCCTGGTTGCTATTATCATCATGATTATTATCATTAAAAATGGTTCTTGGTTAAAGAATTAATGAGTAAGTTTCTGCATTTAAATCTATATCTCAAACTCTGGTGCATGTACTGCCATAAAAATGCATGGTTGCATGCATCCTGGGAAATTCCAGTCATCCATCTTGGGAAGTTCCAACCATCCATCCATCTGTGTGTCTTTTGCCAATTTGGTTTGTTCAATTATTCAAGTTAACCACCATCTGCAGTTACCAACCTTTGTGGATTGCTTGTACTTGGAGAGAAGAAAAAACAATATAAATATTTGGGTTAAAAGCTCAAAGGTCAATGTCACTGATAGTGAAGAAATGGGGTTTCTGTACAATTACTCGAGTTCTCCTCTATCAAACTTTAAAAAATTTTGTGGTTGACTGGAACATAGGGTAAGGAAGAACCCTGTTGATTTTTAGTCCATGTGTCTAGGTCACTTTGAAAGAGAAAAAGAATGGTTCTCACACAATATATTGAGTTTTTCACCATCTGCATTTATCAAGATTTGTGAATTGATTGCACCTTTGATAAGTAACAACCCTGTAGAATTCTCCATCATCTATAGCTACCAATCATTGTGGATGGCTTGCACTTGGTGTAAGGAATAACCCTGTCAAGTTCTTCACAATCAGTTTTGGACAGGGTTATGGGCCTTGTTAATCAACCTAATTTCATTACACAGAATATTGCTTGTAATCAGCATAATACAAGAACCACTCACCATATTCTGATGCAGTTTAATGTGAACTTTGTTTCATAGACTAATGTGTCTCTTCTGCCCATTTCCAACAGAGGTAAGACCCATGTCTATCAGATTTGTATTTTTATCAAATCCTTAGACCATATTTGGTACATCATTAAAGGAGTTGGACTCAACATCATCAGATCATGGCCTCCAAATGCCTAACTTTGGTTTTGCAACACTAATTCCTCAGTTTAAGGCCCTGTGGAAAAATTAATATGAGTGGGGCCCTTGGCAATGCACCCATTACTACCAGCTTGAGTATCCCATTGCTTTAGTGTCTGGAATTTTGTTATACACTCTGTCTGTACATCAGTTCATTATTCTGTCTCCTAAACTGCAGGGTGGAATTTTACTGTGCTTGGTAGATATGTTGTCCATATGATAATCAAGAGCTGTGTAGCTTTGGCCCTAGTCACAGGTCAGATACACAAAAACCACGATTTCAAGATAGTTGCAGTTACAATGACAATTTTTAAACGCCTTGAATTTATCTGGAAATAAAATAAATAGTGTCAAAACTGAATAAAAGATGTAACTGTTTTGCTCTGATGTTTGTTTGTTTCTATATTTTTCCTAAAATAATGAATAAATAAATGAAATGGAGTAATAAAATAGGGTGAATTAAATGATACATGACACTGGTAGTTACCAGATAGAGTAGCATCCCTTTGCTGTAGTGGCACTGTAATTTATTACATATTGATATTATTTTCTTCTATTTTCTATTCAGGCAATGATAAAAAAGTAATATAATGGATAAAGTTCAGTTTCTGTAAGAAGAAGTAATAGTTTTGAAAGTCGGTGACAAGTTCTTGAATAATCCTTGTCAATCAACTCTCTTGTTCTATGTGAACATTGCTTGGACAAGTCATGGAAATAGCTCTGGTATATAAGTTAACAATTGATTTGCATTACAAGGTGAATAATAGTGTTCTTTATGTAAGATAATACAACATTTTTTCCCCAAGATTATGGTCACGTTTTATGTAGAGAAATTGACTTGATATGGCATACTCCAACCCACTAATCAAAACAAAATTTAATTATATTTTTTTCCAACCCCAGGTTACTCTGTGATGCGGTGCAGAACTTCCAGAATAATCAGGAGGAAGTTACATTAATTGTCAAGCCAGATAAGATTTTGCTGAAAAACTACATTGAGGATGAGCCAGGTAAACAAATATCTTGAAAACCAAGTAATTAAGTAAATATCGCGAAGTTCATGGTAATTATGCAAATATCTTGAAGTACATTGTAATTAAGCAATAAGGTAAATATCTCAAAGTACGTTGTAATTAACTTAATATTATGAAGTAAATTTTCATAAGTGAATATCTGGAAAAACATGTACTTAACTTCTGTTTCAGCTGCAAAGCTCAGATCATTTTACATAGAAGCATAAATTAGCAGTCCAATTGAATATGTAGGCAGAATATTTATTTACTTAATACCAACATTTCAGTCATGCAGATCCACAGTATTACTGATATGATTATCAATATGTGTTCATGAGAATTGGATGATAGCGTGTATATGTGTTCATGAGAATTTGGTGATCATGTGTATATGTGTCCATGCGAATTTGGTGATCATGTGTATATGTGTCCATGCGAATTTGGTGATTGTGTATATATGTGTCCATGAGAATTTGGTGATTGTGTGTATATGTGTCCATGGGAATTTGGTGATCATGTATGTATGTATCCATGCGAATTTGGTGATCATGTGTATATGTGCCCATGAAAATTGAATTATAGCATGTATATGTATCCATGAGAATTGGATGATAGCGTGTATATGTGTCCATGCGAATTTGGTGATCATGTGTATATGTGTCCATGCGAATTTGGTGATTGTGTATATGTGTCCATGCGAATTTGGTGATTGTGTATATATGTGTCCATGAGAATTTGGTGATTGTGTATATATGTGTCCATGAGAATTTGGTGATTGTGTGTATATGTGTCCGTGGGAATTTGGTGATTGTGTATATATATACACATATATATATGGACACATATACACACATGGACACATATACATAATCACCAAATTCTCATGGACACATGTGTCCATGAGAATTTGGTGATTGTGTGTATATGTCCATGAGAATTTGCTGCTTTTGTGTATATGTGTCCATGAGAATTTGGTTATTGTGTGTGTATGTGTTTATGAGAATTTGCTGATTGTGTTTTTATGTGTCTATGAGAATTTGCTGATTTTGTGTATATGTGTTCAGGATTTTAAAGAAGATGTCAGTCAGATGTATTTGGTACTGTTATTTAGTTCCATAATTGCTGACTGCGATATGATCAGAATGGTTAAAATAAGATGACTGTATTATGTTTGGTGTTTTCCAAAGGGTGAGGATAAATACGATTATAGTGAAACATAGTAATTATGTACTAGTATATCCCTATACAGTGCTATGAAAAGAATAATAAAAATTTTGATGATTATGTGTATGGGGGTGGGATGAAGAAAAAAGAAGTCAATATATATAAATAATGCTGTAGTAGTTGGAGTCCATATCTGTCAGCTTCATTTATATGTACTAAACTGGATTATAGTGACACTGATCAAAAGTGGGCTAATTGCATATATATGTTTCTGGAGAAATTAACAAAATGCCAGTCAGATGTTGTTGTCCATATCTACCAACCATAATATATGCCACACTGTGGTATACTGAGTTTATGTAAATTATATTTTTTTTCGTTTCATGGTAGCATCATAAATTTGATGAACTAGATCAAGTACAGTATTTTATTTGTGTTCACTGGGTGCAAATCAGTGTCATGTTTTATTTAGAACAGTGTTATAATGAATGGCATTTTCACTAGCAGTTTATTAATACTGAAGAAATTTTCAAGAATCTGTCCAGATAATTTTCATATTTGAGGACAATTTTGTTGATGTGAAATATGTGTAATACATTTAATCCAAAATATAAAATCCTTTAAAGAACTCTAAAGCACCATTTGACTAAATCTGAGAGAAAGCATCCTGGCATGAATACCTTTCATATTTTTTTATACAAATCATGCCAGTCTACCATAACATATGTTTCTTTTGTTACTGAAAATTGAAAAGCCTTCAGTAGTGTTTTGTTCATAACTGCTAAACAGAACTTGACCCAATTTGACAGAAAGTTTTCTAGCTTGAATGCCTTTCAGATTTGTTCAAAAAGTTCACCATTCTGCTACCAGATATGTTTGCCATTACTTAAACTGGAAAAACATTTACATAAAGCATCTTTGCATAAGGGCCTGTCAGTATTGGACAAATGATGTTGTTGTGCAATTAAATACAAGTGAAGATGCAAAAACTCGAGAAACCTCAAAACATTTGTTTACATGACATATGTAACAACATTGGAGAAATTTGAACAGAAAGCTTCTACTGGGCCAGATTTCATGGCCAACTACTATTTCATTGGCTGATAGGTAGATGTCAGCCTGGTGAATATCTCTCATGCCCATTTGGCTGTTAGGCAAATGTCAGCCTGGTGAATACTCTCAGGCCCGTTTGGCTGTTAGGTAGATGTCAGCCTGGTGAATACTCTCAGGCCTATTTGGCTGTTAGGCAGATGTCAGCCTAGTGAATACTCTCAGGCCCATTTGGCTGTTAGGTAGATGTCAGCCTGGTGAATACTCTCAGGCCCATTTGGGTGTTAGGCAGATGTCAGCCTGGTGAATGCTCTCAGGCCCATTTGGGAAAATGCTTGATAATACTAATATAATATTTTTTAAACAAAAATAAGTAATATCATTCAGGTTAGAGAATATATTGTTTGTACTCCAGAGATTCAAACCTGGTCCACAAGTAAAGAACACTATCACGTTGCCTTCAAGCACCAATCCTTATACATACCATCTATTTTTAGTATTATCAAACATTCTCCTGTAGAATCCAGGGCAGGTACTTTCCATTCTGTTGAATGTATATTTGTACAGTGTGACCTCACTATAACACGGTAGTTGGGAGCCATAGAACCCGCCCATGTTATAGACCAAATTGTGTAATAAGCAACCAGGTCAGTTAGCTTAAGAAAATGATGTATCTACCCCAAAAAATTTGAGGGGGGGAGGTAGTAAATGCGGGTGCAAAAGTATTTGCTTCAATGGCACAGTTATCATCTTAAATTGATGCATATTTATGAGAAATACACCTGTAGTGAAAACAGAGAAAGCGTATATAATATTTTACTTTATTCAGAGAACCACACATTGGTACATATATGTGTATACTGTTTATATATACATATCTAATGTATAGCATGAATAAAGTATCAACGCTGTGTACTCACCCACGAATCTCGTCATGTACATTGAATCCACAATACAAATAATTCCATCGAAAATATGCACACACACATGCACACACATTTAAAATATTCAATAATTTTGTCACAGGTCATTTTAATTCCGAATTCAGAGGGATAAAAATAGCACAATCATGTAATGAATGATGAAGCACATTTACTTTTCAGAACGTCCCAAGTTGGTAAAATTTGCATTTTAAGCTGCCATTGGTAGTGTTCATAAGCATAAACTTTTTCCGTGCATAAAGGAAATTTTCACGGCACAGTAAAAGTGTTCCATTCATGTTGGAAAATGAAACAATCCATCAGATTCCATTGCTTTTATTTAATTTCGGTACTGACTTCCTTTGAAAAAAGGTTCTTTGTTTTTATTGAAGATCGTAGTCGGCTTTCTTTTATGAAGTGTGCATGTGTTATTGAAGTCACCACTAAAAGACAGCGTTAGAGAACCAAACAAATGCCCGTTTCTTATTGTAGCAGCAACATCAGAAATTTGTATTGCATGATTGACCCAGTGCGATAGTAACACATGGTGTCACCCCCATGGACCTCCTTCCTGCATAAAAATTAATTTTTTTATAGACAATTTGGTGTCACTCTCTCTGATGGTGTCACCCGGTGATGCCACTGTGCTCGTTGTATGGTTAATTGTAGTTACTGTTTCTCGTGCCTATTGAAATGACAAGTAAGATCTTGTTGTATTTTTTTACTTTTTTATGTGGAGTGATGCTGCCTTCCACACTTGCATCAGAAATTTAACAAAAAGGGTCAATCGACGATAGAGCGTCCTTGTCTGATGATGGGGATTACTACAGAAAATGTGAATTTTTTTCTGAAGAATTTAATTCTGAAAAGAAGAGGAATTTTACTTACCACATACAAATGTCCGTCTATGTAAATATATTAATTGCTAGTGAGCGGACGAAAGTCAGACAAAAGATATATTATGAGATAATGCCTTGTCCGGTTGATCTCCGCTACCAGAAATGTAAATTTTGAAAAAAAATGCGGATATCTCAAAACATACAGTATTTATGCTAGATGTCAACATAAGCAGATTATGATATAACAGTGCACTGTAAAGATGGTTTGTCCATATGGACAAAGAATTTGTTTATGTAACAATAGATAAATTTCCGTGCATTATATATGAACTTTGCAGCTTCCTTTCATGGGGCCACTGAACTTCACCACTCCAAACCAATGGTTGTATATACAAGTTTAAATTGGCAACAATGTCGGCAGTACAAAAAATCGCCAGATGGTATATTTTGCCGCCAATATGGAAAAAGAAATCTCAATTTGTGACATTTCCGAAGCCCTGTGAGATCTCTGAATAAAATTTTTATGCGCTATTTTTCTTACTTTTAAGAAAGAAAAACTTTTTTTAGTGTAGAAAAAATTGCATATAAAATTTCAGGAGCCGCGCCACAATCATCGTGTATTATTTATACACACCCTCTTCCCCAAAATGATAATAAACTTTTTCGTACTTTTAAGAAAGAATTTTTTGTCATGTACGATAAATATACATATGAAATTTTGGGAGCCACACCACGACCATGTTATATCTGAAATCATGTTAGAACATGCTATAGCGGGGTCTCACTGTAATTCTATATAATAAAATTATATGTATCTTTATTTCTGTCTTAGGAATCAGGAATGACAGTATTAAGATGCGAATTACCATATTTGCTCACGTATAAGACAAATAATTTAGGAAAAAATAAAGACCTGGAAGAAGGGAGGTCAGCTTATCTGCGGGCCAAGGTCTAAACTTGAAAGTTTTTAAGATTTTTTTTGTTGACTTCCATAATGGCTGTAAATTTTGGGACATGTAAATACAATTATTTTCCGTGTCCAAAGATGTATATATATGGGAATAAAGTATATTCTCAGTAAAGACTTACTAAACTGTTATAAACTACTATGATTGCTTTTGATATTATTTTGCATGTTCATATTTTCTGATTTCTCAACATGAAATTAATCAAAGTTTAAAAAGAAAGACTTCATAATTAAAGGAGCCAGTTTGAGTTTACCCAGGAGACCAGGCTGTAATGTACAGTACTTACACGGTGCAAATCATGCCTGGTGTTACTTTAATCCTTGTTTATTCCCAAACATATTAGATGCAGAATTTGCTTTATTCATTCTTTTTAACCAAATCGCATTCTTCCAGATAACACTTCAGCTATTTGGTAATAGCTGTTTCATTTACGTTGGTCCATGTGCTCAAGAGTTACTCATTGATAGAAGTGATTCTACAAATTGAGATAATCTTTATGAAAAGGTACACACACGTTCAGTTGTGCAAGGCACAACTAGCATAACTGTCACATGTTCATGAAAGGATGGTAATAATAGAGGCTAACATTCTGAATATAGATCAACTAAGATCATAAATCTATTTTACTTTTTTGTTTTGGCTTAGCAAAATCATAATTTTCCACACAATGGAAAGCTGGCTGGTTTTGGTGTCTTCTTTTTTTTATAATCGGATTTGTCTTTTGTTTTCGGACATCAATACAGGCCTGTTAATCATTAAAACCCTGAAACTGGCTTTGGTTAAGAGGGAATTATGACTGGCAACTGTACCAGTACTTTGATGTTTAATTGCCTTTGAGTCCATAGTATTGGCACAATTACTGTAGGTTTGTAAAACTGGGTGTTAGCTTACATCAGTGCAAACTACAACTCAGTTTTTATGGTATCAGCATAATTTTTGAAGCATTGTTTCTGAAACTTCATTATTGTATTGTGGATTTATCATTAAAGTTTAGTGCAGTTGTGCCCATAATTTGAATCCAAGGGATGTACTTCATTCAGCAGAATGTACTTCATTCAGTGCATGTTCAAAACTTCAATGTACATGCGGTGGCGCCATTTATGCAAATACGCTCACTAGCCTAACTGCAAGCGTTGAGTCAAACCCTATTGTTGTTCATTGTTGTCATAATGGGATAATATTTTAATGAATTTGATATTTAGAATTTCAAGGCAAAAAGCCCCCGTAACTACAGGTCCACTGATATAAAAAGTCTAATGCAATAACGCATAAACAAACAATCAAGTTGAAAGGGCGATATAGTGTTACAGCAACCCACTAATGCTCATGTATTTGCCATTGTCTGATCAAGTTATACATGATTCTGAACTAGGCAAAAACATTAAGAAAACAGAAAATCAAAAAAATTTCTTGACTTTTTAAACAAATTTATACTATTTCTATGTAATATTTTACATGCCAACTGAGAGAGAGATATATGGGTAATTTATGCTAATGCAAGTTTGCCTTCATAAATGCATTTAGAACTTACCACGTTCATCTTGTCGTCTCGAACTTTTTGGTTGGCTTATAGCGGGTCTTGCACTTTCTAGTGTTTAAACCTATTCAGTTTTTGGGGGGGTCAGCTAATACGATAACGGGTTTATATGCAAGTATATACGGTAATCACTAGGTCGACATGCGAGTACCACTGTTATGCTTGAATGCCCATACCACCAACTTTTTACATCGTTCTTTGGTGATGTGTGGATGGTTAAGATGGTATAGGTAATTGTGCTTAAAGGCAAGGTTATAAATGCCATTTGGTGATGTGTGGATGGTCAAGATGGTATAGGTAATTGTGCTTAAAGGCAAGGTTATAAGTGCCATTTGGTGATGTGTGGATAGTCAAGATGGTATAGGTAATTGTGCTTAAAGGCAAGGTTATAAGTGCCATTTGGTGATGTGTGGATGGTCAAGATGGTAAAGGTAATTGTGCTTAAAGGCAAGGTTATAAATGCCATTTGGTGATGTGTGGATGGTCAAGATGGTATAGGTAATTGTGCTTAAAGGCAAGGTTATAAATGCCATTTGGTGATGTGTGGATGGTCAAGATGGTATAGGTAATTGTGTTTAAAGGCAAGGTTATAAGTGCCATTTGGTGATGTGTGCATGGTCAAGATGGTATAGGTAATTGTGCTTAAAGGCAAGGTTATAAGTGCCATTTGGTGATGTGTGCATGGTCAAGATGGTATAGGTAATTGTGCTTAAAGGCAAGGTTATAAATGCCATTTGGTGATGTGTGGATGGTTAAGATGGTATAGGTAATTGTACTTAAAGGCAAGGTTATAAGTGCCATTTGGTGATGTGTGGATGGTCAAGATGGTATAGGTAATTGTGCTTAAAGGCAAGGTTATAAATGCCATTTACCCAAATCTTCATAGAGGATGAATGGTAACCTTTCAAATCTATATAACGATATTATTTATTCATTTTTAAGTGACATCTGTTAGTATTATCAAACATTCTCTTGTATAATCCAGGGATAACTTTTTTTATTCTGTTTCGTGTATATTTGTAATTATTTCCTTGTATATATACAGATGCACAATTGTTACATATGTATGTACACACAGTCTGTATAACAGTATCCCTTCTTTGAAAGTGTAAGGTTAATGATGGTCCAGTTTTATATCAACTTACAGAACTATTGTCTCAGGCAAGTTAAAATTATTTTGCATTAAAATAGTTTTGATATTTACCGAACTTAGAAAAACAAAGGTCCAATCCTGAACATGTTTGTTATTATTGTGAAATTTCCTTATGTGTCATAGATTGGTGCATGAATACAAATATATATTTTCTTTGTCATGTTAAAAATATTTTTATTATTATTGCAAAGTTCAAAATGTATTCTCTATAGATCCCACAAAAGTAATGCATACTGAACTTCGCCTTGAGCCTGAGGAGTTTGATAACATTCAGGTTGGGGTGGACTCTGAGGTCACATTTTGCCTGAAAGAAATGAGGGTAAGTTGATAAATTGGTCACAGGATATCTTGCTTCCACAATTTACTTGAGTTCCTCATAATAGGCACCCAAATTAAGTACCATATTCATCTATGTAATAGACTACTGGACTAAAGATGTCAAGCATCGATTGCATAGTGGATATTCCAGTAGATCACAAATCATTGATTGCCATTGGAATGTTGAATAATTGCATTTCTGGGTAGCTTGTCCAGCCAGATAGAAACAGATTTACTGTATATCATGCATAAATTTGTCACTTTAGAGTATAAACATTTTTCACCCAGGTTTCATAAAATTTTCACAGTATGCATTTTATCTTTGTTTCATTGACTGGGAAAATTTTGAAAATAAAAAATGTTTTGAAGAAATAAATATCAAATGAGCATTCTCCATTTTCTGTGCAGTAAATTTGTTTACTGCGTTATCTGCATGACCCTATTATGATGCTTGACCAAGGCTGCAATGTTAACCAAACTTCTGAACTTGTACATGATATGCAATAATCAAAATGATGCCATTTTATCAAACTACTTCAGAGACCGGGTGTTACAGCTGGCAGTTATTTGTACGTAAGGCATTCACAGTGTGCATACCATACCTTGCTCAATGCAACGATCAGTTCATTGGCTGTATGTCTTTTTACTTGGTGTTATGCAACTTAGTGGTGACTTTTAAACTTTGAACTGTGTCTTTTAAAATAAAATGTTTCTCAGAGCTATTCCAGTCAAACATATTGTGACACGGGAAATACACTTTCAGTGTAAAAGTAGTAACTCATGTGTCATTAGATTTTTGTATCATGTTCATGTGAGCTCTTTGAGTAATCAAAATATCATGGCATTTTTTTAGAAAAGGTGCTTTCACTGGGTGCCTGAACACTCCAGTGGCCTGGTGGTTAGAGTGTCCACCTCAGATGCAGGAGGTTGCAGGTTCAAAACCCTGCTGAGTCATACCAAAGACTTATTAAAATGGTACCATCAGCTGCCTTGCTTCGCGCTCAGCTTTATGAGGTAAGTGTTAGGACTGGTCAGCCTGGTGTCAGGATAATGTGAGTGGGTGAGACATGATGCTGTGTGTTTGCAGCATGATGCTGCAGTGCTTGACACCACTATAATCTGTCACACTGCAGACATTGTAGCAGTATGACTGAAAAATTGTTAAAGCTGTGTTAACAATCGAAATCACACACACACACACACACACACACACACACTTCATTAAACATAGGGTAGACATGTAATGTACCTTGCATGACAATCTTGTTTGACTTTTGGATTGCAGTTTTGATTTATATGTTTTATAAACAACAAGATATATATGGTTTTATCTTATAATTTTCACCATTTTGTATAAAAAAATTGAACTAAACTACTTTCATTTGATACAGTTCTAATCCAGGTCATACTAACATTTCTTGTTCATTACGACTTTATTCCAGGCCATAGTGGCATATATTTACATCCAAAGTTAACTCTATTCCAGGGCCATAATGTTGTATATTGACATCCAAAATTAACTCTATTCCAGGGCCATAATGTCATATATTTACATAAAACTAACTCTATTCCAGGCCATACTAGCATATATTTACATAAAACTAACTCTATTCCAGGGCATACTGGCATATATTTACATCCAAAACTAACTTTAATCTAGGGCATACTGGCATATATTTACATTCAAAACTAACTCTATTCCAGGGTTATGCTGGCATATGTTTACATTCAAAACTAACTCCATTCCAGGGCATATAGGCATATATTTACATTCAAAACTAACCCTATTCCAGGGCATACTGGCATATATTTACATTCAAAACTAACTCCATTCCAGGGCATACTGGCATATATTTACATTCAAAACTAACTCCATTCCAGGGCATATAGGCATATATTTACATTCAAAACTAACTCTATTCCAGGCCATACTGGCATATATTTACATAACAGGGCTGAGCAAATCCCATAGCCCGACGTCCCGGACTAGTTTTTTTGAAGTTGGGCAAGTTAAATTTTCCAAGTCACTAGTCTGGGACAAGTGCTTTTTAAAAAAGTCGGGCTAGTACTTATTTTCGTGCTTTAATCACTATATCTACCTTTATTTGGCCAATCATGCCCTCCGGGTGTAGTGAATACTTGATTCTACCCCTATTCATGTATCCTGTTACCACTTGACTGCATATTGGGCTAAGCGACCAAATTATCGGCAAATCAAAACACGTCAAACAAAAGAAAGCCAATATGATCAATTAGCAGTGTTGTAAGCGGTTTTGTTGCAATGAGTTTACTCAATCTAGATCATAACCAGCAGCTCACTATGATTTTAATCCAGTCAGTGTAATTAAATTAATGAAAGGTACTTTACTGACACCAGTGTTGGTTTCCTTTATGAACTGATTAAATGACAGTAATGATTCTTTAATTTATAATTGATTATACAGATGATTAACTTCCATGTGCGATATTGTGTTTGAAGCGAAACAATTACGCTAATTAATGAGCTGTTTCAGTTCGTATTTAAAAGATAAATTTGATCTTATGATCACTTTTAAATTAGAAGTAGTTGTCAAGCAAGCTGATAGTTATTCAGCGGATAAAATAAGTTTGCTAAATTATTTTCGCAAGGAAGGTAATAATGGCGATTTGGAGAAGGTAAATTTGTTTGAAAATGGAGGGTTAAAACGTAAGACGGATACTGAGTGTGCTTGTTATCCCTGGCTTGAATATATCACTCGGAAGGTGGCAGACATATACATGGACATATTTTCAAATCCATCAGCTAAAACATATACATGAACCTGAAGAAGCCAAATGTATAACAACCTATGTTTTTAAAAATTAAATTCTTTTAAGAAATAATTATGTTGTATATTATTTCGTTCTTTTTTTTTTCTGTGGATTAAGTATATATGTCTCATCAAATCTCAGCAAGTGATTACCATTTTGGGACCAGTGAAAAGTAAGGTGGGACTAGTGAAGAATAAGGTGGGACTAGTGAAGAGAAAGGTGGGACTAGTGAATTTTCTGAAACCACTTGTCCTGGACTAGAGGTTAAAAAATTTTTTTTGCTCAGCCCTGCATAAAACTAACTCTATTCCATGGCCTACTGGCATATATTTACATTCAAAACTAACTCTATTCCAGGGCATACTGGCATATATTTACATAAAACTAACTCTATTCCAGGCCATACTAGCATATATTTACATTCAAAACTAACTCTATTCCAGGGCATACTGGCATATATTTACATTCAAAACTAACTCTATTCCAGGGCATACTGGCATATATTTACATCCAAAACTAACTCTATTCCAGGGCATACTGGCATATATTTACATTCAAAACTAACTCTATTCCAGGGCATACTGGCATATATTTACATCCAAAACTAACTTTGATCTAGGGCATACTGGCATATATTTACATTCAAAACTAACTCTATTCCAGGGTCATACTGGCATATGTTTACATTCAAAACTAACTCCATTCCAGGGCATATAGGCATATATTTACATTCAAAACTAACCCTATTCCAGGGCATACTGGCATATATTTACATAAAACTAACTCTATTCCAGGCCATACTGGCATATATTTACATTCAAAACTAACTCCATTCCAGGGCATACTGGCATATATTTACATTCAAAACTAACTCCATTCCAGGGCATATAGGCATATATTTACATTCAAAACTAACTCTGTTCTAGGGCATACTGACATATATTTACATAAAACTAACTCTATTCCAGGGCATACTGACATATATTTACATAAAACTAACTCTATTCCAGGCCATACTAGCATATATTTACATTCAAAACTAACTCTCTTCCAGGGCATACTGGCATATATTTACATAAAACTAACTCTATTCCAGGCCATACTAGCATATATTTACATTCAAAACTAACTCTATTCTAGGGCATAGTGACATATATTTACATAAAACTAACTCTATTCCAGGGCATACTGACATATTTACATAAAACTAACTCTATTCCAGGCCATACTAGTATATATTTACATTCAAAACTAACTCTGTTCCAGGGCATACTGGCATATATTTACATAAAGCTAACTCTATTCCAGGGCATACTGGCATATATTTACATCCAAAACTAACTTTATTCTAGGGCATACTGGCATATATTTACATTCAAAACTAACTCTATTCTAGGGCATACTGACATATATTTACATTCAAAACTAACTCTATTCCAGGGCATACTGGCATATATTTACATTCAAAACTAACTCTATTCCAGGGCATACTGGCATATATTTACATCCAAAACTAACTTTGATCTAGGGCATACTGGCATATATTTACATTCAAAACTAACTCTATTCCAGGGTCATACTGGCATATGTTTACATTCAAAACTAACTCCATTCCAGGGCATATAGGCATATATTTACATTCAAAACTAACCCTATTCCAGGGCATACTGGCATATATTTACATAAAACTAACTCTATTCCAGGCCATACTGGCATATATTTACATTCAAAACTAACTCTATTCTAGGGCATACTGACATATATTTACATAAAACTAACTCTATTCCAGGGCATACTGACATATATTTACATAAAACTAACTCTATTCCAGGCCATGCTAGCATATATTTACATTCAAAACTAACTCTATTCCAGGCCATACTAGCATATATTTATTTAAAACTCTATTCCGGGGCATACTGGCATATATTTACATTCCAAACTGTCTATTCCAGGGCCATACTGGCATATATTTACATTCAAAACTAACTCTATTCCAGGCAATACAAGTGTATATTTTCATTGAGTTCAGCTCTATTTCTGGCAATACAAGCATACATTTTCATTGAGTTCAACTCTATTTCTGGCAATACAAGCATATATTTTCATTGAGTTCAACTCTATTCCAGGCCATACTAACATTTGCAGAGGCAACCAATCTTCCTATATCTCTGAAGTTTGAGACTGCTGGAAGGTAGGACACTTTTCTCTATGTTCATTTCTGGAGAAATTATACAGTCCTTTATTTATGAACAACCTTTTTATTTTTGCTTTCTTTTAGCCATATACTACATCTATATATGTAAAATGAAAGGGGATATACTGAGATTGAATAGTTTGAAAGTTTTTATTAAAGATCACTATAATCTGAAAAATTATAATGCAGTAAAATCTGAAAGGAAAGAAGCATTTATGTTGATTTGGGAACTGGGGAAACAATTATTTCACAGTAACCAGAATGATATGTTTAACTAAAATACATGTTTAATAGTGTCGTGTTATAGTGTACAATGTGTCACCTAGATGCTGTATATTTATAATTGCCAAATAAGAGATTGTAACACAGTGGGACCCTGCTATAACACGGTAGTTGGGAGCCATAGAATCCGACTGTGTTGTGAACCGAACCATGTTATAAGCAACCATGTACAGTACCAACACATTTGTGGATTTAATGGGGGGGGGGTAATGAAAGCGGGTGCGAAAATGCATGCTTCATTGGCACAATTACCATTTTAGATCAATGTATACTAAATGAGAAAAACATTTGCTCTGATAACAGAAATTGCATATATAATATATTTATTCAGAGAACCATGCATTGGTACATATATGTGTATAGTTAATATATACATGTCTAATCTATAGCATGAATAGAGTATCAACACCATGTACTCACCAGCGAATCTCATAGCATACATTGAATCCACAATACAAGTATTTCCATTGAAAATATCCACACACAGATGTAAAATATTAAATAATTTTGTCACAGATCATTATGTGACTGAATTCAATGGAAAAAATTAACAAAAATTACATAACAGGTGTATGTAACAGATGATGAAACAGTACGTCCGAAGGTTAATTAACGGTGTCTGTATCAATTTCATACCACTACATTTCTCATCTGTCAATTGTAATACAATATTATTGTTTGAAAAACTCTGATTTTCAGCTGCTTTCTGCTACTGTCACGTTTGCTCTTGGCAAAGTCAATTATAGTTCTCAGCTGAAGAATTCGAACATAGTCGATATCTTGCATCTCTATCCATATCAAAGCACACTCTAAACCTTTGACTGCTTCTGTTGCTAATGGTGGACTATCCTCAGGTGTGGTGTCCTCGCTGTCATCATCAGAAACATCACCATTGTCAGCATCACAATTGGTGTTAATGAACTTAACATTTTTAATAATTTCCGCATCCGAAACGTGGTCTGCAACTGGGCAGTCATTATCAAAATTGAGCCATTCATCAACACTTTCATGTGACTGCATCAGCTCCCCAAATGCCCTCTCAGCCTGGAACACATCATTCTCAGAAAATCCATCAAATAAACTATTGTCATTATCACAGATGTTGCCTCTGTTTTCCTGTGTAATAGTAAATGCTGCCCCAAGTCCTTTCTCCCAGCAGTTCTCAATGCAGCATGGTGTAATGGCATCCCAAGATTTGCTGCCGAGGTGTCTCCTGCTAGTCTTGCTTTTTTCCTCATCATTCCCTCACTTTCATGCATATCCACAACCATCTCTCTTAATTTTGCTTCTTCCTTCTTCCATCCTCGAACCGTTGATTCATTCACACCTAAATCTTTAGCTACCTGTGATTGTTTAACACTGGACTTAATTCTGTCCAATGCTTCAATCTTTTCTTTAACAGTAAAAGCTTTACGTTTCCGTTTCCCATTTTACATTCTACATGTCCACTAATTAACACTTTTACTCCTATTGGTTTGAAAGACTACAGCAAGAATAACTGTCATTAAACAATGGGGGTATATTTATAGGAAATGGATGACATTATTTACTAGTCAACATATTGCATAAACAACACCGCCAAGCCACGCGCACATGTTGGCGGCTTTTGTTTCTTTGATGTTTTATAAATCGTTGCCCCCTAATTTGAACAAGTTTAGCTCGGCAGTTGACTTTGATGATGAGCAATGTACTTAAATTAATTGATTATTAAATTCTGGTGAGAATCTTTTATCAACTGCCGCATTGGTTGTTGCTTAGTTGTGTATGCAATTTAGAGAAAATATGTCTGATATTATTACAGCAACGATTGTATACGGAATGCATTCAAGACAAACACAAAGTAGACAGGATGGCTTCATTGCTCAAGGATCAGTAATAATAATATTAACACTTATGAGCTGTCATTTACCAACAATAAACAAAGATCAAAGTTCTCAAAAGGCCCACCCACTGGTTCGGATACTTGTATTTCCGATGTTTATTTTGGCACAAAACTATAAGAAATTGGTTAAATTTTTAAATTTTTGGGGCCACACAACGATTATTTTATATTTGAATATGTGTGATTTCCTCCCCAAAATGATAATAAATTTTCTACACGTTCTTTTTTGCACTTTTAAGAAGAGTATGAGAATAATACATGTATATGATATTTCAGCCACAGTCGTCTTATATTCAAATTTATATGCAATCTCTTCTTGAAAATGATAATAAAACTCTTTACGTAATTTATTTTTCATACTTATAAGAATTTTTTGGTTTTTGAAAAAAAATACCTGTAATAAAGTACCTGAAATTTCGGGAGCCATGCCACAACCGTGTTATATCCGAATTTGCGTTATAACAGAGCGCATTGTAGTGAGGTCCCACTGTACATGAATGTATGCACATATGCTTGCATGTGTATGTATGTATGTTATATTTTTTTCTTCTACACTATATTTATTGTCCCTAGACAATATCAGTTGTAAGGTGACTCTGGGATGGGTCCCCAACCAAATGGTCAACATATTACGAGGACAAAAAAAAAAAAGATAAAAAGAAATACAGTCCTGCCAACCCTTATGATTTTGCCATAAGTCTTAATAAAATGACCCTTACAGAATAAAAGCAAAATCTATGGAAATAATATTGTTGCAGTACAATCAGGATGGTTGGCTTATCCACATTTGAATCTGGGTTTCTTATTAGATTTAGTGAAGTTAATCAGAGAACAAGTCTAACTTTAAGTAGTACCTCAGACAGGTTAAACTGCACACATTTTTTCATGCAAAGTGTCTTCATGATCAAACTGTTGATTATATAAATTTTAGAAAATGATGTCCAGCAAGTGATATATGTTGAAGACAAAAGGGAAAATATGCCTCTTAAAAACTGTTAATAATCAGTATAGAAGAATAAAAAGGAATATTCAGATTCTTGTAAATATAAACTGGAAGGAATATTTGGGGTTGACATTGTACTGATTAGCTAAAAGTGCACTGTAGTATGTTCTGCAGTCGACTAACATTGGAAGAGCAAGAAAATTATCAGAACAATCTCACACAATTGGTAGCCAATATTGACTGGTAAATTTCAAGAATTCAGTTTGAGTAAATTATATCAAAGAAACCGATTTTTAATCTACACAGTGTTTAAAATTTTTTTAAAAATTCACATTTGTTCAGATTTTCTACATAATTGACCTTTCAAATGTTTGATGTTTATTTTTTATATTCCAGGCCTATCGTTTTTTCAATCGACAGTGACAGCGCTTTTGAAGCCAACTTTGTCCTGGCTACCTTAGCAGATACAATGACACAGCAGGGGGTGAGCTCTCAGATACCAGCAGAGCCAAAGACATCACAAAAAAGGTAAAAATCTTGTATTTGTCCATCTTTTCATCCTTCCATCTTTGTGTGCATGGGATTATTTTGGTTGCCTTTGAGTTATGAATGATTATAGACGGATATAGTAATTGTTGTACATATCTTTGCATTTATATGATTTGATTTTTGTTGTTGCCTTTGGGACTGGACATAGGACCATTCATGTTCTCTGGTCCCATTTGTTTTATTGTCTTGCTTGCAGTACTTGCTTAGGATGTCTGCTTTTATAAATTTCCTTGCTGCCCTGTGCAGCTTGAAATGATGTGATTGTTACATTATGCAGGGCCTGAAAATTATGGTTGTCCAAGGTCCAGGACCAAATGTTTTTAGCTGCAGACCTGCGATATGTAAGCAGCACTAGTCTCTTCTGGTTTTAATATTTGTTATTTGTTTCTCTAAGTCGAAGAAAATGTGCTTTCTAATCCATAAAACATCTGAAAAGAGTAAAAAAAGGTAAGGTACACTGATGCAAGCAGAAGTCGGTAGATAGTAAGAGACTGGAGGGGGTAAAATTTGACATGAAATTTGCAGATATAGTTTGTTCAACATTCTAAATTTGATCTTCATCATTTAGACGTTTGTCTATCTTCAGTTGTAGCTAAAACTTAGCATCCAAAGTATCAGATTACCAGAGGTTCTAGATGTCCTAGATGAGTTTGTTACATTGGAAGGCAGTGGATCAACAACAAAGAATTTGTTTGCTACAGAGGCCTTAAAAATGACTCAGTTTATAAAAGGACAGAAATTATGATAACATAATTGTGTTCGTACTTTCCAGGATCAGTAGATAAAGGCTTGGATGTGGGTTGAGTGTGGAGATAAGAGGTCATTTATGTTTTTTTTCAACATGTACGCCATACACCAAGTCAACCAATCGTTCAAGTGTTGTATTCAAGGGCAAATCCAATTTTATAACTGATCCATTGATAGCTTGTGAACAAGAAATATCATATTACTAACTCCAGACAGTAAATGAAAATACCCCTTTCAGCCATCCAGATCCTGATTTCCAGAACGTTTACAAAACTGAGTGCACAAGAAGAATTGATTTCTGTCATGAGGAGACCATTGCCAACTGACTGCTTTTTTCAGAGAAAGCAAATTTGTCACATAAACTCTGAGGGCCAAGGAAAAGATAATTTGAGGTTGATCGGTCTTTCAAGTAGTCTCAGTTTTCACCGACATTTCCTACAACATTTTAGATACATTGACAAGAAAAATTGAAAGATATCTAATGGGTGGAAAAAGTCCGAGGAAACTTGAACTCTCTCCCAAGCAAATTGTTACTTTTGGGGCTTCCAACTGCATATAGGTTGACCTTACAGGTGTTTCCCCATCTGTTTCATTGAACGAGCTTTGTTTTATTTGGATGTTTGATATCTTTTATTTTGATAAAATTTAGTTAACTACAACAGTGAGATTTAAAGATGATCCACCATTAGAGGATATGATAGCATGATTTGAAAATTTTCCAGTGCTATGGTTAGTAATATTTTGCTATGATTTAAAAAACAATAAGTTAGTTGTCTGAATTTTGAGCTTGCATTAATTAAAAAAAAATCTTGTCTTTTATTTATGGTAATGCACTGTGGTGAACATCTGCATGTCAGACTTAGCTGTTAGGATGGTCTATGGCTGATGCAAAATGGGTCAATTTAGGGTCAGACTGGTCCAGGACCAATGAGTCCAAAGTGAAAAGTGAAATTTTCATGCCCTGCATTATGACATCATTGATAAAATGTTACTTAACACTTCGTTATATCATGGCTTTAACAATTCAGAGAGAATTTTGACTCAAGGTGATGTGACTGAGACTTCTGTCACTAATTGGATAAATGCTAATGATAAAGAGAACAGTGCTCTGAAACATTTTTTTTTAAAAGTCTGCTAAACCTGTTACTTTGGGAAATCGTTAGTAAAATTTATTACCTGTTGTAAAACTCACTGACACACATTTGTCTCAATGATTTTATAGAAAGATCTATCATTTTTTTTACATGTGCTCCTTTGTTGAATTTTTTTAATACTAATTCATGTATTATTTTATTGACTGTTGATAAAAGGTTGCTGTTTCCCATATTTTTCTTTGTCATTATCTTAAAAAAAAACTGCACATCAGCCTATGTATGTTTTCCTCACTGTTCTAAATTGCTTTTTACCTTGGTCTTTATCTTTATTTAAGTTAAAAAAATATTCATTTTTATAACAGTGAATCTTCTATTTCACCACTAATCACCCAGAAAGAATGAGAAACCAACAGAATGTATTATATACACTGGGTTTGGGTCATAGTCATATGAGACCATAAACATTGACACACTGCATTGTAACACTAAAAATAAATTCAGATAGCACTGCTATCTAATAATGCAAAGTCCTTAATGTCAAAACATTACATATAATCTTAAACTCATGTGCAAATTTGAAATGAAATTTATGAAACTTGAATAAAATGATATTAAACTCACTTTAATCAGCTGTAACACATAATATTCATTTCATATCAAATGAACACTTGTATACGAGAGTCTGTTTCCATGGGTGTAACTTTAAAACCTTAAAGAGCTTTCACAACGCAAGTTATACCATTGGCAAAGGTCACCTGGTGCTTTTTCAGGTAAAAAACTGTTAACACTTGTGGGTGCTTTAGTGTATCATGAATGGTTGTGCAACTAAAGTTTGATTGGTACATTAGGCCCTGGAACAAGCATTCTGTCATAGGTTTACCATGCATTAAGCAAAATAGTATAATTTTATATATGGCTTTTGAAACATAGGCTATCCACAAAACCCAAAATGGCTAACTCTAAAAATGAGTTTTCTTGAAATGAAGACTTAATTCAGCAAATACTGGCTGGTGATATTGATGATGACAATGATTTTTAGAATTTTGAAGTAGATGAGATTATTGGAACTGAGAAAGTGTTACTGGAAATACCAATGAATGATTGCAAGCTCCAAAATGATGTTTCAAACAAGTTTCATGTACATTCTTGGTGGAGAAAAACCAACAGCATGCTGGTCAAGCCCATTATCAACAGCATTTCAAAACTTAATTTAAATTATAGAATACTGTAGACTAATAAAGGATGGGGATTTCTTGCATCTGATTATCAATCAAATTAATCTTTGTGCAGATTAAGAGTAAGTGGGGCAGACTTGACAAATGCCATATGGAAGCCTGTCAGACTTGACAAATGCCATATGAAAATAGAAGCCTGTCACATTTGATGATTTGAAATTCTTTTTTTGCATTGTGTATGGCCATGGGTTTGGTGCATAAATCTGAATATGTGATATCAACCGAATACATCAGCAAAACAAATGAGAAGGGATATATTTCTTAATATTCAAAGTTATTCAAAGTTAAGGCTGTTCCATTTAAACATACTGGTACCCAGGGAAGAAACTTTTAAAAAATATATGCAAGGATATCCTGATTACTCAAAGAGTTTACATGAAAATGATCAAAGATTCTGAATTGTCTCTATGGGTGGCAGTTTCAAACTATATGTACCTTCCCTGGGTCTCAATTACATTATTTTACTGTAACAGCCCTAAGTAACACCTGAACAGGTAATGAACTGAACAGATAACTGTGTAAATGGAGTTGAGATGACAGACATATACTAGAATAAATAACAAGAAAAACTGCAAAATTATGTGAGTATTTATTGTAGGTGTCAGACTTGAATTCCCTATTGGGATGTTTGATTAACTGTTGCCTATACTACACCTGTGTTTTTCACAACTTGGATATAAAGGTATAAAAAGACATATATATGGTTGAGCCACGAAAGAACATAATATATATTTGATATTTGGCTCAGCCTATCTACTGCATACAGGCTGAGCCAAATATTTATTAACAAATTTATTTATGATCACTGTTTTTTTTTCTTCATAATATGTCTATGTAAGAGTTACAGTAGAGTAACATACATGCCATATATTTCCTTAATTTTATAGAAAACATACAAGGAACTCTAGGCCTTCAGTAAAAGCTATCAACAAATCCCAGAGTTCTAGAAAGGAAACTGACAGCATACATATTGGAAGGTAAATGTCAAGTTCAAATATTAAATTTCCTTCATTGAGTGATGGTGACAAATACAGTTTATTAAAATTTTTTAACTGTTTTTGATAAATATCTACATTAGAAGAGGTACCGTTTGAAAGATGTGTTAACGTTTTGTCATTATTTTGGTACAAATGAAGCTGTTCTTTGCCTGTTTGCTGCATAGCAATATTTGAAATCAGTGAGATTTAAATAAAGTCCCTTGCTCAGGACCACACCTTGGAATCTGGTCTGGTCTGGATTTGAATTAGCACTTTCTGATTGCCAATGTACAACACTAACCACTGACCCACCATGGCTTCGACTCGTATCAAATAAAAGTTTTTAAAAAGTTTGTGAGCATTGCATAGACACAGAGAATTTTCTTTGTCGTCATTTTGAAGGCAGAATAGAATCACATCATGCAACATTCTGTTTTATGAAATTTTACTGTACATCACTGAAGGGATGAGTAAAATGATATTTCAAGATAACAAAATGTTTGCAGAGAATTATAAAAAATGTATTCCTGTGAAATTATTTAATGGTCATTGTGCTTGGTTCTGATGAACTTAAGTGTTTTCACTGGTCAACTTTGGACAGATTACAAAACAATCCCAAATTATGGATTGATGATAACTGCCTATCCATTCATCTGTCTGGTGTCAACACTATGACTGTGATTTCCATTTAGGTTATTTTTGTTTTGATTTGCCATTTGGAGAACTAAGCCTTTCAGTGAAAGCAGGTCACTATAACCTATATTTCACTGACCAGTGAGTTCAATTAAGTTTTACCTTTAACTCATATTTTAGGGACATGATTATGTCACAAGGAAATCTACAGTTTTGAGTAAAAGCAACATCACTGTGACCTATAATACATGGTTTAGTGATGTGTGCTTACCTTTGTATTGAGCCTAATTCCTGTAGATCAGGGTTTGCATTAAGTTATTTTCTCAGATACTGTTACTGGTTGTTGCACAGTTTGGTAACTAGGTAATCATTTTGTTGTTTATAGTAAGTAAACAATCTACAAAGATTGGTACCACATGAATAAAATAAGTTTACAGTAGTCCCCCTCTTGAACGGCCCCCCTGACCAGCGGCCACCCGTTCCTTACGGCCAGAATCCGTTGGCACCGATGAGTTTGTGTTCAAAAGTACCCCTCGCAAAAGGCCACCCAGCTAGCGCGACCAGCGGCCAGCCTATTAGTGCAATAATATAAAATTTACCCCTCACAAGTGGCCGCATTTTATTTGAAAATGTATCCAGAACCAGTATTTTATTCATAACATCTGATAAGTAATCTGATTTCTGTTTCCCTATGTCAGGTTTTCGTTACTGAAAGAGGTGTTGAGTAAAGTACATGTACCATTAAGGTTAATATTATATAATTTACGCCTCACGAGAAGCCAAATTTATTCCATAAAAACCGAGAAAGACTCAAATTTTAATCCATACAAAAGGGTAAGTACATATAATCCAATTAGCCTTACTGCTGTGTTATCATAATATGTCCGGTTTAGTCACTCTGATAATTGTTAAGATTACATTCATTGAACAGTAGTAACAGCTGAGAAGTGGCAGTATCGATGTACAATACCCAAGTCAGCAGGAAAATTGTTTGATAGCATTTATGGCTTCCCTTAGTAAGATGTTGAGCTTGTTCACTTTGATAATTAGTGGCTATTTCTAATGACAATAATTGTCAAAATTATGAATCCTAACGGCCGTGAGGTCAAATCTGCGTAATGTTAATGGTACATATCGAAGCCGTTTTTGGCTTCTCTCACTTTGTGTAAAGAAATGTATAAAAACAATAGGGTACCAGACTGTGACTAACGAATCACATGACAAGATCACTTCCTTTAAAAACACGGCAATTTGTTTAGATGCATACAAAATTGTTTTATCAGTATTGTAGTTGGCAACATGAATAACTTACTGCAAAAAGATCAACATGTCATTGAGGGAAAGGAAAATTCTCAGTTTAGAAGAGAAAGTGAAAGTAATTCAACTGACCCGAGGGGGGTTGAGGATCCTTGCAGAAAACTAATGTCGGGAAGACTCGAATATATAGTATCGTGAAAGATAATCAAACAATTCGGCAGATGTGGGAAGGTGAAATGGACAGAGAAAGGAAGATTGTTTGAGTCAGGAGACGTTTGTATCCTGATTTGAATGACAAGAAAAAGCAACAATTTTGTCAGTTGAATTGGGACATGACGACTTTACCACAAGTAATGGATGGTTGCACAGATTTCAAGTGCGACACAATATTAAATGTTCTGTCATTAGTGGAGAATCAGCTGATGTTAATAATGAAGTTGTCGAAGATTGGAACAAAAGACTAAACGATATATGCAGGGGATATGACAGCAAGGATATTTTTAATTTTGACGAGACTGGTTTGTTTTTCAGACTGTTACCAACAAAGTGATAGATCATGTGATCTGTAACATAATTATAAAGAGAGTTTTAAAACTATATCAATGGTTATTCATAGCATTCTTTTGAAAATGATGACACAGTTTGTTTTACATTTATTTCACAACATGCATGTGATTTTTTAATGAAAATATTAAATGTTTTAGAATTAAATGTACTTGTGACTTTCTTCATATGTATTTACTATTCGCATTTGTCATCCTCCTCTAGAAAGGCCACCCTCATTATAAGGCCACTTCCCTGCTGCATTAGGGGTGGCCTTATAAGAGGGGGACTACTGTACAGTATTCATGGATTACAATCTGTTCATACTGCCAATGGCAGTTTTCTTGATTTTTGGTAAATTTGAATGTTATGGACATGTCCAGTAACTATCAGATTTGAATAGGTTAAATTAAAAGCAGTGATAGCAATAAGGATATTTTAGCCTGGTTCCATCAGTGAAATTTGGACCCATTAATAATTTGTATCAATTAAAATTGGTTGGTACATTTCCAGATTTTCTGTGTCCATGGGAACATCTAAATATGAAATTTTGGGGTTTTGTTCACTGTGCTACAAGTTTAACATTTGCAAGTCACAGTTCTAGTTTGATAACCTCTATTGAGATTGATGGACAGTTTGTTCTCTGAGCTCACCTCTTTGTAAAAAGATGCAATTGATGCAGACAACTCTATACACAACATGACCGCTCTGGTGGCCTGGTGGTTAGAGCATCCACCTCAGATGCAGGAGGTCGTGGGTTCAATCCCAGGCCGAGTCACACCAAAGACTTACAGAAATGGTGCTAACATCTGCCTCGCTTGGCGCTCAGCATTAAGAGGTTAGTGTTAGGACTGGTCAGCCTGGTGTCAGGATAATGTGACTGGGTGGGACATGATGCTACATGTCTGCGGCATGATGCCCCAGTGCTAGACATCACTATAAACTGCCACATTGCAGACATCGTAGCGATATGACTGAAAAATCGCGAAAGCTACGTTACCAATCCAAATCACATCACACACTATATACAACACATTTTGGACACTTACCAGTATTTTGTGCAGCTCTTGCATTACACTTAGTTCAGAAGGCTGTTGGGCCAAATATATAGAATGTGTGATAGTTTGTAAACCCTTGTGGAATAACACAGCCCTTCATCTTGTTACCATTTCAAATTTCATGGCTAAGCCCAGCTGTTCTATCCAGCAACCAGTCAGATGTGACTTGGTTGTTTTTGTCATGTGACTCAACTCAACAACTTTTATCCACCATTCTTTATTTTTGTCTAATCTTGCACTAATAAACTGAACAAAAAAATAAAATAAATGGGTAATTTGAAATGTTTTAACCTGTTATTGTATAGATGCGTGCTTCCCAGGTGCACATGACATCCACATGACAACTCCACAGATGCTCAAGTAGTCATATATCCAAACCAACAAATACTTTCAGATGAACAAAATTGCATGTTATTATTTTGCTGGATTTAGATGTAACAGTCGGATGAAATTTTAAATGGTAACAGGTTGTATTTACAAGTATTCAGATATAGGATTGGATCCAGATACCTTCTGCACATGTCACTGAAATTCCTCTTCAACTGACTTAACTCAGGGAGTTGTGAGAAATACTGGTAATTGTCCATAATACAGTAGAGAGTGTCTCTCACTTTTAGCCCCCGATGTGTTGTTTCCTGTGTCTCAGCTACCTTGCTTTTGCCCCGTTAAAAATCTTTGAAGAAGTCTTTTAACTTTTTTGTTTTGCAAATATAGTAAATTTATTTCATTTATGATTTTTAAAAATGCTTACTGTTTTAAAATTTAGGGTTTTAAATTTATTTTTCAAGTTTATTTAATGTTAGAATCATCAAACTAAATGATTGAACACATCCCTGTTAGTACCACACCCATCCAAAAAGGTAAGAGTGACCTGTTTTTCACATTTTTCTAGCTTAGGTTAAGTTTTGCATTTAAGGTTTTTGAGAACTTGTATGCACAATTATACCTGGAAACATCTATATATATCTTGATGTAAACCCATTGTGGCCTCCTACATGTGGTAAGGGATGACTAAAGGAGCAAGGAGCCATGATGGAACAGTGGTTTCCATGCTGAACTTGTGACCAAAAGGGTGTGAGTTCAAGTCCTGCCATCATATCACCATTGGAGCAGCCCAGATTAGCTTTTATAGTGTGTCTTGGTAGGGTACTTTATTCCAGTTGCCTCAGCTCTCAGTAACCTCATATCTTGCTGTACCATAAAACATCAAACCAATCAACACCCTTATAACCAGATAATGTCACAGTGACCTGCATTATATGCTTTACTAACATATGTGCATCCATTCACTATTCTTGTAGTCCGCAGTTCTGCAACCCTTACACAAAATTGGGATGCCATTTAGTTGGTGGATTGCTTACTCTCGGTAACCTCGTGTCTTGCTGTGCCGTAAAACACCAAACCAAATCAAACCAATCAACACCTTATAACCAGATAATGTCACCATGACCTACATTATATACTTTAATAACATATGTGCATCCATTCACTCTTGTAGTCCGCAGAGTTTTGCAACCCTTACACAAAATTGGGATGCTATTCAGTAGGTGTATTGTCTATTATATGCAGATTTGCCTTTTAAAAGTTTTGTCTTGTCATTGGAGTTATTGTCCTTTTTTCCCATTAACATTTCCACTGCACCAGATCCTTGTAGCTAGCATAGCATTTCCACTGCATCAAATTCTTTTAGCCAGCATAGCATTTCCACTGCATCAGATCCTTGTAGCCAGCATAGCAATTCCACTGCATCAAATCCATGTAGCCAGCATAGCATTTCCACTGCATCAGATCCTTGTAGCCAGCATAGCATTATTTCCACTGCATCAAATCCTTGTAGCCAGCACAGCATTATTTCCACTGCATCAAATCCTTGTAGCCAGCATAGCATTTCCACTGCATCAAAATCCTTGTAGCCAGCGTAGACCAGGAACTATTCAACATATTCTAATGCATGTGGATATGACGTACATTGTACCAAATTCCTAGAGATGCCCTTTGTTTTTCTTTTTTGTGTGCCAAATCAACCTTAGTTTAGAGACAATTATGGTCCTTGACAAAGAATTTAATATCTTCACTTGGGATCTTGCTTGCAACCAGCATAGCTCTGAAACTGTTATACGTAATTGGATGCCATTTGTCAGGCAAATCGCCTGTTAAATGTAGATTTACCTTTTAAACTTTTCTCTATTCAGGTCCAGTTGTGATGTGTGCACATTAATCAGTAGAAAGAACACAGGAAATACATGTACAACATTTATTTCTTTTGAGGTCTTAATTTTTTCAAAACATATTGATATTATACATATTGCTTCTTTACATGTAATGGATTTGAAAGAATCCCCATTTACATGTCTGACACCTCGACCAATACTAAGCCATCAGTTGATGGCTGCATCTGGGTTGAAGTCCTCAAGTGCTGGTCAAATTGCTGAAATGTTCGTAGGCATTTGTATACTATCTAATTTTAACAAATTCCAAAATGAGGTCTTTATTAAGTTCTTTGTTCTGAAGACTTAATGAATGTTCAGAACAAAGTCTCTTGCATTGAATCTGTTCTTAAAATTAGCATCAAGTTCAACACTGTTCTTCTCCTGGAAGGCGCCACACATTTTCATGTCAGGAAAACGGTTTTCCATAGCAGAAAATGGTTCTCCATATTAGACTAATGTGTAGACTATGTTAAAGACAACTTATTCTATTATTATTTTTCATTCTCATTTGGACTTTTACTTAAGGGATTTGCTGTACATGATGGCTAGTGTCATGCATATTCTGTACATGCTGGCTAGTGTCATGCACATTGTGTACATGATGGCTAGTGTCATGTACATACTGGCTAGTGTCATGCACATTCTGTACATGCTGGCTAGTGTCATGCACATTCTGTACATGATGGCTAGTGTCATGCATATTCTGTACATGATGGCTAGTGTCATGCACATTCTGTACATGCTGGATAGTGTCATGCACATTCTGTACATGCTGGCTAGTGTCATGCACATTCTGTACATGCTGGATAGTGTCATGCATATTCTGTACATGCTGGCTAGTGTCATGCATATTCTGTACATGCTGGCTAGTGTCATGCACATTCTATAAATGCTGGCTAGTGTCATGCACATTCTTAACAGTTTCTGTGGCAAACTGATAGTAGTTTTTATGAGTCTGGGACCTCTGACTTCAAGTAATTTTATTCCTTGAATTGTCAGGACAGTTTTGTCTATCTTTATGTTTAAGCTGCCTTTAAAAACGTCTTTGAACATAGTGGCATTAAATATTTTTTAAAAATTGAAGGAAATATGCAAAAAGGAGATGTTTTGCAATGGCTGTATTGCAAATGGTATGAATCAAAGGGATGAGTAAACTCGACTCTTGAAATTGTTTTATTCAGCAGTCTATAATGTGGGCTCTCGATAACAATATTATAAAGAGGGATCAGTGCATCAGTTTTGAATTGGCGTTTTATGGCACAGCTGAGGCAGTAGGAGTACAGAATACACACCATGACAGCCAACCTTGACTGATCCAGTAGTGGGATTTAAACTCATACCCTTTTGGTTGCAAGTCCATGATGCTATTGACTGACCCACCACAGCTCCATTAGTCACAAATAATACATACAACAGGGTGCATTGGATCTATTTTACATCTCTGAGTCCATAGGAGTTCCATGAATCTTGTTTTCTCTTTCACAGAGCAAATGAGAAAGAACAATCAGTGAGAATAAATGAAGTTGAAGACAACTTTTTGTCCAGAAGGAAGCCACACAACAAATCGCCTGATCAGGAAGGAAGATCAAATAGATTGAACGCAGCTTTGAGCGAGCTGATGAATGATGATATGGACAATGTCATGTTAGACCAAGAAACAAGGGAAGAGATCTCGAAACAGCCTATACCACCTGCATCAGAGACTAAATCAGTGAGTGGAAAAGATAATGAAATAGATAAAATTACAACCAGATCCCCAGTTCCATCAACATCAAGAGAGAATGTCAGTCCTCTCATACCACTGCAGTCCTCTAAACCTCAGGTCAGTAAAATAAGGCATTTTTTACCCCGTGAATTCTTGTTCAATTTGCACATTTTATTTTATTAGGTTGTAATTATATTCCCAGTATACTTGGGTCAGCATGTCCATCACTTTTTTTAGGCTATCCTTATGAAACATATTCTTTTGTTTGAGTATGTAATGTGTCCTGCCAAAAATGGAGCCTGTCAGATGAGGAAGATTTATCCCTATTTTTATTAAATCCTTTACACTCTTGTCTGGATGATATCTACTGATCTGACTGAGAAATCGTCATGAACCTTGGCATGCATTTGTATCATGACAGCAATATTTGTCTAATAAGATTCAGTTTTGTTAATTTAGTACATTTAGAATTATGTCCCCATGTTTGTAAATTGTTGTGCATGCTTGCTTAAGTATTTTAATTATCTGAGTGAAATGTTTTGCTCCTGTTTCATGAATAGACACTGGGTCTTGTATAAGAATGCACTCTCTGATCAGCAATTTAAGAGTTATTCCCATTTATAAAATAAATTATATGCATCCTTCTCTTCATTCTCTTGACAGTTAATACTTTGCTCAGATATCTTTGTCAGACTTTGTATTCATTTTTGGTATTATGACAGGTGTTCTTGTTATATAAAACATTGTGTGCATTTGTATTATGACAGGTGTTCATTTGTATTATGACAGGTGTTCATGTTGTATAAAACATTGTATGTATTTTTATTTTGACATTTGTTCATGTTATATAAAACACTGTATGCATTTGTATTATGACAGGTGTTCATGTTATATAAAACATTGTATGCATTTGTATTATGACAGGTGTTCATTTGTATTATGACAGGTGTTCATGTTATATAAAACATTGTATGCATTTGTATTTTGACAGGTGTTCATGTTATATATAAGAATGCGCATTGTCAGATTATTACTTTAGAGTGTGTGCACTTGTGTAGGATCTCAATTACTGACTGACCTTTTAATTTTTAAACTCTGATCTCAATATTGGAGGCAGATGCAAAGTACAGGAACACTGGATTCTTGAAAGATTTGAAGTCACAAAGTTTGTTCAGTTCAGTGGCAATATGAACCGTGCACATTAGGTGCTATTCCCCTACTTTATTGTGTGCACTTAAGAGAATTTTGTATTTCTCATCCAAAATGACATTTATGGTTGTTGTGACTAAGCTTTTCTACATGTATATTAGTCTGCTGGATCAAAAAGAAACCTGAATGTGTTAAAGCTTGTACTTGTTATGATTAGGTTGTTGATCCCAATCAGAGACAAGTTTTAAGGCATACTTAAATATTTAAAGGGTTTTCTTGATATAGATAAGGCCTTGGTTTCATTAAAATGTTCTGCATTTTTCAACCACTTCGGTTGCCTAAGTGGTTAGAGCATCTGCAGAAGGTCATGCATATGAACTCTGGCCAGGCCATACCAAAGACTTAAAAATTGGTACTAGCATCTGCCTCGCTTGATGCTCAGCATTAAGCGGATAGCAGACCTACCAACTCTTACAATTTTGCCGTAAGTCTTATGAAAATTACCCTTAAAATGTGGACATATAGCATACAAGCAAAAACTACGGAAAAATCTGAATAATCGGTTCATCCGTGTTTGTTATGGATCTGGGTTTCATATTAGAATAAAAGCTGGAAGGGACGCAATTACTTTTATTGGATATCACATACCAATTTGAGTATGTCTCATGGTGGGAGGTATGATTGCCATTGTCATATGAAATGGAAAAAGAATTTCCAAGAATTATGTCAAGTTGAAAGATAGCAACAAGCCACTGAGTTGCATAGGGTTTGGAACTAAAGTTTGTGCAACTGTATTAGTGGTAAATATAGTCTGCACTTTACAAACTTTTCAGTTGAACATAATTTTATCGTCGCTCCTAGATTTGCTAGAAGCCTGTGACATTCACCTATGGAAGCCTGTGAATTGCTGGAAGCCTGTGCCGTTTGCCAGGCTATATATTCAAGCGGTGGACAGAGATGATAACCTGTAAAGCAGATTTTATAAAAAATCATGTTGAAGTTTGTTTTTGTGGATATACAGACCTGCCAACTCTTACAATTTTGCCGTAAATCTTACAAAAATTACCCTTAAAATGCAGACTTAAGCATACTTGCAAAAACTGTGGTTAAAATGATCATTGCTGAAAAATCCGGATAATTGGTTCATCCATGTTTTATTTGGATCTGGGTTTCATCTTAGAATAAGTGAAATTAGTCAGGGAACCAGACTAACTTTACAGCAGCACCCCAGATGCTTTAAACTGCACTTAGTTTTTCATGTGAAGCATCTGCATGATCAAACTGTTGATTATAGAATTTTTTTTAATGGAGTCCAGAAAGCAATGCATGTTTAAGACAAAAGGGAAAATAAGCTTCTAGAAAAGTGTTAATAATCAAGAATAAAATGGAGTATTCAGATTCTTATGAATAAAAGCTGGAAGGGACACAGTTATGTTTATTGAACATCACATGCCAATTTGAGTATGTTTCATGGCTGGAGATATGATTGCCATCTTCATGTGAAATGGAAAAGAATTTCCAAGAATTATGTAAAGTTGAGAGATAGCAACAAGCCATTGAGCTGCATAGGGTTTGGAACTAGAGTTTGTACATCTGTACTAGTGGTAAATAAAGTCTACGCATACTTTACAATCTTTTCAGTTGAGCATAATGTTTATTGTCATTACGTCAAACTTTTAATTATCTTTTCCAGCTTTACGATAGCAGTTATTGCAGCATGATGCCCCAGTGCTATACATCACTATAAACTGCCACACTGCCGATATCATAGCAGTATGACTGAAAAGTTGTTAAAGCTACATCAAAAATCCAATCACACACACGCACACACACTTAACATTTTTCCTTAAATTTTGATTTTAAATTATCATGCTTAAGATATTCTAGACAATATCAAAATTTGTCCCTGATGTAAAGACTAAGGAAAGGATGAAAAATTACTTTTTAGTTTGAAAATTTAAGGCATGGGAACCTTTTTATTCTGAAAAGAGTGCTGAGAAATTCTTCATATTTGACAAGCTACTCAAAATGTCCTCAAGGACAAGGGACAACTCCTTTGAGCAAAATTCAAGATGTTATGACTGTATTTTAATCCTTTATGCTTGTGGAATATTATATAAAAGAAAATTGTTGCCAACCAAGCATTTAGAAATATATTCATACTCTCAGTTTGACAAAGAAATTCTGAGAATTTTAGTGAAACTTTTGCCAGGATCGTTCTTAAAATGGATTTGTCAATCAATGATTCATCATACTTAAAGATTTTTTCCAAAACGCAGAAGTCAGATCATTTATTACATTTGTTTCATTTGTTACAATAAATAGTAAGTTTTTGAGTTAAATATAGATATTATCTGCCTCAGATGACTTATAGGCACCCAAAAATCACAAGTGGGAGTCTCATTGGCTTATTGATTAGTGTGCCATGCTCATGACTGAAAGGGTGTGGAGTTTATTCTAACCATTGGACCAACCTGTGTCAGCTACTGTGGTGTGTCCCTGGACAAGGCACTATACTCCAGTTGCCTTGGCACTAAATAACCTACTTGTGTTGCTTTCCCCAGAAGCACCAAACCAAACCATTTTTACCCATATACTCACCCGTATGATGAATTGGCTTTTTTTTGTTGTCATTATATATCTTCTCATCCACATCAAATTATTTTTCTAATGATTAAAGAGGCATTGAAATGGTCAGATAAATGTGTTTAACAAATATATGTTAAATTATGTATATCCCACCACAGTGTTCTCTTTCCATGCTGAAATTATTTCTAAAATTAATAAAGATGCATCGACATGGGGACTCTCTTTCACAAATGTATCTTTAATATTAATTTGGGGTCCCCGAGTGGCTGAGTGGTCTAAAGCATTCTCCGTTACGGATTACTGCCATCTCACCTCTGTCTGCGTGTGTTCGAATCTCGGATTCAGCCAATGTGGGTATGTGAGAAAGCTTGCCAGTAGCTTCTTATGGGTCGGTGGTTCTTTCCGGGGTTTTTCCGGGTTCTTCCGCCACCATTAATACTGGCCGCCATGTATAGCCTATCATGTGCTGAAAAATGGTGTTAAACCCTACAACAACAACAACAACAACAACAATGTTAATTTGACACCAGTATGTTTCTTTCCACACTAAAATCCTTGCAAAACTGTAATTGTGCATACAGTAAGGATGAAGTATTCTACTGTTACATGCCTGGTCACATTGGTATTTAGAATAATGAAAGACATAAAAGCTGCCAAAGGTGTACAATAGTTAAACATTTCAGAATTGAAGATTCTGTATACAGACTTTAAATACATAGCAAAAAATATGTGGAATGAAAACTCTATAGTCATGTTTTGGAACATAAAACTTATCAGTGAAGAGTGGCACCCTTGTGTAGAAAAAATATGTAGAGAAGAGTTAATATTGTTCTGATCACATATAGGACATGCATACCTGACTCATGTATACCTCATGAAAGGTGAACCTTAACCAGCGTGCATAACCAGTCAGTATCAGCTGACTGTGGAACACACTATAGTTGTAGAGACAGAGATTTTGGTGTGTACTTTAAAATGTTCCGACAGGGAAAATCTTGCACTTTTCGAGGAAATGCAGTTTATATAAAAAATGTTGACTATGTTTTTACTAGTTTTATATTTTTTTAAGTTTTATCTTTTATTATGTACTTTTAACTTAAGTACAATTTTTCCTAGAGGTCTTGCTAGGATTTTAAAACTAGGAGTCCAGGATGTCCATTTTGTTAAAAATAGGAGTCCCACCAGCAAAAGTTGCAGTCCGTTCCAGGAGTCAAGCTAGACTTGAATTTTAGGGAGAAGTGACTTCTCCTTTTCAACAGAACAGGGTGAAGTGGACGCAAAGCAGGAAACGCAATATATATATATTATATATATACATACACATACACACACACACTTATATGTTCTCTTAATTGAATTTAGCCCTCTAATTCATAGTATTCATATTTGCATTTACCTTTCGATTTAAGCAATACTTTTTTTTCAACTAGACAATTTTTATGAGTTATTTTGGGCATATGAGTCCTAAAGATAATAACAAAAATTACATTGTAACAAATTTTAACTGAGTAACCAGATTATATTACTGGAATTTCAAGTTAGTGAAAATGCTTAATCAACTACCCTTAATCAATTTGTTTAAAATTAATTTATTTATTTATACTTTTTAAAAGTTCAAAATAATGGCACTTTCAAGGATTTCAGTATGTGTTTTACTCCTGTACCATGCACATGAGGGCAAATGCACACGTCTTCATATCATACTGTTCATCCTCATTTCTTCCTTGCAGATAAAACATTACCATAATTATTCATACATAATACACTAAAATGCATAAAGTTACAGACATGTCTCCTTTATAGTTGGTATATGAACTAAACCCTTATGTCTTTCAGAATCAACACAGATGTGACAATCCAATGACAGGATTGTAAATTTATGGTTTATTTATTTGTCTGCGTACTTGTAGTAATTTTAGGCAATGGTTAAATAGTATCTGCTTTGCTGCTTTTTTCAGTAATTTCACAAATATGTGTCAATTCAGAAAACACCTTAGACCATAAAACGCTTGTTGCGTATTCCACAACATATTGCATAGCATTGCCCCATACATTTCTGGCCATCATAATTTGCATTTTAAAGTTATATCTTTAATAAAATAATACCTAGGCTTTGCTTTCAATGAATTGTATATTGTTCTGAGTATATTTGTCCGATGATTTACAAAAACGACAACCGAATAAGCTGGTACATCCCAGAATTAGCGATGTCCGCCATTATTTCCCATTAGGCCTACTGGTTCACTTACAGTTTCAAACTAATTTTATGACGAAATAGTGTACAAGAGACAGTTGATACATATCCAGATCACCGATTCTGATCTTAAAACACAAATTGCTATTTACACACTATTGTTAAAGTTTCGAAACACAAGTTTGTATGTTTTTATCATCAAAGGATACATGTGGAAATTGGGCAGTGATAGTTGCTACCTTACTCAAGAAATGGTTAATGGTCAATCAGCTATCAAAACATATGCTTGTGAATGGACAAGAGTTTGTCAGTGTAACTGATATCAAAACTAGGCCTAGCTACTGATGTCTTGACAAATATATTTTGCTACAACACTAGAACTAACCGGGCTAAGACGAGGGGCATCTCAAAAAGTATGGTCAGTCAATGTACCTCTTAAAAAATCAAAGGTCAAAGTCGTTTTCGCTTCCTAACAGAAAAAGTTCACATTTTTTAGGCGACTTAGTTGCCCACTTCTGGTTGCGTGACCCTGGCCCTCCCAAAACACTATGAAAATTAGAAGAACCATTGTTTGCCATTGAGTTTAATTTCTACATTCTTTATAACACTGACATAACTCTTGTTTGTCCATCAGAGTGATACTGAATTTTTTCAATCCAAGGAAGGTCTTATTCCAAGCATTAAGCTAGGCATCACACACGTTCTTACACTTGGCTATTGTCCCATCCAAACTAACAATTCTAGCAGTTTTAGCACTCTTCTGAATATCGTATAATCTTCGTAAGTTTGCCATTTATCCCCAAAATACTTATCCAAATTTGCAAATGGCATTTTATCCGAGTCTGAACATGTATTGATTCTGAGGTCACGTGCACTGCTTATTCTGCTACATTGAACACAATGAAAGCTAAAGTTGTTTATTTGATGTACTCTTTAAATGACCACATGTATTTTTGCCTCTGAATTCAATCACTGTAGATATCAGTACATTTTCCCACCCAGCCGTCAGTCAAAGTCTTTGAACCTGACACCCAGCTATAGCATCATGGTTTTTTTATGTACTCTTAAGATAATGTTGTGGATAAGATAACCAATTATTTTACTAGAACTTATAACATTTTCTGCATGGGTTTGAATGAATCTTACATTTGGTGATGATTATATATGGTTCAGAAGTTGCACTATTTGAATGATTTGCAAATATTTTCTTTTTGTAAAAGGTATCTTAAAACATTTGTGTCATCAGATTGAAGACCTTCTCTCTCCCTTACATGCCACTCAACCATGTTTCTGAGATACTGTGCTGAATGACCTATCAGTCTTTGTATTATCCTTCACTCATTGGGCAACCAGTCTAGTTGTTTTGAGACATTCTTATGTATTATGATTAGAGTTGCTGTGATGTTTTGCACAAGTTACAGCGTTTGGAGATTACATGCAGGTACATCAATCAAATGGGAGTCAATCCAAGTATGAAAAAACTAGTCCCTGAATTAAACTTTCACTGACCTCTTTTGTCAGAAGATTTGGATGCTCTTTATTTGTTGAATATTCCACATCGCTGTTTTGCATTTGATCATTACGTGATGTTTCAGGGTGAGAGATTCCTCTAATTATTCTCCAAGGTATGTGATTTGATTAGCTCTTTGCACATATTCATTATTCAAAATAATTTTTGAAGTCCCACATTTTTGGAGTTGTTGCTTGGAGCCAAATAGAATAAATTCTGTTATAGAATAATTCATTTTTATCCTGCCTGTTACTATTACTAATACTATTGGATTTTTTCAGATCTTTAACATAACTATGGAGGATGTTGAGATGAAGGAAAATGACGAAGAGGAGGAGGAAGAGCTGGTTCCAGGAACACCACCAAGTAAAAGGGTAATAACTTGTTATAGTAATTTGTATCATTCATTTTTTCCTCCCAACATTTTTATAACTTTGGAGTTTCAAAGCATTTTTTAATGGTCTGCTAATTTGCTTAAGCAAGAACTGTGACAGATATTCTTGACAAGACATACATAATCACAGAGTGGTCTGTAAGAATGTTTTTTTGTTGGTCAGCATACAGATATGTTACATTGGTTAGGATGATCCAGTAAAGTGTTCACTTAATAGCCATGGGGCCTACAGTAGCCCATGTGGATGAGCATTGGACTTCTAATCCAAGGGTAGTGGTTTTGATTCCTGCCCAGGCCTGTTTGAGTTGGCTGCATCATTGTGTCCTTGGGAAAGGCAGATAGCTCCCATTTTCTTGGCATGATTTAACAAATGTGTTTAATGGTGATGTTAAATAAAACAAGCAACAACAGGAAGTTATTAAATGTTGTCAGACAGTTATTATGTCATATCATTGCTGGTATGTCAAGATGCAAAAGCTTATAAAATCACATTGTCAAGAAAAAATGTGAACAATTAAAGATGTTTTCCTTAACTCTTTCACTTCGACTGACGTGTATATCCGCTGTATAAATGTGCCTAGCCTCACCAGTGACTGATAAATCCGCTTGTAAACAGAGCACTATTACTCCCGGTGACTGATATATCCGCTTGCCTTTTATGCTTCCTATACCCTAGTGACGGATAGATCCGCTCTGTATGTTCATGTTACAATTGGTCTTATTGGTCAATATATGGAAGTAAAAGGACATTCAACCAATCAAAATAGAGTTAACAAATGATTGTTCTGACTAAATCCGGGTTTCTTTTTCAAATTTGTACCGCGTGTTTGTTAATACATGCATTTGTAGTTGACAGTGAAAACAATGGCGTTAGCTTATGATAGTGATTCAGATTCCGAATTTTCTGGTTTTTCTGAGGACGAATTTGACCACATTGAATTAAGAAGCATTGGTAGTGACATTGATCTATCTTCTTTGTCAAGTCTGTCAGAAATTGAGACAGAATCCGATGATGAAGACGACGAAGTGTGGACAAGAGATCTACGTGCTCCGAGAGTCACAGAGTTTACAGAAAGTGTCGGTTCAACTTTCGTTTTGGATGAGGGGAAAAAAGAAATAGATTTTTTCTATAAATTTTTTTCCCTCGCAATGATCGAAAGCATTGTTGCACAAACGAATGGATATGTGGCAAGATGTATCGAAGAAAAGCCTGATTCACTCTGGCAACCCACGACAATGGACGAAATGCTGGCTTTTCTAGGAATACATTTGATTATGTCAATCCTGGCACTTCCAGAATACAGTCTAGCTTGGCGATCAACATGGCCCTTCCAGATAATAAGTATTCCCACAATTATGACCAGAGTACGTTTTGAAAAGTTGTCGAAGTATTTCCATGTAAATGACACCAGGCAGAATCCTCCAAGACGCCAGCCCGGGCATGACAAATTGTGTCATGTAAGACCAGTTTTAGACGAAATTTCCAAAACGTGTCTCGAAAATTACAATGGTCATAAAGAGCAGAGTGTGGATGAAGGGATGATAGCATATAAAGGTAGATTATCCTTCAAGCAATATTTGCCTGCAAAGCCAACAAAGTTTGGAATAAAAGTTTGGGAGCGGGCAGACCCACACAATGGTTATGTGCACGAGTTTCAAGTGTACACTGGAAGAGAAGAAAGCCAGGCTGGACGCACAAAAGAAGAGGGCCTTGGTGCACGTGTGATAACTGATCTTACATCAAAAATACGTGGGAAATCACATGTAGTTTACATGGACAATTTTTTCTCCAGTCCAGCACTCTTTGAAGCACTCAGGAAAGAAAAAATTTATTGTCTCGGTACAGTGCGAGCAAATAGAAAGGGAATGCCAGAGGAAATAAAATCTGCCAAATTAAAGAACAGAGGCGACAGTGTCCTGATGACAAAAGGAAGCCTGTGTGCTATAGCTTGGAAGGACAAAATTGTCCATTATCTTTCAACAAGTTGCAATCCAAGCGAGAGCAAGATGGTGCGTAGGAGACAAAAAAATGGAACCTACCAGGAAGTGCCAGCTCCGATTGTCTCAGAACTTTATAATAAATACATGTTTGGGGTTGACCTGGCAGACCAGAAAAGAATGCAGTACTCTACCTGTCGCAAAGCTACCAAATGGTGGAAATATCTGTTTTGGTTCTGCTTTGATGTTGCATTAGTTAATGCATTAATAACTATGCAGGAGTCGCCCAACCACAAGCTTGTCACCAAAAAAAATAAAGAAATCAGACGGAGACAACTTGATTTTAGAATTGCACTTGCACAGCAGATGATAGGGACATTCCGAGGATCGAGAAAGAGAAAGGTTGTATCTGCAGTTGATAACTGTGGAAATGCACATTGGCCCATACAAGCAGAGAAACCAGGGCGATGCAAAATGTGTACCAGAGATAAAAGGCGGCATGAGGTGTCCATCATGTGCAAACAGTGTGATATCCGTCTATGTATAAAACATAACTGTTTCTCTAGATACCACGAGGAACTACTTAAGAAATAGTAGAACACAGTGACTAGGCATTTTTAGTAATTACATATATATATTTGATAAATAACTTTGTATAAAAGACTCACAGATAAATTTTAGTGTTTTTACAAACAGTGTTTTGTGTTATATTCCTGGATTTTATATCATTCATGTGGATGTCAGCAGGATAAAATAATCAAACAGATATAAGGTAGTTATAGCTTTTATATATGCATGGTTTTAGTCTATAAATCAGAAAATAACTAACACAATTAGCCCATATCCCCACATCATCAGCTAAAAAGTTGAGATTTGGCTGCAGCAGCATTAGGCTCTGGTAGTCAGCCCACAAATCAGCTGCAGTAGTGACCCCAGCAGCTAGGCATAGCAGTGAGCCACTACAGTATCACTAGAAGTTAAAGAGTTAATATTGTATTGAAGTTTAATGTTTCAAGCCTGCTGCCTCTAAAATATATAGTACTGTATTTTTTAGGAGAGGTAAGTTTATTTGCAATAAGCCTTTAAAAACATACAAAAAATTGTAATTATACTTGTATATCCAATCTGGTGTTGGAGTATGGAGAAGGGACAGCTTTTGTATATCCATTCTGTAGAATGTAAAAACAGGGAGTTACTTTCACTGTATCATAAGCATTTTATACAGAAGCAGTCAGCCAATTACTAAAACTGCTACACAGTATGACTGATGTTTTGAATATTTTATTACTATATATACTCACTTATGAATTGAGTTCAACTGCAGACTGATTACATCTATATCTGCCATTGCATAATGGGCTGGCCTATCTGGGTCTATGCATTTTTTAGTTGTAATCAGTAGAACAAAGAACATAGACCCTGATCTGGTGCATAATGTGCTGACAAATCAGGTTATCTGTAGTTGCAGCTGGACTAATAAGTGAGTATGTGCAGCAGTTCAAAGTCTGATAGAATTGGAAAATAATAGCAGCTCTGTATATTTGTAGTAAGGTCTAAAAAAATATTTCTCTTGGTAAGGAATAGTTCCTTGGCACTAAAAAATCAAAGCACTTACACCTATATAAAGTACCCAGAAAACTACAGAAAATTTAGAATGTTATTGGTGTCTTGGAAGTATACCTAACATACATATGAATATAAGAGGGATTTAATTAAAACCAATAGCCTCAATTGAGATTGCATTGTGAAAATTACGAGCCCCCCCCCCCATATATTTTGTCATGGTGAAAGCTTATATTTGTATCACAGTGGCACACTTTTTTTCAGAGTCATTCTTGTGTGTGTGTGTGCTGATTTGTTTGAGAGAGATCATTTAGATCCAAACTAAGTGTTCATTACTTCACAGAATTCAGTAATGTTAAGATACTTTATACCTTTTGACTGGATCAATACTCCTGGATAATATATACACAGAACTGAATATATAGTTTGTGTACCAGTTCTTTGTTAAGTACTTAATGTGGAATAGGGATATGTCATTGATGTAGAGTAGGGATACATCATTGATATGGAGTAAGGATTCATAATTCATGTGGAGTAGGGATACATCAGTCATGTATGGATGCATTTATAATGTGATCCTACCTGTCTGGTTTTGCAAAACTCCTCGTACGCCATTCAGATTAGGAACTTTTTACATTATGATATGGTTGGAGTGGCAGGTGTAAATGTTTTTCATTAGGATATGGTTGGAAGTGGCCTGTGTAAATGTTTTGCATTAGGATATGGTTGGGAGTGGGATGTGTAAACATTTTAAAGTAGGATATGGTTGGAAGTGTCCTTTGTAAACAGTTTATATTATGATATGGTGGGGAGTGATATGTGTAAACATTTTATATTATAATATAGTGGGGAATGGCTTGTATAATCATTTTACAATAGGATATGATTGGGAGTGGCCTGTGTAAATGTTTTACATTATGATATATGACATTGTACTTTATGATAAAGTTGGGAGTAGCCTGTGTAAACATGGCGGGGAGTGGCCTGTGTAAACATGATATGGTTGGGAGTGGGCTGTATAAACATTTGGTATTAGGATGGTCAGGAGTGGCCTGTAGATGTGTTTAGCATTTTCATGAATTTACTTCACCCTCTTTATGGCAGAGCTCATGGGTTGGGAACTATTTCACAGATTGTCTCATGGGGATGGTAGGAGATATGGTTAAGTGAGAAAACAGTTTGGATAATGCAGTTTTGCTGCAAACTATAGATTCTTTTGTGTATACTGCCATTTGTCTCGTTTCAGTTTCGGTCATTGTTTTTTGGGTCTCAAGCCAGCACCATAACCCAGTCATCACAACAGACAGTGACCAAAGAACTTTCAGTTCTTGCTGAGGACACAGATGATGAGGGCTGAAAATTTAAAATATTCCATGGCAGCATTGATTCATTCATTAAGTTTTTCCTTTTGTGAAGCTGTTGTTATCTCCAAGTAACCCAGTTGTATGTGCAAGAAATCTAAAATGTCATGACAGGCAGTATTGTATTTTATATGTTTATTCAAAGTAAGATTGTGGCATGACAATTTCCCCTTATTTCTATAAATATCCCAATACGTGTTGAGAAAAGTAGTTTTAGTAAAACATTCTGTACATATTTTATATAATCATGAGACTAAGGTCTCATTGAAGTTTGTTAGAGTTATTGTATGTATAAAGTAATTTAATAATTTAATTTTTAAAATTATGTACAATATTAAAAAATGTAGAGTTTGTTAAAGATAAACATGAATTTAAATTTTTTCACTTTTGTTATTTATACATTCATGTATAGTCAGTCCTAACTGCTTTTCAATTGTTGTTTCTCCTCAAATCAAGATCATCAAGATTTTGGTATATATCCATCCCAGTATATGTATTTTTGTCAACCACAGAAAGCTTTTTAGCACATTTGCACAAAAAATGCACTTGATATGACAAATGAAATTCAGCATTCATGTTTCTAACTATATACAGACCTGAAAAGATCTTTACACTGTTTGAAAGATTGTGGGATTCGTCATTAACTGTTTAGGCCCAGTGAGATTATGCTATGGTCCTTTGTGTGTCATGCATCAAGCATTGTTTTGTTCACAAACTCTTCTTAAATACCACTTGACTGCTTCGCACACAATTTTACAGAAAATAATTGGTCTTTAATTTTTTTTTCATTTGATGTCATTCCATTATCCATATAGATCACCAGTACTGAAAATATTTTTAAAAATAAAAACACTTTTAAACCACTTCATTTCAAAAGCTGCTACTCAGAAATTGGCTAAATTATTGCTAAAAGGGAATTCAGTCTTTGTACAGATGATGCTGATCTGCCATCAGATGTTGCCACCATTAATAAAAATATAAAATTATTTAAAAAAACATCTCAAAAACTTGACCGGAAGCATCATGTCATAAAGGGTATTCAGAGTTTGTAAATTACTTCAATCAGATATTAATTATGGCCACCATTACTAAAAAGATGAATCTGAAAATGACTTCCCAAAAAGCAAATGACAGAATTTGACAAAACATGAAAAAAAAGCATGGTGGCATAATGGGTTTTCAACTGAGTACAACTGATGCTGCCCAATATTGAATGTGGCTGCCATTACTAAAAACTAGAAAACCTTTAACTGAGATTTCAAAAATTGAGAAGATTTTTACCCAAGTTTAAAAGAAAATATTCATGCATGAAGGAATTCCTTCAAGGACACACCCTAATCATTTTAACATAAGGGGATATAAGCCTGCTATCTTTGGAATCCATCCCTATTAAAATGATGACAGTTTGTCTTTACTATCTCATTTAGACATTGCCAATTACTTCCCCTTGCCACCACCACAGACATCAGCAGTTTTTAAGCTTCACTTCCATACTGTCACCTTCATGAGCAGGAATAAGTTGTTGCAAAAAGTACAAAACTATATCAGATAAGCTAAATTTAGAAAGAAAAGTGAAAACAATTGGAATTATGGAAAGAGGGACAGTCCTTTTTATCACTGCTGAGAAATTTGATGTCATAAAGATGTTTAAAAATTGTCATCATTTACTCACATTCTGCATCGGTCAGAAAATGGAATGGATAGACAATGATGCTTACAATCAGATAATTGAAGCCTAGTTTTATTGACAAGGTATCATGATTGATGATTATTCATAATTTTCATTATTTTAAGACGTACCTTGATCCCATAATATACCATTTTAAAAAAAATTAAAACATTAAATATTGACAAATTAGTTGTGTTGTTCATACTTATAAGTAATTATTATTAATATCTCTGTGGTCTAGAAAAGTCACTACTCATAAGGTTACTTTGATGCAACAGAAAGGGTGGACTTCAAAAGGGTCACCACTGTGGTCACTGATTAGTCATGTAATGGAAGTGACTACCATCACTTAAGTAAAAGAGCCTGGGACAGTCACTTAGCTGTAAGATTTACATAAGTCTAGAGATTAGGAGATGGAAATTTACACCTGCACTGTTATGCAGAGCTGCCAACCTTTCAGACTCACAATTAGCGAAAAGAGGGATAAAAATTAGTGAATTTTGAACACAATTAGTGAAACATTATACCATGACCGTAGTTACATCCACTTTGATGGTCAGTACTGCATTATATGAAAATCCCAAATAAAACTAAAATATAGTATTTACACTGATTACAAGTACAAATTTATTTGCAGCCAAATTTACTGATATACACAAACTTCATACTATTTGTCATGATATGATGCTGTGGCAGACTTGAACTTCCTCATTTGGGTTATGGTAAATTTGTTTTAAAACAGATAAAGCTTCTTGCCTTCTGTTTAATCTTGTTGACTAAAGTTGTTGCAAATTTTCAGAACTTAAAGAGGCACAACAGTCTTATTTTTCATTACAGTGGGAAATACTCTTTCACTGTTACTGTTCTCCAGCTGAGAAAGGCAGGTGATGTTCAACAAGAAAATGCACAAACAATGCTTCAGCATTGGTAGCTTGCAGAACTTGAGTAGATTGCTTAAAGTACTCCAGAGCTGAAATCTGCTGGGTGCTCTTCATTTTGCCAATATGTATGTGCTTTTTGCAAGCTGTGTGCTTTTTCACATCTTTCTGCCACATGCCCTTAAGGGCTTGTATTGTTCCTTACACTTCATCTGTCATACCTGTTCTATATAATAATATTATTATATAGTATTTGTATGACATGTACATTGTAAGCATTGATATGAGCCACTGTGCACATTCCCAATTCAAAAATTTGTGGCATACAACTGTACGAAAAGCATAATGTTTATTAATGTTTGATGGCTGAATGCAAGGCCAATTTTTGGTGTACTCCAAAATATATTTCACTTTTTGTGGAATACATATCTTTTTCTGTGGAGGTGAAAATATTTTAACTGTTGAGTAGCTTAATTACAAAATGGTATTAATCCGTAAGATGAAACATCAAACGATTACCAATTTGTGGTGTCAGCGCATGAGCAGAAAATATAACAATTGGGGAATTTACGATACATGCTAATCTTTCAATATCTGATAAATTTCTACACTCGAAAAAGTTGTCTTTATTTAGTGCATGTTTAATAAAAAAATTGTTGCTACAAGTATGTACATGTGCCATTAAAAAAAAATCAGATGGACCCTGGTTTTCTTCATGAGTATTTGAACAACTTTTGTTCTAAATATAGATTATATACTTTACAATGCCTACTACAGGGCACACTGTAACAATTGAATCTAGCTTTACTAACATCATGACTAGCAATACACTACCATTATGGGTATGAGTGACCACTGCTGCTATTTTGACTTGCACTTAATGGGATAAAATTTATTTTATTTACGATTCAGGTCAATTGAGAATTTGGATTGTTTGCATGCAGCGTGAATCTGTGAATCACTATCTCAAGTTGTGAAATTCATGACAAAATCGTAAGGGTTGGCAGGTCTGTGTTGTGTCTTAGGACTGTAGGGTACTTGAAAGCATGGGCACCCTGAGACATATCCATCAAGCTGATTTAGCAACCAGGCATTTCACAGGGGTCATACAACTTTGAGGAATCCTTGTGTTTTAAGGGATTGCCTTGAAAACTCGTTTAACTTTGAAAATCTTATCGCTGTACCACCTGGATGGAAGGTCATATCAAAATGAGGTTTTCACTAAAAGACTTCTTATGATATCTAGTTTGGCCTGAACAAAATTTTTGCAGATCTGACATCAAATATGGCCACCACTGCAGCCATCTTGAAAATCTTATCACTGTACTCCTCTATTCATGGAGGGTCATATCAAAATGAGTTTTCACTAAAAGACTTTTTATGAAGACTAGTTAGTCCTATATGAAAATGGTGCTGATCTGAGGTCCAATATGACTGCCTCATTGGCCTTCTTGAATATCTTGTTAATGCAAGTCCTCATAGTTTTTACATGGATGATCATATAAGCATAGGTTTTCAGTGAAAGACTTCTTGTGATGTCTAATTGATTTTGAATAAAAAATGGTGCTGATATGAAGGTTACACAGTGAAACATCTCAAGACAATGGGACCCAGTTAAAGTTTCATTCTCTAATTCCACATAAAACAAGGTATAATCATTTGTGTCCCCCTTATTCATAATGTGCATATTGATTCATCATTTTTTGAGGGTCATATCTCTGATAACCAGGCTGGTTGTAGGGGCACCACTGATGGCTTTGTGACTTTTTCATTTTGCCCTGTTCTCCATTGCTCTTTGGGACTTTGCAAAGTCAATGTTTGTCCACTCCTTGTTTTACCTTCCCATCTCTTCTGCCTCATTTTTTTCTTTCCTCTCACTTTGCCCTGTAGAATTGTCTCTGACAGGCCAAATGAGCGTGAGAAGTGACCATACCATCTTAGTTTGCACTTCTTTACAGAGGTAAACAGATCTTCTTACATTCCATTGCACCTGGGATTCTAATTTGCCACCTTCTCATTTGAGATGTGTTCTGAGTATGAGATGTTCAGGATCCTTCGATAACATCTCATCTCTAAGGAACGGATTCTTCTTTCTAGTTTTGCTGTCAGGGTCCATGTCTTCCATGCATACAGGAATAGGGACATGATAAGGAAGCACATAAGCTTAATCTTGGACCCAAACATGATATTGCTGTTCTTCCAAATGGGCTTCAGCCTAGTAGCCAGTGCAGCTGTTGTGTGCAATCCTGGAAAGACCTCAGGTTTTGAACCTTCATCAGAGGCAATAGCACCTAGGTATATGAAGCTTGCCAGTGTGCCCAGCTTCTGTCCATTCACTCTTATTTCCTTTTGGATGCCACTTGGGTTGTTTGTCATTAGTTTGGTTTTTTCAGTGCTGATCTCCATCCCATACCTTCGTAATGCTTGGTTTAGATGGTTCACCAAAATTTCAAGCACCTGTTCATTTGCTAAGCCATTGATATCAACACCAAATTGCAGGTTGTTGATTGTTTTGCCTCCAGTTTTGATACTGCCCTCATGGTCTTCCAAGGCATCAGACACGATTCTTTCCAAGTAGATGTTGAACAGAGTGGGTGAGAGGAGACATCGGTCTGACTTTGAGTGTGGTTTGGAACCAATCACTTATACTGGCATTGATGGGGACTGCATTAGTTGCCTTGTCATACAGGGTTTCCATGGTGCTGATTAGTTTCATGTTTATGTTGTACATCCACGTCGTGGCCCATAATGCTGCATATTATACCTTATCGAAAGCTATCATGAAATCGATGAAGATCATAATAGAGGTCATTTGGATGATGCAGACACTTTTCAGAGGATCCTTCGGTTGAAGATTTATTATATAGTGCTATGTCCTGCTCTGAAACCAGCCATTTCTTCAGCAATGATGTGCTCTACTTGGGTTTTCAGTCTGTTGAGGATCATCTTAAGCATAACCTTTGCTTGGGTGACTGATGAGGATGATTGTTCAGTAGTTCTGAAACAGCTGCAAATTCCCTTTGTTAGGAAGAATGATGATCAGAGACTGGGTCCATGGGGTGGGTCATTATCCTGTTTGCCAGATTTTATTGCAGATTGTTGTGAGGACACCTATCACGGAGGTTCCTCCTGCTTGAACAAGTTCTGCTGGTATATTGTCTACTCCACCTGACTTCCCTTTCTTTAGTGCCTTTACTGGGGTCTCTACTTCTTCCCTGAGGATTGGGTGGTCAATCTCTGTTGTGGTCAGTGGAAAACTTAGTCCAATTTGGTCTTTAGAAGTATCTTGGTTGTAAAGCTCCGAACAGTATTCAGTCCATCTCTTAGAATCTCTTGGTCTTCTGTAAGACTCTTACCAGCCTTATCCTGGATCGTTGTAGATCTCTCGTATTTCTCTGTTGTCAGGTCTTTCACCAACTGGTATGCCATTTTACTGTTATTCTGGTTCAAGCTTTTATTGATTTCCTTACAATGGTCCCTTAACCAGCTTTCCTTCCCTCTCATTAAGCTCTTCTTAATCCTGTTGTTAATATCCCTGTATTTGCTTCTCTTTCAAGGTCTCCCCAGTTCCTCTTCAGTTTTCTCCTCGCATCACAAAGATCAAGGACATCAGTTGTGACCTAGGGCTCCTTTATCCTACAAAGCTTTCCAAGGATCTCGCTGGCTGTGCCTATTACTGCCATGTTGAAGGTGGTGATCAAGGAGTCCAGGTTTATATCTTCAACACCCAGAACTGAGTGGTGCAAATTTGCTGAGTATTGAGGCCACAAATGCTTGTGTCACAGGATTGATTTGTGTCATGGTTATTAATATCTATCTAGTTTCTGCTGATATTTATACCGTGTTAGAATTTACATTAATTTTCTTTGAACATACGCATTTACAGTTTTATGTAAATTTACAATGTTGCTAGCTGATAAGCATGAGTATGCTGTTGGAAAATTGTGGGAAAGCAAGTGAGAGAACATAAAAATGAGCTAAATTATCTTTGTCAGCCAATGTATGAGCCTTATTTTTGAAGTTAAAAAGTCAGTTTAGAAGAGAATTATGGCTATTTATTGATGTATTTACATGCATGCACATACATGAACACATGCACACAATAATGTTTATTTTGCAGGGTTTGAAGTTTGTAACCATAGGCAGATTGGAAAAAACTCACAATAACATTGCATGCAATATTTTTGCTGTCATGATTTGATATTCCAATCATTTAACTACAAAAGCTGCTGGGGATGATGTTCTATTTTCATAATGGCAGTCAATAGATATACAGTTATGTATGCACAACATTTGCCTTGATATTACTGTCCTTCCAAGTTTATGTTCCATGAGCTAGTAATTATGTTTTCTCTTGGTACTTTTTCTGCATTAAAGTCGTATATGTTTTCACAAAATGGATATGGATAAGCAGAGGTCACATAGAAATGACTGACTGTGACCACATTCATCCTCGTCATCTTGCCTTCATCTGCTGACCCCACCTTCACCTGGGATTTGTTTACTTCTTTCAATGGCTGATCCCTTGTTCAGCTGTGATAAACGGGTGTAAGTTGTTGTTGTTGTTGTTGTGGGGTTTAACGCCATTTTTCAGCACACGATAGGCCATATATGGCGGCCAGTATTAATGGTGGAGGAAGAAACCGGGAAAACCCCGGAAAGAACCACCGACCCACGAGAAGCTACTGGCATGCTTTCTCACATATCTACATTGGCTGAATCTGAGACTCGAACTGGGTGTAAGTAAATCCAAGAATCTGATGATATTGAACTATTATCAGGAATGATTTAAGTTTTCTTTAAGTATAAACTATTCATAAGCTAAGGTTACTGACACCTTGAGGAACACTCAATCGGGTCAAAAGGATCCATATTTAACTAATATTGAAGCACAGTCACACCATATGAACAGAGAATACAATCCACATCACAAGGTGTCCACTGATGAAGCAATGATTGGATTTTCAAGATGTCTAGTCTTCAAGCTATATGTCTGTTTAGAGGCATCAGAGTATTGGTTCAAGCTGATCCTCATAATGGCTATGCTGATTTTCATGGAACCTTTGCATGGTCCTGGACACCATGTCTACACCGACAGATTTTTACATCCCCACATATATTCCTTCAACTTCAACACAAAAGGGTTATATGGTTGTGGAACAGTTTTGTTCAAATGAAAAAGATTGTCCCAGTGGATTGAAGTATACTAAACCGGTCCAGTTAAATAGAGAGACAGGAGTAACAGTGTGGCATGACAGGAAGAACATCACAATACTGCCTACTGACTGTGATGGCAATGCAACATCTTTTAGTAGGAAACAAAATGATGATTCTATCAAGAAAATTATGTGTCCACTTCCAATCAAACTGTACAACATGCATATGAATGGAATGGGCCATAAAGGTAAATTGAGAGTACCATACAACACTGGTAGAAAGTCTTTGAAATGGTGGCGGTATCTTATTTATTTTCTTTTTGACATTTCAGCTGTAAATTAAATCAACACAAAATAGATCAAGAAAGAGCTAGAACATATATGTACTTGGATTTCAGAATGCATCTTTCACATCATTTAATTGGATGATTTATGGGTAAAAGGAGAAGAGTAGCAGAGGTACAACTAATAACTTCAGCACTGGCCAGTTGTCATGCCCCCCCCCCCCCCGAAAAAAAGAACATGCAAAATGTGTTCACTAAACAAGATTCAAACTGAAACAACAACTGGATGTTAACGATGCCAAGTAAATCTATGTGCAAAATGCTTCCAACCACACCACTGACAAGAATCTCCCGATTTATTTCAGTGAACTAAAGGATTACATATTTCTAAAAACTATGCACATAATGCTGTAAAATTGCATAAATAACTGGTGAAAGATGAGAACAAATAACACCAAAATTATAAGGCAGTGTAATAAATAAAACAATTGGTAAAAATTTCATGGATTTTTACTAGATATAAACATAGAAGTTAAGGCAAGAATGAATGCACTGGCAAGATGTTTAAAAATAATTTCTAATCAGCTGAAAAGTAGATGGTAAAAGCAGCTAGACACAGTACTGCTGGGGCATAACAGCAGTGTTAGGGCTGAATAAGGTAAACATTTATTATGTCTGTGTCTGCAAGTGTGCATACATTGGGAGTGATGAAATGCTTAAAGCTTCACACTGAAACACAGCAGAAGAACCCAAAATAGATTATGGCTTGGAAATCACTCCAAAGAGTCCATTTTTATCAAATATATTTTGTATGGCTGTTAAACTAATAGTGAAAATCTGTAAGGCCTTATTTAAAGTAATTAGAAAGTACATATCCACTGGGCTTACAGTACTTGTGGCACTCTACAGTTCTGCATTTTGCATGGAGTTAGATTTTTAAAGAAAACGAATTTCCCAGGTTTTCCTCACTGGTTATACTGGCTGTTTAAAAAAGGACCATAACTATTGTAAAAGAACTTTAAATTACCTTTATTTCAGTATATGATTAATGGATGTCATTTGGGTCATATAGTATACAGCTTGTCCTTACTACAAATGTGCACCCACATAAAAAATATGTATTTGCCGGCCTACAAGTCGATGCAGAGTATAAATCGAATCAGCAAATTTGGAAAATTTTCAATCTTTCATCCATAGGCAAGTCAATGCTGAGTATAAGACGAGACCAGATCAATACCTCAAATTGTCTTTTTCAGTTTGTTCCACACAGCATTGTGAATTTTATCCTATCTGTAACCCAGTAACTAAAAGTATCTAATTTGTTTCACATGAAGTATTTTAAATGTATTATGTACTTCTAGCTACATATAATGATACTGACCTGAAAATTTGGTGAATTAAACAGGTTAAAAAAAAACTTGCGATGCTGTATGGAACTAAACTATAATAACTTCTGGTTTTTAAATATTAACAATATCTATTCTATTTCAGATTACCAGCAATAAGGAAATTGCATCACTGATGCTAAAATGCTTTTTCTAGTGTTTTTTGGTGGGGGTAGAGAGAACCAGGGATGTGTATTCCATCACATTTTTCTTCTTGCGCCTTGTGATCAAAATAAAATATGGTCCGATATATGAGAGAGAGAGATAAAGAGAGATTTCAGCTCTTCGTGTTTTTTTTGGGGGTGGTGGTGGTGGTGGTTTACCTTATTGCCCCCATTTAGCTAAGCTTTTGTCAAAGAGAGAAAGCATTAATAAATGAAACAGTAAATGTAAACTATGAAAATACATACCATACTCCTTTGGGGTTTAAATATTCACAATAGTTATATCCATACAGACTCCATTTAGGTTAAATCACAAGAATGACCATTTTGCATGCTGCCTATGCTATTCTTTGCAAGTATAGCGACCCTTCCATTCCCAACCAATAAGATTTTTTTAAAAAAATGCATCTACACTTCCTGTACTTAGGCGGCAATAGATTTTGTATTTACGCTCATGCTGTATGTTACTTTAAATTGTTGTCAGTTCCATCGGCAAGTTCAAAAGATGTCACACGGGTAACCACCTGGCATTTCCTTTCATTATATGGTACGGTATTCATAATACCCATGGGTAGCTTCATTTCCCTATTGGTAGCCTCACTAATCTGATCTGGTCTATCAAATCTTGACTTCGAACAGGTGTTAGATTGGAATGACTGAATAAAACTGTAGCATATAATTAGCATGTAAATACAACTACAAAGCCATGTGATTAGTTTATAATGGAAGTGACAACAAAATACTAGAAGGAATTGCTTACCTGGTACTGCACTTGTACATGAGTAAGATCAGTCATCAGGTAAGTGAACAATACAATACAGATTTACAATTGTGAAGACATATCTCTTTGTCTGTCTGTCTGTCAATGGGGCGCAAGTTTTATTTGATCATTAGGTGCAAAAAGAGATTTGTGATGGAATATGTCTTTGTCATGGTTATTCATTTTCTAACTTGTAAATTCTAACGCACATATATGTAATCAAATTTAAACATATATTACAAACAACGTACATTACTGGTACATGCTGCTTTAGTGCAATTACATTTGATGTGTGTTAAATGTTAATACTAACGATCATGTAATTGTTTAAAATACTTAATGTGGAATCCTATATTTTTTCATACACGATCTCTTCCCCTAAGTGAGATATTTTTAACACATTATTTTTCAAACATTTGGAGAATTATTTTCCATACAATAAAGCGATTCGGATGACATAATCTACTTATAAGTTGATTTGGAGTACAAGATGAAGCTAAGATTTTCTGATCAAAAAGTATCGTCTTATAGGCTGGCAAATACAGTAGCTCCACTTGATCATTTCCACTTCCTGGACTTCAGAGGTAAATTGTATTTAAAAAAATAGCTTGTACATTTTTTTAAACATTTTATATATTTTGTAATTCATTCATTGCACCTTCAAAAAGCTGGTATTGTCTACTCTGGCACAATTCATTTTCTCTATTTTAATAACTGCTAAATATAATGTACTTTAGATTAATTCAAGTTAATTTTTGTTTTGAGCACATGGAAGCAGTCATTTTGCTTAGCTGTGTCCTTTGATAATGAACAATTTCCACAAATGTAACATCCAAAGAAATTCCAGCCACAGTACATGAAAGTAACATGGAGGTATGCCAACATTTACTCCATTATGTATCCTATGTATGCTGCAAATGCAAACAACTTCACTGTACACCTGTCAGTCAGAAAAAAATTATAATATCTGGAGAGCCCCCAGAGGAAACTTAAATTTTGGTCAATGATTAGAACAGTGATCTCACTTGGATATTGTTCCACTTATGAAAATCGCTGAAACAAAATAGAAAATGCTTTAAAAGAAACTCACCACAATAATTCCCCAATGTGTTGACTAAATATAATTCTGCAGTGACATACCAACAAAAGGAATATATAATAATGTTATAAGGGCTATTCCATTAAAAAATGCATGGTACCCAGACAAAGCAGTACTTTTAAATGCATATGAAAGGGTAGTTGGATCACTCAAAAAGTACAGCTGAAAATAATACAAATTTCAGACTTGCATGTATGGATGATGACTCCACACTGAAAGTGCCTACCCTAGGTTTCAAGTATGCTTTAATAGGGATTGTGTTTTGTAAAATGCAGAACACTATGAATAGCAATATATCTGTAGTTATGTTATTCCATCTGATCTTCTGTACATTAGTATCACTGTGACCTTCAAGTCATCATTATGCATTAGTATCACTTTAATATTAGTATTTCACATACAAGTATCACTACAATATGAGAAATGACATTTTATTACAATTAGTATACACAAAAAATGCTAAAACATAAACCATAGGAAAGTAAATGCCATTAAAACTTAATCACAGCAGCTTCCATATACTTATCATCTTCTCGTCCCATCTGATATAAATGAATAGCATCCAACTTTTGTGCTCCAAAGTTCCTATGCTTAAATGGATGGATGCACTGTGCAATTTTTTCATGTGAAGCCTTTTCTTTCATACCTTTGGGACATTTTATGAGAGTCAAATGTGGATTATAGCTATGCCTTTCTTTACAGATGTATATGCCACCTTCTTGCAAGCTCTCTGTTACAAAGTGTATGAAGACTGAAAATTCTTTAGAAACCTTAACTCCTGCAAATATTATTCCTTCCCCAAAGTTTCCAATCCCTCGAAGACTGAGGGGTGGAACCTTCTTGGCAGATTCTACTAATGCTGGTTCCATCTCTTTTAGAAGTTTGGAACATTGAGAGATCTGATCTGTGTTCTTCAGATTCATGATAGCTAATGTAATATGAAAAGTGGATTCTGGTTTAATGTGGTCTGCATAGTTGGGAAGACAGGAAGAAAGTATTTCCTGTACTTCTTTAGCATTCTTTCTTACATTTTCATCTGTAATGTCCAAGGAGAGGAAAAAGTTTGGCTTTTTTCTTGTGTTTATGTGTCCCACTTTCTTTTCTTGGTGCTGATTTGTCTCGTGATTCTCTTCAAAATACATTGTTTTTTCTATGGAAAGTGCCTCCATAGGAATCTTTACATCTCTCAATGATTCCATATTATTCTCTACACTACAGTGCATGCCCACAGCCCCATCTGATTCCTCCATAAGCCCATTATCCTCTTCCCTTTTTTCATTCTCTTTCTCTTCATATTGTTTGATCACATTTGTAATTGTGAGATTGCTTCCAGTGGACCCAAACACATTGTCGATTCTCTCACCTTTATCCCAAACAACTTCAGTCTTGTACTTGAAATACTGAATTCGATGCTGTGGAACAGTTAGTGTGAACATGTCCACAGAGGCAATATCTTCCCAAGTGAAGGCAGTGAAGCATTTTTCTACAATCCCAAGAAAACGGTCAATGTAGCCGACATAAAAATCCTCATGGTTTAGGCCACTGTCCCACTGTATTCTTTTGATAACATCAGCTGCAGTTTTCATGGCTGACTTTTTAGCTGGAGTGGAGCTCAAACTGTCTTCTGGATTATCTGTTTTATCATTCCCTTTTTTAGACTTCTTTTCATTCTTCTTATCTTTCCTTTTCTCATTTTTTGTGTCTGTTTTTCCATCAGCACATTTCAGATCAATGCTGTTATCTTGCAACCAATTTAGTGCTCTGTCTGCTAAATGTGTCATCACTGACTGACCCTTTTTAAGTTCTGCATGCTCTTGAAGATGACTGGTCAGAACTTCTTGATGATTACGTGACAAGGTGGTTGATCTTACACTGACACTAGCAGCAGAGTTTGGGTACTCATCTGAAACAAGTAGATGATATAATATGGCAATTTACTTATGCTCAGTGGATTACACTGATTAACAGGATCTTTGAGAATGTTTTTAACTCCAATACATGTGATTCTACTGGTGGTAGGACTAATGTTGTTCCAATTATCGATTGTGAAACTCCATAATCAAGTATATGTAAAGGGAGACTGCTTCTTTTTAGTTGCATGCAGAACATAAAGGTTGGTATAATTCCTGTGTAAATGGTAAGCTAAATAGGGCTTCCACTCCACTAAAGTTTATCTGAATTATTTATTCCCTTCACAACTTACAAATATAATACCATATTATATTCCAGAGGTACAACTTTCAGAATTAGGAAAATATAGTCATGATTACATGATGAAGCAGTTACATTGTTGAGTTAATAAAATGAAATAAATTTTGATGATTTGTTTCATTTTATATGTAAAATCCATTGTAGTATAGTATAAATCTGCAGATAATGACAAAGAAGAAACCATGTCCTTCTATACTTTACATTATAGACACATCACATATGAATCAAAAGGTTTTCTGGGATTGCAAATGTATTGCAATTACATAAGACTGATCAGCCATAAAATGTTGCTTTCATTTAGCAAAGTTGTAGAACAAAAATAATAGAATTCAAATAAATGTAATATTTTTATCAGGTTAAAGTATACATGTCATTAAAAGTGACAATTCCTGTCCATTTATTAAGATTTTGAGCTCTTGAGTAAAGATAATTGTACAACAAAAATTAAAATTTGCTCTTAGTAACCGATTATAATCGATTATCAGTTGGTAAGGTAGAACCAATTATCGATTATAAACTTCTGACTGATTCCCATCACTAAGTAGTCAAAAAATACCATCTACAGCACATACCATTTTATAGATGAAATCTACCACTTTTGATAATTAAAAGTTTTGGGGTTTTTTTCAACTTAAAAAAAAGAAGAAAAACCTGTATTTCATGTGTTCTGTCCACACATTATAGAAACCGGACAGAACCAGTCTACTGGGGAACAGACTGTTACAGCATTGCAATGATGTGAATTTATCAGAATAAGAAGGCCAATGTGTGATACCAGTTCTTAATTGATTACCTTAATGTTCTAATCTGGAATGTTTACAGCCAAATGCATAATGTTTTATGAGGTGTTGTAGGAAATAAAGGGATAAAAGGTGGTTCTTGACAGTCTTCAACTCTTGGATAAAAAATTTGCCAACCTTTGGCAGAGACAAGATAAAAATGAAAGACCAACCAAATAATTATTTCAGCAGAAACACTCTAGGAAATATTTTGATTTTTTTCCCATTTTTTCTTTGTTATTGTGTTTTTTAAGATGCTTTGTTGTTGTTGTAGTGTTTAACACCATTTTTTCAGCACAGGATAGGCTATACATGGCGGCCAGTATAAATGGTGGAGGAAGAACCCAGGAAAGAACCACCGACACACAAGAAGCTACTGGCAAGCTTTCTCACATATCTACATTAAACGAACCAGAGACTCGAACCCACACAGAGAGAGGTGAGATGGCAATGAACCATAATGGTGAACACTTTAGACCACTCGGCCACTTGGGGCCCCTTTTTAAGATGCTTTAAGAAGTATCTAAGATCATCTCTTTTCTTTCCAATTCATATCAAAATGTGCACATTCTCTTGACGTAAAAAATACACAGGCAAAGAAATATCAGGCTGAGGAATACATCTAAAGTCCAATTCAAGATCTTCCTACTCTTGGTGAACTCTGCTTGGAGGAGTATTGGAGGGAAGTCAGTAGCCTTAAAAACCTGGCAACAGAAAAATGAAGCTTGAACTTCTTTGCAGGCTGAGCATGGTTATTTTATCATTGTCATGTTCTAATGCTGATATTGAGAAAACATTCTCCATTCTTTGCATAAAACAAAGTGATTCAAGGGGAAAGAGAGACCAGAATTCTACCAAGAGCCATATAAGTGTGAAATTTAATGATCACAATATCATCAATGACAACAGGCAGTGGAATTCTAAAATAAAAATAAAACACTTGTGGATTTTATAAAAAGGTCTTTGCAGTGGATGAGATACACAACTATTCTTTTCCAAGTAAATTAACAGTACACTGACTTTATTTCAATTATTAGTACTGTAATTTCATTTATTTTTGGTTGGTTATGGAAAATATTACATTTTCAACTGTAATTCAAATTAATGATTTTGTGAAGGTATCCTACTGTTTCCACAGAAAATGCCCCATTGTTTCCACAGAAGGATTTCAGGGTTTGAAGTGACCATCCAAATCCGTGAAAATAAGGACAAACAAAATATATGCTTGTTTCTGGTTAGCAGTCCATCCCCGTTTCAAACTGCCAAGCCTAGCATTTTGTTCCCCATGGTACAAAAAAAAAAATCCCACACACACACACACACATATATATATGTTGTTTTTTTACAAAAAGGCCTGCCAGCCCTAATTTTAAGATCAGTGCAATAGGAAACATTTTTTCTTGACCTTAAAATCCCACAAATGTTACTTAATTCAGTGAATTGGTACTATTATTAATTAATGTTATTACTGTAGTATGGCAGAACTTTATGATATGACCCAGTTATTCAAATTTCTACCTGTATCATGAACTATATTATTTTATGAATGTGAGAGAACTACAGCTGATCTGGTTTATTTAAATCTGGGGACAAACCTGTTAATTGAAATTTTAACTGCAGGTCCAAGTCTTTAAAGCTCAGCATTACAACATTTTGAAAATCTCCAATGCAGCTTAGGACCTTGATCTGCCCTGGATATTGAGATTTGATTCCTGATATTTCTTTGTCCTGAATCAATGAAACCTCTGCCTTTGCGGTTGCCATGACCTGAAATTCAGCATATCATTAGCGCATTGTAAAAATGAAATAAAAGATTGCATCATACTTAAAAAGTGTAAAATTAAAATGCAACTTCCCTAAAAAACTTCCTACTCTGACCCTTACAAAATGGCTATTATAGAGGTGTTCAGTATATGGAGCTTCACTAATTAAGACCAAACTATTTGATCAGTCTGCAGAGAAGGCCAGTTTACAGAGGGGTCTATCTAAAGAGGAGGCAAGGTTATAGGAGACTGGTTTACAAATTAAAGTTTTGGAAAGTTTCACTGTAATAGGTTTGTAACTTTGATTCAGCATACTGTATTTAACAAATCCAATGGATCTCCAGCAAACAAGAGAGATTCCCAGCATTTTAAGCAGATGAACTGGAAATGTTTTCTGCTGCCAAATATTTATTATGTTGGAAATTCCTGCATTTTTTACCTTCTTGAAACTGGATTAGAAAAAGTAGAAGACTTAATTTTTGCAAAAACTCTATTTAGACCTACTTTTAATTAGAAGCATTCATAATAAGTTCATTATTATAACAAAGAAGAAAAAGAAATTGTTATGTTTATTATTCATAAATTTATTTTAATTACACAATTGTGGGTAAACATTAGTGCCAGAAAATCTCTGCAGTGATTTTACCCCAAGTGCTTTCTCCAGCATTTTTAAACTCCATCTCGATCGTCTTGTTTTTATTGCTAAAACGGATGTGCAACCAATCAAGCACACTGACTACATATAATTTTAGTTACTTTTGCAGACTTAATGTGAAAATCACATCTAATTCAGATTTCTGAGGAACTGAATATGGTTTCCTAAAGTTTGCTTCTTTTGAGTAAGCATCAGATATTTATTCTGCTGCCATATATATTTACTGTCTTTCCTGCATCAGGAATGGCAGACATATATAGATATCACTCATTCTGGTAGCAACGGTGTTGTCATCAACAATGTTGAAGTTTTGGTGAAAGCTTTTCCATATTGTGACAAGTCCCAAACCCTGTGAGGAAAGACACCAAACTTAGGCCACTGCTGACACGCCATATGATATATATCTTATAATAACTGATTATTACAATTTTCAAAAATCGGGGTTTCTGGGTTGGTACTCCCCACCCATCATGTATTTCTTTTGGGGTTTTTCTTCCCTATTTGCGTTTGAGTCTTCTGGTTTCTTTTAGTGCTACAATGTTAGACGTATCATGTTATTTCTTAGACCAGCAAGTTGTTCTCCACCTTTTTTTTTTTGTTTTTTGTTTGACTGGCGGCCAGTCGAACAAAAAAAAGAAAAAAAAGGTGGAGAACAACTTGCTGGTCTAGTTATTTCTGTTTTAGAGCACAAAAACAAAAATATTATGTGATACGTTTTATGATGTAGGACTAGGTTTCTTTATGCATTTTTCTCGTCCAATTAACTACATTTTTTGTGATTGCTTGTTGTGTTGTTTGTACAAATACGTGTTTTTATGGCTCAGCACGTCTATTTATAGTACACTTAAGGTGATTTCATGTTGTCGCTAATTTTTGTCAAATTTTATTCATGAAACGTCAGATTCCTGTGATTATACCACAGGACAGTCCTACATGTAAGACCTCGACGCTGATAGTTATTAATTTGGGGGGCGTCTGGGTCTTACTGCCCAACTAACGGCGCTGTGTAACATATTTTGATGTCGACTAACATAGCAAAAAAAGTCAAATTTTCAGGAATATCTCATAAAACTGGCAACCAATAACGAGGCTCTTCTAAAGAGTAAAGTCATAATGTTTTAGTCAGTCTTTACTTACTCGGATGCCTTTTCTCTAATAAATTCAAATTCTAACAAAAGAAATGGACCTGTTTTCTAGTTTCGTTGGCCTACATTTCAGTTGGCTGGAAAGCGCTGAAAGCCGGGAATGCCGAAATCGGGTCAAGTTGAAATATTATTCTTTAACGAAACAAATAAAAAAATATTATGCTATTGGAACTGTAAGCAACGTTTTGTCCTCCACATGAACCTAATTTATTAGAGAAAAGACAAAGTAGACTATATTTATCAGTTATTTAAAGAGGGAAATGGAATTTTGCCATACTAAACAATACTATCTTCTGAAAGAGAAATGAATGAATTACCAAATATTTAAAATGTAAAAAAGAAAGTTATCGGCTTTTTTTTTTTAATTTTACAATTATGATGGTGGATGGAAATTTAATGTGTAATTTACTTGAAGCAGTACTTTAATATACGATGTGGCTAATTTAGGACTTACACTGAAATTCAAAGTTACCCCCCCCCCCACATGAAGTGTTTGCTTAAACTCTGTTTATGTCTTTGGGGGGGGGGGGGGCACCAGACAGATGCCCCCCCCCCCCCCGCCAAAGAGTAAATGTTTTTATGTGTTACTGATTTCCCCCAATATGTTGCAATGTGTTTTTATAAAAAGGAATTTCGTTCAAAAATTTAATGAATTTTTGACGGGGTATTTTAACTTCCTAGTGTATTCTATAGGTTTGTTCTTCCGAGTAGGTTTCTATCACCTAACTCGGAGTCCCGCTCCTATTTTTATTTTGTGACCTTGGCTAGAGGTCCCTATATCCCGTGTCTGCTATGGGTGTTTATGCTCTATGTTTGTTTGTGCTATAAATGTTTTCGTGTAGGGATAGCCTTATGTCGCATCATACCCAGTTGTCTTATGATCCTCATAAACGGATCTTAAAAAAAATTATTCAAAAGTTAATTTAATACATTTTGGAATTTAGGCGAAGTGGCGGTGTGTTACATTTTATTCAAAAAAATACTGTTAGTGTTTTGATATGTGCTATATATGTGTCGCCCTTCCCAGGTTTTTGTATAAATTTAGCCGTATTCCAGAGAGCTCCATATTTTCTTTAATCTTTTACATTTCACTCTTTCGAATAGGTTACTTATATTTATTTCTTTATTTCCAAAGTCAAAAGTTTTCCAGAATATGATTTTATAGCAGTGTCCGTATACATGGAGAAAGAAAGAAAGAAAAAAAAAAAAAAAGAAAGGGGGAGAGGGGGTAGGGGCAGCCGGTGCGAGTGCAAGTCCTTTTAAGGTAGCTATCCTATGGATAGTTTTCATTGCACTCGCCCCTCCGCCTTAAGTCCCAATAACTATCACCTGACCGCAGGTCCTCATTGTTTTTATAATGTAATTACTAATTTCATACAATGTCTTTTTTGTGAATTTACCATCTAAATACAGAATATTCTGTTTCACATATGCATTAGTTTTCTGAATTTCATTTATAATTTTTATACGGTCTTCAAGAGCAGCAGGGAGGGCGAACAACCTCTAATTGGTTCACCTGCATTTTCGCAAAATATAACTTCCTGGGGGATCGCAAAAATCGTTTAAAAAAATGCGATACTCAGCGTAAGACAACTCCGTCGATGACAAATTGGCTTACCTGTTATCGCTGATAGGTTTTTTTTCTTCGATGTAACGTAAGAAAATACGCGATAGTGTCGGTGACGCATTGAGAGTGTCGCCCTCCCTGCTGCTCAATTAAATTTTTTTATCTAACCCTATTCGATACCGTGTTCGAGGATCACGTAAATTTATTGTTACAAATCCGTGCGGGTTTATTTTAACACGACTAAAGAAATTTTTAAATTTATTTATGTCCATATCACCGCTGCACCAAGTTTGATGAATATTTCTCAGTGTATGTGTATCAACTCCGTTAAAGACAGCAAGAATATTACAGTTATCCCTGATCACTTTAGGAATCTGTGTATATCGCTGGGTTACATAAATTATATCTGCGTTTTTGTGTCTACCTCTGGAAAATATCCTAGCTGGGTTTGATTGTTTATCCAGCATAATATCATCGTAAACAACTAAATTATTAATTGACCCATCAATGGAATCAATACTCGGTGCTTCATTAATGTCAGTTATAAATTCAACAACATCATCTTCGCTCTCATTTAACAATTTTGCGCTTTCATTATAATATTTTATTACATCATAACAACGCTGATCGTCTACAGAAGGAGCTACCAAATACAACTTGTCCCATTCATCCATTTCATTATTAAATTAAGTAACAACTGCGTCTTGCCACTTCCAGATGGTCCTATAATAATCATACTAACAGAATTTGGTAGCGCTGCGTGATGCTTAACTGGTTCTCGTCGTTTTGTAGCAGAAAAGTCAGTGATTTCCATTAGAAAATATATAAAAAGAATATGGATTTATATTGTGTGAAATGCAGGCGCGTACCCCAACAGGTGATCTTACAACCATTACAACAAAAAATAACAGATCTGCGGTTACGGGCAAGTGTGAGCGATGCGGTACAATGAAATTTAAATTTATCTCCACTGGCAAGTCAGGTGAAAAACCAAAGCCAAAGTCAAAACCAAAACCAAGGTCAAAATCAAGTTAAAAAAAAAGCAACACGGGGGTGATATTGCAGCAAAATTAACAAAACTACCCGGTACTCCGTGGGCTAAATATCCAGGAGAAAAACATCTTCCAGGATATATTTACTGCGGTCCAGGAACCCGACTTGATATCAGACTTGATGATCAGGATCAACCAAAACCAGGTGAGTATCCGATAAACGCTATTGATAAGGCGTGTCATGCGCATGATGTAGCTTATAAAAATAAAAATCTACAAGATAGGCATCTAGCGGATGTAAAATTAATTCACGCGCTAAATTTCATCACTGATAAATCTCTCAAGGAAAAATTAGCTAGTTGGTTAATAAAATCCGCGATGAAAGGTAAATTAGCGCTAGGTGCTGGTAATTAATTATAATGGAGTCGATTTATTATTCGCCAAAAGGATATTGGAGGGGTAGCGCAGCAATCAGTAAACTCGCTGAAGCAGCAAAAGTTACGCGCGATACTGCTAAAAATTGGTTATCCCAACAGGCAATATGGCAAATTTATCTACCGCGTCCTAAACAAATTCACTTTGCGCACTTCAATGTCAGTGTGCCAAATGAAGTTCACCAGGCTGATATATTATTTCTGCCACATGATACCATTAAAATCCGAAGACGTCAAAACACATACAAGTACGCGTTAACTGCAGTTGATGTTGGAAGTAGATACAAAGATGCGGAGCCTTTAACGACTAAAACAGCATATGAAGTAGCCAGTGCTTTTGAACGAATTTATCAACGAGGTGGTCTGCGATGGCCACAGCTGCTACAGGTTGATCCTGGCAAAGAATTTCAGGGTGCAGTATCATCGTTGATGAAACAACATAACGTTACCAGCAGACGAGGGCATACTGAAATTCACCGTGATCAGGCAATTGTTGAACGATTTAATCGAACTCTTGCTGAGCGGTTATTTGGATATCAATACGCGAAGGAATTCATTCAAGATAAAAGATCTCACGAATGGGTCGCAAGATTACCAGGCGTGATAGCTGCATTAAATAACGAGATTACTCGAACAACCAATATGAAACCTATTAACGCAATTACTAAAAAAAGACATGTACCCGTACGACGTGATTCTTCAGCACAGCCAATACTGGGTGATGTCATTGTAAGATATTTATATGAACCAGGTGAACTTGAAGGTGGTAAAAAAAGAGCGACTGACCCTATTTGGAGTATTAACACACACAAGATATCTAACATAACTAGATCTACTGGTAGACCAGCAATCTACAGACTGGATTCAACTGCTCCTCAACGTGGGTTTACACGTGAACAATTACAAGTAATTCCCGAGGATACACAATTACCGCCCAAATCACTTAACTAGCACCACGACTTCGATTACACTCAAGATAGGTCAGCATCACATTTTCTCGTGTATGACCAAGACGATTAACTTTTCTATCTGCGGTAAATTGTCTTGAATGTTTATCCGAATACTGCCACAACATCATACAATTACAGCTTGCACAATGATTATTCTGCTGTTGTTTTAGTGTCATGATAAATTCAACATCAAGGTCAAATTCTCGATTATTTTTTTTGTCACTCTGTTTGTAACCAGCTAATTTTTTTCTTATTATATCGCTGTTGTTTTCATTATTAATTTCATTAGCTATTAACTCATCCAAGACAATCCTTCGCAGTTGAGATATTCTTCTGACTCTGGACACAGCCAAGTAAATCAAGTTTGACCACTCGATTCGATCATCAACAATCCAAACAAATGTATCAGAGATAGTTAGTCCTTGAGATGAATGAATCGTCATTGCGTATCCTAGCGTCCACGGGGATTTGTTCATTTTTAGTGCATCTTCAACAACATTGACATCAACTGCAACAACATCATTTAATACTAAATTCTGTTTCTCGGCCTGTCCTGGTGTATCAACGTCAATATTCTGTAACCGCGTATCAGCTGGTCTATAACACAATGGCACTGGCAGTGTTGGAAATTTCTCTTTGTGTAATTGAAATGACTGTCGTTGAAGTGTGTCTCTGACTATCTTTCTACCTGCCACTATCAGATCGTTTGGTCTCCACGTTTTCCAAAAGTCGCTCAAAGAAGTTTCTGAAATCACCTCGCGCATAATTTCGCATTGAATTTTATTCGGTTGCAGTCTGATTAATTTCTTAAATTCCTTTAATTCTGCATCGAGAGATCTATGATCATCAGTCACTACTTCGTAATAATCAACAAAATTCTTCAACCAATCGTGTGGAGATGGTCCAACAAACGGTGGTGGCTGACCGTGATCGCCGCACATAACCACTGCAGTATTTTTTAATAACAACCAATCGAGAAATGTTTTTAATGTTTCTAACGGCACTGTGCACACCTCATCCCAGATAATAACTTTTGGAATATATTTCTCTCCCATTCGACCTGGAGTCCACACACCACCGCTGTATTTGAAAAAACTGTGATAAGTACTAGAATTAACTCCTCGTTGTTTCATCTCCCTGGCAAGTCTGTGTGGTTGGTGTTAGCACGATTATATCTGAAGATTTTCCACGAAATAATTCGATTACTCGAGTTGTCTTACCAGAGCTTCCCGCCCCGTTCAAATAAACAGTTTTGTGTCTGGATACTGGATCATACACAGATGGTGCACTCGACGTTTCTGATAATTCTGATTTACAATAACTATCTTTAACCGCAACATCTGCAGATTCACAATAGCAATGTAACATTTCTTTTTTTATTCTCCACGAACTCCATGATTCGTCATTGCTTGTGAAACGAGTCAGTAATTCTGAATATTTTTTATCGATATAAAATGAATCCGTAGCAACTCTAACTGCAGTGTCAGGAAATCTATTTATCATCGATAGTAAATTTATAGAAACATAAGCGAGCATCGAAGATCTTAAATGGGTGTACTGAGGCGATTCTCCTTCGATGTAACTAACAATTGTGCCCAATTTTGTTCCGTCAGACAAGTAAGCATCTTCCCGATTACAAAGTATATCTCTCGCAGTGGCATCATTAATTATAAAATTTAATTCAGCATCATCCATAATCAGTCGTGAGTGATGTCGTTTATGATCATATGCACCACCCTGAGTAAATTTACCGATTATTCTTCTACCGAGATCTTTTGCTGTTTTTTCACTGTTGTTGAGTTTACTCTTAAAAATATTAACAATGGCGTCCACGGGTAGATCTGGATATTCCTGTTTGCATTCTTCGAGACTGATACACTCCGGTGTTGGTAACCAAACCGAAGTCTGTTTTCGGTACGATATAATTGCTTCACTGACCGTCAACGATATCAGTATTCTTTTGTCAAGCATATATCGTAATAACACTATTGGCGCCCAACGTTTCTCCGAAAAATGTCTGCCAAACCAAACATAACAAATCGGATGAAGATTTATAGTGAATTCAAACGACGTTACACGAGCAAATCCTGTCAGATCAAAATCAGGTAATGGACCATTAATTGATACTCTTACCATCTCATGACAAGGATGACCAAATCTCGCAAAATATCCAGCGCACTCGCCCATCCCAAGAAAACTTCCAGGATAACACGCGGTCATGTCTACGGAAATCATCTCACCGATATTATACTCGGTGTTCCACAAAGCGCCGCGTCCGTATTCGATACAACTATTCTGGACATCTTCAAGGAATTCAGTGTGTGTTGGTCTCTATGAATTTTTCTCTCTCGCGGCATGGGCAGCAATTGACGGGACTGTAAAACAATTAGTTAATAATTGCTCAGTATTTTCTGAATATTTCTGTGCGAGTTTTCTCATTTCTTCGTGGAGAGATTCTTTACGATATAATTCACCGTTAGGTCTTACAAATTGATCATACTCGCCTTCTTCGGAACTTTTAAACAACCATACTGACACAGGGTCGTTTGTGCTTATTCGGCTGATAGCATCAAATATTCCATTCCAAAAGCTCAGATCTCTCAACATAAACACTGGTGAAAAGGAAATATTTAAGTCAATGTACGCGGCTGGCAGGTATTTCGGTATTCAACCGCGTTCGGTCCAGCGTGTTGCAGATAAAATATATCGGTTTGATAGCTGGATTTCATTTCGTTATGTAGATGCAGATAAGGAGACAACTCTGCAGCGGCTGTGTAAAAGTCAATGATGTAGTTATCCCCTTGACGAGTCAAGGTCATTACCTGTAAATTATCCAGCGAGCAGAACTATATATAGTTTTTTTTTTTTTTTTTTACACAGCCAACTGTAGCAGCAGTCTATTTTCACCTTGCGTTTGTCAATCCAGGTAAATGTTTCAGGTGATTGCACAACACCTGTAAAGGTAATATACATTTATCCAGCGGCGGGCAGAACTGTATACAGCCATTTATAACTGTCTTATTGCATACACACTAGCAGCAGTCTATTTTCGCATTAACACTTCCGCGTTTGATTGTCAGTACAAGAACAGCAACTAGATGAATTTGTCTCTCTGTCCCGTGCAATAGAAAAAATCAGGTTAGTGTTATCCCAAGAATATGAAGCCAGGAACGTAATTAGTACGCGTGTAAGACAGTTGAGAAAAATTATGTCAGATCGTGCGTTAACCCTCCTTGATGAAATCAAGGATGAAATTACTGGGAAATGAAGTCAGGTACGTGGAAATGAAATCGAAAGTAGAAGTCGGTCTCGCACTGACAGAAAAAATTTTTTTTTACCCACTTTTAGTTTACCCATATCAATTTGACCTACATCAATGAATCTGATACAGATTTTTTTCAATCCGATAAGTTATTTTCACTTGTATCATCTGCATCTGGATTTAGATCAATTTGATCCACAGGGTTAAATAATATTTCGTTAAGTTGATTAAGTGTAATGCAAGAGTGCGCGTAATTTAAGATCTGATCTCTGTCACATGTCATCAAACAAATACGTTTCTTCAGCAGTTAATTTAACTGTCCCTGCGTTAACAAAAAATCTTCATTACCGAACATATCAATAACCAAATCAACCGTACTGACCGGGGATTGTATAAACACCTCCTTGATGTATTTTTCAAGTGCTTGCTTGTCGTGAATAAAAACCTTCACATGCTGGTACATATATGATACTCGTTTGATTAATTAGAAATCAAAGTCTGTCAGGAATGAAACTCTTAACAGGTATATTTTTTTTACTGAATTTGTGCAGCGGACGATTTTCATGATTCTGAAAATATATTACCCTGAAAAATTTATAAATTTGACAGTTTTTCAGTAAAATATAAATTTCTTAGATAGTAAAACACCCTGACTGTCAGGATTTTTTTTTTGAAGATATTTTGAGTTTCATGTCTTAAATTCAGAAGGTGGTTAGATTGGTCTGTTAGTTTGAAATTTATTCTTGATAACAGTGGGTTATAACACTGAAGATAAACCTGATTGATCGGCTCTTGCACAATCAGATATCCAGGTGGTTCTTTCGGGGTGAATGAATAAAGAACAAATCCTTGCTGGGTTTGATTTGATACTGTCGTGTCCGTGCTGTAGCTGCCATCGATGACATCACACACAAGATTGATCGCGACCACTTCGGTTATATTTACGATGCCCGGAGATATATGCCGGCCTGTCCCTTCCCAGTCATTGTTGTGCCTGAGAATAGTTGCTGGTGGTAGTGTTTTTCTCCATGCAGCGAGTATGTCGGGAAAATATTCATCAATGACATCATTGACTGATTTTCTTAACTCGGCTGCATTATACCCGGGAAATTTAAAATTCGGCAACGTAGCTTCTGTTAGCGAATATGCATTTAAAAACTGTTGTTTAGAGATACTCTTCTCGGTAATTATTGCTCCAAGTAACCGCCGCTGAGTATATTCCATATCGGATACAGGCTGATTTAATACTTCCATACGTTTAATAATTTCGCTGCGTGAGTTATCGAAAAGATGTTCTTGGAAACTTTGCTGTAGTCGTTGTAGTTGTGTTTTATGTTCTTCATTAATAATTTTAAAATACCCAGTGTTTTGACTTAAAGTAATCTCAACACCTGCTTCTCCAGCTTGACGTTTTTCAGAAGCAAACTCCCATTCCATATAATTCTTGTCGCGAAAATTAAATTTGTCATCCAATTTTGCTCGCTTCATACGATCCATCTTCATCTTGTACAATGGTGCCAGATCGTGATACGAAGTCTTATCCGTGACATAATCAGACTTTTTCGGTTCTGGTGGTATCGGTGATGCTTCGGGTGGGATTTCAGGCCATCCTAACACTGTTCTGATCGAACTCTGATATATATCCACAGCGTAGTCTGGGGTGCTTATTTCAATCGCAGAAGACAGCGTTGGTTCATGAACAGTTATTTTTATATTGGATTCTTTTCCTGTGATATTTTTTATTCGACGTTGTAATTCCTCATTGATTTCTTCGATTTGATAAGACCCCGTTTGTAACCCAATGACGTTCCAGTCGGGTGTACCATCGGGTTTATTTTTATATGCAAACACGAATGAATTATTCGCTGGTAATCCACCAAACGATTTTGATCTGATATTGGGCCAGCTGTGATATACTCGTAATTGTGCTAGTGCGATTTCTTTCACGGGAATTGCAGTTGGAAAATTAATACTAAATTCAGGGTTATAGAACTTACCGTTATCATCGAAATTCTTCTCGGAGTTGTATTTTCGACTATGTCGAGCAGAGCTCGATGAAGTAATTCCGTCATTATCTATCTTGGTTGTTTTTAAATGGCGGGTGCAGTCTTCGTATATCTTGACCATTAATGCGAATTCGGAATCTGATATTGTTGTGTCATCGATGCTTGATGATATCAACGACGATAATTTTGAGTATGCGGACGTGGCTGTGTTTAGTTGTATAACGTAATCGTGCAATTTTGTGCTCGTGCACGAGGATATTTTTTTGGCGATTATATTAAAAACCCCTGCGATGGCAGTTGATGAAGAGACGATTGTTACTACGATTGTTACTGGTGTTAGCGCTGATAATACTACTCCGGTGGATGCAACTAACGCGGATACTGAGTATACTAGCCAATCCAGGATGACCGCTCGTCGTTTATAATTTTTTACTTTTAGGTTGTATTTGTCGATGAGGGTTTTTAACTCTGATTGACATTCGCGTACTTGATTGTATCTATATTGTTGCGCATCTAATGTTGTTGTTGATGCTGTTAAGGGGATCATTTATTATGTTACGCAGTAACCGATTTAGGTGTTTCAGCTACGAATTCCAAACACCACCAGTAAGATGTTGCGTTTAATGTATTATCGGATGCTTCCAGTATAAATTCCTCTTCGGTTCCGCTATTTATTATTACAGTCACAACCCCGGAAAACCTGTCAGTGGAATGTCGCCAGGGATACTTTGTAAATATCTCAAATTTTGCAGCACTGAACACAGAAAACCTGTACACGCCAGTAACTGTTGCGGTATATTTGATAGTATTATTTTGTTTAGACCATGTTGCGAACCCAGATGATACCGTGTATACTATGTTGATAAAATGCCCAGGAGTAACTCCAGGTGGGAATTTAATCAAACTGGTTTTGTTAACGATATCAGGAATCCCACTTACGATATCCTGCTGTGTTTGTTTGATCGTGTCAATGTTGGTTTTGATACCTTGCTGTGTTTGCTTGATCGTGTCAATGTTGGTTTTGATATCAGAAAGTTTTATGTTAACGGTGTACGGAGCGCCGAAGAATTCTTCTGCGATTTGTTGATGGTGTTTGCGAAATCTTGCAAATGCGCCCACGTGAACGTCATACTCGGCCCGCAGCGTGGATAATTTACTGTCTACGGTGCCATAGTTAACGTCAACATATTTTTTTCGTTGCAGCATCTTCGTCGGATGTTGGATCTCTTAAAACAACTATTTTGTTCCCGTTCATGCTGAGTTCACCTGCCATTGTGTCACCGGTATTTTTTAAGCGGTTAGTCACACTTTTTGCAATTTCATCTCTGATGGTTGTAAACGATATACTTGAGTCTCTGATTTTTCCACTGTCAGTAAACACAGGGATGTTATCCGCGGTAGCTCCAAGAACCCTGCGAACTATGTCATTCCATTTGATATTGCTGGTTTTTAGTTTTCCGTATCGGTCCTGAAAAATAACAACCTCATCTGGGTCTATCCCGGTTAACGTTAGAAGATTGTCAATTTCATCTTTGGTCGCATATTTTGATAAATCTACATCATCGCGATTTTTATCTCTGCTTCGATGAGAGATCTTCCGTAAATATCTACCATTATTCTCTTAAGAATTGTTTAAATCGACCCGAGGTATACTCGTGCACGACTTTGTGAGGTGGTTTGGTTGATTTTGATATCGCGGTGAGAACATTTAATACTTCACGGCCACATATCGGTGGATCGGTTAGTGTTTGTGTTGGTAGCGTTGAATGCCAGATTGGAATGTTTTGCACTCTTGGAATGCTTCGTACTCTACGTGCGTATTTGAGGAATTCGACTGGCGGTGCTACCCCATACGAATCGAAATAGATAATTCCACGTGGATCGATCGCGTAAGCAACCCAGTGAGTTCCTGGACCATCACTGTTATCGAGATTAATAATTCCGGTTTCTGGATTATTCGGTTGTTACGGTAATTGATCTCGCATAAAGACGCCTTTGAAATTTTTTATATTTAATTGTTTAGCAGCATCGAGCAAATCAAAATTTGACATCGGTGAAAACACTTTGTGTTTTATCAGAACCGTTTTGGGTACCATGAAGGCGGAGTTTCTGGAAGTCTTAGACCGAGTCCGTATTGTTCCACTGGTAATCTTAGACGACCCGTTTGAGGCATATTGGACTTTTCTGGACGCCTTGTTGGTTTTTGTGTCCGTGATGATCTTTTTCTTAAGTTCTCCTTGTATACAATTCCAATTCCAGTTGCTTTCTTTAATGCCATTCCAGCAGCTGTTCCAACAGCCCCTAACGCGGCTGCTTTTGCGACAGTTGGGGCAGCAGCAGCTATCAGCGCTGGTACTGCTGCGAGAAGTGGAAATATACCACCGGTTTTAATCATATCCTTGATAGCTTTTGGAGCGAAATCAAGTTGAACTCCGGTTTTTTGCTTGCTTCGCTTTATTAAAACGTTTTAGTTGGGTTTTAGTCAGCGATAACTTGTTTGGACCACCATTAACAATTTGATCTTGTTTTAGTGTTATCGTTGCCCCACATACTTTTGCGTTTTCCGATTGTAATTTCTTTACCTGACCAGAAGTCAAAGCGACACTAACGTGACTATATGACATTTTATAATAAACGCGATTGATCTAATTGTCTACATGTTTTCGGAAAACTACATGTTTTCCACTGGTGCATCAACGACTCTCATTCGGCCGCCAACACCTTCAGGTAACATTGTTTTATCACTGAGTATGACCGCAATTGCTCTGTAATTTTCGTTTGAATTTACCATAGCTCTGAAGTGCACATCAACGACAGATTGCTTAACTAAATCAAGGTGTTCCAACGAAAAGTAATAAATCGGGTACAACCTCATAAAATCCAGTTGTGATATTTGTAAAGCAGTATCTATGTTTTGATCACGTCCCATGAATGTCATCAAGCGATGATATGCACGTGCTACTTGATAATTATTAAAATTCAACGTTATATCCTCAGATGGTTCTTGATGCCCGTTTATTCTTAAGGATACTTCAGTGACACCAAGCCTGTCAAATACCATTGGATTTTATTCTTGATCATTTAATCGGTTAGCCAGCTGAAAAGCAACAAAGATATGTTTCGGGGCAGAAACACCTTGCTGTGATGATATATGCCAAGTGAATAAACCGTTGACAAAATTTTGATTACTAACGGTAGTTACCGTTAACCACGACAATAATGATTTACCGCCTTGATCCATAAGAGAAAGTAGACGCTGTTCCTCGGTGATTGATGGTGACATTACCGGCATCCATAACGCGAGTTTAAATAATATTACTTTACCGTCAGGAGAGCCGGGTTCTCGCCAGATAGCATCATTATCCTCTTTTCGATAAAGAACAACTGTGTGTTTGGCTCCAAAAATAACTTTTCAGACATTTCTACAAAATCCAAAGATGTGGGATAGTGGATCAGGTGTCAGCATTAATTGACGTGTTCTAAATCCTAAGTTGTAATTTGGATTGACATTTATAATCATGTCTTCTATGTTATCAACATTAACAGGAGGATTAGCACGGTTTTGTGGTTGTCTTACAATATACTGTGCTCCATCGGGATGTTCAGAATTATCCTTAGCAAACATCATAGTCGGACCAGCGGATCTGATATAATCATCTGAATACCTTGCTAGGCCTATAATCGTTGTAGCAATATCAACATTATCCTGGATTGTCTCAATTTCTCTTCCATCAATCATATAGGCAGCATTTTTAAATAACGCCATGATGCCATTATTAACAAATCCAACTTTGATATCAGCATCGTACTGTATATTAGCGTCAACATTTGTTACAAGTTCACCTGTGACTTCAATAAATGCTTCAGCGGGCAAGAAATACCTACTTGTATCCTGAACTCGTAATTCAATTCGTCCACGTTGATTTAGCAATATTGCCTCATAAGAATAATACTGATAATCACGCACTGATTCATCCTTGAGTACTGGTGCGTCCATGTCGAATGCTGGGTCAGATACACGTTTAAACATTTTATTATAATTTATTATGGTCTAAAACGAAGACCACTTCCTGATATAAAACTTGTATTCTCAGCCCCCTGATTTATCAACTCTGCTAGTTTTTGATTTGCAGCTTGATTTATTACTTTGCTGACATCTGCAGGCATCACTTCAGTGCTTGGTAATTTGACCAGCGGTGGCTGGACCGCTTTTGGCCTGCGTATTAATCGTGCTAGTCTATCCTTGATTAACAAAAACGCTTTACTGGCAATGTTACCAATAGCGCCAGTAGCTTTATCACGAACAACATCAATAACCTTCATTGATAATTGTTTTGCGATTGATGTCGCTTTGGGAGCTATTCTTGCGAATAAACCTTGAGCAATATCACCAAGTCCATCTCCGTAAATTACTTTATAGATTGGCAATCGAGAGTTTACCACGTAGACTGGTACGGATCCACGATGAGAAGTGTGTATGATCATTTTATATAATTATTCATTTATCTAACAACTAGTCACTGTGGTAGTCATCAACAAGCTCATTAATAAGTTCTCGGTAGATACCAGTATCCATGATACCACCTTGAAATAATCGTCTGCAAATATCAACTGCTTCATTAATTATTTCTGGTGAGTTATTTCCAGGTCGCTTTCCTCCTATGAGAACTTCTAACCGTTGCACATGATTGATGATATTGTTGGGACAATCAATAAAACCACTTCCTAGACCAGAATAGTCAATAAAACCACTTCCTAGACCACTTCCCTTGTGAGAAGTTTGATATTTCCTGACATCTCGTTTAAAGCTTAGGTAACCGGGATCATTAGTGTTAACATCCAAATTTCTAGAGGCAAAATATAATGCAGCAGGCCAACTTCCCTCTGTTACTCTTTCAACGTATTCAGGTTTCATAAAATTGTGTTTCCACCGATAACCCACTGCAGCAGTACTGATTAACATACTTGGATTCTTAAGAGATTCAAGAGTTCCATCGGTAAACATCACTGCAGGTTGTGGTGGTAACATTATGATGCGAGGTTGGGATTGGGGTTGAGGTAGAGATTGAGGTTGGGGTTGAGGCTGGGGTTGGGATTGAGGCTGGGGTTGGGATTGAGGCTGGGGTAGTGAATAAGGAGGTGGTTGTTCAAGCTCTCTCATTTTACCTACCAATTTATTAAACTCCTTGCTGCTGACTTGTGACTTATCAAGACGTGCGCGATATATCCATTTTATAGATTTCTCATCACGTACTCCGGCATATTCTGGTTTTAAAACTTTATCTTTTTGACTTAATTTTTGTAGTATTAGGAGGGGTAAATAATCCACAGCAGTTAATCCAATTTCCACAAGTGCATCATTGTTAAATTTTTCAAGTAGTCCAACATTTTCTTTATTCGGTTTTAATCTAGGCGCTAGTTGTTTACTCACGCCAGCGACTTCAGTACGAATTTGTCCAATACCTTCAAGTATTTCTTCACCGGGCTGAGGTTGAGCTGCTAGTTTTCCAACTTGCTCAGCGTCTGCTTTAATATTGGAAGAATACCTCTTCTTCGCTCCTCCTCATCCTTAATATCTCCCAATAAAGCTCTTTCAGTGACCGCAGCAGCTTTTTCAGTAGCTGTTGTAATGGGTCTAAATAATTGTTCCGTGCCTGTAGCGTATTCAACTTGTGCTTCTTGCTGAGCTTGTAATTTTTGTCTTACAGAATCTCTCACAGGAAGAAATTGTTTGATTGCTTCTGATCGCTCTCGAGCTAGTCTAGCGGAATGTGCTTCTCCGATATTAGCCATTATTTGTTACAGAATATTTTAATTGAGCAGCAGGGAGGGCGACGCTCTCAACGCGTCACCGACACTATCGCGTATTTTCTTACGTTACATCGAAGAAAAAAAATTCTATCAGCGATAACAGGTAAGCCAATTTGTCATCGACGGAGTTGTCTTACGCTGAGTATCGCATATTTTTTTAACGATTTTTATGATCTCCCAGGAAGTTATATTTTGCGAAAATACAGGTGAACCAATTAGAGGTTGTTCGCCCTCCCTGCTGCTTCAAGTGTTTTTTTTTTTACATTGTAACATAACACGATTTTTAGAAAAAGGTCCTATTTTGCACAGTGGACATTTCGGCAGTACTCTGACCATACGCCGTCTCACTGCAGCCTCTCCTGTCAACCATACATTATGCATGTATTTGAAGCAGAGGCTTTGAATTTTCAAAGATCCTAATTTTTTTCCAGTTACCCCATACCCTATCCCAATTAACATATATATTTTCTTTTTCTATTGTGCTCTTTATGTTTTTTGTAATTTCTTCTCTAATCCAGTTATATGTTTGATTTTCTTCTTTTTCCCATAGTTCCTTTTAGTATCTATATTTTAAAATAATCTCTTTAATATTTCTATATTTCCTTGGGACTTCTAACTGTTTAATTAATTTATTATTTTTATATATATCTTCTCTATTTCTCATGAAGAATCCATAACGGTATATGTAAATACCTTCCCATGGACCCTTCGGTTCTGTTCTTATTCTTTTAAATCTATTTAAAATATTTGCTGCTTTCATTAAAATGGGGCTGGGGAGTGCTAACCCCCCGCCCCTCGTTAGTCTTGTACAATATTTCCTTCTTTATTATAATGTAATTTGAAGTCCCATATGTAATCTATTATAGTTTTATCTATTGTATTTAAAATTTCATTACTTATATATGTAGATTTTAGAATATAATTCATTTGCACATACATGTACGTTTTCGCTTCTTGTGTTCTTTCCATTAAGCATAACGGCGTTAGAGCCCAGGTTTTCACATTTCGTTCAATTGCTTCCTTTATTTGTTTACAGTTTTCCTTCTCCGCATTTTCTCCAAAATATATCCCTAGCGCTTTTACCTGCTTTTTGATTAGATGTGGGGGCATCCCTGGGTGATTGCCTTTCCAGTTGCCTATTTTAAGTACCTCAGTTTTTTCATGATTAATCCGTGATCCTGACGCTTTACTAAACTTTTCAAATTCTTTAGTCAGGTGCTTAAAGGAATTTACATCCATTATAAAGTTTGTGCAATCATCGACATGTTGTAACATCTTGACTTCTTCCTTTATGTTCGGTAGTTTAATACCTTCAATATCTTTGTTTAGTTGGATACTTCTATCTAGAATTTCAATGGCTATTACGTATAATAGCATAGATAGTGGGCATCCCTGCCTCACTGATCCTTAATTTCGAATTTACCTGTTTTGGCTCCATTTACCTGTACTCTTGAAGTTATTTTGTTATACAGGATTTTAGTCCATCTTTGAAAGTTATTTCCAAAACCAAATTTTCCTAGCACTTTTTGTATATAGTTATGTTCTAATCTTTCAAAAGCTTTTTCTTGATCAAAAAGTATCATGGCAGCTTTTTGTCCGGTATCGTTTATGTGTTCTATAATAGTTTTAATACTTTAAGATATTATGTTGTATGTCCCTGCCTTTTGGTCCACACGTTTGATTTATATTTATTATATTTCCAATTCCTTTTTTTCATCCTGTTTGCTAGAATTTTGCTAAGTATTTTGTGGTCAGTATTTAGGAGGGAGATAGGCCTCCAGTTTTTAAGCTCTTCCCTATCACCTTTCCCTTTGTATATTAATGTTATTATTCCCTCCCTCATACTCTCTGTCATAGCCTCATTTCCTAATAATATGTTGTTATATAACCATTCTAAAATTGGCGACAGCTAACCAAAGCATTTCGTGTAGAAATCCGTGGTGAGTTCATCTCCTCCTGGAGATTTCCCTTTTGTAAGGTCCCGGATACTTTCTATTATTTCTTCTTGTGAGATGAAACCATCACATAAGTCTTTATGTTCTGATGGAATTTTCTCACATTCAATGTCTTTTAGATACTCGTCTATTTCTTTGTCATCTATTCTTTGGGATGTGTATAGTTGGGTATAGTAATCTTCTATATGCTTTAAAATTTCATTTTTATCATTTGTTGTTTTGTTTCCATCGATTTTTAAGACATCCATTACTTTCTCCCCTCCCCCCTTCTAATTTCCTCACGCTTGTATAACCCTCTCGCTTTCTTATATATTTGTGTAAACTTTCCAGCTCTTATTTCTCTACCCTTTATTTTCTCCTCATCTATATAATTAAGTCTATTCTTAAGTTTATTTTCAAGTTCTATTGGATCATCTTTTCTTAGTTGTAGTTCTATGGCCTCTTGTTCTAGTTTTAGTTTCATGCTCCTTATTTGTGCAAATTTGACTGCTATACTTTTTTATTTTAATTTTAAAATCATCCCATTCTTTAATTATGTCCATATTTCCATTTTCTATCATTTTGTTTATTAATTTTTTAATCTCTGAAATAAAATTAGGATCCTCTCGTAGTTTATTGTTTAATTTCCACGTCCCTTTTCCTCATTTGTTTTCATTTGGTACAATTAGTTTAATGTATATCAATTAGTGATCTGAAATCTTAAAATTTATTATCTTTGCTTCTTTATAAATATTTTCTTTGTAGTTAGCACATAAAAATTTATCTATCCTACTCCCTTTATTATTTTTTTTGTATTCAAAAGTATATTCTTTCCTTAGTATATTTAGTTTACGATATATATCCGTGAGTTTATGTGCATTAACTAAGTCCTTCATTATTAATTTACATTTCAGGTCATTAGTGGTTAGCTCCCCTTCCCTGTCTATATTGTCTCACCCAGTTGTAGTCTCCCCCTAGTATTACATTTTCCATGTTATATTATTCTAGATATTTAGATAGATCTTTTATAAAGCTATGTTTTTTTATAGTTATTTGCAGGTACATAAATATTTCCAAATCTTATATGAATCATTCTTTCTTTAAAATCTTTCCCCTCATTTACCCTTTCCCAGCTATAGCCCGGTTTATTTTTGATTAAAATGGCTACCCTACCCCCCCTTTTACATCATTACCTTCATAATCACTTTTAATTAAAATCCCATTTAAGTAACTCTCGCAATATGCTTTTATTTCGTCCGTAAACCCATTGTGAGTGTCTTGGAAAAACAAAATGTCGTATGCTAAGTTTGGATTAAATTTGTTAATTTTTTTCCTTGTTTATGCCATTTACATTTATAGATAAAACTTGGAAGTTCATTCCTTCCATTTTTTTCGCAGGGTGTCGCATTATGGTAATTTTATTTTGATTTGTTTGTAATTTGTTTTGGGTCTGGTTATATTATTTATATTTGAATATTTCAGGTGGAGGTACTAGCCCCCCCCCCCCCATGGTGCTGTTAGTGTCATTTGGCGACGTTTCCATTATCTCATTTTCCGTCTGGGTTGTAGTGTTTTCCGTTATTTCAGTCTCTTGGTTTGTTGTCTCGGTCCTTTTCGTACTTGTAGTCTCCTCCGTGCTCTCATATTCGGATTCCGTCTGTGTATTTCTTTCATTTTCTTCATCGTTTTCATTTTTTTCCATTTCATTCTCTGTCTCGCTTTCGTCAATTGCTGTTTCCCTCTTTTTCTTTTGTGCCTGGATTTTTCCCTTATTTCTTTTTCTTTGTGTGATATTATATCTGTCTTGTCCATTTCTTCATCTTCTTTTTCTTGGGGCGATTCTATTCCGCTTTCAGCCTTTCTTTTCCGTCTGTGTCTTCTTGGTATAGGTGTAGATGTCAGTGGTGCTAAGGGTTCTATTCCAGTTAATTATTTTTCCTCTTCTTCCTGAATATCTTCGTGTTCTAATCCTTGATATCTATTTTTAACTGTGATTCCTTCTTTTGCTGGTGTTGCTATTGCCCCAGTTCTATTAGGGCTCAAAATTTGTTGCCATTCTGGGGTTGTTTGTAAGTCTTGCATCTCTGTCACGTCTATTTCCGGAAGCGTTGTATCTGGTTCTTCTTCTTTGTTTCCTTTTGCTTCTTTCCTTATTTATTGAATCATATTCAGTATTTCTTTTTGTTGTTGTTGTAGTTTTAGTTGTTGTTGTTGTTGTTGTTGCGACGTGTCTCCTGGAGTATTCTTGGGTGATGCTGCCTTACTCGCGTAGGTCTCTTTTTCTTTGGTGTTTTCAGCTGGTGGTCCCTGGACCGGGCAGTCTCTTGGCCCATGTCCCGTCCGCTGGCATATGGGGCAAAGATCCCCTATACCAACTTTTGAGTTTGAAACCCAATACATAAAAAAAATCGGGATTTTTTTGCGTCTTCTCTATTGACATATATGGTTCTGTTGCCCGATTTTATTGGGGCAAAGCCCCACACCGTTGCCATCTTGTGGGTTACTATTTTCACTCTGAACTTCCTCTCTAGTTTCTGTATTAATTCTCCGTTGTCTACTTCTAATGGTAGTCCCATTATTTGGATTTCTGTGAGCTTTGGCTCTAATTGCCTGATGAAGGGCTCAGTGGGCGCCACCAAAGCTTTCACTCCCTTTATTTCCAATTCTCCAATGTCCAGTAGAGGTATTTGGTCCTTAGTATATATGACGTACTTGTTTATCCCTGCATGTTGTATTCCGTCAATCTTGTCTATATTTACCCCAATTGTATGGAGCGCTGTTAGTACTTCCGCCTGTTTGGGCGCCGTTGGTGCCATTCCAAAATCTAAAGTCTGGCAACCTGCTGGATGGCTAACAATGAGCTGATTTTCTTCTACTCTTGTATGAAGAATCTACCAAGCTTTGATCCCTTCTGTGCTGCCCTTCCCGGCATGGTTTCTGTATTCATTATTTGGAGTTGTAGTGTGAACAAAATTCACTTTAATTCAAAGTTACCCCCCCCCCTCCTACATGAAATATTTGCTTAAACTCTGTTTATGTCGGACCATTTTTACCGGGTCAGCGCACGCGTCCACTCTCTGCGCATGTCTGATAGTCCGGTCCTGGCGCGTGTATATATTTCATTTTATATATGCTTTTCGACCGGTCCAGAGTCGGGTCGGGCGAGATCGCTGTTTGCGGTTGTTGAAGCTTAGTACAGTCGCCATTGTTTGGCGTTTGATAAGGCTTGTGTATCTAAAGAGTTACTCTATCGAGACGATATAATCGACTGGTTTGTTTTGGTGTACAAGATGGTAAGAAATCGAGCTTGGCCCCATTAATTGCATCATTTATCAGATTATTTTACAATTTTCTAATTTCCTTCGTAAGTTTAGTCTATCCACCTAAAACATATCCTTGATTTTAACTGCTTATTTAACTAATTATTTACTTTAAATAAACCTTATTATTTACATTGGAATTCCATCTTTGCTTCAGTTTAATGAAATGAGCTATCTTTCTTTTTCTTCTCTCTGTCGTTCTACTTTTAAAATTTTCTGTCTTACTTTCTCTCTTTCCAATAATTAAACTATATCATGGAATACCCTTTTAATAGCAACGAACCTGGGTTTGAATAAATGAAATATGTGTGGACTTTTTGAAGACTTCACTCCGTCCATTCGTCCACTAACTTCGCAGTGTGCATGAGCCCCCTCCATTTTTCCATCAAGCGGAGAAAGCCCTATTTATGTTTTGTAAAGAATTGCCCCCGTTACAATTTTGGTGCCTGCGAGCAGGATATTCAGTGAAATTTACTACTATTTTAGTTGGCATTATTAAAGTCTTGTAGCAATCAAATTTAGTCATGTCGTCTGCTTGGAGATTACTGAATATTGGGGTAGCAGAATTGCTGATGTGTTTACACCCAAACCCGCACAAATTATGGTAGAAAGTAGACCAGTTGTGTCTGAAAGTACGGAGATTTATTCTCCTGATGATGAATTTTATGACACGAGTATGAAATTTGTGGACCATTGTGTCTAGACACCCGCAGGTACCAAGTGTTTAGACACACCTACTGGCAAACAGTTCGTTATAAGGTCAAGGCTGCATTTAGATTCTCAGCCACACAATTTCATGGTCGAATCTCCGTAGGCGCAAGGCAGCAAATCTTCATGATGATATACCTATGCGCGATCCAGATAGGGAATTAAAGATTAGGAAATATGAAATGTGCTCACCAACAGAGGATACGAATGGCATCCGTGCCAGTAATCCACCTGAATCCGTTGCAACATTGTACACACACCAGCCTTGATGCATGTGTAGGTACACCAACTAGCGGATCTTCCATCCGAAATTCAGTTGCACAAAGATACATACAAGTGATGAATTATATCATCAGTGTTGAAATTAAAAGACGAAGATGCTGAAAAAAAACTTCCCTCTCAATTAGTTGGGGAGAGACAGGAAACGAAGTCCCTGCTGAGACAGTGGACTACTTTTGCGGTCCAAGACGGTCTGTTATATAGGCATTAGGAGACAGCTCATAGTAAGCAGTCAGTGTTGCTACTGGTGGCCCCTCCTGAGATAAGGTATCACATTTTAAAGAACCTACATGAGTGCAGTACTGAGGGACACCTTGGTAGAACGAAGACTCTGAATGAATTCAGGCAGAGGTTTTACTGGCCTGGTCAAGCGGATGAGGTGGTAAGATGGTGCCAGACCTGTGATCTGTGTGCACGTGCCAAATCCGGACCATGTCGCAAGCGAGCTCTTTTACAGCGACAGAGAACTGGCTATCCGTTGGAACGAATTGTTCTAGACATTCTTGGTCCACTACCAGAAACTAATGTAGGAAATGCGCACATCATGGTAGCTGGCGACTATTTTACCAAATGGAAAGAATCATACGCTATATCTGACCACACTGCGCAGACGGTCGCCGATAAATTGGTCACTGAATTTATTTGTCGTTTTGGGTGTCCGCGATATATTCACACTGATCAAGGAAGAGAATTTGAATCAAAATTATTTACTTCCTTCTGTGAAATATAGAAATATGCAAAACTCGAACGGCACCGTATCGACCGCAATCAGACGGGATGGTAGAAAGGTTCAAAAGAACCTTGCTTTCAATATTCGTTAGCAGCAGGGGAGGTGAACAGACCTTTTTGTAGAAGCGTCCAAAATACGAAATAAACCTTCCTAAAAAAGGATTAATAACCTTAAAAATCAAAGTAATTAAATATACTGAGGACTCTCTTCGGAAGTTCCTTAAAGAATTTTCCTCTTGGGGGTTAGTCCACGTTATTTCTCCGACCGTAAACTCGTCAATAGCGAGTATATTACAAAAACGAACCAACTTGAGGTCGCACCTCCCCTGCTGCTGTAATTAAATCATTATGTTATAACAAAATAATGGTACATACGGAATCTCATACTACAAGAATAGCTCGAGAGCGACTAGAAGCAATCAAAAAATTTCTTCCTGTTCGTGATTCTGTAAGACAAAAACTTCAAGAACGTCAGTAAGCACAAGTTGAATTCGCAGAAGGTGCAGAACAATTATTTAAACCCGTCACTGCAGCCACTGAGAAAGTTACAACTGTCATCAAGGAAGATCTTCTTCCGGTATCAAAACAAACTGCAGAGCAAACTGAAAAAATAGCAAGAAGAACTAAACAAACAAAAAATATTTTACGAGATCTTCCAACTGATATAGCTGCAGCTCAACCTCAACGTGAAGAAGAAGAAAAAACGTCTGAAGGTGTTGCTGGTAAAGAACCAAAAAAAAAAAAAGAAAGAAAAGGAACTAGTTTTAGTGAGAAATTTACTGAAAAGGGTATACAAGCAATAAAAAAATTTCAACCAATGAAACATAATGAAATAGTCAAGTTTGGTGAGTTTGCTGCTCAAAGTTATTATTCAAGAGCAAGATTTTTAAAACCCGAATATGTTAAAGATGTTGGTCGTAATTTATTTATTGATTGGGTGTTTAAAACAAATCGAAATGGTAATCAGATAAACAAACGAGAACTATTTTATACCACATATTTATCAGGAGTAAACGAATATGATAAAATGATGCGAGAGCAGAAACAAGAACAAGAACAAAAGCAAGAACAGAAACGAAAATAAAGGAAACAAAAGCGAGAACAATAACAAAAACAAGAGCGAGAAAAAAACCCCAGAAACAAATGTGGCGAACACAAAAACACCAGCAAGATCCTTCCTATCAAACTCCTCCTCCATTGCAACAAACGGAAACAGATGAAGACTTTTATAAACTATATGAAGAACCTACGGAAGAAGAATTTCATGATGTACCTGGTGCTGCTGGTAGTGGTTTATCAGGAAGTAATTTTGCTTGTACTAACAATATCCTCAATGACGTGCCACGGTTAGAGGTTCTCATAGGGGGAAAACGAGCTGGAAATAACTCACCAGAAATAATTAATGAAGCAGCTGATATTTGTCAACGATTATTTCAAGGTGGTATCATGGACATTAATGTTTATCGGGGGCTCATTGATGAGCTCGTTGATGATTATAGCGACTAGCTGTTATCGCGATTAGATAAATAAATAATTAAATAAAAATGATCATACATAGTTCTCACCGTGGACCCGTACCGGTCAGGGTTATAAACTCGCGATTGCCAGTATACAGTATGGCTAACGGAGATGGATTTGGTGATGTTGTTCGGGGTTTATTCAGAAGGATAAAACCCAAAGCAATACCGATCGCAAAACAATTATCGATGAAAGCAATAGATATTATTCGTGATAAAGCTCCTACTGCTATTGGTAACGTTGCCAGTAAAGCTTTCTTGGCAATCAAGGACAGACTAGCACGATTAATACGCAGACCGCCACAACCAGTGAAATTGCCAAGTACTGAAGTGATGCCCGCGGAAATCAGTAAAGTAATAAATCAAGCCGCAAATAAAAAAAAGCAGCGCTGATGAATCAAGGAGCTGAACAAATAAATACAAGTCTGATATCAGGAAGTGGTCTTCGTTTTAGAAGATAACAAATTATAATAAAATGTTTAAACGTACATCTGACCCAGCGTTTGACATGGACGCACCCGTATACAAGGATGAGTATGTGCGTGATTATCAGTATTATTCTTATGAGGCAATATCACCAAATCAACGTGGACGAATTGAATTACGAGTTCAGGATACAAGTGGATATTTCTTGCCTTTTGAAGCATTTATTGAAGTCACCGCTAATACAGAATACGGAGAAAATATCAGAGTTGGATTTGTTAATAATGGCATCATGGCGTTATTCAAAAGTGCCATATACATGATTGATGGAAAAGAAATTGAGACAATCCAGGATAATGTTGACGTTGCTACAACGATTATAGGCCTATCAAAATATTCAGACGATTATACTAGATCAGCTGGTCCGAGTATGGTGTTCGCTAAAGATAATTCTGATCTTGCCGATGGGAGATCTGATATTGTAAGACGACCAAGAAACTTTGCCAATAACACTGACGATGATGTATGGCCAGTGGTTCATAATAATCCAAATTGCAATTTAGGATTTAGAACACGTCAATTAATGCTGAAAACTAATCGTAGAAGATTTTCATGTGCAATTCCACTGCCCCACTTGTACTTGTGAGAAAAGGTGATGATAATGATGCTATCTGGCGAGAATATGGTGCTGCTGATGGTAAAGTAAATTTATTTAAACTCTCATTGTGGATGCCGGTAATGACTCCATCGCTCGCTGAAGAACAGCGGCTACTTTCTTTTATGGATCAAGGCGGTAAATCAGTATTATCGTGGCTAGCAACAACTACCGATAGTAATAATCAAAATCCCGCCGGTGGTGAATTTACTTGGCATATATCATCACAGCAAGGTGTTTCCGCACCAAGACATATCTTTGTTGCTTTTCAAGATGTTGCACGATTAAATAATCAAGAAAGAAATCCAATGGTATTTGACAACCTTGGTGTCACTGAAGTATCTTTAACGGACATCAAGAACCCTCCGAGGATATATTATTGAATTTTGGTCAAAATTATGTAGCACGCGCATATCATCGTTTGATGACATTTATGGGACGTGATCAAAATATTGATACTGGTTTGCAAATATCAGAGTTAGATTTTACAACACTGTACCCGATTTATTACTTTTCGCTGGAACACCTTGATTTAGTTAAGCAATCTGTCGTTGATATACACTTCAGAGCTACCGTAGCCCCAGCTGGTGTAAATTACAGAGCAATTGCAGTTATACTCAGCGATAAAACAATGTTACTTGAAGGTGTTGGTGGACGAATGAGAGTCATTGATGGACCAGTGGAAAACAAGTAGATAATTAGACCAACCGCATTTATTATAAAAATGACATATAGTCACGTTAATGTCACTCTCACTCCCAGTCAGGTTAAAAAATTACAATCGATAAACGCGAGCGCATGTGGGACAACGATAACATTGAAGCGAGATCAAATTGCTAATGCTGGTCCAAACAAGTTATCGTTGAATAAAACCCAACTAAAACATTTCAATAAAGCACAGAAACCAAAAACAGGAGTTCAACTTGTTCTTTCTCCGAGCGCCATTAAAGATATGATTAAAACAGGTGGTATTTTCCCACTTCTTGCAGCAATACCAGCGTTAATAGCTGCTGCCGCTCCAGCTGTCGCAAAAGCAGATGCGTTAGGTGCTGTTGGAACAGCTGCTGGAATGGCATTAAAGAAAACAACTGGAAAAGGATATAAAACTAAGGAAGCGGGTCTAAGACTTCCAGGAACTCCGCCTTCGTGATACGGAAAGGGTCTAAGACTGCCAGGAACTCCGCCCTCATGGTACCCCAAACGTCGTTAACAGACGCAGCGCGTCTCGCACCGATGTCAAATTTTGATTTGTTCGATGCTGATAAACAATTAAATATAAAAAATTAGAGGTGTTTTTATGAGAGATCAGTTACCGCAACAACCGAATAATCCAGAAACTGGAATTATTAATCTCGATAACAGCGATGGTCCAGGAACTCACTGGGTTGCTTACGCGATACATCCACGTGGAATTGTTTATTTCGATTCGTATGGGTTAGCACCACCAGTTGAATTTCTAAAATACGTACACAGAGTACAAATTCCAGTTTGGTATTCAACGCTACCAACACAAACATTCACCGATCCACCAATATGTGGCCGTGAAGTAATTAATGTAATTAATCAACCAAACCACCTCACAAAGTCGTGCACGAGTATACCGCGGATAAATTAAACAATCCTTTAAGAATAATGGTTGATATTTACGGAAGATCTCTCAGCACGAGTAAAAGTAAAAAATGAGACGATGTGGATTTATCAAAATATGCAACCACAGATGAAATCGATAATCTTTTAACCCTCTCGGGGATAGACCCAGATGAGGTTGTTATTTTTCAGGACCGATATGGAAAACTAAAAACCAGTGACATCAGATGGTATGAAATAATTCGTAGGGTTATTGGAGCTACTCCGGGTAACATTCCTGTGTTCACTGACAGCGGAAAAATCAGAGACTCAAGTATGTCAATTGCCGACATCAAAGATGAAATTGCAAAAACTGTTGCTGGTCGCTTAAAAAATACCGGTGACACAATGACAGGTGAACTCAGCATGAATGGAAACAAGATAGTGGTGTTAAGAGATCCAACATCCGACGAAGATGCCGCGACGAAAAAATAGGTTGATGTTAACTACAGCACCGTTGACGGTAAATTATCCACGTTGCGAACCGAGTATGACGTTCACGTAAAGGCGTTTGCAAATCTTCGCAGAAATTTTAGAAAAATTAGTGAAATCACAGAAGAATTCTTTGGTAATCCGTTGACCGTTGACGCAAAACTCTTTGATGTCAAAACCAACATTGACACGATCAAACAAACACAGTAAGATATCGTAAGTGGGATTCCTGAGATCGTCAACAAAGTTAGTCTGATTAAAATCCCACCCGAAGTAACTCCCGGGCATATTACCAACATCGTATACACAGTATCATCGGGATTTGTAACATGGTCACAGCAAAATAAAACTATCAAATATACCGCAACAGTCACTGGCGTGTATAGGCTGTCTGTGTTCAGTGCTGCAAAATTTGAGATATTTACAACGTATCTAAGGCGGCATTCCATCGACAAGTTTTCCGGGCTTGTGACTATCATATTAAACAAGGGAACCGAAGAAATATTTTTTTTGGAAGCAGCTGATAATAAATTACCGCGGTATCTTACTGGTGGTGTTTGGAATTTGTAGCTGAAACCCCTCAACTGTTTACTGCGTAAAATAATAAATGACATTAACAAAAACGGAGTCAACAGATGTTCAGCATGATGTTGTACCACAACATTACAGATACGATCAAGTACGTGAATGGCAGTCAGAGTTAAAACCATCATCGACAAATACACAACAAAAGTAAAAAAAAAATACCGGCGACGAACAGTTGTTCTTGACGTTGCAGTATAGTCAGTATCCGCGTTAGTTGTATCCACCGGAGTAGTATTATCAGCGCTGACACCAGTAACAACTGCAATCGCAGTAACAATATGCGTCTCTTCATCAGCGGCAATTGCAGGCGTTTTTAATATAATCGAGAAAAAAATATCAACATGCAGGAACACAAAATCAACGATTATGTCACGCTGCTAAACACAGCCACGAACGTGTATTCGAAATTATCGTCGCTGATATCATCAAGCCTCAACGATACAGCAATATGAGATTCCGAATTCGCGTCAATGGTTGAGATATACAAACAAATTCACGTTTTAAAGGAAAATAAAATAAATAACAATGACAGAGCTACTTCAGCAAGTAGCCGCAAATACAACTGCAGCAGTAACCACAATGATAACTGAGCTCAACCAAACCTGAATTCAGTATTAATTTTCCAACTGCGATTCCGGTAAGCGAGATCGCGCTGGCACAGTTGCGAGTATATCACATTTGGCCCAATATCAGATCAAAATCATTTGGCGGATTACCAGCAAATAATTCGTTTGTGTTTGCAAATAAAAATAAACCCGATTTTACTCCCGACTAGAACGTTGTTGGAATACCAACCGGGTGCTACCAAATTGAAGAAACCAATGAGGAATTGCAACGTTGAATAAAAAATATCATAGGAAAAGAATCCAAAATAGAAATAACAGCTCATGAACCAACGCTGTCATCGGCGATCGAGATAAAATCTCCCGACTACGCCGTGGATATATATCAGAGTTCGATCAGAACGGTGTTAGGATGGCCTGAAATTCAACCACCGGCACCACGGATACCACCTGAACCCAAAAAGTCTGATTATGTCACAGACAAGCAATCATATCACGATGTTAATACATCATACAAACAACATTTACTTGAAATAAAAAGCGCAATAATGAGTAGTAGTTTTTACTTTATCAGTAAAGACGATATTCGGTGGATGTTTGTTATTGAGATAATTGAAGAAATGAGGAGAAAATCTGTAGTTATTCAACTAAGTAATATCACTGAATATTTTAAAAAGAAATTAATCAAGAACATAAAATACAACTACAGCGACTACGACACAGTTTCCAAGAACATCTTTTTAATATAACTTTACGCGGCGAAATCATCAAACACATTGAAATATTAAATCAGCTCGTACCCGACATGGAATATTTTAACCAGCGATTAATTCAGTCAATGATTAATAATAAGTCAGACAACAAACAAAAGTTTTTAACGGAATACAAAATAACAGAAGCGTCGCTGCCAAATTAAAAATTTTCCGGGTATAACGCAGCCGAATTAAGAAAATCAGTCAGTGATGTAATCAACGAAAACGTCTCTAAAATACTTACACAGTACAAAGAAACACTACCACCGGCAACTATTCTCCGGCACAATAATGATCCAGTGGGGCAAGGACGATATGTATCTCCGGAAATCGTAAATATAACCCAATTGGTCGCGGTCAATCTTGTGTGTGATATCGTCGATAACAGCTACAGCACGGACACAACATTATCAAATCAAGCCCAGCAAGGATTTATTCTTTATTCGTTCACACGAAAAGAACCACCTGGATTTTTGATTGTGCAAGAGCCGATCAATCCGATCTATCTACGATGTCATAATCGTCTATTATCAAGAATAAATTTCAAACTAACAGACAAATTAGGCCACTTATTAGATTTGAGAAATGTAAGGATAAATATTAATTTACTTGTGAAATCGTGAAACTGTTTTAAATCTACGATTCAAGAAAAATGATTTTCCTCACAATCAAGGTGGATATTTTTTTACGTTCAGAATTATTTTTTACTGAAAAATCTGTCGAATTTCTGAATTCTGGTACTAAAAATTATACAAATCGATCATTTTGTTAATTCTGATGGGTAGTTAGGTACTCAAAATTATATAAATCGATCATTTTGTTAATTCTGATGGGTAGTTAGGTACTCAAAATTATACAAATCGATCATTTTGTTAATTCTGATGGGTAGTTAGGTACTCAAAATTACACAAACCTATCAGATTTTATGATAAAAAATATTTCAGAATAATAAAATATTTCACAATAATAAAAATATTTCAGAATAATAAATAAATATTTCAGAATAATAAAATATTACACGTGCTCGGTCATTTCATGATCTGAGATAATTTTTCTTAATTGTCTTATACGAGCATTAATCGTTTTCTTTGCCTCGTATTAACGGGATAACTCTAATCTAATTTTTTCTACTGCAGCAAAGAGAGGGACGAATTCCTTGACCTGATCATCTTTCACTGCAGCTAGTGACTGGAACATCGCCGCTTGAATTCGTTTTATAAAATTGTATTCAGACGGCAGTGTATATCCGTTCTCATTTTTACGTTCTTCTAAAATTTCTAAATTAGAAATATTTTTTTCAGGATTTAGTTCATCAGATATATTTATACCGTTTTTTCTATTTTTTTTTAATAGCAGAAATAATATCATTAATATTTTCATGGTTCATTATATAGTAAATATGTATATTTAAATTAAATTTTTAATAAAAATGAACTACTTATTCATAGGGGTCCGTTTCAGAAGATTGTCTATGCCCTTCATTCATGTATACCTCCCCCCAGGACAAACCCCGGGGCGAGTGCAAAACGCACTCACCACGCGGCTTGCTTGGTGAGAGATGTAAATTAACGCTTTCGTTCTGCTGGCGCCCCCACTTTATATAGGAATAAAACCTTAATATCGGAACCGTTGACAATATGCCTGTTACGAGATTCGAACCACTGACCCCCAGAATGAGAGTCAGCCGCTCTACCACTGCGCTATTGTTCCAATCTGCTTGTACATGTTTCAGAAATTATTATATAGTTAGCTATCACTGAAGAAATCAGTATTACTTATTTTATCGCAAAATACAACTGAATTTTAGTTCTGAACACATGAATTCAGAAGAAATACGCCATATAAACGTATTTCTGTTTAACAAGTCAGATTTAAAAAGTTAGTTATTTTCGGGATAATATATGTACCCGAAAGTAGTTCGGGAAACGTTCTGGTTGCTTGCTGTTTGCTTTATTAATTACTATCGCAGAAAAAAATACAGATGAACCAGGAAACCGAACGAATTTAATAAAATAAAAATATTGTTTCTTAAAAATATATTGTTTGTACTTAATAAAACGATCACATGTACCATAATGTCAATAATTGATAGAAAATAACGGAAAATATAAGGGAGATAACTGATACTCTTCCTGTAAGCCAACCGAAAATATAAGGAAGATAATTGATACTCTTCACGTAAGCCACTCTCGACAAATCGAAATTAAATAAGTACGGTTTGTCGAATTAACGGCTTCTCAACTGACTTTAAAAATGAATAAAAAAACACAGAAAAATATTATTTACAAGTTTATCTTTATGTACAACAAGTTTCCTCTTGCACAGAATGCTTGTGATAATATTTATCTGCGAGTGTCTTGGTCAAGGGGAAGTAATTTTATTACACGTGTATCCTTAACAGAATTATCTCCCTAAACTCAATCGAAAAAATAAGTAGTATGCGAGTGGAGAATGCTGATCCCCCCAAAAATAACAAATTAAATAAATAGTTAATAAATATAATTCGAGGTAATTACTTGCTAAAGATGATAGTTAACTCCATCATTGATATTGGAAGATGATTCTTTGTTTATATTTTTTGAAAGAGTGGACTTGGTTATATTTTCTGCGACGTATTTTACCGCACGCCGGTTAATATCAAAATATTCCGCAGCAGCATTCATTGATTGAAACATTTTCTTTCCGCCGGTCACCATGTTTATAGATACAACTGCCCTGGCACTCTTATCATTATAGCCAGTGTTTCCAAATCTACAATTCTGGCTTTGTGTGACAACCCTCAGATTTGATAAATAATTATGGGTTTTTATACCGTCGATATGATCGATCACAAGACCATCCTTGATCTCTCCAAAGAAACATTCGAAAATAAATCTATGACAAAGATAATTTTTCTTCCCATCAGTAAACAATAGATAGCCATGATTATTAAGAAAACCAACTGGTCTTTTCAACCGCCGGTTTCTAATCACACCATCCTGATTTGCTTTGTAGTTCGTTATTATAGGATGTCTGACAAAATCCTGGTTCATTTATCTATAATATTGTTTGTTTAAATCATAATTTGCCTGAAAACGTATTTAGACAGTCCTCTACGGATTTTATAGCTGCGTCCCTGACAATATTTTTTTTTATCATAATGTCTCTTAAGTTCTCGATATCTTTTTCCAACGCCACTTGCACACAACTGTGTTTTTCCTCGTACTCCAACAGAACATCGCAGACATGGTATTGGTCCTAAGCTTCCACCACGAACGCTTTGTAAGTGTTGTCCGCAGAATTCCTTTTTACAGGATTTATTACAAGGAACTAGTGAACCCACCATGAGCCATTTGCATCGAGACATGGTATACATATTATTTTAATTTAAATATTTGTTTGAAAGATAATATGAACGAATGCGATAGATTATCCAGAATCAAGCCCTGGAAAACTTATAAATATAATCTCGACACAATATCTCCTGACCTACTGATGCGAGATCTGGTTGATCCGAAAAATAAAAGTTTGATTAATAAAATTCACGACGCCAAGAAAGAATTTCACACAGATGGCGCATTTGATGTCTGGTCAACGTTCAAGATTATGCACAACACCAAAGGTGTCGACAGCGTCATCGACGCTACGATCAATGACATACGAGCAGCAACTATCATTAACCACCTTGACAATCGAAAATATCTTTTCAGAATAAAATTAGTTGTGCTAACAGAAACAGATAACTGGATTATCCGTGACAAATATGATCCTGTACACCATGGTGAAAAAATTGCCGTACTGAGTAAAAATTCCAAACCAGGTCTATTGACTGGTATTGACAAACCGTATTATGAGCGAGCATATCCTGTAACAGCAGTTATTTATGGAATCTATCCGATAAATGAAAAGGCCAGCGTTGATAATCTGAAACCGATGAAATTTTCAAAAATAAACTGTGTAGCCTTACGAGTAACAGAACATTTTACCGTTTCGACTCGTGGAAACGGTCTAACGGATAAAAGACGTAAAATAATGAACGAGTGGGTAGAAATGGTTAAAGATACCGGGGCGTCCATCAAAGATGTCGCTGAGTTAGAAAAAAAAATTAAAATTCCCGATAACCATAGCGACGATAACAGGAGAAATATTATATGAATCAAAATAGAAATCAAAAGGAGCTTCGATTGAAATTATTGATCATAACGCGCACGCGTGGACTAGCGCAGTAACAGTGTTTCCACGAAATCGAACTGTTAAATTTTATGATGATGATATATTTGATTTTATTAACGAAATAAGTAAAAACGATCCTGTGTCAGTATGGTTATTTCAGAGTTCTGAGAACGACGAATCAGATGGAAATATTTGTGTGGAAGAAAAAAGTAAACTTGATCAGTTTGTACGACCTAATGGTGTTATTGATAGAACAGATCTTCTTGACACAAAAATGAAAAATCTTGCGCTGCGATGTACTGATGATACCGAGGAATTATTGAGCAACTGTTTTACTGTTCCATCAGTTGTGGCTCATTTTGCTAGAAAGAAAAATTCGTGGAAACCAACTAGATTTGATTTTCTTGATGATATACTATCGAGTTGTGTCGAATACGAACACGGTGGACTATGGAATACTAAATACGATCATAAACATGTTATTTCGGTTGATATGGTTGCATGTTATCCGGGAAGTTTTCTCGGATACGGAGATTGTTCTGTATATTTCAAGAGATTCGGTCATCCGACACACGAAATGATGCGAGTATCGATAAATGGACCATTACCGGATTTTGACTTAACTGGATTCGCTTGTATCGAGTCATTCGAGTTTGCTAAAGATCTCCATACGATCTGTTATGTTTGGTTCGGTAGGCATTTTTCAGAAAAACGCTGAGTACCAATAGTACTATTACGATATATGCTTGATTGTGCGATGTTAATATCGCTGACGATCAGCGAAGCAATTATATCATATCGGAAACAAACCGAAGTTTGGTTACCACAACAAGAAGAATATTCCGATGATGAAAATCCTGATAAAACCGATTACGAGAATAAAATCGCGAAAGATCTTGGTAGAAAAATAATTGGCAAGTTCACCCAAAGAGGATCATATGATCATAAACGACATTGTACAAGATTGAATATGGGCGATGCTGAGTTAGATTTTATAATCGCTGATACAACGAAAAGAAATGCGTTTAAAAGTCGAGAAATAGTTTTCTTGCCAAATGGAAATAAACTTGGTACAATTGTGAGCTATATGGACGGTGAGTCACCTCAGTATACTTATTTAAGATCTTCAATGTTAGCGTACGTTTCGAAAAATCTATTATCGATGATAAATAAGGTTTCTGAGTTTGCTGTCAGAGTTGCTACGGATTCGTTTTATATCAATAAAAAATATTCAGGATTGTTGGAAAAATTAAATATCGACACTTGTGCATCATGGGGTTCGTGGAGAATAAAGAAAGAAAATTTACTTAATTATTCCGAATCCGCTGATGTTGAAGTTAAAGTTATTTATTGTAAAAAACATGAAACATTAAAACTATCGTCTGCACCATCGATGTACGATCCAATAACCAGACACAAGACAGTTTATCTAAACGGACTGGAGGTTCTGATAAAACCACTCGAGCGATCGAACTATTTCAGAACTCAGATATGATCGTGCTAACACCTACACACAGACTCACGCGAGAAATGAAACAACGAGGAGTACAATCATGTACTTATCACAGCTTCTTCCGATGGAAGGGTGATGCATGGACTCCTGATCGAATGGGGGAAAAATATATTCCAAGGATTATAATCTGGGATGAAATATGTACAGTATCATCAGAAACATTAAAACATTTCTTGATTGGTTATTAACAAGAAATACTGCTGTGATAATGTGCGGCGATCAGGTCAACCAGCACCCGTAGTTGGACCATCTCCACATGATTGACTGAGAAATTTCGTTGATTATTACGAAGAAATAAATGATCATCATAGAGCAATTGATGCAGATTTAAAAGAGTTAAAAGAATTAATCAGACTACAACCGAATAAAATTCAATGTGAAATTATGCGTAAAATAATTTCAGAAACTTCAATAAACGACTTGCAAACGTGGAGACCAAACGATTTGATAGTTGGAAGTAGAAAGATAGTTCGTGATACACTTCAGCAGCGGTTGTTTCAGTTACATAAAGAAAAGTTTCCAACGTTGCCAGTTCCGTTATGTTATCGACCAGCACATACACGGCGACAAAATATTGATGTTGATATACCAGGAGAGTCAAGGAAGAAACAAAATCTCGTTCTTAATGATATTGTCGCAGTTGATGCCAATGTTTTTGAAGATGCTCTACGCGCTGATAAATCCCCATGGACGCTAGGATACGCGATGAAGATTCACTCATCTCAGGGGTTAACTATTACCGATACTGTTGTTTGGATCGTCGATGATCGTATCGAGTGGTCAAATTTAGTTTATCTCGCAGTGTCCAGAGTCAGAAGAATATCTCAACTGCAGAGAATTGTCTTGGACGTTACAGAAACCACTGGCGTTGTTCTCGGTGACACTGATATAATAAGAAAAAAATTAGCTGGTTATAAACAAAGTGACAACACGATGAAACGACGGCAGAATAATCATTGTGCAAGTTGTAATTGTTTAATGCTGTGGTAGTATTCGAATAATAATCCAAGACAATTTACCGTAAATAGAAAAGATAATCGTCTTGGCCATACACGCGAAAATGTGATGTTGACCTGTCTTGAGTGTAATCGTGGTAGGGGTGCTGGCACCCTTGGTGCTAGTTAAGTGATCGCGGTGGTAATTGCGTATCCTCGGGAATTACTTGCAATTGTTCACGTGTAAATCCACGTTGAGGAGCAGTTGAATCCAGTCTGTAGATTGCAGGTCTACCAGTAGATCTTGTTATGTTAGATATCGTGTGAGTCGTAATACTCCAAATAGGATCAGTTGCTCTTTTTTTACCACCTTCAAGTTCACCGGGTTCATATAAATATCTTACAGTGGTGTTACCTAATACTGGCTGCGCTGAAAAAATCCCTTCGTTTGTATTGGTATATGCGCTTTTGTAATGGCATCAATGGGTTTCATGTTGGTTGTTCGAGTTACTTCATTATTTAACGCAGTTATCACATTTGGTAATCTTGCAACCCATTCGCGAGATCTCCTGTCTTGAATGAATTCCTTCGCCTATTGATATCCAAATAACCGCACAGCAAGTGTTCGATTAAGTCGTTCAACAATTGCATGATCACGATGAATTGCAGTATGTCCTCGTCGTATTTTGACATTATGCCGCTTTATCAACGATGATACTGGACCAAGAAATTCTTTGCCAGGATCAACCTGTCATAGATGTGGCCATCGTAGACCACCTCGTTGATAAATTCGTCCAAACGCAGAAGCTACTTCAGATGATGCTTTCGTTGATAGCGGTTCTGCATCTTTATATCTACTTGCAACATCAACAACAGTTAGCGCGTATTTGTATGTTATTTGACGTCTTTTGGACTTTAACTGTATCATGTGGTAGAAATAATATATCAGCTTGATGAACTTCATTAGGAACACTAACATCAAAATACGCTCACTGAATTTGTTTAGGTGGCGGTAGCCAAATTTGCCATATTGCCTGTTTGGATAACCACGCTTTAGCAGTAGAATGTTTGACTTTTGCTGCATCAGCGAGTTTACTAATTGCTGCTTTACCCCTCCAGTATCCTTTGGAGAATAATAAATCGATTCCATTTATATATTACCAACCCCTAGCGTAATTTACTTTTCATCGCGGATCTTATTAACCAATTAGCTAATGATTCTCTTATATTTTTATTTTTTTATAGAATTTAGCTCATGAATCAACTTCACATCTCCAATATGTCTGTCTTGTAGATCTTCACTTTCATAAGCCATATCATGAACATGACACGCTTTATCAATAGCGTTTATTGGATACTCACCTGGTTTTGGTTGATCCTGATTATCAAGCCTGATATCGAGTCTAGTACCAGGACCGCAATAATTACATCCTGGTAGATGTTTCTCTCCTGGGTATTTAGCCCATGGAGTTCCCGGTAATTTTGTTAATTTTGCTGCAATATCACCTCCTGGTTTTTTTTTAACGCTGACTTTGTACCTGACTTATCACCGGGGATAAATTTAAATTTCTTTTACCACACCTCGTACACTGACCCGTAAGTGCTGATCTGTTATTTTTTGTTATAATAGTTGTTGGTGTATCCGTCGGGGTACGCGTCCTACATTTCACACAACATAAATCCATAATTGTTTTAGACAGCATGGATATAATTGATTTCTCAGCGACTCGAAAACGAGAACCTGTCAAGCATCATGCTGCGTTACCGAATTCCATCAGAATGATAATAATAGGGCCATCTGGAAGTGGAAAGACACAGTTGTTACTTAACCTTATAATGAGATGGTTAAAATGGGATAAGTTGTATTTAGTAGCCCCGTCTGTAGATGATCAGACATGCTACGATGTGCTTAAAGATTTTAATGAAAACGCAAGATTATTGGATAAAGATAACGATGTTATCGAGTTTATAACCGATATTGATGAAGCACCGTCCGTATATGATTTAGACAGATTTATTAATAATTTAGTTGTATATGATGATGTGATGCTGGACAAACAATCAAAACCAGCTAGGATACTTTCTCGAGGTAGACATAAAAATACTGATGTGATCTATTTTACTCAACGATATGTACAAATATCAAAAGTGATCTGAGATAACTGTAATATTTTAGTTGTGTTTAATGGAGTCGATACTCATACGTTGCGAAATATTCATCAAACTTGGTGTGGCGGTGACATGGATATAAATAAATTTAGAAAATTTTTCACGAGCGCAAGCTACTCCGCATGGATTTATAACGATAAATTTACATGATCCCAGAACAAGTTATCGAATCGGACTTGATAAAATTTTGGATAAATTAATAGCAGCAGAGGAGGTGCGACCTCAAGTTGGTTCTTTTTTTGTAATATACTCGCTATTGACGAGTTTACGGTCGCAGAAATAAGGTGGACTAACCCCCAAGAGGAAAATTCTTTAAGGAACTTTCGAAGAGAGTCCTCAGTATATTTAGTTATTTTGATTTTTAAGGTTATTAATCCTTTTTTAGGAAGATTTATTTCATATTTTGGATGCTTCTACAAAAAGGTCTGTTCACCTTCCCTGCTGCTTCATTGATGAGCACCAACGAGATTGGGATGACCACTTACCCTCTGTAATGATGGCGTATCGTACGTCAATTCACGAAAGCAGCGGCTGCACTCCTAATCTCTTGATGTTCAGGCGAGAAATAGCCCTTCCAATAGATATTATGGTTGGTTTACCTCCACAACAGGATGAGTTGTTGTTGTTGTTGTAGTGGGGTTTAACGCCATATTTCAGCTCACGATAGGCTATGCATGGCGGCCACTATTAATGGTGGAGGAAGAACCCGGGAAAACCCCGGGAAGAACCACCGACCCACGAGAAGCTACTGGCAAGCTTTCTCACATACTCACGTTAGCCGAATCCTAGACTCGAACCCACGCAGACAGAGGTGAGATGGCAGTGACCCGTAACGGAGCGCGCTTTAGACCATTCGGCTACTCGGGGCCCCTCACAACAGGATGAGGACATGTTTCCTGTCGAATATGTTCAGTGGGTTCAAAACACCCTCAGGCAGGCATATGATTTCGCTTGTGAAAATCTGAATAGTAGTTTCTCTAGACAGAAGTTTTACTATAACAGAAAAAACAGAATTAGGTCATTTTGAAGTTGGAAAATTGGGATTTCATTTTTGCTTCTTGAAATCAGTAGGTATTAATTTCACTTTAATGAAATGAGCTATCTTTCTTTTTCTTCTCTCTGTCGTTGTACTTTTATAACTCTCTCTCTCTCTCCAATATCTAAATTATATCACTGAATACCTTTTTGATAGAAACGAACTTGGGTTTTAATAAAGGAAATACGTGGCGACTTTTTGAAGGCTTTACTCGATCGTTTGTCCACTAACTTCGCTGGTGTGCCCCCCCCCCCCCCGTCCATTTTTCCATCAAGCAGAGAAAGCCCTATTTAGGTGGCGCTCCGTATTTTGCATAGGGAGGGTTAGGATTTTAAAGAAAAAGAATTTCCCCGGCTTTCCTCTCTGGTTATACTGGCTATTTAAAAAAGACCTTGTATATCTTATCTATAATTCAAAGAACCTTTAATTCCCTTTATTTTGATGTATGATTGATGGGTGTAATATGGGTTATAGAGTATACAGCTTGGCCTTACTCCAGATGTGCTCTTTTCATAAAAGTGCTAGCTCTACTTGGTCATTTTCACTTCCTAAAATTCAGAGGTAAATTGCATAAAAAAGAGCCGATAACTTTTTTTCACATTTCATATATTTGATAATTCATTCATTGCACTTTCAGAAGCTGGTATTGTCTAGTCTGGAAAAATTCATTTTCCCTATTTTAATTGCTGCTATGGATAGTGTACTTTAGACTAATTCATGCTGATGTCTTAGTACAAGGGAGCAGTCATTTTAGTTAGCAGTGTGTTTAAATCATGTACAATTTCCAAAAGTACAATATCCAAAAAATATCATCCACATTACATAATGTAGCATAGAGGTATGCCAACATTCTCTCCATTGTGCATGTTTTAAATGCAAACAGCTTCACCATACATACGTCACTCTCTCATAAGTACATAATAACTGGTGAGCGCCCCCTTAGGTTTACACAATGTACCGCTGAAGTACAGGAAGTGAAAATGACCAAGCGAGCATTTTTTTTGAAGGTGAACATCTAAAGCAGAAGTTTAAAACTATAACAACTCCGAGGGCCCGCATGAGAATATTTTCGATGGCCCAAGGGCCGCACCACCTTTGTTATCTCTCATGACACCTTTTTGACGCCAATCATTTTGCTATCCAGAGGATATGGCTTGGCGGGCCGCGTGTTTGTAACTCATGATCTAAAGTAAGGATAAGCTGCTTACTCTATAACCCGTACTACACTAATCATACACCAAAATGAAAGGAATTAAAAGTGCTTTGAACAATACCTAAGGCCTTTTTTAATAAGCAGTGAATAAAACCTGGAAAATTATCTTCTTTAAAGCTGCATGCAAAATACTAAACTGTAAAGCGCCACCCAACTGATTAAGCGTGAATAACTGGAATCAGATCTCAATTAATTTTAGAATATAATCTCTCTATTTGGTTCTCAGTTCTGAACTTTCCTTTGTGTCTATATCATAATAAATTATACATTATTCTAAAGTACCTTCAAAGATGAAATCATCATGAAATTCTTGTCATTGCTTATCTGGCATTTTTTGTGTGTGGAAGGGCTGGACTATAAGCAAATTGGGTCACAGATTTCACTACCGGATCATCATCAAAATGATCAATGACTCGTCATTCATAGTGAACTGTCGCCGAAATACACACAGACAACGACACCATAATGCTCAAATTCTAAAGAATAGACAATTACCTTTAAATCAAGACAAAGAGTGCCTAAATCTATAGTTTTAGCATAAATCCCCGTGTGTTTGTACACCCCCCATCGATTTCAATAGAGAATTTTTACTGTAATATAAAAAAACGCATAAAACTTAAACATTTCATTTATTGATTTATAATTTCTAACTTGCCTGCGCGTATCATGATTAAAGGACTTTCCATATTAACATGGCGATATATTGCATACACTTTGGGCGAGTCTATTTTTCCCTCAGACAACATAGTAACGGAATTCATCCTGTACGGTAACTGCTTGATAAAATTCCGTAAATTACCATACGGTTGAGAGTTATAGCCCTTTGCACACATGTACGTATGAATTACACCGCTTATAAAATCCGCGTAGTTGTCATTTTTTTTTTTTTTGTTTGTCTGTAGTTGATTCAACATTGTAAATATCGGAAGCAGACGACATAGTATTTACCTTTTGTGTACATACAAGTACAGTTGTGCATGTGGATATATATATATATATATATATATATATATATATATATATATATATATATATATATATATATATATATATATATATATATATATATATATATTTCTTTATCAGTAAAAGACTGTATGTCCTTCTGCTGGAAGTTTAGTTCAGTTTTTTTTCTGTCAAGGGAACCAACTCAAATGTAGGTAAGCCTGAAAGTAATCTCCAATGGTTGCTTTATTACTGTTGGTAACACTTTAAATAATATAGAAAATGAAATAGAAGCAAATCACCACAACCATTCCCGAAATATGTAGAATGAAAATATAAATTCTCCAGTGACACATAAAGAATCGAAACGTATAATAATGTTATCAAGGCTTGTTCATTTAAAAATACTAATTTTTAAAAACATTAGAGAAATGCGGTTTTGGACCGAACATGATAAACTGGGTGAAAGCCATGTACAATAATATTACCTCCAAAATAATAGTAATTGGTGATCTCTCTAAAGAAATTATTATACAACGATCAGTTAGACAGGGCTGCCCCCTGTCTATGCTGCTATATGTGATACCCATAGAATCCCTGAACATAAATATTAATCAAAACAACAACATTCAGGGAATAAAAATACCAAATATGAAAAGAGATTTTAAAACTATACTACATGCAGATGACCGCACAAACTGCACCAGAGAGAGATCATCCTTTAAACACCTACAGTATGAATTCACAAAATTTGGGAAAGCCTCTGGTTCAGCTATTAATCATGAAAAGACAGAGATTTTACTAATAGGTAACTGGCTTGGTAACCAACCTGGTATAGCCCCAACCTGATTAAGAAACAAGTAAAAACACTAGGAATCACGTATGGAATGAACTCTACTCACACAAACTATCGTGAGCTATTCATTAAGATAGAAGCACAAATAGAAATTTGGCTGAATACGAAGATTAACCTCGTGGACCGCATACAGGTAACTAAAACCTGCATGTATTGTCAAATGAACTACATAATGAGTACGGTACAACTAACAGAAGTAATGATTAATAACACTGAAAGGCGAATATTGAGCTTTATTTGGGATAATAAAATCCACTACCTCAAGAAACAACACATATGCAGAACTAAAGATAAAGAAGCTCTAGCCCTAACCAACTTGAGCTTATTACAAAAATCAATTATTTTAAATATATTTAAATATCTAAATAACTCTCCCCTACTACCATGGGAAGCTATATATATATATATATATATATATATATATATATATATATATATATATATATATATATATATATATATATATATATATATATATATATATATATGGATACCTATGTCGTTTTAACAACATAATATATAAAAATAATCTACTAACTAAACTACCAAAACCTCCTGGGAGCTGTAGAAGAATGAGTGAATTACTTTATAAATACAGGGACAATCAAGATATATGGGATAAAAATAAGAATATATATAACACATTAAATGATATGGTCTGTCAAGACAAACAATAGAATTTAAATATCCCAATTTAAATTGGCCAACAATATGGAAAAGTTATGCGGAAATAAAATCACCTCCTGTACAAGGCAGAATGTTTTTATATCTATATTGAAGAAGGATGACCGACGAAGCTGCTTTTAACAGACACATCATAAGTATAATACCACGTTGTAGGTTATGTAACAACCATATAGATTCTAAAGATCACTTAATATTAAGGTGTCCAAACAACGATACAGAAAGGCAAGTTTAAAAAAATAAAATTATAAGTAAATATGGAATATCAAACGATATACAATTCCTACATACAAACAACATTAACGATAAGAAGATACATAATGTCTTAATATGGTATATCAACTCCATCATGCAAATAAGAAGATAAGATTTCTAATTCAAAATTATTGTACACCAATTTATAATGAATAAAAAGATTTAAAAACCATTAATCTAAATATTTTAAAGAGTACTCCTTAGGAGGTCATTGAAGAGTGTATTACTATCTCTAATAATAACTACACATACAAAGCACACACTAACACACACACACACACATACTACCTACATCTGCCTATCTTGTATATATGCTATACTATTCTATACACACAACAAATACAATTATCTTATAATCTACTACCTACAATAAAATGCTTCTACATTTTTACTATTCTAAAATTAAGACAAACTCGAAGAGAATTTGATCACTACTAGCCAGTTCGAACAAAACCACAAGGGAATAAAACATACAAAACAATATAGCAACAAACACATAGCAAACATCGGACAACATTGATCCACTGGCCTGGATCACTCGTGTAATCATCTCCAAAACCAGCCACGGTAAAGGAGTAGAGATACACTAGTTAGGGCGGTGTATAAACCCTATATCAAAATCTATTCAAACGAAATTTTAAATTAAATAAACAAACATACATACTGAAGGGGAAAAACAAATAGACATAAAATCCTTTAACTTTCGGAACTAGGGGGTCCGTCAAATGATGTAATTCTGAGACGGACCACCCAAAAAAAAATAAAAATACACGATACCCAGAGAAGGCAGATTAGAAACAAATATGCGCCATTGAAGTCTGATCACACAAAAAATGCAAACGAAAATTATGTAAAGTTCAATTGCATGTATGGCTGACTACTCCACATTGTAAGTGACTTCCCTGGGTTGCAAGTATGTTTTACTGTAACGATCCCAATGACCGTACTTGCAACAGTACGCTATGAATAACAAATCTTTGAAGTCATGTTTTTCCTTATGATCTGCTGTAAAATAAGTATCTTGTCTACGGACAGAAACATTAGAAATCAGAATGAAACATACCAAGAAAGAGGAAAAGAAAATATATACTAACACGTATGACACTAGGCTGAGATACTGGGAGGAGATAGAAGTTGTTACAAATTTTAACACCATCAGTACAAACAATTACTCAAATTCTATATACGATGCTGGAAAGAAACATTGGATTGAGGCAGCACTTCTGACAGATCACCTTTAATACAGACAAAAAATGCAAAAATAAAACATGAAACACAAATATCAATAAAACGTAATTACAGCAGTTTCTCTATATGTATTATTTTTTCTTCCCATCTTATATAAATGAACGGAATCCAACTTTTGTGCTCCAAAAGTAACATCCCGAAGTCGGTGGATGCACTGTTCAATTTGTTCAGGAGAAGCCTTTCCTGTCATACCTCTGGGACATTTTACCAGAGTCAGATGTGGAGTATATATTTGATTTTGTTTGATGATGCACACACCTCCATTTTGCAAGCTCTCTGTTACAACAGTTACAAATTTCAAAAATCGTGGAGAATCCTCAACTCCTGCAAAAATAGTCCCTTCTCCGAAATTTCCAACCCCTCTAAGATTCAAGGGTGGAACCTTCCTGGCAAGTTCCGATAAGTTTGGTTCCATGTCTTTCATAAACTTTGAACATTGAGAGATCTCATACTTGTCCTTGAGATTCATGAGAGCTAGTGTAATATGGAAAGAAGATTCTGGTTCAATGTAGTTAGAATAATTTGGAAGGTAGGAAGAAAGTATTTTCTGCACTTTTTTAGCATTTTCTCTTACAATTTTATTGGTAATGTCCAAGGAGAGGAAAAAATTGGGGCTTTTTCCTGTGTTTCTGTATCCTGCTCTAATGCAATAATTTAGGTCGTGATTCTCTTGAAAGCGCAAAGGTTTGTCTATGGACAGATCCTCCATAGGAATCTCAAAATTAACATCTCTCAAGGATTCCGTATTGTTTTCTTCTCTATGTTGCCCACCGTCAGCCCCAGTTGATTCCTCCATAGTCCGATCACCGTCTTCCCTTATGTAGATTACTTCGGCTGTAGTGTTCATGGCTGACATTTTCGCTGGAGTGGAGCTTGAGTTGTCTCCTGGGTTATCTGTCTTCCCGTGCCCTTGTTCAGACTTCCTTTCTTTCCTGTTATCTTGAATATCTTCATTTTTTATATCTGTTTTTCTATGAACAAGATCTGAGTTGTTGCACTTTAACCAGTTGATTGCAACGTCTGCCAAATGTTGCATCATTTGCTGGCCCCCTTTCAGCTCCGCCTCCTCTTGAAGATGGTTGGTCAGTACATCCTGCTGGTCATGTAACAGGGTGGTTGATCTTACACTGACACTAGCAGCCGAGTTTGGGTACTCATCTGAAAAAGTAGAGAATGCAATATAGCAACGTACTTGTGCCCACTGGATTCTGTTGATTAACACGATTTTTCTTAGTGTTTGAAAATTCAGTGTAATTCTATTGGCGGTATTAAAGCCATCTACCACTCATATTGTTTTAAAAAGAGGCACCCCACACCCAGTATTTTAATTGGTTTTATTCATATATTATAGAAACAAACCAGGAATAATCTACTGGGAGGCGAATAATGATGTGGCAATGATGTGCAGCGAGTAATGGAATTAAGAGGGCCTGCATGTGATACAACAAGCTGGTAGTTCATTACCTTTTTGTTGTAATCTGGAGAGTTTAAGGACAAGTGCGGATGAGGTGTTATAAAAAATAAAGTGATGAAATGTGGTTTCTAATGACTTTTGATTCTTTCGTTAAAATCTGCCGACATTTGGCACAGGTGAGATGAAAATGAAACAAAAACCAAAAAACATATTTCGTTTGTAATCAGATGAGTAAGTATTTTGTTTTTCTTGTCTTGTTTAAATGTTATTGCGTTCTTCAAGATGTTTTAAGATGACTATTTAAGGGAAGTTCCAATATTAATTTTTTCAATTCCTGTCATAATGCCGGAATATGCATTTCCTGCCAGCGCTTAAGAAAAGACACCTGCTAAGTAAGAATAAATCTAAGGAATACATCGAATTCAGAAACGTCGTCCTCGGAGTGAATTTTGCTTGGGGGTATATTGGAGAGTAGTGAGCATTCTTTTAAAAGTCATCCTCACGAAAACTGAAGTTTGAACTTTTCTACTTCCTGAGGACGGATGTTTTATCGTAGCCACGTTTTAATGCTGCTTCGGAGAGGACATTCTCCTTTCCTCGCAGAATGTAAAGTGATTCAAAGGTAAATCTGGATCAGAAAACTGTTGAGAACATGTGATCGCCAGGCAATAGACTTGTGAAGAAAGCAAAGCATGTGTGTGGATATTATAGTAAAGAATCTTTGCAGAGAACTATGAGATAAAACCCTTCTATATTCATTTAATTTTTAAGTTAGTTGGCAATACACTGACTTGCATTAATACATTCTAATTATAACATTTTCCATCAGACCGCGATGCAAGTTCAAAGCTTTGTGTTTAATAACACTACGAAAGAATACATATCAAAGTCAAATAATGCACTTGTTTTGTTTTCGATTCTCTTAAAACACGTGAAATCTATATCGATAAACAATTTCCAGGTTTAGAAACCAATCTACTGACCAAACTGTGTAAATCAAGTTATTTGATGACTTTGTTCTGCTACAGCTACGAACCCTAGGCTAAATATGATAAAAATTAAAATGCATCTAAAACGACGAGTACATAAAAATCGAATTCTCAAACGAAAACGTGGATCGAGTCAGTTAAAATTTAAAACAATGTAGAGCAGATAATGTAATTCATTCATATTTTGTACTTTTTCACGTACAACGTATAATATGTATATGTTTAATGTTTGATATAAAAAGAATTCTACCACCAAACATATCTAGTAGACTCGGATTTAATACATTATATTACTATTTTTCTTGATTCATCTTGGTTTGTAGGAAGAAATGAGCATCGTATTTCTAATCCTTATCTCTTATGTATTATAATTTCTTTGTACAGTACAAAGAGGCTGACGTGATGGATGGGGTAATTTGCTAAAAATGGATTGCAATTTCTCTACTGTACAAAGAGGCTGATGATGGATGGAGTAAATTGTTATAAATGGATTGTAATTTCTCTACTGTACAACGAGGCTGATGATGGATGAGGTAAATTGTTATAAATGGATTGTAATTTCTCTACTGTACAACGAGGCTGATGATGGGGCAATTTGCTATAAATGGATTGTAATATCTCTACTGTACAAAGAGGCTGGTGATAGATGGGGTAATTTGCTATAAATAGATTATAATTTCTCTACTGTACAAAGAGGCTGATGATGGATGGGGTAATTTGCTATAAATGGATTTAATTTCTCTACCGTGCTAGAGGTTGATCTGATGGATGGGGTAACTTGCTATAAATGGGTTGTAATTTCTCTACTGTACAAAGAGGCTGATGATGGATGGGGTAATTTGCTATAAATTGATTGTAATATCTCTATTTTACAAAGAGGCTGATGATGATGGGGTAACTTGCTATAAATGGGTTGTAATTTCTCTATTTTACAAAGAGGCTGATGATGGATGGGATAATTTGCTATAAATTGATTGTAATTTCTCTGTACTGTAAAAGGAGGCTGACGTGATGGATGAAGTGATTTGCTATGTACCTGAAGATGGATAAAGTACTCTTTCCATATAGTGGTAATGTCTTTTATTCTGTATAATTTTTAAATTATATTTAACTGGTGGAACCCCTTTCAAAATGTGGCGTTTCCTCTTCCTTAAAGTTGAGTTAAATGAAATACCTCTTTTTCAATGTGCCGAAATTCGAAGTTCCAGTAGTGTAAATTCGCTTACTATTTGGTGGTTACGTAAAAAAAAAAAAATTACATTTTCATCAGTACATGATTTTAAGTACTGTTTACTCATAAAATATCCTCTCTTTTCACATAAAATATCCCACTGCTTACCTATAAAGTATCCTATTGTTTCCACAAAATATGTCAAATTGTTTCCACAATAAGTTTCTTATTATTCACACAGAAAGATCATTATTGGATCTTTAGCAACATGCATGTGAGATGATTGCCAAGCAGTCTTCGAAATCACTGACTTCTTTAAATTAAGCTCTGTGACTTGGAGTCGTTGGCGATGATACACGACAGTCTCAGTGGCATTATTACTTGTGATACGAAGGCAGTTTTCTTGGTTTGCGACCGCACGTGCGATTTCGACTCATCTGGTCCGTGTATGAATTTTGATACGTAACTGTGCTGCTGTTGCACTAAGCTGCTTCACCAGTCAACCGTGGTTCGTCTGAAGGAGGTCCTCATATTGTAGATATATCTGCTTTTCTCTTTTCTTGCAGCCACCATAACCCATGAATATTAGTACCCCACAAAGCATATTTAGTTCAGTTATTATTATTATTATTATTATAGCTATCGTCAAACCTTTTGATATGACAAAGTTCTCACTTCTACTCACAACTTCATATATATATATATATATATATATATATATATATATATATATATATATATATATATATATATATATATATATATATATATGAACCATAGAGAACTACAACTGATGTAATTTTTTTAAATCTGAAGACTTACCTGTTAATTGAAATTTTAATTGCAGGTCCAAGTCTTCAAAGCTTAGCATTACAACATTTTGAAATTTTCCAATGCAGCTTAGGACCTCGATCTGCCCTGGATACTGAGATTTGATTCCTGATATTTCTTTGTCCTGAATCGATGAAACCTCTTTCTCTGGAGTTGCCATGACCTGAAAATCAGCATACAGGTAGTTCATGTTTAAAAATGATTTTAAGCAATTTTCAAATAAAATGCAACTTCCCTAAACTTGAAATTGTCGGGCCCCCAAAATATTGTTGTTTTTAATGGCAGCCAGTATATGATATCAAACTTGGACAGGATCAGTAAACACTGTCCTTTCATGGCCAGACACCCATACTGTTCCCTCTCTCACAAGCAAGGTCAAGATTATTTCAAAATACGTAGGGCATGTATTGTTACTTGTCGCAAGAACATCCATGGTCTAATGGCAGACTGAACACTCAGATTGTTGCCACTGGGGTTCAAGTTCGCCCATATGCATTGTAAAAGTGACCTATAATATGCAATTTGCTGTCCTTATTAAACTGATTTATATAGCATAGCAAGCAGTACATAGTTTCACTGCATTGGAGTTGGATTCCATAAGGATCATCGGTTTGAGGCACATATACTGGATCGTACATCTAAATTAACTATATAGTCAGCATAATTGACTTTAGCAAGAATATAGGTTATTTACTTAAAGAATTAAAGATAAATTGAAAAAACAAATTCTTAACATTACTAAAATCGTACCGGCCTGATGAGTTGGAAAGTTGCTCTCATCACGTGCCTCAACAGAGTGAAATAAAGTCAACTACTGATTTCCACCACCACCAATCATACAAATATGTTCAGATCTCATAGCTGAAAGCTGATTTTTTACTACACACACATAATGAATTACTTTAAACAAAGAATTCAAGCAATATGTCGATAAACTTACCCACTTGCTACTTGATGGCACTGATATGTTAGAAGTGCCGTTGACAAGTAACCAAGAACACACGATAAAGGGCCTAATAATATTTGCCGATAGACACAGTGTGGCTAGAACTTCCTGGTGGTTTAGCATGTGTTACCTATGTGAACATTAGTGACAGAAAATCTCTGCAGAAACAAGGCAACAAGAGAGGAGTTGTGGAAATATCCTCTTGATATATATATACATCGTGGTTCAAACAATAACATATTGGTTACATCTCTCAGGACTCCTTTCTCAACAAGCATGTTTTCAAGAAAACACAAACAGCGACATATCTTTATGATTCAAAAGGCTCTAAAAATAACTTCAATAATATTTAGGATTTTAACAAGTAGTTTAAGTCGTAAATTACCTGTCTAAAACAAATCATGACCAGTTTAAAATTTGAGAATGAAATAACGTTTCCTTTCTACTGTACTATTTCATATAAATTACTGTAATGAAAGGTCAAAATGACAAGTCATATTGGGTTGAGCGTTACAGAATGTTCATTTAGAGAATATTTATTATGGACACATCGTGAATTTGAATTGTCGATATTAATATGATACTCCTATAATAATCGTCGTTCAAATTTAATCATCAATTTGTAGTTCTTCGATACTGGTCATTATATCATGAAACGTTTCGTTATGACTCTTTTGCCCATTAATATATAAATGATAAGTATATCCTTCGGTCCCTTTATTACCAATTGCAAATACGTCATTTATACATACATTTATACATTCTTTTCAATACTCTATTCAATTACTTACACTAAAACTATTCCGATGTAAATAAAACATGTTAAAACTTTTACGTAGTGATGGCAATAAGGAAAATCGCAGTCCACTGACACTGGGCCTACACTGTCGGGTTCTTAGAAACAGAATTGTTTTCTCAGTTTCATAATAAATTCACGTGATCCTCAATTGGTTAAGCCAAAAAGGCCAAAAATAAAATGAACAAGAGATCAAGAAGTGACTCTATTTGCTCATTTTTAACTCTTATAAATTAGAGCAATAAAAGGTGATCCCCTGTAGCGATTGTTTTCTATATTTATAAATCTCACAAGTGAGAGCTTGTCGAAACAATCTTCCGCTTTAAAAATGAAATGTCAAAGGCTTTCTTCTCATATTTCCCAGTCATCATCAATAGTATCATCTGGGATGCTGACATCTTGAACAACTCCAGATCTAACCTGATCGCTTCATCACCGTATATTTGTCATGATCACGTCACCTATTAAAGCATAATATTTCATGATTCTTAGTTGCCCATCCTTTTCAAAATCCCTTAAACATGCACCCCGCCGGAATTTTATCGTCGTCCTCTTTTTTGGAGTCTGCCAAATATACAATAATCTCGGCATATTTTAGAACCTCCCCCAGAGTGTTCTCGTCCTCGAATGGCAAGATTAATGAATATGCCTTGAGATGTCTATCATCTTTGCCTGGGTCGTAGTTTTGCGTTTCCTTTTGTAAATCATCCTCTTCTGTAATGATAGATACTCAAACATAAAGACGTTAGATGTGAGAAAAAGGATCGCAAAATCGGTTTCGACTGAGGAGATATCATAGTTTTTTTATTTCGTAATGCTCTGCCATTTTCCTGTTTGTACCATCCCCGCTGCGTCCATCTTGATGGCTGAATTTAAACATTCTCACCAGATTCTCTATTAAGCTTCCTTCTTTCTCCATTTGTGATAAACAAATACCAAAACATTTACTTGATAATGGCGATATTTCATGCTTCTGTGGGACTTTCATTATTTGTTCAGGATCCTAAGAAATCCTTTCCCATCTTAGGATCATTGATTATATCATGTACTTTCATCTGCACCAGATTTTGTGCCGATTCAGCATATTGGGTAGTTGCTTAGCACTTCGTTGTATTATCGGCTCCCTTGTAGCAACATCTGAGTTCTGTATTACACTGATGCCACTAATGAATCGCTGATATCTTCAGGTATTGCTGTAACTGAACTCAATAAGACTTCTTAATCTGACGGCATACTTTAGGTACAGATGAACAGATAGAGGCCAGCGGTAGAAGATAAACTATAATTGGACAGTCTTTGTCTTCACCAGCTATGGCAATTGCTTTTTATTTTTTATTTTATAAATCTCCAAAGCTTCTTGGAAGGTTGTCTGGTTTGTTTGGATTTGCACAGTACCGTAAATATTAACTTTCATCCCTTCTACTTTTACATTTGCCTCTGTTTTATACGATTTTCGGATCTCTCCTTCAAGTTCCTTCAAGCAATTTTCAATTTAATGTTTCCTTGAACTTCCATTTTCTCTTCTTCGCTTGCACATGATGTATTTAACGTCAAGAAGAACTGATGCCCGTACGCTAACCAGCAACAACATTGGTAGCCACAGTGTTGTTGATCAATTCCTGATTAAGGTCAAAATGTTTCCTTTAAATAGCGATTCACTAATAAAAATTCAACTTTTGTTGTACCGCTTTTTAGTGAAAAGCTTGTAGTCATATCTGTTTTGCATGCGATGTTGCGACGCACGTCTACATTTGCGCTGCCTTTTGTTTCTAGGTCATATTCGCATAGTGTAATTAATGGAACTATTTGGTTCTTGTTCGCTTTATACAGCGCAAAAGTAAGTCCCAGAGCTGCTAGCTGTGAATCCTTTAGCTCCTCTGCCATAATCTCAAACGAAATTTTAAAATAACATAAAGATCCGATAGTGTTTTTCTTTGCATTTTCATAATTAATTTCAAACTCATATTGTTGTTAATAGTAATTGCAACCTGTGATTCATAGTAGTAAAACTTAAACATGAATCAAACTTATAAAATAAAAACTGATTGCAGGGACAAAATGAGATAATGAGACATTTCCACGAGCGTTTGAAAATTGAATTGCATACCATTAATATGTAGAAAAAATATAAAATAACTTTGATTTCTTTCTTTACATCAAATTGCAGTCTTAGATAATGGCTAGCACAGTAAAATATGCAGTTGAATACGTATTAAATAAAGTTTGTAAAAATAAATAAAGTCTCAACACAAAACAAATCTGTGTCCAAAATAAATACTTACGCTAACTAATAAACAAGCTTTTCTTATTGTGTAATAATTTTTCCTGCACAGAATATATAAACTTCCTAGACCACGACTTCATGCAATAGTTTCTACAAATCTTGTGTTTCGTCTTTCTAAATACTTGCAAATACTACACAATAACAGGTAAAGGTAACGCACGTCCTACCGCATTATGCCAGATGATTTTGTGTCGAATGAGCGTGCTGTGTTATAATCACTACCTGATAATTCCACCTGTTGATTGGTTGTATCGGTTTTCTATTACATTTATATTTCCTGGAAGGACAGTTTCACGAAATTCGTATGTAGGCCGGGATATTTTTTGTAAAATGTATTGACATTGTAACCGTAATGAAACAGACTCTACGATTACGCATAGGTATTTGTTCGATATTGTACAGACGGAAGAATCAATAGGCATTCTCTCTCTCTCTCTCTCTTACACACACACACACACTCTCTCTCTCTCTCTCTCTCTCTCATACACACACACACACACACACACACACACAAACACACACACACACACACACGTGCACACACACATTAATGTGTACCGTTACCTTGATTTTACAAACGTGTTAGAAGTTGGAGCTAGTGTGTATATAAATGTAATATTTAAGTGCACATTAAAAAAGTGATAAATTTTACGTTATGTGTCTTCTAATTACAGCAAAGGTGGGGTCAGAATTGAGAAACACATATTTACCTCAAATATCCACTCCAAATACCGCGTATAATAAGCGAATGGAATTTTTAAATGGTCTTTCTTAATAATATTGCCAATTTTGCTTTAGCTTAACCATTATGAACTTTTCGAAGATAAACAGTCTCCAAGTTCGAATTTCTTGTAGCCATAAAAGCTAATTTGATTATTTCAGCCAATTAGTAAATATGATAAAAGAACAACACAAAAGTCGATAATTCTGTGCAACTAGTTTCGCATTTACTGTATGCTTCTTCAGGCACAAAATGTTTTGAAAGAAACGGATGACGTCTTTATATTTTAAAATAACAATTACGTCATTTACGAAACGTTAATAGAGGAGCTGAATATATATATATATATATATATATATATATATATATATATATATATATATATATATATATATATATATATATATATATGGCAGGATCGAAACGATACAAGAGTCTCTAATGAAACCTGAATCAGTAAAACATTAAAATAGAGACAAACAGTCATATATACAATTATATTTTATAAGGTATATACAACATATAAATTTCAAAAATTAATAATAATATTTTATACAATTTTATATAGTACATTGGTACTAAGGCCATTAGGATACAAATTATTTCACTTGTGAATCCCGTAAGTTTCTTTTATGAGTCTATTCAGGTATCCGTGTACAATATATACTGGCATGAAAGAAATATCGAGTAGAGAATTATTATTGGTATTAAAATGTGCTGAGATATTAGAAAAGAACTGAGGATCTCTATAAAAATTTTTTTATATGAAAGCGATGATTATTCATTCTCTTAGAAACTTGTTGAAGTGTTTGTCCAACATATTGCATGTTACATTTTTTACAGGTTATCAAATAAATCACATCAGTTGATAAGCAGTTAGTGTTATAACGTAGAGAAAATACTTCTTTTGTATTGGCGCTACTAAAAGAAACACTTTTTCTTATGTTTGCACATTGAGCACCGATGTCTGTTACATTTAGATAACGAAAAATGTATTGTTTATTATTTTCTGTATTTTGTATTGTAAATAAAAAATCTTGCAAATTCTTTGGTCTTCTTTAAGCAAGAATTGGATTATTTTTTAAAAGTGTTTTAATGCTGTTGTTATTTGATAAATTTAGGAGTCTTCAATATTTATTAATTATAAGACCTATATTAGGTAATGAAGGATTATATTGTATTGTGAAAGGAATTATATTTTTATCTATTGTTCATTTTGCTGTGTTTAAAGCCTCATGTTGAGTAAGATTACGGACTTTGTTCAGCGCAGAATAAATTATATGTTTAGGATATTTTCTATTTTGGAAATATAATTTTAATTCATTCAGCGAATTTTGTAAATGAAAATCATCTGAAATAATGCGTCGGTATATTTTGGCCTGGCTATATGATATACCGTTTTTACATGACACGGGATGACATGAAGAATATTACACATGCTGGTGGATATTAATTTCCTTGACATTAATATTTGTAGAGATAGTGTTATCAATATTTTTTTAATTACATTTACATCTAAAAATGAAACATGTGTACTAGATGCAGCATAAGTAAATTTAATCGTCGGGTGAAAAGGATTTAGGCGATCAATACATTTTTTCAGTTTCATCAGATGAATGGTTCCAGATCATAAAGATGTCATCTAAAAATCTAAACCAAACAGATGGATTAGACGTTTTGTTCTGAAGAAAATCTTTTTTCTAATTTACCCAAATTTTCTTCTGTACATACTTTACCTGTAAATTATCCAGGATAACCCATTATATCAGGTTGTAATTCATATACTGAAAACCTATCCAAGTTTATTGATAGTGTTTTACAAACTTTAATTAAATCACTTCCTTCATACATTAAATATACTACTGATTTCATTAAAAAGTTGAAGTCTGTTCCACAGCTATCTAATAACTCAGTACTGGTATCATTAGATGTAACATCACTATATACCAACATTCCGCATAAAGATGGTATTGAAGTGTGTAAACATTTTCTTGATAACAATCCTAATAAAAGCACACTATCTAGTGAAGATATTTGATAAATAATAAAACTTATTTTCGAAATAATTACTTTCAATTTAATAATATGAATTACATACAAATAATGGGTACGGCAATGGGTATTAATATGGCTCCTTCATATGCTTCCCTTTTCATGGGTAATTAAAAACAGATTTCCTTAACAAAGCAGTTACATTTCTTTTTGAGGTCTCTGTTGTGATTTGTTTTTGATAATGTTGCATCCTTTGGAAAGCGGTGAATCATCATTTTATTCTTGCAAGCATTTATATTATCCTTTAAATATATATGCAAAAGAAGTTTCATGTGTCGTAACCTGAAGTCGAATTGTTATACGATCACAAACCTTCTGAAATACTCAAACCAGTTAGTGATGTTTAGCATCATAATGCTTTAATAGAGCCGTCAAAACGATGCCTGTATTATTCATTAATTTGTCTTATTAATTTTCACAAAGATGTCCAGACAGTTTCATTGCAATAATTATCAGCTAAGCTTAGAGTGAACTCAACAATATTCAAAGAGAAACGTTTAATTTAAACTCCATTACCGAAACAATATTTTAATAAGGACCGATTTGGATCATTTTTGCAGAGCCCCCTGAAATAAGAATGGGGCCCCCTTTGAGCACGGCATATGGAAATAAACTTTTAAACACGTTTTATATGACATTGAACTTAAAAGTTTCTTCCATTGCTTTAAAATCACTTTCTATCTATAAATATATTTTAAAAAATTACTAACGTGTGGGGCCCCATATGAGCACGGGGCCCATCGGTCCAATCGGCCTAATGCCGGCCCTTGATCAAACTATTTGCTTATGGCTCTGAGTTAGAGGAAGCAGAAATTCTACAACTTGAAGGAACACTTAGTTTATCATGCAGGGACACTGTAAGTGATCATGATGAAGCAATATGTTCTGCTCAGTCAAGGCTGACAAGATGTCTGCTGTACCTTAAAATATATTCAGTAATCAGGACACTTTTTGTTTGCTAATGAACACGCTTTAAAATGAATTTGAGAATGGTCAAATGGCTTACTCTCAATCATGCAAACAATTTTTCATCAAAAGATTTGTCTCAAAAAGGTGATAATTTTTCTTCTTCAATAAATTGTTAGATTTGCCTGGAAATCTAGTTAGATCATTTATACACAAATGGAATTAAGCCTATCGCATTGATTTTGCCTCAACTGGTGCATGCTTAATAGTGGCAACATATTTTTCTCAGAAAAAGTAAACATGTAAATCACTGGCAATCAACATGAATACAAAACTGTTGTAATGGTTTGAAAGTCTAATCAGACTTATGACCATAATAAAGTGTTCAGAAAATATATTAACATTAACAGTTTGTGTGCAATCGCGTTGAAGTCGAGTCGGGACATACATACGAAGATACTGACGTACGGAAAGACAGCAGCGAAATATTAAGTCCAATCTAACTTCTCGGTGGGGGTACACTTAAAACCTTACTCATGAAATTCTGAGTGCCATCAAAGCATCATAGTTTCTGTCATTGTCATGTTACAATATTACACATTTCATATAAATCCTGTTCAAAAAGCCTGAACTTGGTGCAAGATGGTTTGATTGTGCTAATCATGCAAATCATCAAATTGAGCTAATGGTAGAACAAGAAACTTACAATAAATACAGTTCAAACAAACGCCAAATGAGATTGTCTCTGTCATTAGGTCATACGAATGTAACGCCTATAACAGTTAAGAGTAATAGCTTTTTGAAACATGAGATAAAAGTAATATAGTAAAAGCCTATCTAGTATCGAAATCGTTCAAGAACATTATGTGCTAAACATTTACTGGAAATTTGATTGAAATCAGACAATAACTTAAATGAAATAGTCTAAACAAGCTTTAATTTCGCGATATCCATTCTAAGCGGCCCAATCTCCGTGATAAGACGATGTTATAACAGCACTATAACAGTACCTGTTTCTAACATAGATGCTGGACAGGTGTAACCCGGTGTCAGCTTACTGGGTTGTGTAGGCTGGCTGCTTATTTTAATGTCAACGTTATACAGCGACCGTGGAGAGCTCTGGAGCTCATGTTAGTCTAGTAATTGTTATCTTGTTAACTGTATTACCAAACATAACGGGTACCTTGCGGTCTATAAGGCATTCTATGTTATAGAATCAGAAGGTACATCAAATATTTTTCTACAGATTTGCTGTATTTTCTCTGTGTTGGTAACAGTCTCGCAACCCTCCATAACTTACATTTAGGATATTGCGACAATATGTGCTGGCGAAATAAACACAAACACACGAATACTGATCAACGAATATATCAAAGACAGATTTAGCATGTATCTTCTAAAATTGTTCACATCAACTTCAAACCTTCGATCCTTCTATCTTCCTCAAGGTTTTAGTGCTGGTACGTATCCGAGTATTCTAAATAATTAACTTATTATGTTCCTCTTGCACAACCCTATTTCATCAAGCGTGCTTCCTTTTGCATAGTTTAAGTTGGAAAAAGAGTTTTTAAATAAGTCATTTGGAAACATACTTACACTTGAACATTTGAGCAACCGCGTAAATTAGTTTATTGATACAATAATGTCATTTGAAAAATTAACTGAATCCTAAATTTAGACTGACTTCATCTTTTCTTAAGTGTTATATATATATATATATATATATATATATATATATATATATATATATATATATATATATATATATATATATATATATATATATATATATATATATATATATATATATATATATATATATATATATATATATATATATATATATATATATATATATATATATATATATATATATATATATATATATATATATATATATAATTTAATAATCAGCATGTCCAGTAAATTCTGACTGGTAAATTAAACTTTTGTCTTTCGGAGATATGATCGCGACTTAGAATATGACAAACAAACTTGAAACATAAGGTAAATTTAAATATGGTTGTACATTAAAATCATCACTTTATGCAGATAGTTCAAGTCACCATGAAAAGATTAATCTAAATGGTAAGTGTATTTACATGTGTAAATGGGATCAGAAGAAAGTGTTGGGATGCATTATTGTTAAACAAAATCAAATACAGACATAAATATGTATCTAGATAGAAATATAAATAGATAGATATATAAGGGTAAGAAGAATGTAGATTTTTGAGAGATAGAGAAGGAGAGTGAGCGGGAGACGTGTTTCGGTACAAGATCTTCAACTGAAATATTACACAACTATTATATAAACATGTTCACTGGAGTTCTTCAGGAAATTTCGTCTAATTTCACTTTCTTTTCCTAGATGTGCTACCAGACGTATCTTGTCACGTACATAAAAAGTAATAAAGGTAGCACTTATCCACTAGAGAAGTTATTTAAATCTCACATGAACACGACATTGTCAGACACAGTAAATTCTTACGGCATGGAGAGGGTACATTATACAGTCCTACCCACTTATATCGACAACCGCCTATGTCGACAAAAATGCATATTCCATGGTCCACGGTCTATTGTTACTACCAAGTTTAGGACGCTTCTGTCCACGTTGAGATGCAAACAAAAAGGTATATGTGGACAGAAGCCATTGGTTCCATATTGAACAAAGTTTCGTTTTCTAATCGTTCATATCAACAAGCTGCAAGTTCTGACCTATACTTTGTTCTGCTGACCAATTATTGTAATGTTGTCGTTGTATTAATAAACGGGTATTTATTGGCCCTCCAATATCAGCCTATCGCGGCGAATCCAATAACAGCATGCACCCTTCATCGAAGCGGCTACGTGCTTCATTAAAGACAACGCACCTTTCATCAAAAGAAGTCAGCAGCAAACATGAATAAAAGCACTGGAATCTGACCGATTGTTTCATTTTCCAAACGAGTCTGACGTTTGTTTAAAAAAACACTACAAAAATATTTGTGACAACACGAAATAACCGTATCTGTATCATAAACATAGAATATAGTACAAATATGGTTATTTCACGATGTCACAACATTTCATCGTATTGTATTGAAAAAAAAACATCATATTCCGTTGTGGGAACACGTTTATTGTGCTGTAAATGTTTCCTGTTATCCAGGAAAAAAGCAACTTTTGCTTACGATGGTTAACAAAGGCGAGATAAAATGCAAAAAATAAAAACTTCCAATCTCTCGGAGCTCAATATCTGGCCGTGAAGGAATTTGAATGTGGGAAATCTTGCAATGATGTTTGTAAAAAAGGACTATATTAAACAAAGATTTTTTTCTTCCTCCGTTTTTATTATGAAAATGTAAATATTGTTACATTTCTTTAGTCTTCATCTAATTGTATTTATCAAGACACAAATGAAACTCTCCTACTCTCATTATGTTGATAGAGTTCTATTTTATGCTGACAAACGACCATTGAAAATGGACTGCTATTGGGTGTTGCTGAATAAATGCTGCATTTGGAAACTTCATTAGAACATAATATATGGTCACAGTCTTGCTCCAAAAGACGTTTCATCAGACTGTGATTTTCTTCAACCAATCTTGTTTCCACAAAATGATCAAGCAATGTGGCACTGATACGTAAAAATAAAATTACCAAGTTATACGGTCTTCATAGCGTTAGAATTTTCGTGATGGTACCTCTGTCATCACTACGTGTATACAAATAGTGCTTGAGTCCACAGCATTTGCTTTGCTGCATTGTATTTCTTCGCACACATACACACACACACATCCGAAAATACAACTTGCTATTATCCACAGATTAGGTCAAGAAAAAAATACACTTAAGAAAATTTAATTTAATTGATCTTTCCTAAAGTTTTAACAGTATTAATGTTAAAAATAATGGGCCTGCACGGTACTTGCGCCTAGCAGAGGATTGTTTCAAATGTATTATAAAACATATATTGTGTAAATATGTAAATGCTTATTCGTGTTCTTCGAAACTATGAAAACATAATTTCAAATTTAGGAACAATATTACAATGGCCAGTTTAAAAAAGGATTGTTTAACACATCAGTCCAAAGCTAGACAGTTTAAGCCAATATACCCGTCGTACCTAAACTTGGTAAAGGGTCCGGCAGCCACACCATATAATCAGATTTCAATTTCCCAAGGGAATTTTGTCTCGTTTATTGTACTAACCTTTTTAATGCATGTGGCAAATAATAATAATAATAATAATAATAATAATAATAATAAAGCTGGGGACGGGGTTTGTGTTTTTTTTTTTATTAATATTTTTTTATTTTAATAAAGGCACCTTTAACATATTATTGGCTATATCTAACCCGCCAAAACCGCCTCCATGTGTGATTGGGAAAGACATTTAGCTCACATTTTCGCGTCACGATATAACCAATAATGTGTTAAAGGTGCCGTTGAAAGCATCAACAGCTCATCTTTATTACAATGCAACTCATTAGCCTGGCATGACGCCCTTGTATCTAATTGGGAATATATATCTTCGACAAACGGTAAATTGAACCCGCAGTATCTGTTCTAATATTTACGTGTAGGTGCATGAATGAAATACATGCTACTCTTCATAGATAATATATATATATATATATATATATATATATATATATATATATATATATATATATATATATATATATATCGGTATTTCAGCTCTTTCCGGAAGTCACAGGAAATATAGGATACTTGTTACATTACATAATACGTGAAATTCATGCCCATCTAATCATAGAAACACAGTTTTTCATGCCCATTGAATAACATACTGTCAGCATCTCTCTCCCTGAGTAGTATTGAAACAAAGGCGATATGTACTCTTTACCACCTCATTTTGCAACGGTTTAAGTTCACGAGTGCAATCACTCTATAGAAAATAAGATCTGAGATTTTTTGCTGGACAAGTTTTAATGGCGTCGAGACCATGAAATTGGTATGGAGGTGAATATCGGTAATGTTATACACTCTGCACATTATAATGGAGGTTTATACCTGTTATGTTATGATTAGACCTCAATCAACTTATGTCTGGAATACAACATTGCCTGTACGTGAAACATTGCATGTGATCCTTAATATACAATATTTATCTTGCAATTGTATAGATTATGTTACTCGGTTCTCAATTACAATATGTACAGATTGTTTTAACTGTCACATTCATCTATCGCATGGCAAGTATGCCAACCTGGGTTGATAAAACTACGTGCCGGAATATTAGTACTTCATATTATTTTATCGATCAAACTTAGAGTCCTTGTAACGTTCCACATTAACCTAAATCACAATGGCTTGTTTTTCTGATTAGATAAAGACTCTAGTGAACAATGAAGATTAATCCCCGGTTTTCTTAACTTGTTAAGGAAGAAACTGGAGAATAAGCTAAAAATAACAAACTCGAATATTATATAACACTTAGATGAAATCATCGAATTCTAAATTTGGCAGGCTTATAAAGGAAGCGAAGTTTAAAAGATCCTGAAAGTTCTACTAATCTAACGTCATTTTAATTAAAGTTATAATACCTCTAAGGTTTCTGATTTATAGTTTCAATCTGAGTTTTGCTTTAAGTGTTTTAAGAATACGGGCGCCAGGAATTTAGTAATACAATACGTGCAATCGTCTTTTAGCAAGGTATTATCCAAGGTAGTATGCAAGATTAATTTCAAATATTTCCAGTTCAAACGGCTACGCAATCAAATTACAGTTTGTTGATCAGTCTCTTCATATTAACCGATGCAAATCCTTTAACTACGTTTGATACATTACTCTAATCGCACAAAATTGGCAGTTTCAAGTAATACAACAAACCAAAGAGTTTATTTTAACACTATAAGTGAAGCTAAATCGCAGTTGGACCATAAAGCATGTACTATTTTTCTTTCTAGTTCTTTCTATTAATATGTGGAATGTTTGACGGTTCCACCAGATAAGCTTTCTGAGATACAGTTTATAACATAAATTAATGTGACCGTATGTATTCCCACCCCCCCCCCCAAAAAAAATGCAAACAATATTTAACGTGAAACCATTGCTTCTTTCTTACCTTATAGTCTTGTGCGAGCACCTTTATAAAGGTAAAATGATATGCGGTGCACAAGGAACTTCAGTACGATATTGCATTGCTTCGTGAACAAGGAAGCGCGACTTATGAAATCGATAAATAAGTATTTTCACGATACCCACTTTAAACTTAGATAGGTATAAATAACGTTTCGACAATGAAGACTAAATAAATCTACATGACTCAATCCGATTTTGAATTGTACAGACGGCTTTTGTGTGTGTGTGTGTGTGTGTGTGTGTGTGCGTTCATGCATGTTGCTACGAAATTAAGGACATTTATTGCAAAAGAACATCTTTCATTTCCAGGAAGAAGAAAACAAATCACCAATATTTCCATTGAATAAGAGGACTCAGAAGCCTCTAGACCCCGTAATCAGTCCTAGCTATCAATGATAAACAAAATTTCAAACGCACATTTTTATGTTATCAGTGACTGTTTTGCTTTTACAACGGAACTTAACACAGTTACAGTAGGATTTGTTCATCATGCGTTACTTGGGATTTATTTCTGGTCATTTTATTTTTATACAAGTTAAAATTTTGTTTCATGCAACTTTATACCAGAAACATATTCAAAATAAATGATGTCATGTTAAATTTATTGAACAGTTTATGGAAAAAACTGTATCGTGAGCAAGGCATGTAAACGATGAAAAATGTGTATATCTTCTTAGATGTTTCCTTATCATGTGTTTGTTTGTTTTTTCTAACGGGATATTACCGTTTTTACGAATTTTCTAACATGTCACCTATACTCATATTCATAGATGTTCAGTATAAATGTACAGTACTTAACGCATAACGATCGTATTACACAAAGGTAACCCAAATAGAAGTTGTCAATATACAAGAGTATTTCAAACCAGTTTTGTCTTCATTTAATCCAAATTTAAATTGCTTATTTTCCCTCAGTGAAATCATATTTACCGTTTAGAGGTCTCAGCTAAAAAAATTCACATGTATGCGAAAATTGATCTTTTTTTTTCAGAAGCTTTTTTTTTAGCTGCTGACCTCTCGTCACACTTGTCTCGACTTCCGCTTACAGTGGTTACAGTGTCCGTCTCGGATGCGGGAGGTCGTGGGTACGATCCCCAGCCGAGTCATACCAAAGACTTATATAAATAGTATTTACAGCTGCCTCGTTAGGCGCTCAGCATTAAGAGGTTAGTGTTAGGACTGGTCGGCCTGGTGTCAGGATAATGTGACTGGGTGGGACATGATGCTACATGTCTGCGGCATGATGCCCCAGTGCTAGACATCACTATAAGCTGCCAGACAGCAGACGTCGTAGCGATATGACTGAAAAATTGTTAAAGCTACATTAAAAATCCAAATCACACACATACACTTCTATTCTTCCATTGTAACGGTAAACTTTGAGTCGTCTAATAAGTGTCGTTCCACGTTTAGTTTAGGCAATCAAGCAAACCTCAAAATCCTCCTTATTTGGATCTGTTAAATTTTTGTTTTCATTACATGTGGTGTCTTCTAGGCTCATTCACCTTACCTTGCCCGCTGTAGTAGCGAACGAATACTGCATGCATGAACAAATATTTTGTAACAGAGATAAATTTCTACACTTTTTGAAAATGATTTAACAGTCAAACGCTTTAAGCCGTTACGACAAGCAAATATATCAAAAGTTTTATAAAGGAAACTGACCGTAAATATTGATCCAGTAATTATTTGTAGTAAAGTTATTCACTGATTTTTAATTTATATATTTATTTATTTAATCATTCATTTATTTTATATTACTTGCATATGTATTGCTAATATTTGATTTCAAAATTATTTAGATCGTTTGTAATCACAAAGACCAATTCTGATTAACTAATTGTCCTGCATTAAAATACAAGAATATATTCTAGATGTGTTTATTATATAAAGTATGATCAGTAAAAGCGTTAACATTAAGTATAGTATTACCCTGTTTGTCATTTTATTTTACGTATATAACACAAAAACCACGAAACTATAAATGTTTCTTATGAAACTAAAAGCATTACAATTCGTTTCGGGTCCTTAAGTCTTTCTCTTTTTATCCTAGTTTAATCTAGTTGTTAATTCGTCCATTTCATTTGAAACATTCGAAATTTTTGGGGGGCGGGTGTATTAGTGGTCAGCCATTAAGTTTTACGAATGGTGGCCAAACATGCCCCTATGTGCGGGCTACCGTGCTCCAATTGTAGACACATATGCACATCACTCGATTCATCACTCTATCTATCTATCTATCTATCTATCTATCTATATATATATATATATATATATATATAGAGAGAGAGAGAGAGAGAGAGAGAGAGAGAGAAAGAGAGAGAGAGAGAGAGAGAGAGAGAGAGAGAGAGAGAGAGAGTTTAGTACGTTTTCACGGTCATACCTGACACTTTTCACAAGACAGAACCAAAACAAACACCAAAAATTATTTAATTCATGATGCAAATTTTTACCGGCACCAATATATTCACCACCTACTCCTTCATTACCACCGTTAGAGGATTTCAGAAAGAGACAGAAAGAAAAAATATAGAAATATTTACAACAGCAGAAAGAAGCAGAACATGTCTTTGTCCTTCAACAGCAACAGAAATAAGAGGAAAAAAGAAACCGAAAAAAATAAGAGAAAGTGTGATGGAGAGACAATTGACGGTCAGAGTCATGTTCTGACTGTGCTAATGGATACTTTTGCCTGATTCAGTGTATCTTAGACGAATGTATCAGACTTCTTTAACTTGATCCAAGGGAAAGAAACTTTCCAAACATTCTAGCCAAGTACGATGATTACATCTGAGATACCATCAGCAGCTTTGATCACTACCAAATCATCCATAGTAGCAGGAGAGCTAATAGGACGTGGTCGTGGTAAGGGCTTAAAACCGCTAAAGCTCATCATATCAAGTCCATGAGTTTGTCAAAAGAAAATCAGGGCCACCCATATCTCTGAATAAGAGATACTACTCAAAGATTGCCAAATAAATCTTAAATTCCTTTTCCCATCATGTATGATTGGTGTATGTATTTGAATGCATTTGCAAAGAAAAAGGACACCTGTCTTCAAAGTGCCATAAGAAGAAAGAGAAGAAACAGAAAAAGAGGAAGAGAAGGAGAGGTCTATAAAAATGGCAAGAAATCCAGACCACGAGAAGAAAGTGATGACGAGTAAGAACCAGTGCCGGTGAAGAAATTCAAAAGGAAAAACAGAGTGAAAGAAGAAGAAATACGAATCTTAATGATGTGTCGTGAAATGTTCATTGTGATTCAAAAAAGAGAATATAACAAAGCGGTCACTGTCATGCGCAAAATAATACTCTTAAATTATGTCATTGTTGAAAGCGAGTGTGGGTCATTTTTTAATTTGGGTACGTTTTGACTTGGGTACGTTTGCCCTGGGTACGTTTTGACTTGGATTCGTTTCGGTTTGGGTACGTTTTGACTGTAAACCTACCCAAAGCATGGTACTATTCGAGCAGTGACGATTGAATTAAATTGTATCCAACATAATGTGTCAGTTAAGTATATGAAAAGATTGCTATGAGACCCACACACCTTGTATCAAAATATTAAACACAAAAGTCTAAATATAAATCTAAATCGATCGTTTGTGTTGCGTTGTCTCTATTCATACAGTAAAAAATTTCCAGATTTGTATTGCAATCCATATTTCGTGTTTAATTTTAACAACACAACTTTAGTGCACCCTTTTACAAAGAAGCCGAAAGATAATTAACGCATTTCGCAAAAATATTTGCTTGGATAGAATAAGTATTCTTATTTAGTGAGCTCTTTGACACAGTCTGAATTTCTTTAACATGCAAAATCCAATAGTACATTTCTATACAAACTTCTGCCTCCATGATGGTCGTATCTAAGGAATCATTTGTTAAGGAAAATGTCCCCAGTCAACTCATATCTCTCTCTCTCTCTCTCTCTCTCTCTCTGTAGGAGGATTATATATATCGAAACAATTGCAAAAATGATCAAGCAAAAACCTTAATAGCCCCAGGCATACAAAAGGCGACCTATGCAGATGCAGTAAAAAATGGGGCGAAGAAAACTACACAAGAATCCAACAGAACCGTAATAGCAAGAATACAAAGTCTAATGGAAACCCTCAAGGATCTGTTGAAAACTACACAAACAGAAGAAAGAATATGAGATTCATTAGAATACAAAACAAGAACAAATGGAGGAAAGAAAAGAAAAGAAAAAAGGAAATCGAAAGAGGAAAAAAAAACTGTGTTAAACCTTTCTAAACGAATTCTAATTAATAATGATTACATTCTTCTAGGTAAGGGATTATCATATTGTTCGAGAACCAAAGTGCATGATAATATTAATTTAGCAGAAGCATTTTTCAAATACACAAGATCGTTAAAATTAAAAGAATTTTTCTCACGATCATGTACATCTTCACAATATGAAAATAGTTTTCGTCTACAAAATAAGCCCTGTTTCAATAAAAAAGAATCAACATTTACACCTTCTAGTGGACGAGATATTTATCTTTATTTTTATACTGAAGCAACTAAACAAGAAATTTAGAATAGCAGTCATAAAAGAAAACATTTTACAAACATATCTAAAGAAGAACTAAATTCTTTACGTAGCTTATCGCAAGATGAAAGTATTATTATTAAAAAAGCTAATAAGTCTAGCACCATAGTAATAATGAATATGGAGGATCATATTAAAGAAGTAGAAAGACAATTAAATGATGAAGAATATTACACAAAACTTTCCTATAATCCTTCTGAAGAAATGAAAGAAAAAATAAGCCAATGTATTAATCAAATCTCTGTACACAATTGTTCCATATATGATGAACTAGATATCTTCCCAAATAAAATACGCACACCTCAGTTTTATATTTTACCAAAAATACATAAAACGGTTGATAAGTCACTACCTTTAGGATATCCAGGTAGACCCATTATTTCTACATACAACTCAATTACAAATAATATATCGCAACATATTGATCACATTTTACAACCCCTGATGAAATCACTACTTTCATATGTCAAAGATACTTTTGATTTCATTACCAAATTGAAATCTTTACCGAAACTAACTGAAAATTAATTCCTTGCTACACTTGAAGTGGTTTCACTCTACACGAATATACCACACAATGATGGCATCGAAGCGTGTAAATATTATCTTGAAGAAAACGAATAGAAATATAAACTATCAAAAGAACATATTTGTGATTTGATAAAACTTGTGCTCGAAAATAACTTTTTTCAATTTGGTAATACAAACTGTCTCCAAAAAATGGGAACAGCAATGGGTAGTCCTATGGCACCTACTTATGCATCTTTATTTATGGGAAAATTAGAAAATGATTTTCTAAATAAAGGCCTCTTAAAACAGGATGTATGGTTAAGGTTTTTAGACGATATCTTTATGATTTGGAGTTATTCATTAGAAGACCTTTTTTACTTTATAGACAACTTAAACAAATTACATCCAACAATAAAATTTACATTCAATGTCTCTAAAACTAAAGTTTCATTTTTGGACGTAGATGTCATGAAAAATGAAAATAATGACATTACTACCATGGTTCATGTTAAAAACACGAATATTCATCAATATGTTGAATATTCTTCATGCCATCCTAAATCATGTAAAAATGGGATACCATATAGTCAAGCAAAAAGATACAAAAGAATGATTTCGGATGACGCTGTTTTTAAATCATCTTTGACAGTTAGGTCAGCATTTTTTCAATAGAAATTACCCTATTGACATCGTTAATACTGCTTTCCAAAAAGTATCTTCTCTTACACGGCTTGAATCTTTACAATATAAAATCAAAAATAGAAATGTAGATATCATTCCTTTTGTTATTGAATATAATCCAAGTTTGCCTAATATAGGTAAAATTATCAATAAATATTGGGATTTATTAAACTTATCATGTAAAGCAAGTGTTAAATCGCTACACGAAAGCAAACCCACACTTGCTTATAAAAGGACTAAAAATCTTAAAGATTTCCTAACTAATTCCAAATTAGAAAAATCATCATATAAAATAGGATCATCAGTTAAATGTATTAGACATAGATGTTCACACTGTTCATTTATTAATGAAAATACTTCTTTCAGTAGTAATAATACGAAAGAAACTTTTAATATACGTTGTGATATTAATTGTGCAACATCAAACGTTATTTATTTGATAATATGCAAAAATGTGGCATCCAATATGTTGGACAAACCAGTCAACAAATTTCTAAGCGTATGAACCAACATAGATCAGACATAAAAAGTTATATCGATCAATCATCTTCGTCTCATGTTGCCGCACATTTTAACAAAATTTCCCATACATTGCATTATTTCTCCTTCCAACCTATTGTTAAAGCTGATTCTGAAATGGAACGTCTGCTAAAGGAAAGCTATTGGATTCACCGTCTTAATACGGTATATCCAAAAGTCTAAATTCAAAATCACTACATGACATTCATTTTTTCTTCTGAATTATGTCCCCTGTTTGCAATTAGATAAGAATATTTTCATATTATTTTACTTTGCAGAAAAACTTAAATTGGTAAAGGTATAACCTAATATCATAAAAATAAGCTTACTAATTCTTTAAAAAAGAAATGAACTTCAGTAATTTCATTACAATTTGATTAATTATTTATAAAATATTTGATAGTAAGCGTTTTGCACACCATATTTTTTATTATATAAGGTGAGTTCTGATCTGCTATTTAACATTTGACAAGATTATGTAAAGATATATTTTTTATGTATATTTTTTATTTTATTTTTTATTATTTTTTAGTGTTTTATTAATTCATTTTCTGTATCTCTAACAAGGGTGTATTATACATAATACAAATACTGATAAAACTGTTTATCTCTATTTAGTAATAAATTATATATACGAAGATGGCCGCTATCGCTTAACCGGCTTGAAGCAGCTGTTCCGTTGTTTAGTGCCGTTTTCACGATGTTTGTGCTTGTTGCCTGTTTTCGTCTACGTTATAGTGTTCATTATGTATTGGCTGTTAAATTCGTATGTGTTTCTTCATCTCCTTGTTTTGGAAATGAGAACAATTTTTTCTCAGCTGTCTTGCTCCACTGTTTTTGAACAAGCCGCCATCACGTGATACTCGCCAGTCAACCCGTTTATGCTACGATGGACGCTCATTAATTGCTTTAAATGATTACTCCTTGGCTGTCCACACTACATTGTGCTCTAAACTAAACGAACTCGGACTACATTCATTATTACCTAAATGTAAACAGAAGCGGAAAAAGAAACGTTTCAAAGCTGGCCGGCGTAGAACAGGAAGAAGAATTCCAGTTATCTCCCTTATTTCGGCTCAACAATTTAAAAAAAAGTCCGACCGTTAATTTAGATAACCTAATTCAAATCCCAATTGATTCGGCACCAAAGGTCAGTCCATTTTTTTCTGACTATACCGCCCTCCTCCTAGTAGAAAAATCAAGCTGGCTGACTCTCTCTCTTTTGGGAGCAGTTTCCGAATCTCCTGGACTATGGAAATTCGATAGGTGGCAACCTGATTATTCTTGGAGATTTCAACTTTCACTTTGACTGTCCCTTAACCCAAATACATCAAAACTTATAGATTCCGTTAATGATTTCAACCTCAAACAATCAGTTAACCAACCCACCCATAAACATGGTCACATTTTAGACTGGATTCTTCAAAGACCTGATGATAACATTCTACGGTCCTCCCTGGTATCCCATGACCTTGCATCAGATCATCCCTGCATTATATGCCATCTTGACGTATCAGTCCCTAACCTTCCACGTTTATATGCTACTAAGAGAAATCTCCGTATGATAAATAGAACTAAACAAATGCACGACATCCAAGCTAACCTAACAACTTGCGTACCTCCTACCGCAGAACAACTTGATAACTGCCTGCGTTCATTGCTTGACAAACACGCTCCAGCTACCAAGTGCAGAGTATCAATTCAAAAGTGTTCTCAATGGTATAGCAGTGTTAGGGACCAGCTTCGCACTGCTAAAGAGACCGCCGTAAAGCTGAGAGGCTTTGGCTATCCACCAGACTCACTATTCATAAGCAAATCTATGAAGCCGCTAAGAAGAATGTCACAAATATAGTCCATGCAGCGAAATCAGCCCACTATACTACTAAGATCAAGGAAAGTTTCAGCTGCAAAAAGCTCTTCGAGATTACTAATAAGCTAATGTCAAGGAACAAATCAACACCACTTCCAACTACCTTCTCTCCAGTCGACCTTCCGGACATGTTTGCAAATTTCTTCCGTGACAAAGTACAAACCATTAGCGATGAGCTTGACACCACAATTTCAGTTGACTCGTCGTCACCATACAGTAGGGATATAGAATTTGAGCGGCAACCATTAGCAGCATTTGAACCTGTCTCAATGGATTTCGTACGTACAATCCTGATGAAGAGTGCACCAAAGTCATGTGAACTTGATCCAATTCCAACATCACTGCTGCTCGAGTGCTTAGATCCAGTATTGCCTTCACTAACTGATGTTATTAATACCTCTCTCTCATACGGGGAATTCCAATCATTTTTCAAAACTGCCATTGTAAAGCCTCTGCTGAAGAAACCAACACTAGACCATAACGATTTAAAGAACTACCGCCCAGTTTCTAATCTCCCATTCATATAAAAAATCTTAGAAAAGGTTGTTCTATCCCAGCTTGTATCTCATCTAAATTCAAACAGTCTTTTTAGCAATGTACAATCTGCATATCGCCCTTGCCACAGTACTGAAACTAATCTTCTAAAAGTAGTTAATGACATTCTCTCTGCGTTGGATAGCGGAAAGATTACAGTCCTCGCCCTCCTTGATTTGTTCGCAGCATTTGACACAATAAACCATAATATATTACTTCACCGTCTCCAGCATGTATTTGGCATTCATGATACAGTCTTACTGTGGTTCAAGTCCTACTTGTTCAACAGGACACAACTTGTATCTGCAAATGGAATACACTTCAGCCCAGTTGATCTATGTTGTGGTGTTCCACAGGGGTCTGTTCTTGGACCTGTTCTCTTCATTCTGTACACTCAGTCGCTCTCAAGTGTCATAGATCATCATCCAGTGTCTCACCAATTGTACGCTGATGACACCCAAATATACTAATCTAGCCACCCAACTGAAGTTGATGCTACCATCCAAGGTGTTAAGAGGCGCATTTCTGATGTGAAATCATGGATGACATGTAACAAGCTGCAGATGAATGATGATAAAACTGAGACCATTCTGATCACAACACAAAGACTTTCTCATTCACATCCTTTACCTCAAACAATAAATATCAGCAACATTAAATTCACACAATCAATACGAAACCTAGGTGTTAATCTGGACAGTACTCTCACATTGCACCAACATGTCATGAACATGTGCAAGGCTGCATACCTTGAGGTGAGACGCATCAGCTTCATTCGCAAATATCTTTTAGCTGATGCTATTAAAACACTTGTGTGTTCATTAGTACTTTCAAGACTGGACTATTGTAACTCAGTTCTGTCTGGTTCATCTCAATATCTGCTCCAGAAACTTCAAAAAGTTCCAAACACAGCTGCTCGGATCATATTAGAGTACCACGATCAGAGCACACCTCCCCGCTGCTCTGTACCCTACACTGGCTATCCATGCGATCCAGAATCAAACACAAAATTCGTTCTCTGTGCTACGTTTCACTGTCGGACTCTAGTCCAACATACCTATCTGACCTCACCCATGTGTACACACCAGCAAGATACTTACGTTCCTCTTCTGACAGTCGTATACCCATTATTCCAAGTATGAAAACAAAGTCATATGGACAGCGTTCTTTTGCATACCAGGGCCCAACAACGTGGAATGAATTGCCCACTGAACTTAGACACAAAGACACGGTGATTACATTCAAGAGGGCTCACAAAACTCACTTATTTCGGCTGCAAGAACAAACTTAAAGACCTAATAATGTTTCCTACCTTAAATATTCTCAGCATGTTTATTTTAATGTTTTCTAATTTCATGGTGTTTGTTTTTGTAATCATATCATTGTATGTTTTTTATCTTATAGGTGTTGTCAAATGTTGTAAAGCGCTTAGAGCTTCTAAAGATTAAGCGCTATACAAAGTCCCCATTATTATTATTATTATTATTATATATATATATATATATATATATATATATATATATATATATATATATATATATATCCAGTTTGACAGTTCAAACAAAGAAAATATATGTATTCATTTGTCAGTCAAAGCTTGAAATGTCTATGCATGTTATCTCTGTAATCTTCCACAGTAACTCATGCAACACAAATGTCCCATCAATGCTTTTTATTTTTTTTAGTGTAGAATTGTTTTTTTTTCTTTCTTCTTCTTTCTTTCTTTCACTTGTAATTAAATGTGTATGCAGGGTTAATTGTGAACCTGGAAAATTACGCAGATACCTATTATCCTAGATGCAAGCATATAAGCCCATCAATGATTTCCATACAAAGAGATTTCAGCTGTAAGCCTAACGAATAGATCGGAGGAAAAGGCTTTAGTTTCGAATCGGATAGGTTAAGAGGTTCCGTTTTGGTTATTGTACAATTTACACGTTTACAATTTTTAACAACGTTGTGGTCTCAGTAATTTAAGAAATTTCTATACCCGCTTCTTTAATCTTCTTTTCACTGATGCAATGCTGCACTACTATGGACGCGCTTTGTTTACGAAACATAGTACATTCCAGCTGCATATTACCAGACACATGTTGCCTATTTGACCGATTAAAACAGTGTGGTGTATCAGATGAGATTATTTAGATCTGCATGAACAGAGCTTGAAACACAGTTTACTTATTAAAAAGTTTTGTATGTTTTTTAAAACTCATTTGATTATTGAACGAAATGAAACAAAACACACGATGAAGGAAATTAAACTGAAACAAAATAACAAATATTAGACCACGAACTTAACTCGAATATCAGCTGAATGATTTTGCAATAGCGGTTTGAGGGGGATTTCCAGTCTTTTGTCTTGATTTAAGTTTGTTTTTTGTTTTTGCTCTTTTGTGTATTTTATATATTGTATATGTTGTTTATGATATTACATGAACTATATTAATCAGATGTGTGGTTATTTTAAGTCTAATGAATCTTTTTCTCTCTCATTATTAAACATTGAAAACAAATAATATAAGGATTTGAAAAATGTTTATTAATGCTGGTCAATGTCCTGATATACATATTGGTTATATTCAGTTTTATGTGATTATAAATTAACAGACTGTTATTATTATTATTATTACTCTGAAAAATATTCTGGGACAGGTAGGTGGTTGCATTTCTCTTTTTTCTGTTTAAATTGAAAATAGGTTACATCATGTACCTGGCCGATACAACTTGTATGAATGGACAATGAAGCAACCGATGCACGTAGGCGAGTTTGCATGGGTTGATCAAGAGTACGACAGCAATATCGAAGTACGCCTGGGGATAATGTTCTTGCAAAAGTGTGGCACTTGATAGTAAGCATGGAGTCTCCGGACGAGCCTGAACTCGACAAGAAACATTATCCGTTGGCCCCGGAAGCGTTGTCGTTGCCCCACGAATTGTTCTCATCGTACCAGTGTGAGTATCAATTTGCAGTGGGAAGCTTGTCGAGTGCACCAAGCTGTTCTGAATCTACGCCGGAAACTCAATAATGTTTTCGTCAAGCAAAACATGCACTTGTATCTTTGGTCAGAGATGTGTAGATGTAAAGTCCAACGAGTAACCGCTGTTTAGTAATGTCAACAAGAAAGTCCTAGGGAAATTCAAAGATGGTTGCTCGGGCAAGGCCATCGAGGAATTCATAGTGCTGCACCCCAAAATGTACTCCATAGCTCTGGTCATAATATTAAGAAAGCCAAAGGAATCCCACGCATGGTGTGCATAACCATCAACCAAAGGATCAATGACACGACATGTACATGGAGTGTCTTCACAACGACGTGAATGTATGAACTCATCAAATCTTATTCGGTCGCGAAAGATCAAATCGGTGTTTTTCGTTGAATCAAAGTGAATGTGATCCCTTTGGACACCAAGCTATAGATTGTTCCTGATGGAGATACCACATACGCGTACGGACACCGAGTGAATGCTATCCGAGTACTATCTCGGGCTGTAATGCAGCATTCGCGACAATCACTTGTAGTTATTCTCGCACAAATTCTCTACTCGGAGGCTTCGCCGCTTGTTAATTCGCTGTCATTAAATGATAGAGCGTTGGTTGTCCTGGAATATGGATCTGGTTCGAGTTCGTATATGCATCGATGGACCATACTGGGTCATAAGCACGATGTGGTCTGCCTTCTGGTTCTCCCGGGATAAACATTTACCGGTCTAGTTTGTTTCCGATGGGCGGTAAAGCCGCTTTGTACACCACAGTTTTTTGTTTAATTGTCTCAGCGGGTCTTATATCCATTGCACTTGTAGTTTCTCAATTTATCGTGGCTATGATACGGCGTGATTCAATTGTAATGTTTTTGTTTGTCTTACAAATCATGTTTGATTTAATTATCTTTGTATTTTTTTTTTATCTCATGTCGCTTAAAAGTACTTTAGAGTTCATGTTAAATTGTTGTTTTATATCATGGCGAATAAAAATAAATCTTAACTTTCATCTGATCTTATCTTCTTGTCGTAGTAACCACACAGCCACTGGAGCTCGCTTGCATTGATTTCATGACTGCTACGATTTCCAGTGGAGGCTACCAAAATATATTTGTTATTATAGATTTTTACGACCCTATGGTTATAAATTATGTACTAGAAAGAAGCAAAAACAACAATTGTTGTACAATTTAGCAAATACTATTCAATTATCAAAGTCGTACATGGAAACCTTGAGAGGAACCTAAACCATTATGAATTAAATCCAATAATCCTAAAAGTTTTATTCAAGTCCAAAATAATCGAATGTTCTAAATGAATTTCATATCCTTTATTGTAATGGTTTGTCAACAGTCTTGATGTTTCACAATGGATTTGTCCAGAACTCATCTGAATAAATTCACATTAGTCCCAGAATGATATCTTGGTCCAATGAGTACTTTGCAATTCCAATGAATAATCCGAACAAATGTGTCCTCTCCAATTGTCTAAACACAATATTAAATACATCTGCAGGCTGACATTAACGCAAGAGCACGCGAAAAAAGCATCATAGGAGTGAAATCAATTGTTCATCAGAGAATGGACTGGAATAGCTATATAGGACCATTTTTTCATGCAAATAATTGCACGTGCTGAGTCTACAGTTAGACGCCGTTCTTTTCACGCTTAGAAAAGATCCACGTCTACCCATTGAACTCGTATTTGGATTCGACAATGATTGTGGCTAGGAAAAGTTGTCCAGCTACATCAAATCGCTTCTGAACCGATTGGAAGCAACATAGAAACAAGCCACATATCGTGCGAAACAAAACTTAATAGAAGCAGACGCGGACATATGACCTGAAGGCAATACGTGCAACCTTTATGCCTGGGGATAATGTTCTTGCAAACGTGTGGCACTTGATAGCACCTAACAAATTGCTGATCGCTGGGAAATTAATACTTACACTGTGGAAGTCCAACAAAACACAAATATTCCAGTGTATGTTGTATGTCCTGAGCAGGACAAAGGACCCAGACGCATAGTTCACATAAATTTGATGCTTCCTATTGACGCATTACCCATTCATTTGGGGAATATTAGTCGCCAGGAAGAGAACGTATCATCCAAGTCTAAGAGATCCAAGATCACAACTTCGTCCAATTATTGTAGCGAATCAGATTCAAGCTATGAATCCTCCAAGCCACGATGAAATGATTTGTGTAACTAACGTTACGGAAATAGCGGATATGGTCGATACTCTGTCAGGGATAGTGATGACGTTGAATTAGGAGGTGAACATAGCAGACTTCTCCTGTTTGAAACCTAGAGTTTGATGAAACCTTTTCATACCTGGATGAAGGTGATCCTAATGAAAGAGAAGAATTTGTTTCAGATAGTGCAAGGGATGATACTAAGAATTGTGGACATTTTGCTAAACAGTTTAGTCTAGAGCAATTATTCCAGTAGACACCAAGCTTATTGATAGCTACCATACAATACCACATCACACCAAGGTTGATAACAGCAATAACAACAATAACATAATGACTATTGATCAATTCATATCCGAGCAGAGTTGAATGACATTCATAGATGACCTCTGGGGACTACGTGATATCCCAAGCAGTTAATAGTGGACAAGACTGGCTAACAAAAGTTCGAGCCCTCTAGTCATTGCACACAGAAGGAGCTATTTAGCAGAATGCCTAAAACAATTTTGAATTCACAATTTCATCATGATGACCACTCCCAGATTATAAAGACATTTAAATGTGTGGCGGGAAGTGTGTAGCAGGATCATATAAGTTAACATTTTGTTTTTATTACAGTCATGTTTTAATTTGGAAAAATAGTTCAAGCATGACAAATGTTAATGTTAATTCATCTCCCAAAGATTCCATACCGGGATACACATAATGGAAACATGTTAAAACGGATATAAAGTGGAAACATACCTAAACTGAAAGGTACTTAAGCCAAAACCGACACAGGCCAAAAGGTCCCACAGTCAAAACATACTCAAGTTAAGTCATAAAGTATTTAAATTAAGCAAGTCCCTAGTTCAAATGTACCATGTCAGCTTGGTGAGATCCCGATAGTTATTGCTCAAGTTTCTTATCTTGCAAGTTCGTTGTGTGAGCTGACACTACTTCTTCGTAAGTCTTGAATAGGCATGGATGGTTTTAAAATAATTTTATTAATTACCTTTAGAAATTTATTTAAGAGTTGAGTGTACTTAATTAGGATGACTGTATCATATTGTTAAGCCATGTGAGTTCGGGGCCCCGAGTGGCCGAGTTGTCTAAAGCGCTCTCCGTTACGGATCACTGCCATCTCACCTCTGTCTGCGTGGGTTCGAGTCACGGATTCAGCCAATGTGGGTATGTGAGAAGGCTTGCCAGTAGCTTCTCGTGGGTCGGTGGTTTGTCCGGTTTTTCCCGGGTTCTTCTTCCACCATTAATACTGGCCGCCATGCTTAGCCTCTCGTGTGCTGAAAAATGGCGTTAAACCCTACAACAACAGCAACAACAACCATCTGGCTTAATGGTTTAAAGTTTAAGATAATACTTCCACTTTGAATTTCAACCCCTTGCTGGCATACTATTTAAGTGTTTCAGACTATGCTTTCATTGGGTGTATCTACTACACAAGTAGCCGTCAAAAGTCGTCTGAATTTGGTACTATTCATGCAAGTCATTTACATTTGGTGGCAAGGTTACAGTGGTTTAGCACTATTTATGCAAGACATTACCATTTGGTGGCAAGGTTACAGGGATTTAAAACATTCTAAATAAAGAACATGAAATCGTCTAATATATTTTCAGTTCCATACGTCTCCTCAACAGTTACTCTTTAACAATGATCGTAACTATCTAGGTCTGATTACTTTAGGGAAACAGGACTAATAGGAAATGATGCAATTTGAGTCATTGTTTTCATGGAATAATTTGGTCTTAATATCTTCTAATGACGTCATCATGATAAAATGTTGAGGCAAAACACAGCGCCGGAGTTAGATTAAATTGCTTTGCAAACCAAGTGATTCAGTTATGTTGCAGAATCGTCCCAGATATTAGGTCAAAAATTGCAACACTATTAAATTTCATACGTTTTAACATGACAAAAGCTTGATAAAAATTTTGAAGCTCTTTCAAGGCACGACCAAGCTGTTGAATATTATTTAGATGGACAGATGTTATATATTAAACTTCAAAATGTTCTTAACAAATTATGATGAAATTTCCAATGTTTTTCCTTTCTTGTTTAAACAGAAAACTTTACATTTCTGAGTGTGTGCTTTGATAACACAAACTTTTAAATGTGTCTAGTGACATATAATATGGGAAGCTCTATAGAATGGAGCGATTCCGAGAGATTCAACACCTTTGTAAATCGTTGAAAGTCTAATGTCCAGTGTTGCTAGAATTATACACCAATGCATGCAAATATGTTTCAGAATCTTCCGCTGATTTTGGTTTACAGACTGGAAAAAATATTGTTATTAATCTGCTTTAAAAGAGACGATTAAAGTCAAATATTTGTAATCTCATTTATTATTTCCATCAAAAGTTATGAATATCAATGAACTGGGCATATTTTATTTCCCCATATCATTTCAATACTTAAATATCTCAAAATATTCTTAAATGCTTTTGATGATATGTTCACTTGTTCATATCAAAATATACTCTTAACTTCTTATCTTCAAGTGTAGACTTCGTGTTACTTTCATAATTATTTTCCTAAATTGTGTTCAGTTAGTTATCCACTGAATACAGGTTAGAGGGCTTCGATTCAGAATGGTCCTTCTCCTTATCGCCACCAATTATTTGATGTAAATGTGTTATTTCCTCTGCAATTTCGACCTTATTCTTCCAGCTATAATTAAAATTAGAAAGCTTGAATATAGATTACATGGTGATCTTAATTGACTACAATAGACACGATAGCTTTATATGTAAACACAATGAAGTATGTGCTACACCCGTACTGATAATATTTTAGATGTGGCATTTATACAAGATGCCTCAAATAAAATAAAATCAATCATATAGATTAAACACATACCTTGGAGACGTACCGGATTAATCTTGCTTAAAGAGCAGACAATTTACCGTCCTCAAATATATTTATAATTTGGGGAGATTAGTGTATAATTTATCAAACTAGCACACGTGAAGAACGAAGTAAACATGATGCCGGATACAATTCAATGCATATTGTTTAAATGTCGAATCCTGAAGTCCTCAAAAGTGGTATTTAAATTCTTTATTGGGATCATAAATAAAATGATAAAAAGTAAATATATCAGAGTTTATCAAGTGCTATTTAATTGTACATTGATTGCTGCAAAAAAATTTTTCAAGCATAATGCAACTAACCCTGTGCTTTACCAAAGTGTATTTGCTTCTCTCCTTTCTCACGATATAATAAAAGCATGATGTCCAACATAACATTACATTTCCCCTTGTCCCCAGCAATCCTTTGTTTTACTCAAAACAAGAAATCATTTCTGGAGACCTTGGGAAATATCGTGTTAAACAGTTTAATATTAAATTCCCCTTGTCTCCCGAGAGTCATAATAAATATTAAATCATTAAACGTGGAATTTCTATTGTCTCCCAAATACGACATTTTTAAAATGGCGACAGTAATGCTAATTCCTATGGCTTCCCGATTGCAATTTTTGCCTCCAAAGTGGTAAGGTGTATAACTCTCCGTATATCATTAGTGTATGGTCCAGGACTTTTCATTTGTTTCAGTGATTTCGAAGAAACTTTGTTTATATATGTGTCTCTACTAGTCAATGACATACGCAGACCCTCGTTCAATAGTACTTATGGAGTTCGCTTGTTGATATATGAGCGTCTGTAATGGGTTAATAACAATAGTTTTCAGTTTTATACTTCAAGAATTACGAGAAATTATCATATGGTTGTATTAGAGCTTCACAAAATTTGCATCTCCTATATGAAACAATCAAAACTCGTGAATATTACATATCTGATCGACCCCTCCGGTGGCCTAGTGGTTAAAGCGTCCGCCTCGGATAAGGGAGGTCGTGGGTTCGATCCCCGGCCGAGTCATACCAAAGACTTACAAAAATGGTGCTAACAGCATTACGAGGTTAGTGTTAGGACTGGTCGGCCTGGTGCCAGGATAATGTCATTGGGTGGGACTTCAAGCTACATGTTTGCGGCATGATGCCCCAGTGCTATACATCACTATAAACTGCCACAATGCAGACATCGTAGCGATATGACTGAAACATTGTTAAACCTACGTTAAAAATCCAAATCACATCACAAAACGTTCTTGACTAATTTATGATGGAATTCTACTGATATTGATGTAAAGATGTCCTCTTATTTACGACGTTACCTTCGGATTATTCAATAATAAATATGTACTGGAACCTGACTATTTAATATTAGATATCAATTGGAAATATGTTACAAGGTTTTACGTTAGAACACTTACCTACACGTACTTGATAAAGAAGGTTTTGTTGATATTGTTTTTGTTTGATTTTTATTTATGATCCCAGTAAAGCACACCCCGTCCGTATTTTGTCGAACTTTAGATATCAATAAATAAAAAGTATGCCTTGAATGTTACTATTTTCCCTATGTTTATTTTGTTCTTAGCATTTGATGGTCTGATATATTACACTTATGTCTCCGCATGAGAAGTCTAATAAATTGCACTCACACACGTTTACAAGATATTTGAAGACGGCACTTTGTGTCTTACACAAAATTCATATGGAACGTCTCCAAAACATGCATTTAATCTATATGTTCGATTTTATACAATGGTATTCATTTTAGGTGTGATCTAGTGAATCGGAATTCACATAGAATATGATACAATAAATGGTTGCATTTTCTTTTTCTTTCGGGAAAACTGGTTTCTTAAAAAACTGGTTATTACTTTGGTTTACGGATCGTTCACTTCCTTTACCCATAAATGTTCCACTTGTTTGTTTTACATCTGAATCTAAACAAAATTGTGTCTTAAATTTATTGAATGTTGAAATTGCAAATTAGAAACATAAATTTGGATCGATGAACGAAATATCCATATGTTTGTACTGCTTGGATATAATTATAAATTTTTTTGTTAATCTATGCTAAAAACATGGAATATACACATACATGTTCCATTAGATTATAGTGTTGACCTTCGTGTGGACGATAATTGTGAAAGGTACATTATGATAGGTTATTTTCATATCTATGCCTTTTTTGATGTTTGCATTTGATAAAATTGGACAATGAAACAATGAACGAAATAAACTCTGAATGAATGTAAATGTCAGGTTCAACCTTTTAATAGTTTTACTAAATATTATGACATACATTTCCGTCTCTAAAGATAGCATCGATGCTGTTGAGCGACTAAATTCAAAATGATTAGAGAATTTCGTTTAGTTGTCATTAAAGGACGAGACAGGATAGCATGAAATTTTTCCTTTGGTAGCTATTATTGTTAATAAGGTTTAGAGACAAGGTGGACAAAGACCACGTTCAAGTTCCAAATATTTCTCTGGAATAGCTTGGTATCATTAGCTGCAAGAACCATAATTAACTGCGCTTCCATAATTATCACACTGCTGTCGTCCAGATTATTTAAATGAGCTGAATCACGTCTTGTCCTTCTTTGTGTAACATAAGTCACATACTTGTTCACCTAAGGTTTATTGAATTTACACTGATGTTAACTTTAAAACACAATTTTGTTTGATGTCAGGTGTAAATCAAATCCAAGTAAGAACATATGTGTGAAAAGGAAGTATATTGCCCTAAAATAAAAATAACAATCTGTTCATTTGTTTATTTTAAAGAAAACGTCTTCCATAATAAAAACAACGCATAATATTTTTGTGTCACATTTCAGGTGAATTCTCTCTCTTTCGATCAGACACTTAGTGTGTTGAACTGTATGCAATCAAACAAACATATTAAGCATATGCCTCGGAGACGTACCAGAATAATATTGCTGAAAACGCAGACCATTTGATCAGAGATGCAATAAAAATCCCTTTATAAAATCAAGCATATAGATTAAATTCATGCCTTGGAGATGTACAAGATAAATCATTTAAGACACAGACTAAGCGCCGTCTACAAATATCATGTAAACTTTGTTGAGACTTCTTTCAGTGTAAATTATTAGACTTCTCATGCGGAGACATAAGTGTAATATATCAGACCATCAGATGCTAAGAATAAGTAAACATCATTAATGGTAACAGTCAATGCATACTTTTCAAATATCGAAATCTAAAGTTCTCAAATATGCGTGTGGGGTGCGCTTTACAGGTATCATAAATAAACGTTAAATACATTGTCAACAAATCCCCCTCTTCATCATGTATGTGTAGGTAACTATTCTTACGAAAAACATTGTAATCTATTTCCAGTCGATATCTAATATTAATATATTGCCAGCCCATATTTAATATTAAATTATCCAACAGTAACATAAAAATAGCACATATTCACACATACATCAGTGAAATTCCATCACAATCCACCAAAACCTTTTTAAGATCAAATTTTTAAGTTTCAAGCGTTTACGCGGATAACATATTTCTGTTCATATATTTAATATGTTGATTGTATCATATAAGAGATGGACATATTTTTAAAGTTCTAGCACAGCTGTATAGTATCGTATCGTAATAATAATAATAATAATGAGGACTTTGTATAGCGCCTAATCTTTAGAAGCTCTAAGCGCTTTACATTAGACACCACCTATAAGAAAAAAAACATATATAATGATATGATTACAAAAAACAAACACCATGAAATTAGAAAACATAAAAACATGCTGAAAATATTTAAGGTAGGAAACATTATTAGGTCTTTAAGGTTGTTCTTGCAGTCGAAATAACTGAGTTTTAAGAGCACTCTTGAATGGAATCACTGAGTCTTTGTGTCTAAGTTCAGTGGGCAATTCATTTCACGTTGCTGGGCCCTGGTATGCAAAAGAACGTTGTCCATATCAATTCGTTTTTATGGTGGGAATAATAAGTATACGATTGTCAGAAGAGGAGCGTAAGTATATTGCTGGTGTGTACACATGGGTGAGGTCGGATAGTATGTTGGACTGGAGTCCGTCAGTGAAACGTAGCACAAAGAACAAATATTACAGCTCTGTAACTGCCGCTGGTGACGCGATTAGATAGATTAAGCTGAATAGTTAAGGAAATTCAGACAATATCTGGCACGATATCATATCTGGAGTCGTCAAGTCTTGCGCGCAGAATTCGTATGTCAGTGGGAACATAATCAGGCTAAAGGAAAATCTTTCTCAGCGATGACTGTCCAATGTCATCGGCATACTGTAGAGATTCGATCGTGTTCGTGTTCACTTATGATGTTTTTTAATCTTGCCATTACCATAGTGACCCTACGTTGGTTCACATTGATGGATTCGATGTCGCAACTGCTCGTGGAAAGACCAGCAACGTTGCAGGAGATTTACGAATTTGCTGAAAACTCGAGTTGGTTATTCGTATTGAAGCCTGCAAAGTTCGTCTTGAATGAGTTAATATGTCAACTCGCAAAACCAAGCGTCCACGATGTGGTCGGTGACCAACCGCTGACAAATCCATCTAGCCTCATTGATGACTTGTGGCTCATTGTTGACGGCGCAAAGCGACCCCACGAGCGTTTACATCCTGTCAACAAGTGAATGGACCTTTTGCTGATTATACACGCGTTAAACCTGCCCACCAGAGCCTTTTCTTGCAATATATAGTTCCTTGTGAGGATGTACTTGCATCTTGCACTTCTCTGTTTGGCAGGTTCATAAAGTTCTTTAGGTTGAGGTTAGTTTTGTCTCTCCAATGTCGTATTGCGTTTCACCAATTGTTTTGTCTGGATTTTCCCGAAGTCTGCTCTGGTTTCATTTAGGACAGGTTCGACTCCCACAACTGAACTTGACAAGCGTTCGATTGTCACCCCAGTTTTAAAGGATGTGACTAAACAATAACCAACCAGCGCATAGATGCTGCATGTTACCGTCATGATCTCGCATATAAAATATCAAATTATCTTGGTGGACTTCAACGCCAACGTGGACCTCATCCATTACTTGAGTGCGATTTTGTAGGTCTAGCCATTAAAAAAAAGAGTCGCCTGATGGATCGTGGAAGGCGGCACAGTTTCTAAGATTGCACTTGGAGGATACGCCTCAGCGTAACACAACAAGGATGTGAAACTGTTTGAGACATACTAAATGGTGAGGCGGCCATTGGTAACTTACCGAGCATTGGAAAAGATACCCGTTACGTCGCTGGAGCGTGGCAAGCCAAAAATGCATATTGGCAGATTTATTTACCCTAAGGAAAATTTCCCTTTGATGGTTTGATGCGAAGATAAAGTTCAAGAGGCTGGTCTTTTGTTTCTCCAACACAAACGGGTATGTGGTAGTGGACGACAAAATCGTCTTCACACATATATGAATGCACTTACCGTTGTAGATGTTGTCAGTAGATATAACGTAGCCGAGCCGCTGACACGCAAACATTCAACAAGTGTTACAGACGCGTTCAGACGAATTTAACCACGACAACCGTTAATATGCGTCTTTAGCATGTAGATCCACATAAAGAATTCCTCGAAGCCATTGCTATGTTGGAAAAACGTTATGCACGGGTTGGTCGGGTTCATGCCTGCGTGAATCCATTCAATCGTACACATGCTGAACGATTATTTGGGAGCCAGTACGCACTTGACTTATTTATTAATGACTGGTTTCGTGAATGGATGACGCGACTTCTCCCAATAATATCCGCATTGAACAACGAAATTGCAAGTGCGAGGGGTACAAAACTCGCTTACATGTTCGAGCGAAAGACCGTCGAGTGCAAAGAAGCTGTTCTGCGACAGCCATTCGCGTTACACTTGGTCAGATACAATCTGGTCCGATATATATATGGCCCGGGAGAATTGGATGGCAGACAATATCGTGCTACGGACCGGATTCAAATTCCAAGACAACCAACACGTACCATTTGATGCCGACAGAAGAATGAGCGGTGAAGCTTCCGGGAAGAGAATTTATGTTGAAATGAAAAAAGACAACACTCGAAGCCAGAACATATTTATCAGTCTCTCTTGTTGTCCGGGTTCGGACTGAGCTTGAAACAATTTTTTTATAACATGGTCCTTGTTTCAGAAAATCACTTGAAGACGTCAGAGTTCATTTACACAGTTAAATAAAACACTAGGAATTAGTCTTTATGCCAACATTTTCTTATTATATTTACTCAATGATGAACATGATTCTTATTTTAGTTTTTAATATTTAAAACAATAATCAAATCGAACCGTGAAGCTTCAGAATGGACCCAGTCAGTGAAATTAGATAAGATCAAACATTTTTATTTTAAGGTATATAAAGTTGTTTGGGGGTTTTGTAGCTGTAAGTACCTTCCTAATGATTCATTAAAGCAGGATACACCTGCTGTAGAATTTATTCCAAAATAACCCCAGATAGTTTTATAGGGTTTCAGGCGTTAAAGACCAATAGCTAGAGATTGCCAGAAATAGAAATGCTTATTTAGATCAAAAGCACGTACATTTAGATATCAAATGATGAGTAATGCAAATACCTATATGTATGTTGTTTCATTGCTGATAAATAATTCCGTAAATTATGTTCATATTTTTATAGTGGAGAATTCAGGAGAATGACATTTTTTGTACTGCTGACATAGACAGATACTATCCTGCGTGTAGTGTTAGGAAGGTAAGATGTGCATTGAGTTATTTTGTGTCAAGTCAAATGGAGTGACACGTCATGCTCAAGGATTGCGTCACGTTAGGTGAACAAGGCTAGTAGGATTCGAACCCGCATCATCTCGGTCTTAAGTCCAGCACGCAACCATTGAGCCACTGCAGCTCCAGTTTTGTATCCATTTGAAAAGTGGTTTCGCCTTGATTTTTTTATATATACTGTAGACACTATAGTAAGAGATGGTCACATACGGCCATGCGTGCTCATTTGGATAGTTAACGCGTGCACTTGTGTGTCGTATCGTGCGCAATTAAAATACCTTTTTGTGCATTTTTTGTTGTTGTTGAAGTATCAGATCCTTGGTAACAATTTTATTTACGAAATAATCTCATGGGATGTGTGAGCATTTCCATTAAGTAGCTGTGTTCTTTTCCGAACACATCAGAGCAATGGTTTTTTTTTACCACCCTACAGTGTGCATTTCTCAGAGGATAATATATTTTGAACACCTTTATAATTATTTATTATTTTATATATTTGTTGTGGAATTTGTTGCCTATTTTAATCTGTGAGAAAGGTAATAACATAATGTGTCTGGTATAAATGATTTGAGGTTTGTCGCAGTTTGCATTTATACGAAATGACCGATGTCGCATACCTAACTACTGTGCATACATACATACATACATACATACCTTCGAATCACTCATATAAAAAATAAAATGAAAAATACCTTTTATTTATAGAATTTACTGGAATTATCGGTGAAAAGCTCAATATGCTTTACAACAAATTTATATGGAAATACATACATAGATACAAACATGGAAGAAAGAAACTTCAAAACACAAATCAAAACGACGATTGAACTTTTTCAAACAAACAAGTGGATGTTTTCTTTTAGTACACACACATACAAGTCAACCTACTAAAAAGTCATTACTAGAGACAGAAAGGGGACCATTATCTTAGAGAACGAGGGACAGAATGACAAAAGCATTTGGGTAGGAATATTTTTGGATGATATAGATATGTCAATGAATAGACAAACAGACATGTTGTTGTAGGGTTTAACACCATTTTTCAGCACACGATAGGCTATACATGACGGCCAGTATTAATGGTGGAGAAGAATCTGGGAAAACCCCGGAAAGAGCCACTGACCCACGAGAAGCTACTGGCAAGCTTTCTCACATACCCACACTGGCTGAATCCGAGACTCGAACCCACGCAGACAGAGGTGAGATGACAGTGATTCGTAACGGTCCTGCTAAATACTGCTAAGCCTGATAAAGCCCGACAAAGCCACACACAGCCCAACAATGCCTGACAAAGCCACACAAAGCCACGCACAGCCCAACAATGCCTGACAAAGCCACACAAAGCCATGCACAGCCCAACAATGCCTGACAAAGCCACACAAAGCTATGCAAAGTCAGATTAAAAAAGAGTGTATATATTGTTCATTACATTGATGAATCAATTAACTTAGCCGAAAAACTAGTTTTCAACTTATCATGCAGATTTAAATGACCAAAAATTCTTTTTCATTATCTATTTAACTCGGTACAAGGATAGAAACGTTTTTAAACTTACAATACTGGAAAATATTTACTGTTGATATAAAAATTTAAGGCATATGATAGTAAAGTGCTACTGTAATTCCATTAACACGCGTTAACGCGTGTTATAATCACGAGTGGTGAGTAGACACGCTCTACCTTTAACCGAATTAACACTGAGGCAGTATAAGGGCAGTTACAAAATATTGATTATGCAAAATATAACTTTATTAATATGTGATTATGATTTTTTAGCTTTCTTTCTATGCATTCCCAAAATAAGGTCAAATTAACAGTGTATCAGAGCAGAACATAATTCTTTAAAATGTACTTGATACCGTTTTGATTCTTTTCTTTTCAACCTTATTAAATTTATTCAATTTTGGACTGTACTTCAAAGAAATAACAACAAACAAACATTACTGAACATTCATTATTACATTGAATTCATTAGATATGTTATTATAAATTATAAGAGGTCGAATGTAGTGTAGTTGATCATTAATAGTTACTATACTTTATTATTATTTACATAAATTAACGAGTTTGGAATACAATTGCAAGGAAAAGCATAGAAAGGACTGTCAATTATTTGTTATTATTATTTTTTTTATATTAATTTTTTTTTTTTGGGGGGGGGCACCAGACTGATGTCCCCCAACTTAACCAAAAATAGAAAGTATTTTTCATGTATTTTTGTATCCCCCAAGATGTGTGTGCTTGTTTAAATTTTACAAAAGAATTTTGATCAAAATTTTAGTTTATAACCAAATTTTGACGGGTTATTTATTGAGCCCTAGTGTTATTTAAAGGGTAGTAGTCCGAAACATGGGTCTCATCCCCATTTTCAGACTTTCTGTCTTTAATTTTTGGTGATCTTTGCCTAAGATCTCCTATGTCCCGTGTATGCTATGTGTATCAATGCTATAGTCTGTGTATGCTATATAGTCTTTATGTAGGGACGGCAGAAGTATGTCAAATTTTTCCCAGTTGTCTTAATATATATTTTAATATGGACTTTTCAAAATCATTTGTTTGTCCTGGTATAAATTTAGATATTTTGAAATTATTTGCAATTTAAAATTTTGGCGAGAGGAACGGTGTACTACAAGTTGAAATTAAAATAAAAACTAGTGTTTTATGTGAGTGACTATGGTGTGGCGTTTCTCGCATTCAAGTATATTTCCAAAATAATGCATGCTTTTTGTTGTATTGTATTATTAACTTTATGTGGGGTTTTCTGATACTCTTTTGCAGGCCTGTCCACTTCGCGTAGCGCCTTGTGACATAGCCCTGCGACGTCTATGCATCGTACTTTATCCACGTGACGGTTCCCTGTTTCCCTCCTAATATTTTAAACTTTCTATTTTCTATTTTGTTAGTTTTATACTATTGAGTTACCCTTTATATTTTTAGAGTGTTGGTTAGAGAAAAAAAGGGAATACTGTTTTTAAATTTTTTAAGAAATTGTGAAGGCTGTGTATGTCTTTCTTATGAAACATCGAAAGGTTTGTTGAATTTGTCAATCTATGTTTCGACAATCAGTCAAATGACAGTTTATAAAATAACAAACATTTCAAATATGTTTATTTCAGAGTTTATCAGTACTTTATCATTAATTATAATTATGTTGAAAACTAGTCCTTCCGTATGGTTAAATTATTAGTCAATATAAATTACAATATACATTTTTCTAATATGACTTCGCACCACTCTGTCAGGCTTTGTTATGGTTTGTGTGGCTTTGTCGAGCTTTGTATGTCAGGCGTTATATAATTAGGACATATTGAAATATTGCATTTTCTTTCGATAATCCCTCAAATGGATAATTTATCAAATGATAAACAATTTGCACACGATTTTCTTATTATTCGAATTCGAACTTTGCCGCCAAATTTTGTTGGTTATTTAATTTGGCATTATTATGTTGAAAACTAATCCTTCAGTTTGGTAAATTTATTCGTCAATATAACTTACATTATAAATATACTTGTCTAAAATGACTTTTATGACTCTGTCAGGCTTTGAGGATTTGTTAGGCTTTGTATGACTTTGTCTGGCTATGTGTAATTAGTATATATTGAAAAACAATTGCACTTTCTTTCGATAAGTTCAATGAACAATTTATAAAGCAATAAAAAGTTTACGTATGATTTTGTCATACATTGTTATTACCGTTTCATTATTCGATTTCGAATTTGTACTCTGTCGTCCAATTTTCGGTCATTTAATTTTGCATAGATATGCTGAAAACTAGTCTTTCGGCTTTGTTAATTTATTCATCAATATAATTAAAAATATAAATACGCATTTTTTATTTGACTTCGCATGGTTGTGGCTTTGTCAGGTTTTGTCGGGCTTTGTCAGGCTTAGCAGTATTTAGCAGAACCCGATCCGTAACGATGAGCACTTTAAACCACTCGGGGCACCAAACAGACATGTAGCAAGACAAAATGACAAGTATAAATGAACGCAAAGACCTATCTAATGAGGGCACAAGACCAGAAAACAAACAGCTAAAAAAAGGCAGGGGAGAAGAGAAATAACTATACCGCTCCATAAATATTTAAATGGGCAAATAATGCATAGATTGATTCATACGTGTAAGTAAAATCAGTCTATCTAAAATTATCCAGCACAACCTGTAAAGAAAATAATACATGTACATAAATTCGTACTCTTGCTGATCATAATCGTCATAATTAGCAACATTTCGTCATCACGAATATTATACATTGTGTTTTTTTTTTCTGGTGAGTCTGTGGTTCTTGTAAACAATTGTTGTAATATAGAAGTTGAAGAGAGAAAGGGTGGCGATTAATCGTTCCAATTACTTCCAGCAGTCATACAGCGTAAGACGTAACACGTGTTATTTATGTTTTTGCGCCAAACAAAAAGATCGTGTTATGCTCTTACCTTGTAGGATTATTGCTTCCAGCAACTCATCGGCAATATTGGCGACTTTCTTTGATCACAATACTCATTATTTCTGATAACTTCGTAATCGCGTACACATGTTAGTTCTTGTTAGATATTTCTCAGCTTTCGACTGAAGATTTTCATATGCTCCGTTATTTTGTCAAATGTTTTAGGATTTGTTCGTATAAAGCCTGCCCTGCCGTTTGAATTACCGTTGAAAAAAACCATTACATTCACATTACTATTATATGCATCGTGGATCAAGTATGTAATGGGTTAAGTACAGCATGAGCCGAGTTGGGAAGGTCAATTTTGTTATGGGCCGAGAAAGTTAATGGGCCGACATTATTTGAGGGCCAAGTAGTCCCGGAGCCTGCAGTTGAAACCGTGTTAACTGATTACACTAATTAGTACCTTTTGCATTTTTCTGCTTATTAATAATTATCACACCGTATTACAGTTGATTAACAACTTGGTTAGTTGTAGTTGATAAATATGCATACAGACAAATAACAATACATTCTAATGCCAGTGCGTAATGAAATGAGTGCCTACATCATTAAAAATATGTTAATAATTATTAATGCAAACAATACTAAATAGTGAAATCATTTAACACGGATTTAATTGCATGTTTAAACTGCATTTCTTTGAGAACTAAATGCGTCGTAAGCTGATCAATAAAACGCTGAAAGTTGCAGATATATATTGGTATTTCACAAAATATACTTTAATTTTTGTTTCAATACGCCAGTAACACAATATAAATATACTTACATTACAAATTATGTATCTGTGTACATTGAGTATTTTATAGTTTATTTCTACTAATTTATGGATCGTATGTTCCACGTTGTGTGCAGTTATTAAGCTATGATAAATATTGGGTACCGACCGGTTAATCCAGCATTCGTAATGTCAAAGCAGAATTTCATGAATATTGAGGTGTTTTTAGGTTCTCTGTTTTGTAATTACTACTGATCAACTTCTAAATTATCAACATTAATGGGCTTAATCCACAGAAGTAATTGTAAGGAATTTCAATTTCATTGCTGAAACACTGGCTACATACATATGAAATGTCAGTATTCCGAAACAAACCAAACTCTTCAGAGAACAAGTTTTCGCACTTTGAACGAAGGCACTGACGACAAGAGTCACAACAATGCAATCTGTAATGCAATCCAAACAACGGGGACCACAAGGCCAGAATACAGTTCTTCTCGAAAACGAATTATGCGCCTTTTTGAAGTTATTTTTCAAGGAAAATTATCCCGATACTACTGATTCATGACATCGATTATATTTTTTGTCCCGTGCTGATGAAGTATAATGTTAATCCAATTTAGGCGAATTAATGTGATTTCGTTTTATTATATACTTCAATGTCTATATCCTTTCAAACTCTATAATTCTTCTTATATTTCATGAACTATCGACACCGAAAACTCCTCAATAATAAGTACAGTAAGTTTCATTAATTTTATATACCGCTCACGAGAGGGTTTGGGGTGATTCTATCGTTTGGGGTGGTTTGGAGTTTTTCGTGCAATATCAGTAAATCATAAAGAAATAGTATTTTTATTTTATTTCCTAAATACATAACGGGAGGGTTTGGGTTGTTTCGTGTAGATACAGTAAATTGTATAAATAAGTATTTTTATTTTGGGGTGGTTTGGTGTTTCGAAGGTTTGCGGTGGTAAGGGTTGTTTCGATGGACCCTTTGATAAGGCCATCATACAGAGAACTAATAGACTTTCCACGAGTTGGACATTCCAGACATGCGTCATGAAAGTCCGGCGAGCTCAGTAAATAGCCTAAATACATGAGATGGTTCTGAATTCTTTTGACTAGTTCGATGCTGCATCTGTAACGGAGTTTAATAGTTCTTGACTCGTTGCCGGCGAGGTAGGTGGAGAAGGAGGTGAACAGGCAGTCTCCGTAAATATTGGCTTTGAATGAGTCGTCAGATAAAAGAACCTTGATCACATCCTTTATGCTAGATGTAGATGAAGCAGCAGGGGGGGGGGGGGCGAATCGGACATTTGTCTGAATCGTCATTTGGCTTAATTAATACTTTCTGCACTCAGCGGATCCGGTGTCGTCAGCGCCCGGTAAAAAAAAAGACGACGTCGTCGTCGGGGGATCGTCCAATCGTCATTTAGTTTAATTGATACCTTCTGCACTCAGCGATCCCAGCGTTGTCAGCGTTCGGTAAAAAAGCGCGACGACCGCGTCGATGTCATCGCCCCCCCCTGCTGCTATGATTTTACAAACAGAGTGATCACTAACTCCTCCTCTTGTAGATCAATTAGGTTATTTGACTGATCGGTAAGTTTAAAATTAATTCTCGTTAAAAACCGATTATGGCATCGCATATAGACCGGATTAATCGGACTCTCAACGATTAAAAATCCCGGAGGGGCTGTTGGTGAAAATGAATAAAGGATATACCCCTGTTGAGCCTGATTTGATTGCTTGGTATCTACCTGGTAACTCCCTTCGATAGCATCACACACTAGATTAATTGCTATCACCGATGCGATATTTACGTTGCATGGAGCAATATGCCTACCACCATCTCCGTTATCGTGTCTGAGGATAGTTGATGGACCGAGAAAATCATTAAGAGACTTTCTTAGTTCTGGCGCGTTGTATCCTGGAAACTCGAGATTGGGTAAATCGGCTTCTATGATATTATACTCGGTTAGGAATTTTTGCTTATTATCATCGCTGTTAGCAGATATTGTCTCAACGATTCGTTTATTAATATATTCCATGTCTGATATAAGTTGATTTAACACCTCGACGTGTTTTCGTGCTTTTGTTTTCCGTAGCTGTTCTAGTTGTGATTGGCAAATATAATTAATCTCGATAAAAAAATTGTTGATATCATTTAAACTAACTGTGACCGCGGCGGACAATTTAGGAGTTTCCTTATACGGAAAATACCATTGCATGGTATTCCTGTCTTGAAATATAAACCTACTGGGTAATAACGTGCTTTTTATAATAGACAAATCAATTCGATAATTGGGATTAATCTCATGATACGATTGCGCATTCGTGTGCAGGTCCGCGGGACTTTCATGAAGTGGATTCTCAGGCCATCCTAGTATGGTTCTTATTGAACTGTTATAAATATCAACCATATACCCCGGTGTGCTTATTTCAATCGTTGACGATAACGTCGGTTCATGAACCGTAATAGCGATTTTTGATTCTTTTCCTGTGATCGATTTTATCCTGCGTTGAAATTCTTTATTGATTTGCTCTATTTGGTATGACCCAGTTGGTATTGTAACCTCCTTCCAGTCTGGGGTTCCATCGGGTTTATTTGTCCATGCAAAAACCAGCGAGTTATTAGGTTGTTGTCCGTTAAATGCGTCCGCTCGGATATTAGGCCAACTGTGATATATTCGCAATTTTGCCAGCGCTATTTCCTTCACTGGAACCGGTGATGGAAAGTTCACACTGAATTCGGGTTTTGTTGACGTTATCGATATCATATTTGTTTGTACCGGAGTGGTATTCTCCGCGATCCGCTGAAGTAATTGAAACCCTTCGGGGTTCAGCGACATTATTATTATTCGTTGTCTTTAGTGTCTAATTTCAACAACCAGAGCCCATTGAAGTGGTTCCGGCTTCCAGTTGAAAATCCTCGATTTTTGACATCGCGGAGCTGTACAACTGGACCATCGTGGAGAATTCAACATCGGATATGAACAAATTATCAATCGACAACGAGATCAACCCGGATAATTTCGAGTACGCGTCGGATACTATTTGATGTTTTACTGTATACTCGTCGAGTTTTTTCTGAAAACACGATGATATCTTCCTAGTGATTGCGTTGGCAACTTCAGCAATTGTTGTCATCGCGGAGATAGCGATTGGAACAGCGATCGGGGCTATCGTGGTCACCGTGGATAAAATAACACCGGTACCGGCTACTATACCTGACACCGAGTACACGACCGCGTCGATGGCGGTTATTTTTCGGCGGTATTTTTTTATTTTTGCGCGGTATTGTTCGGAAAGCGTTTTCAATTCGCGGAGAACTCTTTTGCGGTATAGAATCGATATTGATGTGACGTCGGTGATACCTCTGATTCAATTACCTTGGTGGTCATTTTTATTTTAAAAGAGCTAGTGTTTTTAATTAATTAGATTCGCTACAAATTCCACATACCATGTGATGTTTGCCCCGGCTAAATTTCTATTAACGGCATAAATTGTAAACTGTTCAGTTGCGTTCCTGTCTATAATTGTTGATATTGTATTGTTAAACCCGGATGAACTCGACGATAATATATTAAACTGCATCATTGAAACCAGTGTCAATCGATAAATGCCCTTAACAGTTGCGGTAATATTTACTGTATTCTGTGTAGGAGTCCAATTGAATGATCCATGCCGAATTGTGTATACTGTGTTGATGATGTTCTCATGAGGGGTTTTTATTTTTTCGAATTGCTCTGCTACTCTCAGTAGTCCGTCTTTAATCGCTTCAACATCAGTTCTGATTATTTCTATTCTCCGCAAATTCGCGTCTATATTATTCTTGTTCGCTGCAACATTAGTTTTGATTGTTTCTATTTCCCGTGTATTCTCGGTTATACTTTTTTTGTTCGCTGCAACATCAAGTTTGATTGTTCCTATTTCATATGTATGCACGTCTATACCTTTTTTGTTCGCTGCAACATCAGTTTTGATTATTCCTATTCCCCGCCAATACGCGTCTATATTTTTTTTGTTCGCTTCAATATCAGTTTTGATTGTTATTATGTCCTGTGTGTGCGCGTCTACATTATTTATGATCGTTGTAACATCAGTTTTGATTGTTTCTATTTTCCGTCCATGCGAGTCTACATTATTTATGATCGTTGCAACATTAGCGCCGATTATTCCTATTTCCCGTTCATGCACGTCTACACTCCCTTTGCTCGTTGCAACATTAGTTTTGATTGTTTCTATTTCCTGTCTATACGCAGTGATATTATTTATAGTTATTGTAATCTCATCCGGTTTGATATTTTTTTTACCAAGGAATTTATCAACGGCGCTATCAATCCTGTTAAAATTTTTCCGTAACGAGGTAAATTGGCCCGACAGCGTCGTAAACTCCAAAATAGTATTTTTTATTGTTGCAAGATTCGGTTCGGTTACCGTCGGGGTCCCGAAAAAACTAGCGGTAGTGAGTTGTATATCGGCGACAGATTTATTCACCCGCGCGTCGAGTTCGGTCACCGATTTATCTAACCTTATAAAACCGTCTCGGATTAATGTTATCGTCGATAGATGTTCACCCGGTTTGAGTCGTCCGTCGCCGGTATACAGCGCGATAGTGTCCTCGGCGGCATTACGCTGTCGTATTAAAACGTCATCCAGCGACACATTACTGGATTTCAATTTACCCTGGCGGTCTTGAAATACAACTATTTCGCCCGGGTCAACACTTGGTAGATTCAACGTATCAGCGATTTCATCCTCGATTAGTTTTTTTATGTCGGCGGCGGGCGTTTCCGTGGATTCTTTCAGCGCCGAAATGGGTCGTCTCCAAATATCAATCATCGTTATTGTAAAAAAAAACAGCGTTTCTAATTAACCCGCCGGGCCTCTACGACCCCACTAGTGTATTCGTTTACAACCACATGAGGTGGTTTCCGCGATGATGAAATCGCCGCGAGTACGTTCAATACCTCACGGCCGCATATCGGTGGGTCACTTAACTGTTGTGTTGGCAGCGTGGAATAAAAAACCCGGGCTGAACACGCCCGGGCTGAACACGCCCGGACATACCGCATGAATTCGTTTGGTGGGGCTAACCCGTATGAATCAAAATAGACGATTGCACGCGGATCAATCGCGTATGCAACCCAATGAGTTCCCGCTCCGGAGGACCCATCGAGGTTAATTATACCGGTTTCAATATTCCTTGGTGCCGCCGGTAATTGATCCCTCATAAAAACACCTCTGAAGTTTTTTATCGCTAGCGCGTTTGCGGCGTCTATTAAATCAAAATTAGACATAGGAGTTAATAAACGGTTCCCGGTAGTCTTAGACCCTTTCCCGAGTACCATGAATACGGGGTTCCCGGTAGTCTTAGACCCTTTCCGGCTACGTGTCGTTTTTTTTTGTAGCCTTTCCCGGTTGCCTTCTTTAATGCCATTCCCGCTGCGGTACCAACGGCCCCCAACGCCGCCGCCTTAGCCACTGCTGGTGCGGCCGCGGCAATCAATGCCGGAATCGCAGCTAACAGCGGAAATATCCCACCGGTCTTTTCCATGTTTTTAATCGCTGCGGCCGAAAAATCTATTTGAACACCCTTTTTGTTCTTCATCGCATCATTGAAATGTTTTATTTGACGCGCCGTCAACGATATCTTATGATTACCACCTGCCATCTGTGACGGCTTCAGCGTTATTGTGGTCCCGCATTGTTTAGCCGACTTTGATCGTAATTTCTTGACTTGACCATCGGTCAACTCTACACTGATAACACTATACGACATTTTATTGCAAACGCGTTTGTGTTTTCAATTACATGTTTTCTACTGGCGCATCAACGATTCTCATTCGTCCACCAACACCTTCTAGCAGCATTGATTTATCGCTGAGAATGACAGCAACCGCTCTATAATTGGCACCAGCCGGGGCTATACGAGCTCGGAAGTGTATATCAACGACGGATTGTCTCGTTAAATCAAGATGTTCCAGCGAAAAATAATAAATCGGATACAGGTTTTTAAAATCAAATTGTGATATTTGCAAACCAGTGTCGACGTTTTGATCACGACCCATATATGACAGCAATCGATGGTACACACGTGCGATATGGTTGTCGCCGTAATTAAGCTGTATATCCTCGGATGGTTCCTGCTGTCCGTTTATTCTCAGCGAAACATCCCTGACTCCTAATTGATCAAATATCATATGGCTGCGTTCTTGACTGCCCAATCGTTCCCTATTCTGTAGCGCTATGAATATATGACGCGGGGCTGAAACACCCTGTTTTGACGCCAAGTGCCATGTAAACGTATCGGCGACGTTATCCTCTTTAGCATCAGTTGTTACCGCTAGCCAACTCAACAACGATTTTCCTCCCTGTTCCATAAATGCTAACAATCGTGCTTCCGTGGTAACTGATGGAGTCAGCACCGGCATCCACAATGCCATTTTAGTTAAAATGACTTTACCGGCAGCGACGCCAGCAGCACGCCACATTGCATTGTTATCATCGCCCCTTCGCGTCAGCGCGATTGTATGCTTAGCCCCATAGATAACTTTTCTGACATTTCTGCAGAATCCAAATATGTCATGGAGTGGAATCGCGCATGAAAACTGCCGGCGTGGTCTTTGCAACATCCCTACTCGTGTTGCGAATCCTAGATTGTAATTATCGTTAAGACTTTTTATAATATTGAAATTAGCGCCTGGTTTTGCTCTGCGGTCTGGGTTATTTGCTTCAGCCTGGTCAACTGCGGTATCTTTTTCCACCAGCACGTTAACGTACTGAAGATGATCAGCGTTATTAGTGGTGTCCTTCGCAAACATCATAGATGGGCCCGCCGATCTTGTATAATCATCCGAGTATCTCGCTAACCCAATTATCGTCGTTGCAACATCAACCTCGCGTTCTATTGATTCAATTTCTCGCCCGTCAATAAGATATCTGGCGCTCTCAAATAACGCCATGATACCGTTGTTAACGAAGCCAACTCGAACACGATCGTCACCTGCGTATGGTGCATTATCGGCAGCATTTGTCACGAGTTCTCCCTCAATTTCGATAAACGCTTCACACGGCAAAAAATATTTACTGGTATCTTGGACTTGAAGTTCAATTCGCGATCGTAGGTCAGGTTGCGCTGCATAATAAGAATAACATTGATAATCACGGACAGAATCATCCCTGCGCACTGGGGCATCCATATCAAACGCGGGATCAGCGGTTCGCGCAAACATTTTATTATTATTCATGTCGGTGTTTTCAATTGAAATCCATCAACGTCGTTTTCGTCGTAGACCACTCCCCGCTATCGCGTTCATGAGCGCGTTGGTTGCCGCATCGGCGGATGGCGAAGTCGCCATTGGCGGAGTCGTCATCAATGACTGAGCCGCCAACGACTCTAGTTTTTCTTCCACGGCGTTATTTATTACTTTACTGACATTTGCAGGCATCACTGTCGTTGATGGCATCTGTTTTCGTTTTCTCACCAACGACATTAGTTTGTCCCGCGCGGCTGAAAGCGCCTTTCCGGCAACATCTCCAATAGCACTAATACCCCTATCACGAATAACATCAATAGCCTTCATTCCTAATTGTTTGGCTAACGGCGCTACTTTTGGAGCCATTCTTGTAAATAACCCCGCAATGGTATTACCGAGACCATCTCCATAGTACGCGCGGTAAACAGGCAATCGCGAGTTTACCACGTAGACGAGTACTGGTTTATCGTGGTTGTAATGTATGATCATCTTTATTATAAAAACACCAGTTTTCCAATTAGTGATTGATCACCCCCCCCCTCCCCACCACCGAATCATAAATTTTGTCAAAAACATCGATTTTCTCTAAATGATTTCCTGGGGTTTTCACCCTCGATAAAAATCCGGTTTTTTCCGGTTTTTTGTCAATTTTTGTCGTTTTTTGCCAATTTTTGGTCGTTTTTGGTCGGTTTTTGCCGGTTTTTGGTAAAAAACATCGATTTTCTCTAAATGATTTCCTGGGGTTTTCGCCCGTAAAAACCAACCAAAAACGACCAAAAAGCGACCAAAAAACGACCAAAAACGACCAAAAAACGACCAAAAACGACAATTTTATAATTTTTTTAATCATCCACTAACTCGTCTATGAGCGTTCGATACGCACTAATGTCCATGATACCGCCCGTAAATAACCGCTTGCAAATATCAGCTGCCTCATTGATTATTTCCAGAGAGTTATTTCCGGCTCGTTTTCCTCCGATTAGTACCTCTAGCCGTGATATATCACTGAGAACACTATTAGGACAGGTAACGCCGTAGGATTCTTTACCAACAGAGTATCCTTTTCCTTTTTTTAGTTTTGCCCTTTTTTCAACTTCCTTGTGGAATGCGTCGTAATCGGGATCACCACGATGTGGTAATGCATTCTAATGTTTACTCGCTAAATACACCATTCTTGTCCAATCCTTTAACGTCTTTATATTTTTCTCGTAACCGCTATTGATATGCTCCTTATCTCGTATGCTCTTAGCAAAATTAGAGGCAGTAAAATCAACTAATTCTTCCCTGCTGCTGAAGCCTCTAATTTGATCTATTGTGCTCTTCTTGAGTACATTACGGGGTATATTCCCCCCTTTCTCTTTTTCTTCCGGTATTTCTTCCGGTATTTCTTCCGGTATTTCTTCTTCTGGTTCTCTTGCGGTAGCACCTAGTTCTTCTTCGTCGGCCATTGTAACATAAGGTTCTTGTGGGTCCATTATAGCGAGTGGTGGTGGCCTCCGTGTTGTTTCTAAAGACCTCTTCGTTTGTTCGGTCTGAGCCGCTATCTTTTCAAGTACGCCAAGCAGTGACGCCTTTTTCTTTCTTTCTTCGTCGGGAATATCCCCGTATATCGCTGTTTTCACGTCTTTGGTTGCACTCGTTATCGGAGCAAAGAGTTGTTCGCTTCCAACAGTAAAATCGGTTTGTAGTTGCTGCCGCGTTTGAAGTTGTTCTCGGACCCTGTCTCGTAACGGTATGAACTTTTTAAGCGCCGCTAGCCGCTCTCTGGCTAGCCGAGTAGTAGGTGATTCGCCTACCATTATTGCAATTGCTCCGTAATTTCTAATTTCCCGCCGAGTGTGCCATCGGGGGCTCCACGGAGTTTTCGTCTATAATCCTTCTAATGTTTTTGATCTTACTAGAAATCTCCCGGCGTCGTTCATAAACACGTCCGAGTTTTTTTCGTATTATTTCAACGGCAGTGAATAGTCCAATGAATGCATTTGCGTCATTGTGGTACAAGTTTTCATTAATCGTATGTTGTAATCGTTTTATAAAAAAGTACTCGCGGGCCAGGGTAAAACGCCCCCGTTTCGATTGTTCGTTAATAATCTCATAATCGGATAATATTTTTTCGCTGTCGAGACTATCAGATAATTCAATTCCTTGATTTTTTAATTTTGAAATCTCGGCTAATATATTATTGATGTCTTCGATATTCATTATTCTCATAAAACATCTTGTTTTTAAATTAAAAAAAATTGAACCCCCGCACAGTGTGTTATTTTACAGACAATTCGTCAGCGCCATAGGCGCCGGTGGCCTTTGTCACTCGCTGATTTCTGTTATATATGAAAATCGAATTCTATGCCCAGTCTTTTTTGAGATCGCTGAATTCTGTATTCCTTCTGCAACAAATCGTACTGAGGCTCTACAAATGTCAAAGCATCTACTGGCTTCATTCATCGACTGAAAAGTTTTTTCTTCGTAAGTTGTTGTATCAAATGACTTTACGGGTTTTGCTTTCTTTGAGTATTTACCAGTTTGGCCTTTTTTGACATTCTGACTTTGCGAGATAGCTTGTAGGTTTATAAGAGAATTATCAGTCTTATTATTATTAATATGATCAATCACAAGCCCATTCTCGATTAATCCGTTAAATGCTTCAAATACCATCCTATGAACATAATAGCTTCTTCCTCCCGCAGTAAACATCAAATACCCCTGATTATTTACGGTACCAACCGGCTTCTTCAGTCTGCGGTTTCTAACAACGCCGTCGCGAGATGCCTCGTAATTAACGAGCACAGGATGCGGCTGAAATTCTTGGCCGATTTGTATAATAATACTACTTGTCTAATTCATTATTTGGTTTAATTATAAATCTTTCAACGTAGTCTTGGGGGGTTTTAATGACGAAATCGGCGGTGGGGTCAATGACGGCGTTTTTAATTCGTTTATCGTAATAACGTTTTAACTCTCTGTATCGCTTTCCGCCACAATTGATACACAACTGCGATTTTTCTCTTACACCAACGTGACAAACCAAGCACGGGAGGGGGCCAAGAGAACCATTACGAACGCTTTGTAAATGATACCCGCAGAATTCACCTCTACATGATTTATTGCACGGGGTTGTTGACCCAATCATCAACCATTTGCAGTGATTCATTATACTATATTCTTTTATTTAAATACTTGTTTTAATTATATGGATGAGTTCAAGAGATTAGCAGCAATTAAGCCCTGGAAAAATATTAGGTTTAATCTCGATAGAGTCCTCAAGGACGCACCAAAAGCGTTAATAAACGATAGAACCCTGTTGAATAAAATACGCGATTGTATCAATGAATTCAAGCGTGATGGTGCATCTCATAGTTGGTCAACATTTCGAATTGATGGTGTTGCTGATGCTACCATGAACGACAACCGCGCAGCAACGATAATATCACAACTTGGCTCCAGCGAGTATTTCTTCAGAGTAAAATTCATTGTCCGGGTGGAATCAGGTAATTGGATCATACGTGATAAATTTGAACCGGTTCTCAGCGACAAGAAAACAGTCATTGTTAGCCGCGACTCCAAGCCGGGGCTGTTAACCGGAATTGACAGACCATACTATGAACGAGCGTATCCTGAAACAGCAGTTGTTTATGGAATATACCCGTTAAATAAGAAACCTGATATCGGAAAACTAGCGCCGATGAAACAGTCAACGGGGATAAATTGTGTAGCAGAACGAATAATAGAGCATTTTACAAATGCATGTCGAGGAAACAAATTGACTGATTTACGACGCAGCAAAATCAACCAGTGGGAGGAGACAGTGCGCGAGCGAGGAGCAACCATCAGCGACATAGCGAGATTAGAAACATCGCTGAGATTTCCAATAACCGTTACAACGATAACCGGTGAAGTATTACACGAATCAAAGTATAAATCAAAGGGAGCCCCAATCAAAATTATTGATCATAACGAACACGCGTGGACGCCCGCGATCACAGTGTTTCCACGGGATAGAACAGTAAAGTATATCCCCGGGGAATTCATACAAGATGGTTTTCTCGCGGAGAGGAAACTATTTGATGCTATTGCCTGCTTGTGTAAAAACGACCCTGTGTCAGTGTGGTTACTTCGCAGCGCTGAAAACGATGCGGATACTTTTGATCAGTTTGTAAGACCAAACGGTGAATTATACCGCACTGAAGCGTTTCACAACAAGATGAAAAAACCGCCATAGAATTTGAGGAGCATGATGAACAACTGCTAACAAATTGTTTCACGATTCCATCGGTTGCAGCTCATGTTGCAGCAAGGAAAAATGCGTGGAGCCCAACGCGCAAGGAATTTCTACCGGATGTACAATCCAGTTGTTTGGAATACTATCACGGTGGACTATGGAACACTGAATAAAACCGCGACGCTATGATTTCCGTTGATATGGTTGCCTGTTATCCAGCGAGTTTTCTCGGGTATGGATCCGCCGCTGAGTATTTCAAACGATTTGGACACCCCAGACATGAAATGACTCGTGTTGCTATTAATGGACCACTGCCTGATTTTGATTTAACCGGATTCGCTCGCATAGTATCATTTGAGTTCGCGGCAGGACTTCATCGCTGTTGCTATATTTGGATCGGTAGACACATGGCTGAAAAGAAGTGGCTGCCAATAGCGCTGCTACGGTATATGATTGATTGTAAAATGCTAGTTTCGTTGATTGTCAGTGACGCGATTATATCATACCGAGCGCAGACTGAAGTCTGGTTACCAGAACCGGAGCGTCTAGATAGCATAATTGACGAGTCCAGAAAACACATTGATGCCGACGAGGAATATATCGTCGAATGGTCCAGGAGGATATTCAACCAACGAAACCGCGAGGCAAAAGATCTCGGTAGAAGAATAATTGGTAAGTTCACACAAGGTGGAAAAAACTGCGACTACAAACGATATTGCTCACGGCTGATTATAGATGACGCAGAATATGATTTCGTAATCAAGGACGCAGTGGCGAAAAATAGATACGTGAACTGCGAAACAGCTTTCTTGTCCAATGGAACAAGGTTGGGTACAGTTGTTACCTACAGCGATGGAGACAGCCCAGCATACCCGCATTTGAGGGCGTCTATGCTGGGTTATGCTTGAATAAATTTATTCTCTATGATAAATAAATTTCCCGACACCGCGGTTAGAGTAGCCGTTGATTCGTTTTATGTTGACGTAAAGTACAAGGAAAACGTAGCCGGGTTTACTAGTCCGGACGAGAGTTGGGGTACATGGAGAATTAAAAATGAAATACGACGCGATTATTCCCCGTCAGCAGATGTCACCGTTGAAAACAATTACCTACGCGGTGATAAATTGTCAGAATGGTCTAATGCACCACCGTGTTCTGATCCAATTTGTAGACATAAAACAGTTTATTTAAGCGGCTGTGGCGGGTCAGGAAAGACGACTCGGGCAATTGAATTATTTCGAACGCGGGCAAGTATAATCGTGCTTACACCGACCCATAGACTAGCGCGAGAAATAAAACAACGAAATGTTGACGCCGTTACTTATCACAGCTTTTTTCGATACAGCGGCGGTGAGTGGACTCCTGATCGAATGGGGGAAAAATTTATTCCTGAGGTTATCATCTGGGATGAGATATGTACTGTTTCGTTAGATGTTTTACAAATGTTTCTTGAGTGGTTGCTGCTCGCGAATACAGCGGTGATCATGTGTGGCGACCATGGCCAACCACCACCATTTGTCGGCGAGGGTCCACATGATTGGTTAAAGGGTTTTGTGGACTATTATGAAGAAACCGATACTGATTACCGAGCACTTGATGAACAACTGCGCGAGGTTAAGAAATTAATCAGATTACAGCCGGATAGAATTCAATGTGAAATAATCCGCGAGGTGATTCCGGAAACGCCGTTAAATGAATTCTGGGAAACATGGAAACCAAACGATTTGATTGTAGCGAGTAGAAAGATAGTCAGAGACACACTTCAGCGGAAGTTGTTTACGTTGCATAAGGAAAAGTTTCCAACGCGTCCAGTGCCGTTATGTTATAGACCCGCGGATACACGGCGGCAGAACATTGAAGTTGAAATCCCGGCCCCGACAGCGTCAGGGACAAAAAAACAGGTTCTCGTGCTGAATGATATCGTGCTCGTTGATATCAGCGTCGTCGAGGACGCGCTACGTGCTCATAAATCCCCGTGGACGCTAGGATACGCAACGACAATACATTCCTCGCAGGGACTAACCATCACCGACACAATTGTTTGGATGGTTGATAATCGCATCGAATGGTCAAATCTAGTCTATCTTGCAGTGTCCAGAGTACGGAGGATAAATCAGCTTCGAAGAATTGTTGTTGACGGAGTCAGTGACGGAGTCACCAACGACAACGACATCATCGATGCAAGCGTCATTGATAGAAAACTCTCGGGTTACCGCCAACAGGATAAAAAAAAACAGCGGCGTTTTGATATTGATGCCGAATTAATAATCTCGCTACGACAACAACAGAATAATCACTGCGAAAGTTGTAATTGTATAATGAGTTGGCGCTATTCGGATAAAGACGCTCGCCAATTTACCGTGGACAGAATCGATAACAGTCTCGGTCATGTTAAAAACAATGTGAGGTTGACCTGTCTTGAGTGCAATAGACGCAACGGCGCTAGTTAAGACCACGCGGGGGCAATTGAGTATCGTCAGGTATCACTTGTAGTTGCTCGCGTGTAAATCCGCGCTGAGGAGCAGTTGAATCCAGTCTATAGATCGGTGGTCTACCAGTTGATCGTGTTATCGTTGATATGTTATGTGTGGTAACACTCCAGATAGGATCAGTAGCTCTTTTTTTACCGCCTTCAAGCTCTCCTGGTTCATACAGATATCTAACAGTGACGTCGCCGAGAATCGGCTTGGAAACGCTATCTATTTTTGATCTTCCGGGTATATACTCGTATTTAATCGCGTCGCTGGGCTTCATGTTGATTGCTCGGGTAATCTCGTTATTTAACGCTGCAATTACGCCTGGCAACCTTTTGACCCATTCACGAGATCGTTTTTCTTGGATGAATTCCTTCGCGTATTGATATCCAAATAACCGTTCAGCAACAGTCCGATTGAATCGTTCAACAATTGCCTGATCACGATGTAGCGCAGTATGACCTCGTCGTACCGCGACGCTATGATGTTTCAGCGTTGATAAAACAGCGCCGCGAAATTCACTACCAGGATCAACTTGTAATAGATTTGGCCAGCGCAGAGGACCTCTTCGATAAATTCTTTCAAACGCAGCGGCTACTTCAGTTGCTGACTTTGTTTTTAACGGCTCCGCTTGTTTGTATCGACTCGCAACATCAACTACGGTTAGCGCGTATTTGTAACCGTTGTCATGCGGCAGAAATAGTATATCAGCCTGATGAACTTCATTAGGTACGCTAACATCAAAGCGCGAGAAGTTGATTTGTTTAGGCGGTGGTAGATAGATTTGCCATATAGCCTGTTTGGATAACCAATTAGCCGCAACGGCCCTCGTTACTTTTGCAGCGCTTGCAAGCTTACCAATTGCGGCCTTCCCCTTCCAGTATCCTCTCGGAGAATAATAGATGGATTCCATGTTGTTATTATAAACGCTAGCGTTTTCAATTACCAGCGCGAGAAGCTCCGCTTCCAGTCATTAATTTACCTTTCATAGCCGATTTTACCAACCATGAGGCCAATTTTTCTTTGAAGGATTTATCAGGAATAGCATTTAACGCGTGAATTAATTTTACGTCCGCGATATGACGCTGTTGCAGATCGCTACTTTTGTAAGCAACATCATGAGCATGACACGCCTTATCGATAGCGTTTATTGGATACTCACCGGGCCGGGGTTGATTTTGATCATCGAGTCTGATATCTAATCGCGTTCCGGGGCCACAGTAGCTATATCCTGGGAGGTGTTTTTCTCCTGGATACTTTGCCCACGGGGTTCCGGGGAGTTTTGATAACTTGGCTGCAATATCACCTCCTCGCTTTTTTTTAAAACATTTCCGGGTCTAATAGAAATAAATCTAAATTTCTTTATACCGCATTGTGCACACTTGCCAGTAAGCGCCGATCTGTTATTTCTTGTTGTAACGGTTGTCATATCATTTGTGCCAGTACGCACTCTACACTTTACACAATATAGATCCATAATTTATGTATAGAGACATGAATATAATTGACTTTTCAGCGACTAAAACAAGAGAACCAGTTAAGCATGTTGCAGCGTTACCAAACTCGATCCGGATGATTATCATCGGACCATCTGGATCCGGCAAGACGCAATTGTTGCTCAATTTAATAATGAGATGGATGAAGTGGGATAAGTTGTATTTGGTTGCTCCTAGCGTAGATGATCAACGATGCTACGAGGTGTTGAAAGATTTCAACGAGAATGCATCAGCGATCGCTAAAAAAAATGTTATTGAGTTTATTACGGATATCAATGATGCACCGGGTATCGATGATATTGATGGCGACGTTAACAATCTAGTCGTGTACGATGATGTTATGTTAGACAATCAAAAAAACCCAGCTAGGATATTTTCCAGAGGCAGGCATAAAAACACTGACGTGATATATGTCACTCAACGATACACTCAGATTCCAAAAGTAATCAGAGACAACTGTAATATTCTTGCTGTATTCAACGGCGTTGATACACACACGCTACGAAATATTTGGCAGACATGGTGCGGCGGTGACATGGACTATAATGTTTTTCGAAACTTTTTTAGTCATGCTCAGTCAACCCCACATGGATTTGTAACGATAAATTTACATGATCCTCGGACACGATATCGTATCGGACTTGACCAAATATTCGGTTAAATTGTAAATAGCCACTTAGCAGCAGGGGGGGCGATGACATCGACGCGGTCGTCGCGCTTTTTTACCGAACGCTGACAACGCTGGGATCGCTGAGTGCAGAAGGTATCAATTAAACTAAATGACGATTGGACGATCCCCCGACGACGACGTCGTCTTTTTTTTTACCGGGCGCTGACGACATCGGATCCGCTGAGTGCAGAAAGTATTAATTAAGCCAAATGACGATTCAGACAAATGTCCGATTCGCCCCCCCTGCTGCTGATGATTTCTTGTCCAGTGCTGATGAAGTATTCTGTTAATCCAATTTAGGCGAATTAATGTAATTCCGTTTTGTTATATACTTCAATGTCTATATCCTTTCAAACTCTATAATTCTTCTTATATTTCATGAAATCGAAATATTTATTGAAACAGTAGTAAGAGTATGTTGGGTTGTTTTCGAAGACGGTAAGTCATATTCGCGAAAAGGACCCCATTGGCTAAAAGGACTTTTAAATGCTCATTATTAAAACGCTATGGAGAACGAGTTATTACACAATATGATTTCATTTGTGAAATTCAAATATTGTATGCAACTAATAGTAAAATGTAGTCAATCCATTTCGCGGACAGGATACCATTCGCTAAAAGGTTCTTTTTTGAAATACTTTATATATAAAACATGTATATAATCATATGCACAGCAAGTTACTAAACAATACAAATTAATTTGTGAAATAGAAGTATTAATTAAAATGGAAAAAATATAGTTGGCCAATTTATATAATTTTAATTGAAATTCTCATCGTTAAAGATAACTTTCTTGCAAAGTTTAGCAATATTTATTTTTAAGTTTTAGTACCTATTCGCAATATTTTTGTAACTTTTCGTAAATTGTCCTTGTAGTTGACAAAGATGTGCTAACAATCGTTATATACCGGTTTTTTGAAGACCGATTACATGTACACAATTTACTGCGTGTTGCGGGGCCCCGAGTGGCCGAGTGGTCTAAAGCGCGCACCGCTCCGGATCACTGCCATCTCACCTCTGTCTGCGTGGGTTCGAGTCCAAGGCTCGGCTAGCGTGGGTACGTGGGAAAGCCAGCCAGTAGCTTCTCGTGGGTCGGTGGTTCTTCCCTGGGTTTTCCAGGGTTCTTCCTCCACCAGTTATACTGGCCGCCATGTATAGCCTATCCTGTGCTGAAAAATGGCGTTAAACCCTAGACCAACAACAACTGTTGCAGAATAATGGAAAATTGGCTTTAGTGATGTGAATTTATTAATAAAAACCAAAATGGTTATATCGGGTTTTATTTATATGGTTGAGATAGGTTCCTGGCTTTCTTGGCGTAAATTTTCAAACAGCAATCAGACAGTTATGTTGAAAGGATCGCTTGAGCAAACATGGTTGAGAAAGAAACAAAAAGCATTTTCACGTTCAAAGAAAACCACATAAAACGTTTGATTAGGTATTACGTTTGGCGGCATCAGGAGTAAATCCCCAAAATGTAACACCTGTATACAATTGAAAAAATTGCCAGTTAAAAGAATGCAACAGACCAAATGATGCCTATTTATACTAGGGGGCACGTTAATATTCGTATATTAATAAAAATGTTACGTGTTAGCTTCATTGGATTTCATTTACATCTCTCTATGGATGAATACCTGAACTTTCATAGAAAGTTTTTATAAAGATTAGTAAAGTATTCTCAGTGAAACCCTATATTCGACTTGTGACTCTTTATACTGAATGGTGAAAGTTGTGATACGTTTGCAATAATTAGTGAAAAATATATTTTAGTGAAACGTTAATTTCTTGTTTGTAACTCATACTGATTGGTGAAAGTTTGGATTACTGGGAATCGTAGGCCGATTATGTAATGGACCGAGTACTTTATGGACCTATTTTGAGGTAGGCCGAGTTAGTTGTGGCCCAAGAACGTTAATGTGCCTATTCTGCTCTGGGCCGAGTAATCCCGAAATCTTAAAAAGAAAATACTGGTTAAGAATTAGACGATAAACCTGCATACAAAGAACAATAAAACTCGAATGCCAGTGTGTAATAAAATCAATACTGAGAAACAAAAAGAATTTATTAACTATTAATTAACATGCAGAAAAATAAAAAATGGTGCTAAAGAGTGAAGTCAGTCAACATGGATTCAACGCCAGGTTAATACTACATTTCATCTGAGAAATACATCCATCGTCACACAATAAGTAAAATCCTAAAGTTACAGATATATATATATATATATATATATATATATATATATATATATATATATATATATATATATATATATATATATAACATTTGACAAAATATAACTTGATGTTTGTTTAAATGATACAACATAAATATACTTTTAGTATTAAAAATGACGTGTTTGACTATATTCGAGAGCATTTGAGTGAAAAGACGCAACAGGTTGACATCTCAGACGATTTAACTATTTCTGGACAATAACATACATGTAGCAAATCTAATATTTTTCTTTTGTAATTTATGCGGCAAACTCGTATAACAACAATATTACGCACTTTTATTATCACTTTGAATAAATTTGTCAGGCTTGTACGTCTTGTTGTTGTTGTTGTTGAGTTTAATTATAGTAGCGTTCGCACAATTGTGCATGTGCCACTTTTTTCTGACTGCACCGCAGCCTGCTAGTTGTTCCTGGGGAAGGGGATGGTGCCACCTCCCTCAGGCTTTTATGGATTCAAGGAACCCTGATAGTTTGGCCTCAGTCTGTGGGTCCATAAAGGTCCCTACAGTTGAATGGTTGGCTGTCATTAGTGGGAAGGAGAGCTCGGGAACGGTCCTGCTTGCTTTACATCGCTGGTTTCTTGTTGCATTTGCCTGGTGTTTTTTTTTTTTTTTTTTTTTTTTTTCGAGATTTTTTTTTTCTTCTTCAAAATGTTCTAAAAGGAGGGGGGATGTTCTATGCTGTTTATAGAGGTTCTTAGTAGATATCATGTATGAAGAGAGATTTTCAAGGTTATTATGGGATTACTAGTCGAGGTGTTTAGGGTGTGTTTCCTACGTTATGTTATTTATAAGTTTTTAGATATTACCTCTTTAAGTTATTTATTAATTGATGTTTTTAGGGATTGAATGTTATTTATACTTTATTTAGCAAGAGACCGGAGTCCTAGCCGATTACACGGTTCGTTAAGGACATCTAGGACAGGAATCCTAGCTGATTACTCGGTTCGTTAAGGACATCTAGGACATCCGATTTTGCGGTTTCCTTAGTTTTTTATAGGTGCTTCGTAAGTGAATTATTTATTAATACTTTTATAAAACTGAATGTTATGCTATGGTTTTTTATGTGGTGGCTTCTAAATTTATTTAGCTAGTTACTGGGTCTTTTGGTTTTGTGGGGATAGTAATTATATTTTGTTCCTAAGTCCTGCTGAGTCTATGAATTGATTTATATTTTTATATGCTGATTGTTTATTTTTATTAGAATCCATAAGTAACTCTGGGTATGTGTGTGGTGATCCAATCTCTTTTTGGTTTTTGATAAATATTTTCCGAGCGGGTTGATATTTTGGGCATATATTACGTCTTCTTTATGAAACGTCGGCAGATCTGTAGAATTTGTCAACATGTGTTTTGATAATCAGTCAAATGAAGTTTCTCAAATAAACATTTCAAATATGATTTTTTCAGATTTTATCAATACTTATCATTATTTATAATTATGTTGAAAAATAGTTCTTAACTTTGTTTTTTTTTATTATTCGTCATTATAATTTACAATATAATTACACTTCTAATTTTGCATTACTCTGTCAGTCTTTGTATAGCTTTGTCGGGTTTACTCAGACTTTGTACGACCTTGTCTGGCTTAGCGTCATTAGGATATTTTTAAAAAAATGTATTTTCTTTCGACAACAAGTCAAATGAACAATTTATAAAATAATAAATATTTTGCACAAGATTTTGTCAGACTTTGTTATTACATATTCATTATTCGAATTTGAACTTTGTTTGCCCAATGTTTGGTCATTCAATTTGGCCAAAGTATGTTGAAAACTGATTCTATTTAGTCAATATAATTTACAATATAAAAATCATTGTCTAATATAACTTTACATGACTCAGTTTGGTCAGTAGATTAGTTTTTAACCTGAAAATGGTTTATCGATATAGATTTCATGTGGTTGAAGAGAACTGAGAACAAGTGCATTATTGGCTTTAATATGCATTTCTTTCGTGGTATAATAAACCGCAAGTTTTGAACATGCATCAGTGTCTGATGGAAACTGCCGTCATAAGAATTTATTAATACAAGCCAGTGAATTGTCAATTAAATGAAATGGAAGAGCTGTATATTGCACAATTCTCCCCAAAGATTATTTTCCTTAAGATCCACACACATGTTCAGCTTTCATCACATGCCTACTGACTGGAGATCACTAACATTTATTGTGATTATTAAAATTCACACTTTCCAGACTCTCAAAAGTTTTCTAATCCAGATTTCCTCTTGAATCACTTGATATTCTGCGAAGAATGTCCTCTCCGTGTCAGTATTAGAACATGGAAATGACAAAACATCCCTACTAGGGAAGTAGAAAACTTCAAACTTCAGTTTTCCCGACGATGGCTTTTGAAAGAATGCTTTCTTCTCTCCAATATTCTTCTAAGCAAAATTGACTCTGATGAAGTTCATGATCTGGATGTATTCCTTATCTTTATTATGTCTTCGCAGGTGTCTTATCTTAAACACTAGCAGGAAACGCACATTCCGGCATTGCGACATGAATTAAAAAATTAAATACAAGATCTGCCTTTAAATGTTCCGCTTAAAATATCGTGAAAAAGGCATTAAATAAGACACAAAAAAGTTCAATACTTAATCTGGTCATTATAGACTAAATCATTTTTAGTTTGAATTTCCATAACATCTTACCTCTGCCTAAGGTTGGCAGTTTTTTAGTGAAAGAATTAAATCAAAAACCACATTTCATCACTTTATTATTTATACCACCTCAGCACATATCCTCACCAACTGTCCAGATTACAAGGATAAGGTAATCAATTTTAAAGTTTAAAACAACGATTTTTAAAAATTCAAAAAAAAAAAAAAAAAACTTTTTTAAAAGCCCCGCCCTCGTATTTTCATGTTGTGTCACATGCTGGCCCTTTTAATTCGATTTCTTAGCTGTACCTCATAATAATGCTGTAATAGTTATCATCCACAGTAGATTATTCCTGGTTGGTGTCTGTACAATATGAGAGAATCGATGTAAATACGAGGGGGTGGGGGCTTTTAATTTTTTTTTAAAATTTTGAATTTTTAAAAATCGTTGTTTTAAACTTTAAAATTGTACGTGCGGTAGATGGCTTTTAAATCAATATATTTGTCCTACAGCCTGCAGACCCACATGGGAGTTTAAAACATTCAAACAAACCTTGTTATTCAATGTAATCCAGTTTGCATAAGTACATTACTATATGACATTCTCTACTTGTTCCAGATGAATATCAACATTCTGCTGCTTGCGTCACCATTTCATATAACCAATAGAAAGTACTAATCAACCATCTGCAAGAAAAGGCAGAGCTGAAAATGTTGCAGATACTGCAGTAAAAATGGCTGGAGAACAACACGTCGGACATAAAATGCATTGTTCATGGAAAAACATACAAAAAATGAAGGAAAGATATGAAGAAAGAAAAGAAGTCTAAACAAGGGAACGGTAAGAATGATATCACAGGAGACGATTCAAGTTCCAATCCAGGGAAATGGTCAGCCACGAAATCAACAAGAGGGAAGTCGATGCTCGGATTATGGAGTAATTAACTGGATCTGTGGGTAGGCAACGTAGTGAATAATATAATACGGAATCCCGGAAGTTTATCATGTTGCGATGCCAATGGAGGATCTTTCAATAGAAAAATCTATTGAAGTGAATCACAACAAATTATCGCATTAAAGCAGGATACCGAAACAATAAAATACCCAAACTGTTTCATCTCCTTGGACATTACAAATACAACTGTGAGAGGAAATGCTACAAAAGTACACATAATACCTTCTTCCTATCTTCCACATTATGCTAACTACATTGAACCAGAATCTTCTCTCCATATTACACTAGCTCTCATGAACCTGAAGGACAAGGATGAGATCTGTCCCTGTTCAAAGTTTAATAAAAAGATGCAACCAAAATTAGTAGAACTGGCCTAGAAGGCTCCACCCTTAAATCCTAGAGGGGTTGGAAATTTTGGATTAGAGACTATATAGGCGAGAGTTGAGAATTCTTCAGGATTTGTTAAATTTGTAAAAGTTATAACAGAGCTTGGAAACTGATGGTGTATACATCAAGCATAATCGCACATATACTCCACATCAGACTCTTAAAATATCCCAGACGTATGACAAGAAAGACATCTCTTGAAAATATTGCAGAGTGCATCCACCGACTTCAGGATATTAATCTTGGAGAGCAAAAGTTGGACTCTTTCATTTAAATAAGATGGGTAGAGAAAAAAATAAGCACACAGCAGCTGCTGTAATCACTTTTTAATGAAATTTGAGTTTTATGTTGCGAGGTTTTGCATTTTTTTATATTAGTAGGGATACAATTTGTCAGAACTGCTGCCTCAAACCATTATTTCGTTTTAGCGTCATCTGTGGAATTTGAGATTGTTTTTACTGATGGTGCTAAATTTGTCACAACTTCAGTCTCGACTGAGCATTTCAGCTTAGTGTCATACGTGTTAGTATACATTTTCTTTCACTCTGTCTTGTTAGCTTTCATTCTGCTTTCCTTGTTTTGTCCGTGAACAAGATACTAATTTTACAGAAGATCGTAAGGAACATGCCTGCCGAGATTTGCTATTCATACCGTACTGTTGGAAATAAAATCATAGGGATTCCAGTAAAGCATACTTGCATCCCCGGGAAGGCATTTCACTGGAGTAGTCACCCATACATGCAATTTAACTTTGTACAAGTTTCACGTTCACTCGTTAAGTGATCAGGCTATCTTGGCGCACATTTGTGTGTTTATCGATTAGACCCTTTGAAGAGTTTTCCCCACGTGCAGATACGGACATTCAAAAATGGATGGATGCAAAACATTTCGGCTGCCATTGTGGAAAAGCTAGCAGCATCCACTGCAGCTCTGTTCCTTCTCATATTAGTGGCAGCAAAAATATTGGATGCAAGGCAATTTGAGTTTCAGATCACCTCATTGTAACAATATTCAGAGCCTAAACCCCCCCCCCCATTTTCTTTAGCCGCAATTCCCTATTGAACCGTCTTTTGAACGTGGCAATGTTCAAAACACGTTTGGTTGCAAAGATGGTTTAGCTTACTATCTTTGAATATCCTACTCTACTTTTCACCCTATGCTATGTAATTCATGATTAGTAACTACCATATAAAACTACTCAATTTCTGTGGAAATACGACATGAAGCCAGACTGGATAAAAAAGATTTCGTAATGAATTATCATTTTGATTCACACAAAAGCATGCATTTTAGGTATAGTGGTATGCAATCCAGTCCTAAGGCGATAAAACCCAGAGGTTCCTTAAGGGCATGTGTTCTAGTCAAACCCAGGAAGGCTAAATATCACAAAAACAGCTGTTCGAAATTACTTTACTTTACCACGAATTTGAATGTGCATCTATTTACAGTTGATTCAGCTGCACTTGAAAAATGGAAATTTGGAAGGCGATGAAAAGACGATGTAACTAGTAAAACGTGTTTTGATATTTAAAACGCCTCTTCTGGGTACCACAGTTTTTATGTGGAGTTGCTCTTTTGACGTTATTATGCATGCTTTATGTACAAGTCGCTGAAAATTTATCTTAAAATTCTACATCTTTGGGAAATTACTGTAACCATTTTCTTTCAAATCATGTTTCATACTGTTAAGTATTAACCATCACTGGAATAATATCCATGGAATATTAGTATCAAGTTTAATTATTTACCTAATTTTGAGTTAACTGGAAGATATAACATTAATTTCTTGAATAAAAAATTAAATTGTTTAACGTTTTAAATTACACATTCACATTCTCTTTTGTCTAAATGAAGACGAACTGTCTCTATATTGTCTATACTGAACTACAGTGTGTCGAAACGATTCGCATCTGCTTGCCAAATCGACCTGGCTGATACGGCGGCCCAAACAACCCAACCGAATCAACCCGGTACGAACAGGATTTTGGCCTAAGTGACCAGTACCCACCAGTTTGCATTTTAAAAAATTCCCAAATCTCAGTTCCCAAAATTTTAAAATCAAAACCTGACCAGTTATGTCATATTTCGGATTTGATATTTGTCATTGAACAGCTCAATGAAAGCTGATGAATCTTTAAATTATTTGTATGTATGTATGTATGTATGTATGTATGTATGTATGTCCCATAACGAAATCGGACAACACAAATGGGCTCATTACGTACTGGGCACATCGCTAAGTCGGTCCAAGATTTATGACAGTAACTTGATATAATGTCATTTTTCAAATGTCAAACATATTATTGGATTCTTTATGTTCCATTGATCTGTGTGTGAATTTTAGTAACCAGTTCAATTACAAGCCATGCGGGTGTTTAGTACCAATTATTTCAGTAACGGTTATAAGTTTCTAGAAATTTTTTACCGACTGTACGAAAAAATATTGGGAACAACATAATGGAGCTTCCCAATCAAGATGATCACACTGAGATGAAAGAACGAGAGATAAACTCAAGAAACATTTCAGATACAAATGTAAGAAATAATGTTAAAAAGGTTTAATTTTCTAGAATTTGATTACGATACACATAACTTTAAATGGCATTAATTCTTGTATTTTGCGAAGAATGGAGAACGTCCTTTCCGTAGCAGCATTAGACTTAGTCCGATAAATCACCCCCTCCCCCATCTGTGCTGACACTGATGGAGGATATATGGGTCTGATGTGACCTATTCATTAAAATGTGCAATTTTGCTGCATTCAAATCTTTCCGGAATAAACCTGCGCACACTTTATACACATATCGGTAATTGGTAACAGCCATATCAAGCGAGAAATTCAAAATGACTACATGACATATAGTTGTGCTATTCAAGGTGGATTTACGAGTCACCAAATACATGATATGCTCCGGAAATATAATGTACGTCACCAAAAGAACTCTATAGCTGAAGGTAGCTGCACAGCCACGATATATACCATTAAGTGTAATAAATGTATACCGATGTGTGCAGCCAAATTCGGATATAAGATAAATGCTGCTCTTAACGAATAGGTGATGTCAACCCCTCACCCGAAAATCAATATCATCACGGGTGATGGGCTGTTTGATCGGCCTACATTAGACTGTTCTCAGCTCACAAAAACATTAAACGTTTGCTGTAGCTGGGCTTTAAAACCTTATAGACTGCTCTGCAATAATAATAAAATCAAAGTTTACTGCAAGAAGGAAATATTTCAGGTGGACTTAGATTATTTATCAGCCCGATTTCTTGGTCGGTAATTTTTTAACATTAGAAGATTCGAACATTTCGACATTTTTACATGAATATTCCTCTTAAAATGCAATCGAAATGTAAACAGTTAAGAGAGAGAAATCAAAATACACGCACGTGATATTTTGGGTTATTGTTTTCTTGATATGGCATATATGGCAGATATGCAACCAAACACTCAAAAGGATGGGTTTAATCCCTGGCCGAGTCATACCAAAGACTTACAAAAATGGTACTAACAGTTGCCTCGCTTGGCGCTCAACATTAAGAGGTTAGTGTTAGGACTGGTCGGCCTGGTTTCAGGATAATGTGACTGGGTGGGACATCATGCTACATGTCTGCGGCATGACGCCCCAGTGCTAGACATCACTATAAACTGCCACATTGCAGACATCGTAGCGACATGACTGAACAAACCTTAAAGGTACGTTAAAAATCCAAATCACATCACATCAAAAGCCAATAAGGACCACCATTGACCCGGGGTCCTGAGTGGCCGAGTGGTCTAAAGAGCTCACTGTTCCGGATCACTGCCATCTCACTTCAGTCTGCGTGGGTTCGAGTCTCACGCTCAGCTTACGTGGATACGTGAGAAAGCTAGCCAGTAGCTTCTCGTGGGTCGGTGGCTCATTCTGGGGTTTTCCAGCGTTCTTCCTCCACCAGTTATACTGGCCGCCATGTATAGCCTCTCTTGTGCTGAAAAATGGCATTAAACACTACAACAATAACAATAACCATTGATCCCTTATTATTCATAACATATCAGAACTTTTCCCGCAGTTGGCCTTGAACTCTCCAGATTATACCAATAAGGTTACCAGCTTCTTGTGTCACATATTTGCCTTTTTAATCCAAATGCTCAGCCACGCATCATTGCCATGCTATAACAAATGATCCGCATTAGATTGGTTCTGGCTGGTTTCTGTAATGTTTTGATAACATGCATAACAACTCGGAGGTAAGGTTGTCTTCATTTTTAATTTTTTTGTTTACAAAATCATTTTAATTCTCAAAAACGGTACATTGCAAGTATGAAATGATATATGCGATAGATGACCTTTAAAACAGTTTTATGGTCCTACAACAGGTAGAATCCTCATATGTACGGGAGTTTAAAACATCAATGTATTCCAGTATGCGTAATTACATTGAAATAATGGTATCATCTACTTGTTTCAGAGCAGTACCCCAACTCATCTGTTTATTGTCAGTGTAAGATCTCCCCACTCAAGTACATAACCAATATAAAGTGATGAGATACTTGACATATACTGCACTAAAAATTGTTGGGGATAACATTATGGTCCTAATTACAAAGGTGATGGAAAAAGATGGAAAAAAAAATAAACGAGAAAAGGAAAAGATAATAGGAAAGAATAGAAGTTTGTTAAAGTGAACCTAAGGACTGATAACCCAGAAGACAATTAAAGCTGAAACTTGGGGTTAAAGTCCGTCATGAAAACTGCAGCTGATGTAATCCATTGAAGGGAACACGATGATAGGATTATGGCTGGGCAGTGTAGTGCAAAGAATAATATGGAATCCACCAAACATTACAAATGCAAATGCAAGAAAGAATGCTGAAAAAGGTACAGAAAAGAATTGTTCCCTCTTCGAAATTATGATACATATATTGAACTAGAATCTACTTTTAATATTACGCTAGCCGTGATGAACCTGGAGGACACGCATGAGGTTTCTCGCTGTTCACATTTTTTTTAAGGGCATGGAACCAAAATTAACAGAATTTGCAAATAAAGTTTCACCCCTAAGCCGGAATGGTGTTGGAAACTTTGGAGGATGGATACTATTTGCGAAGTTAAACGTTTCTTAAGGATTTTTAGATTTTTTACACTTTGTAATATAGAAATTGCAAGAAGGTGGCGCATACATCGTCATTGAAAGTCGCGACTATATTCCCCATTTGACTGATACAATGTTCCATAGGTATACGAGGAAAGGCTTCTCATAACAGAACTGCACAGTGCAAACATCCGTTTAAGAATCTGATTCTATATATTTTATATCAGATTGAAAGAAAGGATAATAAATGTAGAGAATCTGTTGCATGTTCATCTTAATGAAATGTACCTTTATTGGTTCGGGGCCCCGAATGGCCTAGTGGTCTAAAGCGCTTGCCGTTCCGCATCACTGGCATCTCACCGCTGACGTTAATCCAGACGATCGATGTAGATGCAACTGTCCGTGTAAAAGAGCAGCAAACGATCTACTAATTGGTGTAACGCTTCGTCCAATTTTAAGCGAGCATGGGCTGTCACGTCAGCCGCAATGATGGCGTTTCCAAATTCGTCAGCTTGAACAAAGTCCAGTTCTTCTTCGTAATTGACTAAGATCAAGTCCCCACGAAGGACGTTCACGTGTTTCATGTATTTAGTTTTGTCGTGAGTCATCTGGAAGTAGCGGGAAGTTTCTGTCAAATACTCCGTCCTGGGGAAATTCGGTCGTTGTGCCATTTTTCCCCACAAGCAATTTAACATCACTTTGACAAAGATCGCATGCCTTCGTTTTTCTCCACGTGGTCTAAAGTGATGCCTTCCTGCTCCCTTTCTCTTTGAACTTATTTTGGTCTTCAGGAGTGTGGCACTACGATAGATAGCCGCTGGCTTATTGTTTCATTTTTAAAAAGATAGCCACGTAGTCTGCGAAAATGCCTTTCTGAGTTTGGTCGCCCTTGTGGTACTGTTCTGTCTTGGGAAAGAGGTAAATTTCGTACACTTCTAACAGTTGGTCTCCCAGTCCAGAGCTTTAAAAAATTCCACGCTGACCCACGTTTCCGTCAAGGCGCGTTCTTCCTGGGTTTGCTAACAAGGTCGGTCTTGGCTGCACGTTTCGGCACAAGTACCGCACAAGGGAAACATCAGTTTTCCACGGCAATGGTGAGGTACAAAGGGATGGTACAAGTCCATGGGAGGCAAGACTTTGCACTTGATCAAACCTTTGTATTGTTGAATGTTGTCCAAGTCGATGTGTTCCGTCAGCAATTGCGGGTGCCCTGCGGGAAAGCGACATTTCCACACGTATGGATCCACCGAACACACGTCCCAGTATTTGATTTCTTCTACGTTTTCCTCTTCGCCTTGGTACAGCAAACAGGTGGCATTTGTCCCTCCTCCGTACAAACTGTCCCTCGCTTTCAGCGTGTCCACCAGCTTGTAACTTTCCACGACGTGTTTAAACTCGGGATCGGTTTTCAAACAGTGATTGTACTCGTTTTCTCACATTTCCACCGCTTGGTATCCTTGCTGTTCTAACTTCAAGCACCGCTGACAAGTGGTCTGGTACAAGTCTTACATGGTCGGTTGTAAAAACTGATTTTCGGTGGCACGTTGATGGTAGCAGAGGGTACTTCCGTGAAATAAGCATCCTTTAAACTCGTACATGACCTTGGGGTTTTCTAAGTCCCAACCATCCACCGAATACGTTCTGATGGTCTTTCCACCTCCTCCGTTGCGGTCATGTTGACTCCATTTGTCTTCCTTGTCGCACAGGTAATGTAGCCAGCGTAGGGCTTTGACCCTGTATTGACGTTTGACAAAGTTCGTCGTTTGAGGGCATGAATCGTTGGTGGCACATTAAGGAACACGCCTTGGAAATGATACAGGCTTGTTTCAATGATCGATCCCTCCGTGTTCCATGAACAGTTCTCGAAATTTTCCACAGCATCGCCGTAAAATGTCCACGTCGGAACGACAATACTATAACATTTCTTCCTGAAAGTCGAAAGGGTCCGAGGCGTGAGCCTGCTGCCAAGCGTAGAAAGCTTCTCGTTGTTCGGTACGCATGTAGTCGTGAGCCTCAAGCAAATGGGATAGAACAGCGTGTTGATTGGCTTTGGTATTGAAAAAGTGCGGAAAATAGCCTTTGGCCATTTCTGTCATTTCAAACGTTTTAGGCATTCGACTCAAAGGCATGGCCAAGTAACTCACCATACTTGTCCCACTTGCATGGAAATGAGTTTGGCTCCGTTCAAAATCACTTTAGGACGTTCGTTCCTTTTAGTATCTCAACAGAAACTGTCCATCGTGTCCCTAGAAATTGTGAGTCATTACGGTGTCATGGCGATGACAATCTCCGTAACGTTCGATGCCCTCTTGGCTCCACGTCTCGTCGATGGGGTCTAAGATCCATTGGCTAAATCGACTAGCGTGTTCGATCCCAGAAAGATTTTTTCACGTCCTCCAGGAATCTTGTTGCAGTGAGGGCAATGACTAACGATAGGCTTTTGGATGCACTTTTCGCACATTCGATGAGCCACACAGAAATTAGGAATGTGAATACCGGTATCTTGTATGCATTCAAAATCGAAAAAGATGAAATTCCCTTTCTTCTGGTCATCGTCCACCTCTTGTTTGGAATGGTATTTTTAATGTAGCATTCGTGTGCCAAGTCCACGATTTGGTGACAAATGTGACATCGTTTCTTTTCTGAAGATACGTGTGCCTTACCACTGTTGGTACGTATGCCTTGTCCACAAGTAGGGCACAATCTCAGTAGTTGAAAAGCACTTTTCTTCTGTGAATCTTGCATCTTTAGATGTTGTTATCAACATGCAGGGCTGACAAAAGTGCTCTGACAAGCAGGGCAATGCACTCGTGGTGGCCCTTCGTCCAGACAGGGCTTAGAAGCCAAGCATCCCTCAAATTTCGTTCCACAATGCTTGTGTTGTTCTCATTTGTTATAGCCATAGTCACATTTCTCACAGTAACAACCATATCCCAGGAATCTGGTGATACTGGTAATGGCATCGAAATGTTTATCGTGATGATGTATTTTCCGTCTTTGAAATCTTTGCCTTGAAACAAGAAAGGGTCGCACACTTCTTGTAGGTGCACTTTTAAGGTGTAGCGTGGAGCCAAGACGTCTTGCAGTTTTAGGATTCCAGGAATGCCACAGGGTTTGTCTTTGCATATTCCCGCTTGTTATAACAGGAGTTCTGCTTCACTTCGTTGTTTGGAGCGGTTCGATTTTTAAATATTATGCCAGGCTCTTTTCCATTCTACTGTATCGTTCTTCTAGGCATACGTTCATCACACCACGATGGCACGAACGAAATACATCTGGTCTTGAGAATTGTTAATTTGGACAAGGCTTTCTTGATGCTACGAATGTCGTCCACCAATAACACTTTTCTGCGTTGTCTGGTCCCTTTCGGAAGAGAAACGTGGCTCATGAACATTGTCGCTTTTCCATTGGTGATGTGAAATTTTGTCGTTGGATTTTTGCCCGTGTTGAATCTTGTCGATGACTTTGAAAGGTGTCAATTCTGCTGGGCTGCTAAACTCGATCCGAATGGGGGACTTCAGACTGTCGTGATGAATGGAAAGTCTCAGGCTATCGTCTTCTTTGACTTTACATTGTCGTTTCAGTGTGGTAAACAAAGAATCCCACAACTCGATGAAGAACCCTTCTGTTTTTTTTTTCCATCTGTACGTCAGGCTTGAAATCTCTGAACTTCGACGTCTTTCTAAATTTTCTAGAGGAGCACTTTTCCGTCTCTCGAATGTGGTAGTACATTTGAGAAGTTAATTGTGGACTTTGTTTGGGTGAAGACTCTCTGGGTCTGTATTTTGGCTCACTCATGTCAGCTTCAAAATCACTGGCATAAACTTGAGCCAAGAGTTCAGCTACAGTGCGAGGCGATACATCACGTTTCTGCCTCTTACTTTCTTCTCCTTTCTCCACGAAATGATGCGATCTTTTCATCTTGACAGCAAAAAGTCAATGACTACATTTCAAGCGCCATGGGTCCCTATATCCTTGTCAGACTAGTGTCTTCCTATTTAAAGGGTCAGTGTCTTCCCATCCAATATTCAGTTCACTCTAAAACCTACCAGAACGATGGAAGAACCAACACAGATCGAACTTCTGATCAGAGTTTTGCGAGGTGTCATAAGAAAGTTTTATTCAGACAAGCTGACGGACTACTCCACCTCCTTTCGAGATAAAAGTCAAAATACTTGCTGTATCTTCAAGAATAAAGGGCATTGGGATACAGAGTTTCCAGACCGTCAAAAAAGCAAGACAGGTGCCAGAAGAGACAAAAGTCAAGATACTTGTTATCATTGTCAAGAAAAATGACATTAGTCTTCAGATTGCTCTAAAAAGACAACAAGAGCAAGAGGAAAGGGGATCAGAACAGGAAGAAGAAGTGGTACCTTCCTAAAAGGAAGAACCCAACCACGTCCAGTAAAAGAAAAACAATAAAAGAAAAGAAAAAGAGGAGAAACTGAGGAAGAAGAGGATGAACAACATGTGAGAGTGAAGAAATTAAAAAAAAAAAAAAACAACAAACAAACAGAGAGTGAACAAAGTCACAGAAGTCTATGAACTTTATAAAGTGTTGTGTTGTGAATTGAATTGTAAAATTTGTACCAGAATAGACCAGACAGAAAATGTTAGTGTCTCTTGGATTTGATTTGTTAGAAGAAGGACCTACAATCACGCATTCATTGACGTACATCATGAGCAAAATAAGGGATTTTGAGTTTTAATTGATTTTGGCAAAATGAATAGTATCACTTTCGAGAGAAGTGGGTAGCCCTGAAAAGGACCGTTGGGTGTTTAGGTTTTAAAAAAACAACAACTCAGGAACGGGTCGTAATCCGCTTTAACTGCCTTAAGCCTTTGCCACGGCCAAGGCCTACTTCTGTATTAGCTCCTTTTTTTCTTCTTAGAAATCACTAGGGTCGGTATCTCAGGCGTATTAACAGGGTTGAGCTGTTTGACTTGAGAAGGTCTTTTTCTCTTGGGCATTTGTTTCAGACTCCTTAACTCTGCTAAAATGTCATAGGGTACCATCGCCGTTTGACTTTCACTGCCCTCCTTCTCTCTTAGACCTTGTTTCTTCTCTGCTTCTTCTTCTTCTTCCTGTCGTTTCCTTCTTGCATCTTCTTCTCGTTGTTGCTGTTGAAGGAGAAAAGCTTGTTCTGCTTCTTTCTGCTGCTGTAAACATTTCTCCAATTCTTCTTTCTGTCTCTGTTTAAAATCATCGACTTGTGGTAAGGAAGGAGAAAGTGGCGAAGGTGCTGGTACCGGAACAAATTCTTGCAAAGAATAGAGAAAATCGACTAAACCCAATTAAAATCAGTCTCTTCTGGAAGTAAGACTGTGTTGACTTTGGTATCCGATGCTATGCCATCGCTTCTCGTCTCCACAGCCGGTGCACCCCAATTCATCGTCTTCTTACTTTCCGTCATGTTTGAAAATTATGTCGCATGGATTCACTGCGTACAGTAGCTAGCACATCTATATAGGGAATGTAACATCACAGGCAGCTCTCTTCGGATTGGAAGACAGACTGCGCACTGTGACTGAATTTTGTAAGGCATGTTTGGATTGGTGAAAAAACTCAATCCGTTTTGATCCGTCCTTCCACTATAAATAACAGCGGTTCACTGCATTCCCATCACCTGTTCTCGTCACAAGATGTTGACAAACATTGAATCATCTGTTCAACCCGGACTTACCTATGTATGTCAAATCATCATGGACAATTATCTGGATCACCGATACAAGCGTTGTGAAAACAAGAATCCACGTGGAGAGATAAGGCTGTCTGAAGAGAGTCATCATCTACGGCCAAGAAGTCAGAAGTTTGAGGAAGAGAAGATGACCTATGCGATGCACTGTATGTTAATGGAATGATGTTATTAAAAAAATATTTAAAAAATGACCCTTTTCATGGCCGCTTATATGCATCGAAAAGATATTTATTCTCTTTGCCATATATGTATTTAATGTTCATCAATCAATGTCTGTATGTTGTATGCGTTATAAATGTATATGTCCCACCAGTCCCACCCCGTCAAGCGTTCTAGGTTTTTCCCCGCTGTTTGGTCCGATTGAGGTCAGCCCTTTGTTACATTGTTACCAATCTCCAGTACCTCACCTGTTCCCTTTCTATTGTCCCTATACAACAACTCCACTTTCCATTGTCCATATACAGTCCCAATATTCTCCATGTTCAATTCCCATTGTACGTATATCTTCCCAGGGTGTTTTTGACTGAGATTTCCATTGTCCGTGTAAATTTTGTCCGTAATTTTCACTGGATTTTCCATTGTCCGTATATCGTCCCCATTAACTACTCATACTGCACTGATCAGTCATTTGGTTTTTTTTCCGCGTTAAATCTTGCTTGCAACACAGTGAATGCAGTTTCAGTATGTCAAGCAGTCATTTGGGTTTTTTCCCCCGTTAAATCTTGCTTGCAACACAGGGAATACAGTTTCAATATGGAGTAGACACCATAGACACCCATACAATGCAGTTTAGAACCTTTTCTTCATTTTCACATTACTGGATGAGTGGTCATACTTACCGAATCGGGTTTTGTTTTGTGTTTGATATACAAGTCTGCCTTTTTTGGATACCATTTAATTGACTGATTACTTGGATTTACGTCGCGTACGCCCAAAAGGGCATGTGCGACGGTTTTATTCCCGCACAGCGGAATGCTAAATGTTCCTAGGGGAAGGAATTAGTGCCACATCCCCCAGGCGTTTACGTGCTCAAGGAGCACTACTAATATAGCCGTCAGGTCGTAGGACTATATGTCTCTAACGACCTGAATGAAGGGCTTTCATGAGTGGGAATGGGCCAAACACACACTCATGTTAACAAAGAGTTGATTTCAGTCCGTTATTGACTGTACTAGGTAGGTATCGACCCAAGCAGTATGTAACGCCCGTTGCAATTGGTAGCAACGATGACGTCACATCGGGATACCTAGCTTTAGGAGGGTGGAAATTTTTCATATCTCCGCCGTTATACGATCTCCGAGAGAGGCAAGAGGGCAAGGAACTCGGCAAGCCAGCCAAGGATGTCGTGCACTCCCAAGAATACCAGCCCGTACTTAGTTGTTGTTGTTGTTGTTGTTGTAGGGTTTAATGCCATTTTTCAGCATACGACAGGCTATACATGGCGGCCAGTATTAATGGTGGAGGAAGAACTCGGGAAAAGCCCGGAAAGAACCACTGACCCACGAGAAGCTACCGGCAAGCTTTCTCACATACCCACATTAGCCGAATCCGAGACTCGAAGCCACGCAGATAGAGGTGAGATGGCAGTGATCCGTAACGGAGAGCACCTAGACCACTGGGCCACTCGGGGCCCCTCCCGTACTTAGTCAAATTTAGTCTAGTTGTACTAATGGACAATAAAAAATTTCAATGTGTTAGCCAGATAACAACTGTGTCAAATCAAAACAAGTTGTAAAATTTTCCTACGTCCTAACAATCGTAAAAATTCTAGTACATAGTGTACGTTGTAGATGCCCTACAAATCTTTAATAACTAATATTTCTGAGCGACACATAAAACGTTTGGCCACTGTTAGGTCATAACGGTTTGAATTTTGAAGCGGTGGATTGAAGGATCAATTTAGTGTACATAATAGTTTTATCGAAACGGGATACCAAGCCAAAATGATTCCCTGGATATGAGGCAATATTGGTAGCCATTAGAAGGGCTTTTAAGCAATAGTTCTCCGTTTTTCTTCTGCTTCTTTACATTTCTCCGCAGTCCTTTTTTCTCTCAGGTAATTTCGGGGAAATGGTAGCTGTGTAGCGTAGAAATGTAGTTAGCTGCTTATACTAGCTTCTGGATTGTGTAGTTTTTGTAGGCCTCTTGATATAATTGTGTAAGGATTCTGACACCATAGTGCCACTCGCTATTCTTTTATTTTTGGTTTAATTATGTTAGGTGTTTCATGCGCGCGTTGCATGCTTGTGTCCGACTGAGGCAAGGGAGGAAGTGACCAGGAAGGCAGGCGACCATCTTCAGGCAGAAGTCTGCTCATTCCAGGGTACTGGTCTAAATGGATGTACTTGCACGAATTTTGAGTTTTGGTTCTTGTGTCCGAAATTGTTCTAAAGATGATCTAGGTTGGACTGGATGGAAAACTCTGTGTTTTGATTTAGTGTTAGTATAGTCTGTATCACAGAAGTAAGCCGCAATATTGCCTTGGCTGTCTTTCGTGTTAGGGCTTTTTTTTTATTAAAAAAATTATTATTTTTGTTGATTTTTAAGGATATATTTGGGATTTAAGAAGACGGGAACCTTTGCTGAGCATTGCGCAAAGAGGGCTTGCACTAACAAAGTTTAAATCCAACAGTGTGAGAAAAAAATCCAGAGTGGTTTCCGTTTCATTGCAACGAGCAGGTCGCGAGTTGCTTCATTTTCACAGTGAAAAGTGTGTCATAATGACTTCATTTTCACAGTGAAAAGTGGGTGATAATGACTTAATTTTCCTTTGCGATGAGCTCTCTGTATTCTTCATCTTTTTCAGGACTATATACACCAGTGTAAGAGAAGCTTACAATGTACAACAGCAAATAAACTTCTATCTGAAGAGTGTTAAATATGTCCCGCTTATGCTTTGCAGGAAGGAGAAAAATCGTTACAATAACATGAAAATTGTATCATTTTGTCTGTGTAATAATCAATATGAGCCAGTGAAGCTTCGTTTGGTCAAGTAGTCTTGAAATATATTGTAACTTGGTTAGCATCATTTTTGTACCAGCTTAAAGGTCCCTCATGGCAAGAGGCTGTGGGTCAAATTTAATTGAGTTTTCTTCTTAGTAATGTGGGCCATATCTGATGATGGATGAGCAACATTTTTGTCCAATGTCAAACAGCAACTAAAATGCTGTTTGAAGAGTGATACATACGTCCCAGCTATGCTGTACGAGTAAGAACAACAATCATTAAAATAACGTGAAAATTGTATTAATCAGTCTAAGTACTATCAAAATTAGTGTGTCAAATTTCATTTGGTCAAGTAGCCTTTTAAATCTCTTGCTTATTTGGTTTGCATCAATTGTACCAGCGTGAAGGGCCCTCATGACAAGAGGCTGTCGATCAATATAATTCACTTCCTTTCAGTGGTACTGGAACACACAGCTAAAGTTTTCTTCTTTTTAGTGATGGTGGCATATCTGTTGGTGGATCAGCAACATTTTTGTACAACCTTTCAAGAAGTTAATGTCAAAATGTTTTGTGTCAAATGAAATCAAACAATATTTTGCATTTTGTGGAAAAGGACGTAAAAGTGCCTCTGTTAGATATAAGTTCAAAACATAGAAACATCTATGCCGTCTATCCAGAATGCTTTTTTTGTGCAAATTTATTCAGTTTTATTTGTTGGGTTTTGAGAAGATGTTTAATGATTTTCTACTTTTAGTACCAGCAGCCAGCTGAACTTGTTATTCCCAACTAGTTTCCAGACAATCGGTCAATTAATTAATTAACCATAATAACAAACACTCAAATACCAATGTAAATGAGAAATAAGGAAGTTGCACGTAAACCTCTTGTGGAGGTTGCAGCTACTTTAAACTAGTATGTATTATGAAACAGTCTTATCCAATACTATTCTTAAATTCGTTTTCTTTGACAAAGTTTTCAACAAATATAGTTAGAGTACATTCCAACTCTCCAAATCAAACATTTTCATAATACAGGTGGAGCAAGACCTAATTTTTTTCTGTCTCTTTCTGGAAGGCAGGGGATTACTTGGGCATTATACACACACACACACACACACACACACACACACACACACACATATATATATATATATATATATATATATATATATATATATATATATATATATATATATATATATATATACTAAATTACCAATGAATGCGCATGGATGGTACGTTCCATATTCATACAAAATCTTGGCCTTAGTCTGGGTTTCAGATCTGGTCAATTATTCTACAATCTATAAAACATATTTTGGGGCCTTTACTTACAAAGGCGTGCAAATGGACCAAACCGTATAATCCAAACTGACAGCTAGATCACTGAAACTTCAAAACATGCATAGTTGATGGATGGGACCTAAGATGGGCGCCAGAGGCAAAGGCTCTTGTAAATCTCTAAAGGGTTTGTGTTTTTCTTTTAAACAATCTAATAACATGATTCCGGTTAGAAATATTAATATGTAAATGTTTCGTCCTTGCATTCATCTGTAGTACATAATACATTGGGCTTATTGGTAGCCTAATCCACTGACTTTGAATGAGGAAGTTATTACGTTATTGTAAAATATTAGCACCATACGTAATACGAAAGAAAGTTCAAAGCCCCAAAATAGACCAACACACTAACTCCAAATATAGTGCAACACAAGACCCAGGAGATTTAATTACTAACATTGTGGAACTGAGAGGTGGTAACTAAGTCCATAGAGATTTGCAAGAAATTAAATGACCCTTAAAAGTACTGTCGCAAAAGAAGATATCAACTTACTGCTAATAAGAGATGTGTTAGGTGGGGTGGTGTTAAAAACTGTCCCAATTGTTTGCCAGAACGGGAACAGAGTTGAAAAGAAAAAAAGATGGAGTAAGAAAGAACATAGGATGACAGACATGTTTGCCAGAACGGGAACAGAGTTGAAAAGAAAAAAAGATGGAGTAAGAAAGAACATAGGATGACAGACATGCAAGAAAAGAGTCATTAGTGTTTTAAAATGAATAACTGAAAGAACACGAAAAAATACAAAATTAGAAAATGTGAATTTGAATTAAGAAGTCCTCAGAACAACATCACATGGGGAAAATGAGGAAACGTAGAAAGCATATCAGAATGACTGTTACTCCAGAACAGATAATCCGAAAATATTGAGCATGCCACAGACCCAAAAGGAACACATAAAAATCAAACTGACCCATATAAAGAAGCTATGAATAATGAACTGGATCTGAGAGACTTGTCATCCAGAGAATTACCGGACCTACAGGAGTATCAAAGCCAGTAATAATGAAACTTGGAAATTCTGAGGCCAAAATAGCCATGTAAAGGACAAAAGTAAATTGAAAGCAAAACGAACAATAACAATGACTGAAGATGCAACCGAACTAAACATGTGTCTCATTAACACGATCCCCGAGCCGTGACAATGCTCAACGCAATATCCAACTACATACCACAGGCACTCCACGACAACGCCGTCTCCGAGGAATAGTTTAAACTCTGACAAATATACGACCATGAAAAAATAACTATGGGCTGCATCACATAAGGCATATACATCGGTTTTCGTCAATGAAATCAGGGAAAGAATTTGTCAGCCAAAACAAAAGTAGAAGCCCGTGAAGAAACTATGAAACGTTTAGCTGGAAAATATCAGATAAAATAGATGTGAGCACGTACTGTGTTTGGTTTGCGGAGACCATCGGAACGACAGGAACATCAAAATCAACGGTAACAATACAACACAGAAACAGTTCGGAGAACAAGATAGCTCTTAATAACTTGTATACATAGAGTAAAACATGAGGCATTTTCCCAGCTTGCCACCTGCATATGAGGCACCGCCTTCGCTTTGATCTGTGGTTCTAAGCTGCCTCAAATATTTTGACCGCTTTTTCGTTTGAACCTTCGCGCAGTGTTCTAAAGCACACACATCTATGGCAATTCCGCAGGCTCCTCAACATGTTTCTTTCATTAAAGACAACTGCAGCATCACGTGCTTATTTTCGTTTTATTTTCTTGCTGTAGGGATTAACGCTATTTTTCTGCACGAGATAGGCTACACATTGCGGCCAGTATAAATAGTGGAGGAAGAACCCACGAAAACCCCGGAAAAAACCATCGACCCACGAGAAGCTACTGGCAGGCTTTCTCACGTACCGACATTGATTGAACCCGAGACTCGAACCCACGCAGACAGAGGTGAGATGTTGATGATCGGTAACGGTGAGCTTGCTAGTACCATTCCTGATCAAGACTTCAGTAGCAGCATCATGTCATGCACAATCGAGTTTAGTGTTTGCATCATCTTTATTTATCATAGTCAACAATCAAAGTCCCATAATAACAAACGTCATAACTATATACTATTAAAGGCAAAAACGCGTTTTTAGCAACAAAACAGCCCGTACACATTCATGTTTACAACTGTGGCAAATAGAAATCATAATATTTGATTTATTGCTGAAGTAAAACAACACTAAATTTGTTGCAAATGCCCCACATACTATTTACTTTCATATGGACAGCGTTTTGAAAGTCTGAACGAAAAAAAGTTCGGTCAAGTGGCCGCGCGTTATTGATTTTCAGGTACATGTTAACAGACGGTAATGGAAACAACTTTGCAGCTGCAGAACTTGATTACTGTAAAGGAAAACACTTTATTGTTGTTCTCATAAACCAAACACATTTGTTTTTCGTTTTATTAACAAACAAATTTAAGCAACTATCCCCGCAGTAAAAATAAAAAGCATTTTTGTCCTCGTTAGTTCTTATCTACTTGCATTGACATTTTAGCAAGTTGGCGGGATGACCTAGTTTTCTTCGCAGATCAATAGTAAAAGGTAGTAAATATTATTATTGACTTTAATACTTTAATAATAAAATATACATAGAGTTGTTAATATGCGTTTTAATGCATGGCCACCAGGAACGTCATTTCAACTTTTTCAGGGGTGGTGGTGGTGGTCAAAACGTGCGGGGGATGGGGGGCAAAACTCGACGGGCTTATTAATTTTCGTATGTAGGCTACAACAATTTTACAGCACATGCAAATTCAGATTATATGCACATGCAAATCCCCCCCCCCCCGCAAATGACGTCCCTGCAGGCCACTCTCGTGAGTCATCATCACTTGACGTGGTAGTGGCTGTAGTATGACAGAACTTCCAAGGTTTCCTAATAGTTGGGCAGTCTTAGCCCCTATGGGGTGTGTGCTAGAAGACAGCCACTTTTTGGGGTGGAGTACATGGAGTACACCTGTTTCATATGACTAAAAACTTTATTTTATTGAGAGAGAGAGAGAGAGTTCTCCTATTAAATCAAGAAGGAAGTAAAACACGCCAAAGTATTAACTGGCTGATACGAGAAGGACAAAGAGGTCGAAGAATTCTGGAACTTGATTACATAAACTGTTCAACTAATAAAACAAACAGTATTGTGATTGTTTATGTTCTATTCCGTTAGCCACTTTACAGACTTTTGCTTAACAAGTTCTCTTACTCGTCTTGTAGCGGTTGCTACTGGTGGTGTGGTATTATGAGGTTGTACCTTCTTATAAGGCGTCCGCTTTATTTGGCAATCGTTATCTAGAGGGTGATCGCCCTTTGTATTGTTGTCCGGATCGAGTAAATTTTAAAATAAAGTGTGAAATTATAGATGGAATAAACAGAGATCTGAGCAGATATATAGAGCAGAATGACACGAGCCCCCGTACATGGAAAAACAAAACAATTAATCAATTATATAAACAACTGGGATAATACATTACATTACGAAGATACGCTTCTTTTTGGAATAAATCTTTTACCGAATTTCAAACACAAATATATTTATACAAATACCCGTTATGTTTTAAATGATAGAATTAGTTCATCATATAATCGGGTGAACGATCGAAGTCATTGCCTTGTACAACTTCATAACCTGTTATTCCGGTCCACTCCGACTTCACTATGGCGGTTCTTCCAGGTCCATTCGCTTTTTCCCTTTCCAACCTTCCTACTGTCTCGCCTCTTTTCGGTCCTCAGACTTTGTGTGGGTAGGAGGATTCGTAATTGCGTAGATACTTGCATAAGTAGGAACGTGGAGCTAGTTCCCCTTACCAAATAAAGAGAGAAGCAATATAAATATTCTGTCAGTTGTCCTACTGGGAACAGATCATTACACCCCTCTCGTTATGTCAGCTATCGTTCTATCGGAATTCAAACCGACCAAAGGCTGTCTGGTCAAGCTAAACATGGCTGACCATAAACAAACCTAGTTTCACAAGATTAATGTACTTCCTAATGACTTTTTCATTACTGATTCTCATTAACATTAGACGAGACATAACGGTTGCGTTCTCGTCTCAATTACACAAATGAATTAATGAAATTCGTTACATGGCATAATTACATGGCCAACACTAATACACACATTCAAATCTTTATCATACGTGAAATCATCTAAGATCGGTGAATTCAAACGGATTCTCTTAACTCATATCAAATAAAGTAATGCATGAAATTCTCAGATTCATCTGACAATCAAGACGACAAATTCAAACAATTCGTCCAACTTATATAAAGAAGATCATTGTACGGATTCAGATAGATTAACTCAAACACAGTTACACTCATTTCAAGAGAACTGATCTACGGATTTAAACAAATAAATTAATGCAAATAGAAACAATTAGATTCAAGCAAAGCATTATATTGGTATCAACGTACTACATGAAATTGACGCAGATACCTTGTGCTTTCAAGCTTTTTCGCTTCTACCGACAAAATTGTATCCGTTATCTTTCCAGACATCCGGTCCCTTTGACCAATGTTTTACAAGATAATTTCTTCCCAATTCAGTCTCGGAGTCCTTTATATTTTCACTCTTAGAGCAAAAGTGCGTACTGACTAGATTTCTTTCGATGAGAGCAATTTAACACCAAGAAAGTTTCGTGTGGGAACCACGCCCCTTATTTAGCGTAACCAATTAGGATTAAATATATTTACCGCCTTTTATAACTAGGCACCAAAATTGCAGTTAGCAGGACTTATAGGAAAACAGATCTGGAAAATGTCAAATCTGACAGTTCCGATATAAAATCGAAGGTACCCTTCCCTTTTCAAGTCGTCTAACGGTTAAGTAAACGAAGGCTTAATTAAGAATCACCTCCTCTCCCAAAACAGACATTATAGATTATTGCAGTATAGCTATATAACAAGCACCTGTCCCCATAAATCTAAGCAATTGTTCTCTGGTCCAAATTAATGTGTTCTTCATAGATCGACAGAAATCTGCATCCTTACACGTACCGATATCCATTCCGTAATCAAGTATGTGTATAGCACTTCTCCATCAAAACATACATGTATGCAAAACATTTTTTTCCAAAGGTCTGAGTGTCAAGAGTACTAGACGCATGTTTAGATTTGTCGTAGATAATCTGCTAGAATAGCACTGCTTAGTTCACTTTGCTGTATTTATCCGAATTACCGATGGTCTAGGTATCCAACAAGTTTAGTATATGTACTACTAAATTGTTGGTGGCTGGAAGTGATAAAAATAATACAGATAAGGTTATTTTCTGTTGTCAAAAATATTATAGTGGACAAACTCGACAAAATTTTCAATGTCAAGTTTTAATATTTAGAAAACAAACTGAACAAATAAATAGGCTGAACTCTTGTATATATGTGTTCAAAGAGATGTAAGTTCAAAAATGTACGGAATTATTGAAACTTTTAAAGACGGTGAACTACATCACATTTGTTGTTTGAAAACACAGACTGGCCCAAGCAAGTATGGCGACTGTGTCGCTAAAGCGACACCCATTTGATTCGAAATGCCAACAAGATGACAGGTTTTGGACCCCCTGGCAAGAATCAGGCTTGAACATTTAAATCAATGAATGAAATGACTAAATTTTGTGTATTATTTTTACCTCTTTGATAACTTCTGATTTTAAATATCGGAAAGGGTTACAAACAAAGGGGATGGTAAGGGAAACAGGCCTAGACGCCCAATTGAAAACTCGCCCCCGACAAAAAGGTCTCCGCGTTTCACAAAATCGCGCCCGTTGCAAAAATCTCCTCCAATCAAAACACCCCACTTTTCACAATATCGCCCTCATTCCAGCCAATAACACTTCACGCACATCTTTCTCTGCATGGAATATAGCATATAACATATAACATAAGAACCTCAGAAACATAAGCTGCCTTGGTAATATTTGAAGATTTTACCAAGGAAACAGGCTAATGGTGTGGTTAAAAATATTGATATTAATGAATATATAATATTAAACATCACTTGTAGTTTCTTTAGATATTTATTTCGTTAGTGTAACTTGATTCAATATTGATAAAAAAGTTGAAGTTATATTTTATTGGTTACATTTAATGCAAAAAGCATGAAGATAAAATGTGACTTTATGATATAAAGTATCTGATTCTATTTGATCTGAGCAAAAAGCGAATGGAAACTCTGCTCGGCTGATCAAGACTGCCGGAAAACGCATAATTGCTGCCGGAAAACACCTTGAAATATCATGAGCGTTCCTCTTATATAGCAGCAGGGAAGGCGAACAGACCACTTGGTTGAAATATAATTTGCTTAAAACAAAACATCATACAAAAAAAGTATGTATTTTGTGTACATATATGAGGTCGCGCCTCCCCTGCTGCTATTAATTTATCCAAAAATTTTCTCAAGTCCGATTCGATATCGTATTCTGGGATCATGTAAATTTATTGTTATAAATCCATGCGGAGTAGCTTGCGCTCGTGAAAAAAAGTTTCTAAATTTATTTATATCCATGTCACCGCCACACCAAGTTTGATGAATATTTCGCAACGTACGTGTATCAACTCCATTAAACACAACACAAATATTACAGTTGTCTCTGATTACTTTTTGTATTTGTACATATCGTTGAGTAACATAAATCACATCTGTGTTTTTATGCCTACCTCGAGAAAAAATTCTAGCTGGATTTGATTGTTTATCCAGCATCACATCATCATATACAACCAAATTATTAATAAATCCATCAATAGAATCAACAGATGGTGCTTCATCAATATCGGTTATAAACTCGATAACATCGTTATCTTTGTCCAGTAATCTTGCGTTTTCATTAAAATCTTTAAGCACATCATAACATCGTTGATCATCTACAGACGGGGTTACCAAATACAACTTATCCCATTTTAGCCATCTCATTATAAGATTAAGTAACAACTGTGTCTTTCCACTTCCAGATGGTCCTATTATTATCATCCTAATCTAGTTCAGTACCGCAGGATGATGTTTGACAGGTTCTCGTTTTCGAGTCGCTGAGAAATCAATTATATCCATATTATATAAACATATGAATCTATATCGTTTACGCTGTAGAACTAAAACCCCAACTAATGATCTATCTACGATTACAACAAAAAATGCGAGAATAGCATATGGTGGAAAATGTGCAGTATGTAACAGAAGAAAGTTTTCTTTTTTACCTAAGAAAGATGGTGGTGATATTGCTAAATTAATGTTAAAGTTTCCAGGCACTCCCTGGGCTAAATACTCTGGAGAAAAACATCTACCGAGGTATAATTATTGCGGTCCTGGTACTCAAGTTGCTATCAGACTTGATAATCAAGATCAACCAAAACCAGGCGAGGAACCAATAAACGCTGTTGATAAAGCGTGTCATATTCATGATGTAGCTTATAAAAGCAAAAACCTACAAGATAGATATATTGCAGATGTGAAATTGATTCATTCATTAAATTCCGTAAAAAATAAAAATATAAGAGAATCATTGGCTAATTGGTTAGCAAGATCCGCGATGAAAGGTAAATTAGCGCTAGGTGCTGGTAATATATAAAATAGAATCGATTTATTATTCCCCAATTGGATACTGGAGGGGTAAAGCAGCAATTAGTAAACTCGCTAGTGCAGCAGCGGTTAAACATTCTACTGCTAAAGTGTGGTTATCCAAACAAGCAATATGGCAGATTTATCTGCCGCCACCTAAGCAAATTCACTTTGCACATTTTGATGCTAGTGTTCCTAATGAAGTTCATCAGGCTGATATATTATTTTTACCACATGATACCGTTAAAATTGGTATACGTCAGATAACATATAAATACGCGCTAACTGTTGTTGATGTTGCAAGTAGATACAAAGTTGCAGAACCGCTATCAACTAAAACAGCATCTGAAGTAGCCGATGCGTTTGAACGAATTTATCGAGGTGGTTTACGATGGCCACAACTATTAAAGGTTGATCCTGGCAAAGAATTTCTTGGTCCAGTATCATCGTTGATGAAGCGACATAATGTCAAAATACGACGAGGACATACTGCAATTCATCGTGATCATGCAATTGTTGAACGATTTAATCGAACACTTGCTGAGCGGTTATTTGGATATCAATACGCGAAGGAATTTATTCAGGATACGAGATCTCGCGAATGGGTGGCAAGATTACCAAATGTGATCACTGCATTAAATAATGAGATTACTCGAACAACCAACATGAAACCTATTCATGCAATTACAAAAGCGCATACACCAATACAACGACGTGATTTTTCAACACAGCTAGTATTAGATAATATCACTGTAAGATATTTATATGAACCCGGTGAACTTGAAGGTGGTAAAAAAAGAGCGACTGATCCTATTTGGAGTATTACGACACACAAGATATCTAGCTTAACAAGATCTACTGGTAGACCCGCAATCTACAGACTGGATTCAACTCCTCCTCAACGTGGATTTGTACGTGAACAATTGCAAATAATTCCCGAGGTCACTCAATTACCACCCAAATCACTTAACTAGCACTGGTGCCAGCACCCTGACGCCGATTACACTCAAGACAGGTCAACATAGTATTTTCTTGTGTATGACTAAGATTGTTATTATTTTTGTCTACGGTAAATTGTATTGGATCATTTTTCAGATACCGCCGTAACATTATACAATTACAACTTGCACAATGATTATTCTGTTGTTGTTTCAGTGTGTTAATAAATTCAACATCAAGATCAAAATCGCGTTTATTTTTTTGTCACTTTGTTTATAACGAGCCAATTTTTTTCTTATTGTATCATTATCGAGGTCATCATTCATCACTGACGAGTCCATGACGATTCTCCGCAATTGAGATATTTTTCTAACTCGAGATACTGCAAGATAAACTAAGTTCGACCATTCGATACGATGATCAACGATCCAAACAACTGTATCAGTAATAGTTAATCCCTGAGATGAACGAATCGTCACCGCGTATCCAAGCGTCCACGGGGATTTATCAGCACGTAGAGCATCTTCAACAACATCAACATCAACTGCAACAATATCATTCAACACAAGATTCTGTTTGCCCTGTCCTGGTATATTAAAGTCAATATTTTGCCGTCGCGTATCTGCTTGTCGATAACATAACGGAACTGACAACGTTGAAAACTTTTCTCGTTGTAACTGAAACAACTCCCGTTGAAGTGTATCACGAACTATCTTTCTACTTGCAACTATCAAATCGTTTGGTCTCCACGTTTGTAGAAAGTCGTTCATGGGTGTTTCTGAAATTATATCGCGCATTACTTCACACTGAATTTTATTCGGCTGTAGTCTGATTAATTTTTTTAATTCCTTTAATTCTGCATCAAGTGCTCTGTGATTATCAGTTATTTCTTCATAGTAATCAACGAAATTTACCAATCATGTGGAGATGGCCCAACTACGGGTGCTGGTTGACCATGATCGCCGTACATTATCACAGCAGTATTTCTTGTTAATAACCAATCAAGAAATGTTTTTAATGTTTCTGATGATACTGTACATATTTCATCCCATGTTATGATCCTTGGAATATATTTTTCTCCCATTCGATCAGGAGTCCATACGTCACCTTTGTACCTAAAAAAGCTGTGATAAGTACATGATTGTACTCCTCGTTGTTTCATTTCTCGCGCGAGTCTGTGTGTAGGTGTTAGCACGATCATATCTGAATTCTGAAATAGTTCGATCGCTCGAGTTGTTTTACCAGAACCCCAGGTCCGTTTAGATAAACTGTCTTGTGTCTAGTTATTGGATCGTATACCGATGGTGCAGAAGATATCTGATTATTTCTGCCTGATTTTGTTATTTAAATATCTTTAACCGCAACATCATCGGATTCGGAATAATTAAGTATATTTTCGTTTTTATTCTCCACGAACATCACGATGCACAACTGTCTATATTTAATTTTTCTAACAGTCCTGAATATTTTTTATTGATATAAACGAATCTATAGAAACGTACGTTAACATTGATGATCTTACATGAGTATATTGAGGTGACTCACCCTCCGTATAACTTACAATTGTACCTAGTTTATTTCCATTTGGCAAGAAAGCTATTTCTCGACTTATAAACGTGTTTTTATTCGTTGCATCAGCGATTATAAAATCTAATTCAGCATCGTCCATGATCAATCTTGTACAATATCGTTTATGATCATATGATCTTCCTTGGGTGAACTTGCCAATTATTTTTCTGCCAATATATTTTGCGATTTTATTCTCGTAATCAGTTTTATCGGGGTTTTCATCATCGGAATATTCCTTTTGTTGTGGTAACCAAACTTCAGTTTGTTTCCGGTATGATATAATTGTTTCGCTGATCGTCAGCGATATTAATATCGCACAATCAAGCATATATTGTAACAATACTACTGGTACCCACATTTTTTCTGAAAAATGCCTGCCGAACCAAACATAACAAATCGTATGAAGATCTTTAGCAAACTCGAATGATTCGACACAAGCAAATCCAGTCAGGTCAAAATCCGGTAATGGTCCATTTATCGATATTCGCGTCATTTCGTGTGTCGGATGACCGAATCTTTTAAAATATACAGAACAATCTCCATATCCGAGAAAACTTCCCAGATAACATGCAACCATATCAACTGAAATAACATCTTTATGATCGTATTTAGTATTCCATAGTCCACCCTGTCCGTCTTCGACACAACTCGATATTATATCATTGAGAAAATCAAATCTAGTTGGTTTCCACGAAGTTTTCTTTCTAGCAAAATGAACAGTAAAACAGTTACGCAAGAGTTCGTCAGTATCATCAGTATATCGTAGTGCAAGATTTTTCATTTTCTCGTGAAGAAGATCTGTTCGATAAATAACGCCATTCGGTCTTACAAATTGATCAAATTTACTTTTTTCTTCCATATCTGATTCGTCGTTTTCAGAACTTTGAAACAACCATACTGACACAGGATCGTTTTTACTTATTTCGTTAATAAAATCAAACATACCACCCCCAGAATTATCGGGAGGGGGATAAAATTTAACAGTTTTATCTCGTGGAAATATTATTACTGCGCTAGTCCACGCATGCGCGTTATGATCAATGATTTTAATCGAAGCTCCTATTGAATTATATTTTGATTCATATAAAATCTCTCCTGTTATCGTCGCTACGGTTATTGGGAATTTTAATTTTTTTCCTAACTCAGCGACATCTTTGATAGACGCTCCGGTATCTTTAACCATTTCTCCCCACTCGTTTATTATTGTACGTCTTTTATCCGTTCGACCGTTTCCACGAGTCGAAACGGTAAAATGTTCTGTTACTCGTTCAGCTACACAGTTTATTTTTGAAAATTTCATCTGTTTCAGATTATTAACGCTAGGTTTTTCATTTATCGGATAGATTCCATAAATAACCGCGGTCACAGGATATGCTTGTTCATAATACGGTTTGTCAATACCGGTCAATAGACCTGGTTTGGAATCTTTACTTAGTACGACAGTTTTTTTTATTAGCATGGACAGGATCATATTTGTCACGGATAATCCAATCATCTGTTTCTGTTAGCACGACAAATTTTATTCTGAAAAGATATTTGCGATTATTAAGATAGTTAATGATAATTGCTGCTCGTTTGTCGTTCATCGAAGCGTCGATGATATGTTTGTTGCGTATAATCTTGAACGTCAACCAGGTATGAGATGCACCATCAGCGTGAAATTCTTTCTTGGGGTCGTGAATTTTATTAATCAAACTTTAATTTTTCGGATCAACCAGATCTTGTATCGGTAGGTCAGGAGATATTCTGTCGAGATTAAATTTATCTGCTTTCCAAGGCGTGATTCTGGATAATCTATCGAATTCGTTCATATTATCTTTCAAACAAATATTTAAATTAAAATATTATATATACAATGTCTCGATGCAAATGGCTCATGCTGGGTTCATTGATTCCATATAATCAATCCTGTAAAAAGGAATTCTGCGGACAACACATGCAAAACGTTCACCGTGGAAGCTTAGGACCAATACCATGTCTGCGATATGGTGTTGGAGTACGATGAAAAACACAGTTGTGTGCAAGATGTGGTGGAAAAAATATCGCGAGCTTAAAAGATACTATGATTCAAAAAATAATAACAGTAACAACGCCATAAAATCCGCGGAGGATTATCTAAGTTTTCAGACAAATTATAATTTAAACAAATGATATTATTATAATGAACGGAGAGTTTGTGAAACATCCTATAATAACAAGCTACGAATCAAATCGTGATGGCGTGATTAGAAATTTCAGGTTAAAGAGACCAGTTGGTACTGTTATTAATACGGTTATCTAATGTTTGGTGCTGGGAAGAAAAGGTATTTCTGTCATCGTTTCAAATACGAGTGTTTCTTCGGAGTGATCAAAGATGGTGTTGTGATCGATCACATCAACGGTGTGAAAAACGACAATAATTTATCCAATCTTCAGGCTATTACAGAAAGCGAGAACTCTGCATGGGGGAGTACTGGTAAATATGAAAAAATAGTTGCAAGGAGGGTAGTTAAATCCCTCAACGCAGAGACCAGTGAAGAGAAAACGTTTCAATCAATGTATTATGCTCCGAAATACTTTGATATTAACTCGTATGTGGCAAAATCCGTCGCAGTAAATATAACCAAATCCACTCTTTCCAAGAAATATAAGCAAAGAATCATTTTCCAATATCATTAGAGAGATAAACTATCATCTTTAGCAAGTAATTACCTCAAATTATATTTATTAACTATTTATTTAATTTTTTTGTCGGAAATTCCCACTCATATACTAGTTAATTTTTCGACGTGAGCGAAGGGAGATAATTCTCTAAACATATATTTCTCCGTGGATTGTGATTTTTATGGTCGTAATTAGTTATTTAATCATCTACGTCGTAATTAATATCAATAATTATACTCGTAGAAGGATTTTTTTTCTGGTTTCTATCTTACAAAATAGAAAAATAAACGTGGTTACATCGTACAATATAGCAGGTTATTTTTAGATCTGTTCAGAACACGCTGTTTTAGTGCAGATATTTTACGATCTATTCAGAAACCGCTGTTTTAGTGCGGATATTTTGTGATCTATTCAGAAACCGCTGTTTTAGTGCAGATATTTTACGATCTACTCAGAAACCGCTGTTTTAATGCAGAAATATTTTACAATCTATTCAGAAACCGCTGTTTTAGTGCAGATATTTTACAATCTATTCAGAAACCGCTGTTTTAATGCAAAGATTTTACTATTTATTCATAAACCGTTGTTTTAATGCAGATATTTTACAATGGACTCAGAAACCGCTGTTTTAGTGCAGATATTTTACTATTTATTCATAAACCGCTGTTTTAATACAGAAATATATATAACTTACAATCTATTCAGAAACCGTAACTATAGGCAACTATATAATAATTTCTTAAACGTATATATATCAGATGTTTCCGTAGCTCATTGCGAACGCGTCGAACTATGAAACTCGAGGTCTGGCGATCGAGTCCCATGACTGACAACTGTCGGTGATTACGCTTATTGGCGATTTTTATAATTAATTGGGGCCCCGCCAGCCCTCGAAACACAACAGAAAAAACATCCTTCTACCATGTCACCAGTGGTGGATATATGTTTTGTATCACCCACGGGCTGATTACTGGGGGGTGTTTTTAAAATCTGTTGAGTGTAGAGAAGGCGCCGTGTATGTTTGTACTGTCCTTGGTGTTGTATTGTCTTTTATGTTTGTGCCGTCCTTAATTAAATTTATATTTGTACTGTCCTTCATTCATTCATTGTACATGTTGTGTTGTCCTTGAAACACGCTCTCTTGAGCTCGCATGAACACTCGACTAGGGGTTCATAAGGGGGTTTGTGTTGTGTATCCTCTGAACTCTCTAGAACCCTCTACTCAGAAACCGCTGTTTTAGTGTAGATATTTTACTATTTATTCATAAACCGCTGTTTTAATACAGAAATATACATAACTTACAATCTATTCAGAAACCGTAACTCATTCATTATATATGTTGTGCTGTCCTTGAAACATCCTCCTGAACTCGCTAGAACACTCGACTAGGGGTTCACATGGGGATATATCTTTTATTATATATATATATATATATATATATATATATATATATATATATATATATATATATATATATATATATATATATATATATATATATATATATATATATATATATATATATATATATATATACTAAATAATGAACCATGAAAATATTAATGATGTAATTGTTGTTATTAAAAAATTAGAAAAAGACGGTATTAATATATTTGATGAACTGAATCCTGAAAAGATTATTTCTGACTATGAATTTTTAAAACAACGTAAAATTGATGGTGGTTTTACACTATCGTCTGAATACAAGTTTATAAAACGAATTCAGGCGGCGATGTTCCAGTTACTAGCTGCAGTAAAAGATGATCAGGTGAAGGAGTTCGTTCCTGTCTCTGTCGCAGTAGAAAAAATTAGATTGGGATTATCTCATGAATACGAGGCAAAGAAAACAATTAAGAAAAATTATGTTAGATCGTGAAACAATCCAAAGTAACTTCGTTACCGAACATGAGCACGTGTAATATTTTATTATCATTCTGAAATATTTTATTTATTCTGAAATATTTTATATTTTATTATTCTGAAATATTTTTTTCCCATAAAATCGGATCGATTTGTATAATGTTGAGTACCAACCACCCAATCAGAATTAACAAACTGATCGATTTGTATAATTTTGAGTACCAACCACCCCATTAATTTCAGAACAATAATAAGATATTTCTGATGAAACAAAATATTTCTGATAAAATAAAAAAATAATTCAAAATAATATATTTTTTGTAGTATTTTTTGCAAAACTGATCGATTTTGTTAATTTTGAGTACCAACCACCCTATCAATTTCAGAATTAAAAAAAATATTTCAGAATAAATAAAATATTTCAGAATAATAATAAGATATTTTTTGTAGCATTTTTTGCAAAACTGATCGATTTACATGATTTTGACTGCCTAACTACATATCAGAATTAACAAACTGATCGATTTACATGATTTTGAGTATCAACCACCCCATCAATTTCAGAATAAATAAAATATTTCTGATAAAAATAAAATATTTCAGAATGATAATAAAATATTTCAGAATAATAATAAAATATTTCTGATCAAAGATCATTACGATAAAGGTCTTACGACTTTACAAACAGATTCACAATTAATTTCTCTCCCCGTAAGTCAATTAAGTGTCCAAGGTGGTCAGTGAGTTTAAAATTTATTCGTGTTAACATATTAGTCTGACACCGCAGATAAACAGGATTGGTTGGTACTTGCACGATCAAATCCCCAGGGGGAACTTGTGGTGTGAACGTGTATAAGATATATCCTTGTTGAGCCTGATTTGATTTTCCAAGATCTATTTGATAACTGCCATCGATCACATCACAAACTAGATTAACCGCGATTATCGATGTTATATTAACGATTCCGGGGGATACATGTCTACCGCCTCCGTATCGATCATTATTGTATCTAAGAACAACCTGAGGTGGTATTGTTTTTCTCCACGCAGCTAGTATTTCAGGAAAGTTTTCATCGATGATTTTGGTGGTGGATTTTTTTTTAGTTCGTCTGCGTTATACCCGGCAAAATTAAAATTTACCAGTGTAGCTTCTGTTAACGAATATGCGTTTAAAAACTGCTGTTTAGACCTAAATTGATCGTCGTCAATATGATTGATTATTGCCTGAATTAATCGCTGATAAATATATTCCATATCGGACGCGAGCTGATTTAATATTTCGATATTTTTGATGATTTCGCTGCGGGAACTTGCTATATCAAAAATATGTTCTTGGAAACTTTGCCGTAGCAGCTGTAGATGTATTTTATGTTCTTTATTAATTTCTTTAAAATATTCAATAATTTGACTTAAGTAAAACATCTATTTTTCTTTTTCCTCTTTCTTTTTTTCTTCTTCCAGGAATTACCTCAATAGCAAAATTCCACTGAATATCCTTGCTGAAAAATAAAAATTCGATATCCACCGTTGCATTTTTTATATCAAGTAAATGTTGTTTGTATGATGGGGTAATTTCGTGGTATGATTGCTTGTCCGTGACATAATCAGACTTTTTTGGTTCTGGTAACGGTGGTGGTATCGATGGTGGAATTTCAGGCCATCCTAACACCGTTCTGATCGAACTCTGATATATATCTACGACATAATCAGGAGAGTTTATTTCGATTGCAGAAGACAGTGTTGGTTCATGAACGTTAATCGATATTTTTGATTCTTTTCATGTTATTGATTTTATTCTACGCTGAAATTCATCGTTGGTTTGCTCAATCTCATAACTACCACTGGGTATCCCAACAATGTTCCAGTCAGGTGTTCCATCGGGTTTATTTTTATTAGCAAATACAAGCGGAATTGCAGTTGGAAAATTGATGCTAAATTCAGGATTAGTCGAGCTTACTGAGATCATCGTGGTTTTGTGCGGGGTTGTGTTTGTCACGATCTGCTGGAGTAGCTCTCCTGACGTTGTCAGTGATGTCATTATTAATACTCGCACTTTTAATACCAGCGCAGCTGTATATTTTAATCATCTCTGAAAACTCGAAATCAGATATAATTCCATCACTGACACTCGCTGATAACGAAGATAACTTCGAATATGCGACCGTCGCTGTATGTAATTTTATCATGTAATCGGATAATTTTTCATTCGTGCAGGTGCATATTTATTTGGCAATAATATTAAGAACACCTGCAATCGTTGTTGTAGCTGAAATACAGATTGTCACAGCTACTGGTGCCATCATTGTCATTATTGATAATATCACACCGGTTTCAGCAACAACAGCGGATACTGAATAAACAATCACATCGACGATAACTAGTCGTCGTCGATATTTTTTTATTTTTACTGTATATTGTTCGACGATATCTTTTAATTTTACTTGCCATTCACGTGCTTGATTGTACCTGTAATGTTGCGATGCAACATCATTTTGAACGTCGATTGAGGTACTCATTATTATTTTATGCAGTGAATAATTGAGGTGTTTCAGCTACAAATTCCAAACACCACCAGTTAGATGCTGCGTTTAATGTCTAATCAGCTGCTTCCAGCATAAATTCTTCTTCGGTTCCTTTATTTAATATAACAGACACAACCCCGGAAAACCTATCAGTGGAATGTCGCCATAGATACTTTGTAAATATCTCAAATTTTGCAGCACTGAACACAGACAGCCCGTACACACCAGTGACTGTTGCAGTATATTTGATAGTTTTATTCTGCACCGACCACGTTGCAAATCCCGATGATACTATGTACACGATGTTGGTAATATGCCCGGGAGTAACTCCAGGTGGAATTTTAATCAAACTGGTTTTATTAACGATCTCAGGAATCCCCGCTACGATATCTTGCTGTGTTTGTTTGATCGTGTTGATGTTCGTCTTGATATCAACGAGTTTTGCGTCAACAGTCAATGGATTACCAAAAATTTCATCTGCGGTTTCGATAAGTTTTCTAAAATTTCTGCGGAGATTTGTAAACGCGTTTACGTGAACGTCATACTCGGCCCGCAACGTGGATAATTTACTATCTACGGTGTTGTAGTTGACGTCAACATATTTTTTCGTTGCGGCATCTTGGTCGGATGTTGGATCTCTTAAAACTACTATTTTATTCCCGTTTATGCTGAGTTCTCCCGTGATTGTGTCACCGGTATTTTTCACGCGATTAGCAACACTTATTCATCTCTGATAGTTGTAAACGATACACTTGAATCCCTGATTTTTCCGCTGTCAGTAAACAGACGGATATTATCCGTGACCGCACCGAGTACTCGTCGAACTATATCATTCCATTTGATATTGCTAGTTTTTAGTTTACCATATCGATCCTGAAAAATAACAACCTCATCTGGGTCAACTCCAGCAAGATTCATAATATCAGCGAGTTCATCTTTAGTCGCGTACTTCGACAGATCAATGTCATCTTTCTTTTTTTTAACACCGGAAGAAGATCTTCTTATGTAAATATCAACCATTATATCAGATCTAAGATCTGTTTAAAACGAATCGGTTGCTTGTATAATCATGCACGACTTTATGTGGCGGTTTGGATGATTTTGATACAGCGTTAAGTACATTAATTACTTCACGGCCGCATATAGGCGGATCTGTCATTCTTTGTGTGGGTAGCGTTGAATACCAAACTTGCGCGTGAAGTGGTGCAACATACTTGATAAACTCATGCGGTGGAGCTAACCCGTATGAATAAAAAAAAACGATTCCACGTGGATCAAGCGCGTATGATACCCAATGAGTACCGGGTCCTGAATTCGAGTCGAGATTAATAATACCTGTTTCAACACTGTTTGGTTGTTTCGGTAATTGATCTCGCATAAAAACACCTCTAAAGATTTTTTATTTTTAATCGTTCGGCGGCATCGAGTAAATCAAAATTTGATGCTGGAGCGTCTAATGAAGTGATCCTGGAAGCCTCAGACCTCTTCCACAACGAGATCCTGGTAATCTTAGACCAGATCCCTTTTTTTATAACTTTTTCCTGTTGCTTTCTTTAGAGCCATTACAGCAGCGGTTCCAACAGCACCTACCGCGGCTGTTTTTGCTATGGCTGGGGCGGCAGCGGCTATTAACGCTGGTATTGCTGCAACAGGTGGAAAAATACCACCGGTTTTAATCATGTCCTTGATGGCTTTTGGAGCGAAATCAAGTTAAACTCCGGTTTTTGATTTCAGTGCTGTATTGAAGTGGTTAATCTCATTTTTTGTTAACGATAGTTTATTTGGACCACCACTAGAAATCTGATCTTGTTCTAACGTTATTTGTGTTCCGCAGTTTTTTGTTGAATTTGATTGAAGTTTTTTCACCTGACCGGGAGTCAGAGTGACATTAACATGACTGTATGACATTTTTATGATAAATACTTGCCGCGCTCCAAATAATGATTATAGATTTTCCACAGGTGCATCAACGATTCTCATTTGACCGCTACCACCCTCAAGTAACATTGCTTTGTCGCTGAGTATAACCGCGATTGCTCTGTAATCAACACCACCACCTGTATTCACGCTGGCTTTAAATTGTATATCAACGACAGATTGCTTCGATAAATGAAGATGCTCCAGCGAAAAGTAATAAATCGGATAGAGATTTTTAAAATCATGTTGTCATATTTGCAAACCGGTATCCACATTTTGATCACGTCCCATGAATGTCATCAAACGATGATATACATATGCTATATGATTTTGTTCATAATTTAATAGTATATTTTCCGTTGATTCTTGTTGTCCGTTTATCCGTAAAGAAACCTCTCTAACATCTAGTTGGTCAAATATCATATGATAGTGAGTTTGTGAGTTTAATCGATTAGAATTTTGCAGCGCAATAAAAATATGTCGCGGTGCAGAAACACTTTGCTGTGATGCTATATGCCATGCAAACTGACCGTTACTATTACTTTGTATACTATCTGTGCTTGTTGTTAACCATGACAACAGAGACTTACCACCTGTATCCATGAAAGAAAGCAATTTTTGTTCTTCTGCGATCGTTGGAGTCATTACCAGCATCCACAACGATAGTTGTTTTAGTATTACTTTACCAGCATCACCAATAGGTCTCCAGAGAGCATTGTCGTCGGTAACCTTTCTCACGAGACCAACCGTGTGTCTAGCTCCAAAGATAACTTTTCTAACATTTCTACAAAATCCGAAGATGTGTGATAATGGAATAGCACACGAAAAATTTCTCCTCCCTGTATTCAACATTGATCGGCGTGTTGTAAATCCCAAGTTGAAATTTGTGTTAGCACCATGAACCGCTGGCCACACATCAGCATCAGCGTTATTGGCATTGTTTCTTGGTCGTCTTATATTATACTGATCGCTTTCAGGGTAATCAGAATTATCTTTTACAACCATCATCGTGGGACCTGCTGATCTTGTGTAATCATCAGAGTATCTTGCCAAACCTATTATTGTTGTAGCAACATCGACATCTTTCTGAATCGATTCGATATTTTTTCCATCAATCATATATGTGGCGCTATCAAATAATGCCATAATACCATTGTTGACAAAACCAACTTTAACTGCATCTCCGTAATTAGTATCATCCGTTTTTACAATTTCACCTTCTACCTCAATAAAAGCCTCAGCCGGTAGAAAATACCTACTTGTGTCATGAACTTGTAGTTCAATTCTTCCACGTTGATTGGTAATCGTGCAACACAGGAATAAAACTGATAATCACGTACCGATTCATCCTTACGGACAGGTGCTTCCATATCAAATGCTTCGTCGGATACGCGCTTGAACATTTTATTATAATTATTTTCGTCTAACACGAGAATCATCGTGTTCGGGAAATTCCACTCCCTGATATTAAACTTGAAACATTATTCCTTGATTCACCGAGCCCTTGATCTGCTAGTGCTGCTAGTCTCTGATTTGCAGCTTGATTTATTATTTTACTGACATCTGCGGGCATAATTTCAGTACTTCGTAATTTTACTGGTTGTGATTTTCGTCTTATTAATCGTGCTAGTCTATCCTTGATTGCCGAGAACGCCTTACCAGCAACATTGACAACTGCACCAGGAGTTTTTTCACGAACAATATCAATAGCCTTCATCGATAATTGTTTTGCAATAGGCGCTGCTTTTGGGTCTATCCTTGTAAATAATCCCCGTACAACATCATCAAGTCCATCTCCGTAAAATACCTCGTAGACTGGTAATCGTGAGTTTACTACTCTGACAGGTACAGATTTGCCATGATTATTGCGTACAATCATCTTATTTTATTTACCATTTATCTGACAACTAGTCACTGTAATCATCAACGAGTTCATCGATAAGTTCTCGGTAAGCACTGATATCCATGATACCACCTTGAAATAATCGCCGACAAATATCAGCTGCTTCATTAATTATTTCTGGTGAGTTATTTCCGGCACGTTTTCCCCCTATGAGAACTTCTAATCGTGATACGTCATTGATGATACTATCATGACAAACATAATTATTTTCTCCTGATGTAGTCAGGAAACCACTTCCTACAGCACTCGGAGGATCATAATTATTCTTTCCTGCTAACGTCTGTTCCCTTTCTCTTTTAAACTCCTCAATTGGTTCCCTCAATATAGTAAGTCGTCGGGTGTTTGCTCGCTGCAGGGGTGAAGGTTTTTGCTGCGGTGGAGGAAGTTGATATGAAGGTTCCTGCTGTTGTTCTATTTGTTCCAGTCTCTCTCTATCAAGTCTTTTTATTTCTTTAACAAGCGCATCGTATCTATAATAATTATTTTTTACTTGTTTTATGTTGTAATATATACGATATACCCATTTAATAAAATTTTCATTGTTTGTTTTTTCATAACCGGGTTTAAAAATATCAGATTTATTAAATATACCAAATAATATTTTTTCGGGTAATTTTTCTTCTTTAGTATTTCTAATATCTTCGATAAACCCTTCGTTAAATTTTGCAATCAATTTAACATTTCCTCTTCCTGTTTTAGGTTTAGGTGCAAGTTCTTTTTTCACGTCGGCGACTTCAGTATGAAGCTTTCCAATACCTTCAAGTATTTCCTCACCGACAGGTGGAAGTTGAGCTGCAGCTATATTAGTTGGAAGATCTTTTAAAATCTTTTTTGTTTGTTTGGCTCTTCTTGCTATTTTTTGAGTTTTTTCCGCGGTTTGTTTTAATACTGGAAAAATATCCTTTTTCCTCTTCTCATCTTCCTCCTTAATATCTCCCCATATAGTTTTTTTCAGCAGCCGCTGCAGCTTTTTCAGTAGCCGCTGCAACTTTCTCAGTAGCTGCAATGACGGGTTTAAATAGTTTTTTAGTGTCTTCTTCGTACTCAACTTGTGCTTCCTGCTGCGCTTGTAGGTTTTTTTCTAAATGAGTCTCTAACAGGAAGAAATTTTTTGATTGCTTCTAATCGTTCTCGGGCTATCCTTGCAGTATAAGATTCCGGATGTACCATTTTATTATAACAATAATTTTTTTTAATTAATAGCAGCAAGGAAGGAGCGACCTCATATATGTAAACAAAGTACATACTTTTTTTCGTATAATGTTTTGTTTTAAGCAAATTTTATTTCAACCAAGTGGTCTGTTCGCCTTCCCTGCTGCTTATATACAAGATTTTGTAAACATTTATTGTTTCTGTAATCATCAAATGTTTTTAAGTTTTGTTTACTTAATGTTGTTACAAAGGTGCAGAGAAACACGGCCGAAGAAGGCCGCCGGAATACACATAATAACTCCCAGGAAGCACCTTGAAATTTTATCAAGCGTCTTATTATATGCTATTTTTATCTGTTAATTTTTCAATGTCAGAATCGTGCAGTATATTTCTATACTAAACTGCTTCATACCGCACGACACGTGTGTCAAACAAAACTACCTAATAATGTATCCATGTACGCTCATGTATCAGATGCTTTAGCTTTTGGTTTAATAGAATTGTTTGTGGATGACCTAAACAAACTGTTTCGTGCATTATAAAGTAGCAATGATAAAATTAACGATGTGGATCAGTTCAGTGACTCACAAAATGAAACATTCAAACAAAGAAACAAATGAAAGTACTATTCACACATGAACGTGAGAGATACAGTAATTGAAAATATAATTCTGATCACTGAAACAGCTATTTAGGAGAAATATTCGTAACGTTTCGAAGAACATAATGGTTCAATCTATGTCCAGTGCTCGCTAGGGTCCATAAAAATTACATACAAAAAGCATAAGAAGGCCAAGTGCTATCACATTTCAATCAGAGACCTTCCAATTTACAAGTCAGTCAAAACAATGAATTTGATTTTTATAAAAATTAAACTGAAGGGTTTTGGTAGGAAACTTAGGTTATCGGGGTCAAGAAGCCAAGATGACTAAGAAATGATATATTAGTTATCTAAATGGACTGTTCCACACCAGTTGCTTTCCAAGTTTCCCCGTTTAACTATTTTGATACAATGTTAGGCAAGCAATAGAAGCCATACAGGTCATAGCTAGGGTCCTTCCAACAAAGATCATGCAAGTGAAAGGGCAAAACATATGTCATCTTTAGGTGGTAATAAGAATGTCAATATATATACTTACATTTAGTGTATCATTTATGTATCTGGAATTTCCTTAGAATGTACATTGCTGATAATTTTAATTACAAGAATTTAAATTTTCCCCACACTGTGATTCCAAACAACCAATGACAGAACATAAACACATGTGCAGTTGATTCAATTGCTCAAATCACATGTACCTCGTCCAGAATTGACCCAATAAATCCAGTTCATCACAAGCAGAAACGCAGAATTGAGTTGGATAACAGAAAAACAGAATCCATCCAGTCCAGGCCAAACAGGAAAAGTTGTTTCAGTGCGCATTCATTCACAATATGACTTTAAATTTCAATTTTAAGTAGACCAAAACAAGAATATTAAAAAAACAAAGAAACAAAAAAAGAAACTTACGTCGAACGCGCTAGTAGTATATGGGGCCACTACAGCGACAATAGGACTTTAACGTTAAAAATGGGTATATCAAAATTGGCGACAATGGGTATTTAACATGGGAATGTCACTTTGCACTTTAGCTACAATGGGAATTTAACATGGGAATGTCACCTGGAGGTCAATGGGAATTGAACATTGGTGACGTCATGGGGTTTATAGGGTCAAAACTTTTTATAGAGGGAAATGTATTTGTAGGGACAAAGGATTGACAGGGACAAACATAGACATACAGAAACAAACAAATACACATCCAAACACACAGAAAAGAGGACAGAAATGTTCAAAAGAAAGACTCACAGATAGAAAAGAGACTCGAAAAAGAAAAGTCTGTTGTATGGGTTCAAAACATTTATTCAAGTATATACATGGGCTCTCTGGCCCGTGCTTTGGTCTAAGCACTATCCATTTAATACATAAACATTTGGACATTAAACAAACATATTTACAAGTTATTTAGTTCTTGGCTCTTGGTTATCAAAGTACTGTTTAAAATTAAAGTTCACTCCTTTCTAAAATCACTTCATATGCAACGTATTTACATTTAATGTTCATTTATAAGAAAAAGCTAAAACAAAACAAGTAACAATCAATCAAATATGACAAAGTTCATGTTTCTATCTGTATCCGTCTCATACGTTGTTAAAATTCTGGTCAGCTACCATTTGTGTCCCAGCGTAGACGTTTCCCATCACGTACTCCCTTTCATTCGTAAATCTGATACTATGTCCATCGTGCTAGATACACTTATCGGTAAGCAGATCAAGTGCAGTCATCGTATTCTTCCCATGGAGGTACAACGTATGCCATATGAATGGTCACTTTTCCATCGGTGATGTCAAATTTTTATCTCATCGTCTGTACGTCTTATATAGCCCTCAAAAGTTTGGAAGAAGATAGTTCTGCAGGAGTACTAAACCCAAGACATACAGACGAGTTCGAATTGTCGTGATACATAGATAGGCTCAAACGACCTCGATCTTTGACTTGGCAATGACATTTGAGTTCCTCTAACAGTGAGTCAAGTAGGTCCGTAATGAAATCTGTTACTTCCTCGGCTGGTACGTCAGACGCGAAGTCTTTAAATTTCACCGTGTAGGTGTAAGTTGTCGTTCTAAATTTTCTTGAGGTCGCTGTCTGAGTCATAAAATACTCCTTTAGGTCTACTGAATCCTTTCCCTTCTTGGACGCACTTTGCTGTGACGGTATGGTGGTGAAAGAGGTCAATGATGTTTGTTCCTTCTCTTTTTTCATCTGCGTAGAGTGATTCATCTTTCTCGTCGCTTGTCCTCGCAATGAAGTGTCGTTCTTGGAAGTCGTCCCTTTTATACTGGGTAGCATCAGCATGTCCATAAGGTAACGTTTTGTGGTCTGCAAGTTTCAATTGGTTGCACGTAGTTTGTCATGGCGTTATTACCTAAACAACTAAGATGTGGTACTGCATTGGTGATGTGATCGTGAGGCATAGAATCACACCCGAGTTTCTCTTTGGACTTGAGTCTTGCGCTCTATACATGCAAATTGAAAGGATTCATTTTTCTCGATGGCCTTGGTAGTGACAATAAACTATTGGTCTTGGACGTTGTCCCTTTTTATATGCTGACCAATATCGACGTGACCGTACGGCAAAGTGAAGTGGTTGGGAAGCCGCACTCGCTTCTGGTACACGATTTGATGCAGCTTTTCCAAGGGTCGACTGACGATTTGGTGAGTGGGTAAACGTACAATCTTGTTCGGTTGGTGAGTGGTCATTTTAAACTTTCTATCCTTTCCAGACTGCAAGGCTTCTTTCAATACGCCAAAGTTTACCACTCGACTGGTGCAATAATTGAGAGTCAATCCTTTCAATTTACATTCCGTGTGTACTTCTCCTTGTTTGTTCCGGTATTCGTAGCCGTAATTTTTAGGACCGCCACAAGCGAACTTAAAATCTTCTCGTTGGGGTGCTCATCTGTCCAGGCTCCTAAACGGTCTCCTTCGATGTCAGGGTGACAAACGATCGCCAAACGATCGGTTTTCAAAGGGTGATCGTACTCGTGTTCCCACATATCCACCACTTGGTATCCTTGCTGTTCTAACTTCAAACGCTTCTGGCAAGTGGTCTCGTACAAGTCTTCCATGGTCCGTTGTAAAAACTGATTTTTAGTGTCACGTTGAGGGTAGCAGAGGGGACACTCGTGAAATAAGCAACCGTTAAACTCGTACACGATCTTGGGGTTTTCTAAGTCCCAGCCATCCACCGAATACCTTCCGATGGCCTTTTCGCCTCCTTCATTGCTGGCATGTTGGATCGATTTGTCTTCCTTGTCGCACAAGTAATGTAACCAGCTTAGGGCTTTGACTGAGTATTGACGTTTGGCAAAGTTGGTCGTTTGAGGGCTGATGACAGCCAGGGTGTTTTCAGGCATGAAACATTGGCGGTACACTAACGAACACGCTTTGGCAATGGTGCAAGCTTCTTTCAAAGGATCGACCCCTCCGTGTTCCATGAACAGTTCTCGAAATTTTCCACAGCAACGCCGTAAAATGTCCACGTCGGAACGACAATACTTTAACATTTCTTCCTGAAAGTCGAAGGGGTCCGAAGCGTGAGCCTGGTACCAAGCGTAGAAAGCTTCTCGTTGTTCTGTATGCATGTTGTCGGGGTCATAATCGTGAGCCTTGGGCAAATGGGGTAGAACAGCATGTTGATTGGCTTCGGTATTGAAAAAGTGAGGAAAATAACCTTCAGCCATTTCTATCATTCCAAACGTGTTAGGCATTCGACTCAAAGGCATGGCCAAATAGCTCATCGAATTTTTCATATGTACTTGTCCTACTTGCATGGAGATAATGCTGGCTCCGTTCAAAGTGAGCTTAGGACGTTCGGTGCCTTGTTCCGTATAGTATCTGAGAAGAAACTGTCCATCGTATCCCGAGAAATTGTGGGCCATCACCGTTGCATGGCGATGACAATCTCCGTAACGTTCGATGTCCTCTTGGATCCACGTCTCGTCGATGGGGTCTAAGATCCATCGGGCAAAATCGGCCAGCGTATTCGGTCCCCGAAATATTTTTTCACGTCCTCCAGGAATCTTGCTGCAGTGAGGGCAATGACTAAAGATAGGTTCTTGAATGCACTATTCGCACGCTCGATGAGCCACACAGAAATTAGGAATGTGAATGCCAGTCTCTTGCATGCATTCGAAATCGAAAAAGATGAAATTGCCTTTCTTCTGATCATCTTCCTTCATTTTTCTTTCCAGGACATAAGTGAAACTGGGCACAATTGGTACGTATGCCATGTCCACAAGTAGGGCACAATCTCAGGAGTTGACAAGCACTTTTCATCTGTGGACCTTGTGTCTTCAGATGTTGTTGGTAACAGGTTGGGCTGACAAAAGTGCGCTTACAAGCAGGGCAGTGCACTCGTTCTTGTTCTTTGTCCAGACAGGGTTGAGAGGCCAAACATCCTGAGCATTTCGAACCACAATGCTTGTGTTGCTCTCGATTGTTATAGCCATAGTTACATTTCTCACAGTAATATCTGTATCCCAGGAATCCAGTGATACTGGCAATGGCATCGAAATGTTCATCGTGATGATGGACGTGAATGTATTTTTCCGTCTTGGAAATCTTTGCATCGAAACAACAGAGGCCCGCGCACTTCTTGAGGATGCACTTTCAAGGTGTAGCGTGGAGCCAAGAAGTCTTGCAATATTTGCATTTCAGGAATGCCACAGGGTGTGTCTTTGGACAGGCCGGCTTGTTGTAACAGATCTGCTTAACTTCGTTGTTTGGCTTGGTTCTATTTTTGAATAGTTTTCCAGGCTCTTTTCTATTCTACCGTGTCGTTCTTGTTGGCATACGTTCGTCCCACCACGATAGAACGGGCTAAACACATCTGGTCTGGAGGGTTGTTAATTTGGACGAGGCTCCTTTTGGTGCAGCAAAGGTCGTCCAACAATAGCACCTTTTTGCGTCCTGTCCCTTGAGGAAGAGACACGTGGGTCATAAACAGTGTGGCTATTCCATCGGTGATGTGAAACTTGTCATTGGATTGTTGCACGTATGGAATCTTGTCGATGACTTTCGAAGGTGTCAATTCTGCTGGGCTGCTAAACTGGATCCAAACGGGTAACTTCAAGCTGTCGTGATGAATGGAAAGTCTCAAGCGATCGTCTTCTTTGGCCTCACATTGTCGTTTCAGTGTGGTTAACAAAGAATCCCACACCTCGGTGATGAACTCTTCTGCTTTCTCCAGCGGTACGTCGGACTTGAAATCCTTAAACTTCACAGTGTACGTGTAAACCGTAGTTCTTAATTTTCTGGAGGAGCGCTTTTCCGTATCTCGAATGTGGTAATACTTTGCGGGTGATAGTGGTGGACTTTGGTTTGGAGTAGGCTCTCTCTGTCTGGTCGCAGATGTGGAAGGTGTTGATTCAGGTTCGCTCATGTCTTTTATTTGAGCGAACACATATTTTCGTGTGTGAGGCGATACGTCACTTCGCTGCCTCTTAAGTTCTTCTTCTCTCTCACTGAAATCGTGCGATCGTTTCATCTCGATTGCTCATTCAGAAATGATTTAATCAAGTTCATTCTCTCCATATATACCCTCTCTACCTCTTGTTGTCAGAATGACTTGGTATATTTCACAAGGGCAAGTGAAAACCAAGCATACAGGAACCCAACGACAGCGGTGCGTCTTAAACACCTCATACATCTTGACGACTCTTCGATTCAAACTCTACCACGAAAGAAAAAAAGTTGCAAGAAAAAACAAACAGACAGTTGGTGTCTTCAAGAGAGCTAGAGATGGCACTGTATCGCTGGGGCACGTACGTACTCCAGAAAATCACGCTACTCGACAATGATGTCTCCTTCTCTCAGTCACTTCTACTTTGTCGCTGACTACGATTCTACCAACCTGTCTTAACACACGTTTTTCTTCATTTGATATTTTTTTTAAAAATCTAAACTCATTTTTAAAAGAACTACCCTTTTTCGACAGCAGCGACGGCGTCTCCTCCTGCTGTTACCACTGTTGCTGAACACATATGATCTTTCCTTAAGATCAAAGTATGAGACAGAGCAAGTAAGTTGTGAAGTTGAGCGGAGGTGTCTAAACAACAACTGTCAAGCCCCTATGTTCCATTTCTGTTTGTGATAATAACTTGTGATACTTCACATTTTCTAAAGTGGAAATCTTTACGAACCGTACAAAAGTTATGTGACTTTGGCTTCTGACAGTTGCATAGACTCTTCACTTTATAAGTGTCACGATAAAATTCTGTATCCAATTTTTACCATTTTCCAAAACACGCACACAGTTTCAGCGTGACCAGAAATCTGTACTTCTTTATTTGTGGATATCCCACAGACCCGTCCCAGCATATATAGCTGGTTAAGAACCGTAGGAATATCCCCTCATTTTTTTCAGCAATATCAAAGCTTTTATGTGTATCTTCCCTGTTCCACCCTTTATTAGTGCTTAGGTATAGTCCCAAAAGACACAAACAATTTAGAACAAAATTAAATTTTGGATTAAGGTTTCTCCCTGTTTATGCATTTTTTCAAGTTGTTGGTGCATGGCAGATTACATCCAAATACCTTCCCAAAGTGAGAGGCATTTCTACACATGTCATTGCCTTTGTTAAATTCGGTTTTGTTGGTTAGTCGTCGTTAATCTTTAATTCTTTTTTTATATATGTATTTCTTTTTTTATAGAAGATGTAAGATTGTTTATGTTGTAACGGTATTGTAACGGTATTTATGTTGTTTAGCCTGTTGCGTCGAAAGAAAATATCGATAGCAAAGTGCTTCAATTTCTTCAGTTTTTGTTTTTGTTTCAAGCTCTACAAAAGGTAGCAAGTTTGTCTTTCAATGGGATTGGAACTTTAAGTTACACGGACGTGTAGGAAAACACCTTTGTTACTACGGTTTGCTGTCTTAGTGTTCGTTCTACTCGGTCAAAGCCCTACGCTGGTTACATTACTTGTGCGACAAGGAAGACAAATCGATCCAACATGCCCGCAACGGAGGAGGCAAAAAGGTCATCGGAACGTATTCGGTGGATGGCTGGGACTTAGAAAACCCCAAGGTCGTGTACGAGTTTAACGGTTGCTTATTTCACGAGTGTCCCCTCTGCTACCCTCAACGTGACACTAAAAATCAGTTTTACAACGGACCATGGAAGACTTGTACGAGACCACTTGCCAGAAGCGTTTGAAGTTAGAACAGCAAGGATACCAAGTGGTGGAAATGTGGGAACACGAGTACGATCACACTTTGAAAACCGATCCCGAGTTTAAACGTATCGTGGAAAGTTATAAGCTGATGGACCCATTAAACCCGAGGGATAGTTTGTACGGAGGAAGGACAAATGCCTCCTGTTTGCTGTACCAAGCTGACGAAGAGAAAGGAGAAGAAATCAAATACTTGGACGTGTGTTCGCTATATCCTTGCGTGTGCAAATATTGTCGCTTTCCTGCAGGGCAGCAGCAATTGCTGACGAAACACATCGACCTGGACCACATTCGACAATACGAAGGCTTGGTCAAGTGCAAAGTCTTGCCTCCCACGGACTTGTACCATCCTGTGTTACCTCACCATTGCCAAGGCAAACTGATGTTTCCCTTGTGCCGCACTTGTGCCGAAACGTGCAACCAAGACCAGTTTTGTCAGCACACCCAGGAAGAACGCACCTTGACGGGAACGTGGGTCAGCGTGGAATTGTTTAAAGCTCTGGACATGGGATACAAACTGTTAGAAGTGTACGAAATTTACCACTTTTCCAAGACACAAAAATACCACAAGGGCGACGAGACTCAGAAAGGCATTTTCGCAGACTACGTGGATGCCTTTTTGAAACTGAAACAAGAAGCCAGTGGCTATCCTTCCTGGTGTCACACTCCCAAAGATGAAAAGACATTCAAAGAGAAATACTGGGAACAAGAAGGCATCACTTTAGACCACATCGAGAAAAATGAAGGCAGGCGATCGTTTGCCAAAGTGATGTTAAATTGCTTGTGGGGCAAAATGGCACAACGACCGTGTTTGCCCAAGACGGAATATTTGACAGAACCTTTCCGCTACTTCCAGATGATTCACGACAAAACCAAATACATGAAACACGTGGACGTCTTTCGCGAGGGTTTGATCTTAGTCAGTTACGAAGAAGATCTAGACTTTGTACAAGCCGACGAATTTGGAAATGTCATCATTGCTGCTTACGTGACAATCCATGCTCGCTTAAAATTTTAGGAAGCTTTAGAACTGTTAGGGGATCGCGTCCTGTACTTTGACACGGACAGTTGCGTTTACATCGATCACCCTGGTCAACGTCACCCTGACATCGAAGGAGACCGTTTAGGAGCCTGGACAGACGAGCACCCCAACGCAAGATTTTAAGTTTCGCTTGTGGCGGTCCTAAAAATTACGGCTACGAATACCGAAACAAACAAGGAGAAGTGCACACGGAATGTAAAGTTAGAGGATTGACTCTCAATTATTGCACCAGTCGAGTGGTAAACTTTGGCGTATTGAAAGAAGCCTTGCAGTCTGGAGAGGATGGAAAGTTTAAAGTGACCACTCACCAACCGAACAAGATTGTACGTTTACCCACTCACCAAATCGTCAGTCGACCCTTGGAAAAGCTGCATCAAATCGTCTACCAGAAGCGAGTGCGGCTTCCCAACCACTTCACTTTGCCGTACGGTCACGTCGATATTGGTCAGCATATAAAAAGGGACAACGTCCAAGACCAATAGTTTATTGTCACTACCAAGACCATCGAGAAAAATGAATCCTTTCAATCAGCATGTATAGAGCGTAAGACTCAAGTCCAAAGAGAAACTCGGGTGTGATTCTATGCCTCATGATCACATCACCAATGCAGTACCATATCTTAGTTGTTTAGGTAATAACGCCATGACAAACTACGTGCAACCAGTGAAACTTCCAGACCACAAAACGTGCTGATGTCACCCAGTATAAAAGGGACGACTTCCAAGAAAGACACATCATTGCGAGGACAAGCGACGAGAAAGATGAATCACTCTACGCAGATGAAAAAAGAGAAGGAACAAACATCATTGACCTCTTTCACCACCATACCGTCACAGCAAAGTGCGTATCTATGTATCACGACAATTCGAAGTCGCCTGTATGTCTTGGGTTTAGTACTCCTGCAAAACTAACTTCTTCCAAACTTTTGAAGGCTATAGAAGACGTGCAGACGATGAGATAAAAATTTGACATCACCGATGGAAAAGTGACCATTCATATGGCATACGTTGTACCTCCATGGGAAGAAGACGATGACTGCACTTGATCTGCTTACCGATAAGTGTACCTAGCACGATGGACATAACATCAGAGTTACGAATGAAAGGGAGTACGTGTTGGGAAACATGTACGCTGGGACACAAATGGTAGCTGACCAGAATTTTAACAACGTGTGAGACGGATATAGAGAGACACATGAACTTTGTCCTATTTGATTGATTGTTACTTGTTTTGTTTTAGCTTTTTCTTATAAATGAACATCAAATGTAAATACGTTGCATATAAAGTGATTTTATAAAGGAGTGAACTTTAATTTTAAACAGTAGCTTACTAGAGCCAAGAACTAAATAACTTATAAATATGTTTGTTTAATGTCCAAATGTTTATGTATTAAATGGATAGTGCTTAGACCAAAGCAGAGGTCAGGGAGCCCATGTATATACTTGAATAAATGTTTTGAACCCATACAACAGACTTTTCTTTTTAGAGTCTCTATTCTATCTGTGAGTCTTTCTTTTGAACATTTCTGTCCTCTTTTCTGTGTGTTTGGATGTGTATTTGTTTGTTTCTGTATGTCTATGTTTGTTCCTATCAACCCTTTGTCCCTACAAATACATTTCACTCTAAAAAGAGTTTTGACCCTATAAACCCCATGACGTCACCAATGTTCAATTCCCACTGACCTCCAGGTGACATTCCCATGTTAAATTCCCATTGTCGCCAATTCTGATATACCCATTTTTAACGTTAAAGTCCCATTGTCGCTAAAGTGGCCCCATAGACTAATCGCGCTGCTGTGTGCATTAATATTGTTACTTTGTATTGATAAATCTACGGCTGTGTATTTATTTTGGAATAAGCATGAATTCAATTACCTTGCTTCTTGTGGTGTACTTTTTATAATTAAGCTGTAGGTTAAAAAACAAAATGAGTATATAATATAACGACCTTGGGAGTGAAGTATTAGTCCGAAAACAACTCTTTCATATTTTCCATACAAATGCCGTAACCAATAAATACTGCATGCCTGATTCTGTAAACAGCCAATATTTCTATGAATTTGATTCACGTAACATGTTCTGCCTAGGCTGCAAAGAAACACGGCAAATAAAGGATGTCGGAAAACACCTTTAACTGATATAAAGTGCCACATTTCATGCATGATTCTGTAGATAACCTATATTTCTGTGATAATGATTGTTCTAAGTTTGATAATTCAAAGGACACGATATGGCCGGATCGGGTCAAGTGTTGGGGAGGGTGTGTGTTCAAATTTCAAAAGAGCCTTGACTTTCCTCGAAGATGCATCAAAGCAACAGTCTTGAGTTTATTTACTCAAAGTGTATATAATACCCAATAAACGAGAGCAAGAGTAAAACGATGGTCAAGTTTTAAGTGCCAGGGACTGTACATTTGTGTGTTTGTGTTGTGTTGATTTTCGTTTTTTTAGTCGGGATGGGTGGGTCCTGAAACCCCGCCCTCCCGATCCCAATCTGGCTCTGCATGGTGTTACTCATATATCATAAAACACAGCGAAAATTAAATATATCATCTCTCTCTCTCTCTCTCGTTTTTTTTTCTTCTGCGTTTTCAAGGGTATCTATGTTCCGCGTAAAGGACATGACTCCCAATATCTTTTTTACATACTATTTTCGACTTTTTTCCCCCATACCCTGCAGGTCGAAGCAAAAAACATTGAACCATATTACAATTCTGTAAACATTCTAATTCCAATGAAATATTTTAAAAAGAAAAGAACAAAGTCAGTCAAGGTTTAATTCAAAGCATAAACTTATAATAGTACTAAAACAATCCATTCTAATTATCCTTAATCATACGTGAGTATTAATTATCGGCGGGTGCATCATAATCCAATGATTAAAAAGATGATTAAAAGAGTATAATAATAATAATAATAATAATAATAATGAGGACTTTGTATAGCGCCTAATCTTTAGAAGCTCTAAGCGCTTTACAACATTAGACAACACCTAACATAAAAAACATATATAATGATATGATTAAAAACACAAACACCATGAAATTAGAAAACATAGAAAAAACATGCTGAAAATATTTAAGGTAGGAAACATTATTAGGTCTTTAAGTTTGTTCTTGCAGTCGAAATAAGTGAGTTCTGAGAGCACTCTTGAATGGGATCACTGTGTCTTTGTGTCTAAGTTCAGTGAGCAATTCATTCCACGTTGCTGGACCCTGGGGTATGCAAAAGAACGCTGTCCATATGACTTTGTTTTCATAGTGGGAATAATGAGTATAAGATTGGCAGATGAGGAGCGTAAGTATCTTGCTGGTGTGTACACATGGGTGGGGTCGGATAGGTATGTTGGACTAGAGTCCGTCAGTGAAACGTAGCACAGAGAACAAATTTTGTGTTTGATTCTGGATCGAATGGATAGCCAGTGTAGGGTACAGAGCAGCGGGGAGGTGTGCTCTGATCGTGGTACTCTAAGTATGATCCGAGCAGCTGTGTTTGGAACTTTTTGAAGTTTTTGGAGTAGATAGTGTGATGAACCAGACAGAACTGAGTTACAATAGTCCAGTCTTGAAAGTACTAATGAACACATAAGTGTTTTAGTGGCATCAGCTGAAAGATATTTACGAATTGAGCTGATGCGTCTCAGCTCAAGATATGCAGCCTTGCACATGTTCATGACATGTTGGTGCAAGGTGAGAGTACTGTCCAGAGCAACACCTAAGTTTCGTACTGATTGTGTGAATTTAATGTTGGTGTTGCTGATATTTATTGTTTGAGGTAAAGCATGTGAATGAGAAAGTCTTTGTGTTGTGATTAGAATGGCCTCAGTTTTATCATCATTCATCTGCAGCTTGTTACATGTCATCCATGATTTCACATCAGAAATGCACCTCTCTACACCTTGGATGGTAGCATCAACTTCAGTTAGGTTTCTAGGTTTGTATATTTGGGTGTCATCAGCGTACAATTGGTGAGACACTGGATGATGATCTATGACACTTGAGAGCGGATGAGTATAGAATACACCGAAGGTCGAAGAAAAAAACATTGTTCTTTTCTTTTTAAAATAATTCTTTGGAATTAGAATATTTACCGAATTGTAATATGGTTAAATGTTTTTTGCTTCGACCTTCAGGGTATGGTATAATTCAAAGATGGATCTATATATGAACTTAACTGAACTAACGAAAAAGGCAAGAACAAAACCAGTAGCGTGTAAAAATAAAATTCAACTGAGTATATTTTATTTAAAGTTAACAATCTTGGTAATGAAGGCTATTTTTTAAAATGTGTGCGCTTTTGACATGGTGCGATGTTGTAAAAAGTTGTCGCGTTTTGAGATGGTGCAATTTTGAAATGGGGCGATCTTATGAGAAGTTGGGGCGATTTTGCAATGGTGCGAATTGACATAAATTTACAGGAAGCATTGACCGACTAAAGCAATTATACTCTTCGGTGTAACAGCGTCAGTACGGGCTGCTTTCTCTGTGTGACATATTAGGGAAAATTTGGTGTAAGAGTTCCGAGTTCGACTGACGACGGAAGAAGATTCACCTTGGCTCCTCTTGCTTATTCAAGCAGTAACACTTCGATTGTTGCTATGCAACGGCTAGTGTGCGCGCGTACACCGGAAATATATATTCGGAATATGCTAAGGAGTGGAAAGCATCCAATCGATCCATGTGGACGGCTCTTGGAAACGCATCCACTTGGTTGTAACTGGATTTGATTCCATCAGGTTAAAGACATCAGAGTAAGTATAGTATGAATTAAGCATTTAGAGTCAATATGTGCAAAAGCGTCAATATGGGCTGTTAACTGTTGGGGATATTCTTGAAAATGTGGTCCGGGAAAAGGGTTGTACCAACGCTTTAAAAAGATCGTCGACCTCTCATTTTCGGTGACATTTCCTTCACGCAAGCGTATTGCTTACCCGCCAGCTAACACAGGGGCTAGTATCGTTGCTTATAATTTATCTATCAATCTTACATGTACTATTTTTATTGATAGGTAAATTGTAAGGAGATATACGAGACCTGTGCAAGTTACTGGACATCAATCGCTTATATATGTTTAAAAAATATACTCTTATGTGATTAGTTATAACTGGAAAATGCGGAAATATTGGCGAATTCAACAAATATTTTCCACACCCGATTTATACGATTTTTTAATACTAGATTGAGTATATATTTGTCATTAGAATTTAATGGCTTGAAGTCTAAAAAGAATAAAAATCCATAAGTTCTTGTAGATCATTCTGTTTCGTCTGCTCTTTATCATAAAGTTATGATAACGAGACTTGTAATATTTAAGGCGTCATCCGTACAAATTATAGTGTTCGAAAATAATGAGTGTTCTTGTGTATTGTTCACTACAAAGAGCCCACCAGAAGGGTTTACAATTGTTCTACTTTGCTTGTGTATCTCCATTGACAGTCACAAATTCACATACATCAGAATGTACCAAATCAGATTACTTTAAGTAGGAAGAATTTTGAGGAAAAACCTGAAAGAATATAGTCTAGCATCAGCATCATAGTTGAATATTCCTCACAGAATCAGATTAATAATTACTAATATACATATAAGTGTTACATAAATGGTTAAAGGTTAAAAATGTAAAGCTTAACAATGAAATCTCTGAGAAAGACAAGAAAACCAAATATAAAGTTTAAAGAAAGCCATGACAAAGAGCCATATATTCAGGATTATAGGTGGTCCCTGTGTCTTCAGAAAGAAGAGGGGGGGTTGAAGATAGAGAAAAGGTGCTGTTTTTGCAAGGAATCTGAACCAAAGGAACCACTATATTGCATTCTTTTGGTTTTCAAAATGTGGGCATTATGTGATTTTCATAATTGCAAATACTTGACCCATTTAATGTACTTTTATAAAGAAAAAGATAATAAAGAGGAGTGGCATATATATATATATATATATATATATATATATATATATATATATATATACACACACTCTACCAGGCAAAGTGGGTAACTAAGTCACCTAAAAAATGTAAACTTCGTCTTCAGGTTGGAAAGCAAAAATGACGGCTCTGTGACTTTTTTAGAGGTACATTTGACTGACCATACTTTTTGATATGCCCCTTCATCTTAGCCAGGTTAATTCTAGTTTTGATTGTTTGCCAAATGTATTCATAAAGTCATCAGTAGATAGGCCTAGTTTTGATATCCAAACACTTGCACATTCACGGACTTGTGCTTTTATAGCTGATTAACCATTAACCCTTTCCTGAGTAAGTTATATAACAACTATCACTGCCCAATTTGCACATGTTATCCTTTGATGATAAACACATAGAAACTTGTATTTCGGAATTTTAACAGTAGGATGTAAATAGCAATTTGTGTTTTAATGACTGATTCGGTGATCTGGATATTTTAACTGCTTCTTGTACACTATTTCGTCATAAAATTAGATTGAAACTACAGTGTAAGTGAACCAGGTCTAACTGGGAAATAATGGTGGACATCGCTTATTAGATTGTCTGTTTTCTTAAATCATTGGCAAATATATTCAGAAAAATATATAATTCATTGAAAGCAAAGCCTTGGTATTATGATATTTAAGTTTAAAATACAATTATGTAAGTCAGAAATTTATGGGACACTGCTATGTTGTGGAATTCACAAGAAGTGTTGTAAGGTCAAAGTCGTTTTCTGACTCTACTCGTATTTATGAAAATATGGAGGAAAAAAGCAGTGAAGCAGATACAATTAAAACAATACCAAAAATTACTATGAGTATGTAGACAAATAAATAAACCATAAATTTGCAATCCTATCAATGGACAGTTGTAATGAAGCTATATAAATTGAGAAGTTTCATTACAGAAACCCCATTTTCTTAAAATACATCTGTGTTGTTTCAGTTGGAAATAAGTGTTGAGTTTATATGCCGACTATAATGGAGCCATGTCTGTAATTTTATGCATTTTAGTGGTGTGCATTTGCCCTCATGTACGTGGCAAAGGGTTGTTTCAGATGTGTGTGTTTTTAAATCTTTAAAAGTGTCATTAATGTGGACTTTTAAAAAGTTTAAAAAATAAATAAATTACGAAAATTTGATTTAGGGTAGTTGATCAAGCATTTTTACCAACTTGCAATTACAATAATGTAATCTGGTTAATCAGTTAAAATTTGTTACAATGTAGTTTCTGTTATTCTGTTTTAGAGTCATTTGTCCAAAACAACTCTACATGGAAAAAAAGTAGTTTTTTGCTTCACATCCACTTCTCCATGATGGCTTGACCCGTGTGTGTGTGTGTATATATATATATATATATGGGTCATGCTACCAGGCGAAGCGGGCTACTAATTCACCTAAAAAATGTACACTTCGCCTTCTTCTGTTAGGAAAGCGAAAACAACTTCACCCTATGATTGTTTTAGAGAAACGTTGAATGACCATCCTTTTTGAGATGCCACCTTGTCCAAGTTAGTACCAGCATAATGTCTTTGTTCAAGGTCAGCTGTGGGCTTTAAGCCATCAAATAGTTGATGTTAATATCAGTTGCACTGATAAACTCGTGCACATTCACAGGCATGTTTTTATAGCTGATTGACCATTAACCCTTTCCCCGAGTAGTGTTTCGAAACTTAATCTTATGTAAATAGCAATTTGTGTTTTAAGAATTTAATTGGTGACAAGAATATTTTAACTGCCGTGTGTACATTATTCTTCTTCATAAAAATCAGTTTGGAACCATAGGTGATCCTATCTTGGGGAAATAATGATGGACATCATTGAGTCCGGGAAGTACCTCTTTATTAGATTGTCTCTTTTTTAAACCATTGGGCAAATATATTTAGGAAAATATACAGTTCATAGAAAGCAGAGTCTAAATATTACGTTATTAAAAATTTAGTTTTAAATTCTATTAAGTTGGTTAGAAACATACGGGATAATGTTATGTTGTGGAATTCTCAAGATGTTGTAAAGTAAAGGTTGTATTCTGAGTTCACTCATTTTTGTGAAAATACCCTCCCCCAACAGCAAAGCAAATACTATTGAACCAATGTTTAACGTTACATCAAGTACGTAGACAAATAATAAATACTTTTATTTGCAGTCCTGTTATAACTAAGCTCCAAAGTGAATGGGTACATTAAGAAAACCCTTTCTCTAAAAATACATGCACTTGCAATGTTGATTGTGTCAATTTGGTTGAAAAAATGGTTTAGTTCATTCCTATACTGACTTTAATTCTTGAGTTTGTTGTCTATGAACAGTTACAGTAAATTTTTAAGAAATTAGGATGAACAGTATGATCTGAAACCTGTACATTTGCTCTCATGTACATGGCACAGGGGTTGTTTCAGACAAGTTTAGAACTCTTTTCAGCTGCCATTCTTATAACTTTTGGAAAGTAAAAAGAAAAATTCTTGATTAAGGGTAGTATTTTTAGGAACTTGCAATTACAATCCTGTATTCTAGTTACTCAGTTAAGATTCAATACAGATTATTGCCTCTGTTGTTCTCTTTTTAAGGCATATTGGCAAAATACACTGAACATGAATATGATAGGTTTTAAACATGCACCAAATGTGTTTAAAACATAGATAGAACCAATGTTAAATGCAAATATGCATACTGGGAAATAGAGGGCATAATTCAGATTAGAGATTGACAACAACACACACACACACACACACACACACACACACATATATATATATATATATATATATATATATATATATATATATATATATATTGCAAATCTTGCTTTTTCTACAACTACTTCCTGTTCAGCTTTCACTTCTCCCTGTTCGGTCCAAAAGGATAAGTCACTTCTCCCTGAAATATATATATATATATATATATATATATATATATATATATATATATATATATATATATATATATATATATATATATCCATCCATGTCATTTGGAAGAGTAAGAACCACATAAGACACACATTCTTGTGTAAATACATACGTATGTCTATTTTGGATGTTTCATGATTCAGTAAACATTACCTTCAGTGTACTTGAAGTTGACTGCATTGTGAACAGAATGGTTTCAAAATCCATTATGCACATATTTCTATCAAATATTCAATTTTTTATGGCTGTTGTCTCAGTTTCTTGGAGGGGTCAGGTGGATTTGTGTTTGATATACTAATGGAGATTTAGTTTATATGAAAGTGGGTAAAAAAAGCTAAATTTGTAACTATCAGTTTATGTGTATGGTACACCATACAAGGATATTCAGATTGACTCTAAAGGTTTGTTTTATTTGTGTCAGTGTATTTTTGCTTTGTTTTTGAGACCAGTCTAAGTTTATTTTAGCGTGTGTCTTATTCGTCATTAAAGTTATACTTTCTGGGTTGTAATCATAGCCATTTGTAACAAACCTGACAGCTTGCTTTTTGGAATTCTTCAGTTTCATCTTCTAAAATGTGTGAATTGTGATCCCAAACTGTACTTCCTTATTCTAAAATGTTTCTAACTAAATCCCTGTAAGCTAATTATTTCTTAATTTGTTGGCATTAGTTTACAGGTTTCGTTTTAATAGGGCTAATATACCGTTTATGTTTGGTGCATCATTCTTGAAACTGAAGGTTCCATTTCAGATCACTAGTGATTGTGTCCCATGAATATTTTATTTTTTCTATGTAATCAACTATTTTAGTAATGTGTATAATTACTTGAAATCCCCAACTTAGCCTACTTTTTGCAAAAGTTCGCCTGTCTGTGTGCAGTTCAGATTGGTCTGCCTTAGAACTGAGGCCAAAAAGTCTAAAATCCATAAACAAAATCTGATTCTGACGACAGGTGAATTTTTGCTGTAAAAATTCCCTCTGTAGTTTGTAATCTGAGTAGAAAGTCCAGATTATTTGGTATCTTTGTAGAGCTACATCTGTCTACTTTTCTGTAATACCACCCATTTTGGTGTATCTTAAATGACGTTGATGCTTCAGAACTCTGAAGTAGGGTATTATCTTCTGATGCACAAATGTCGTGCCAGGGGTTAATGAGTTAACACATTAACCCCTAGCGACCACTTTATGGGGCAGGAGGTAGTATCCTACTGCCAAGCTCTGTAGCATCATGGTCAGGCATGATACACTAAAGTGGGTGGTATTATAGAAAGGTAGACAGATGTAGCTATACAATGATACCAAATAATCTGGAATATCTAGTTGCACTACAAAATACAGATAGAAAAACCTCATTTTTTGGACGTGACTTTTTTTTACCCCAAATTCGCCTGTGGTCAGAATCCGATTTTGTGTCCGGATTTTAGACTTTTTGGTCTCAGATCTAAGGCAAACTGGTATGAACTGCAAACAGACAGATGAGCCTTTGCAAAAAGTAGGATAAGATGGGCATTTGGAATAAAGAGTGGTCTCCATACAAAACTAATGGCTCCATTTAGCACAAAAAAAAAGAAAAAAGAAGTCCAACTTTTACCCTTCTGCTCATGCGCGAGTCAAATAGCCAACGAAAATTGATGTTTCTAACACCACTAGGCAGTATGTTATTGAAAGATGACCAGGGATTTGGTGTTTTCGAGTCTATTCAGAAATAGATTTCAAAATGTGTTTCCTACTCGATTTTCAGGCAAAAATGACAAAAAGCTCCAGGGGTTAATGTGTTAAGGAAGTTTGGCTTATTTTAAAGTTGTTAAGCCAATACTGTATAAAATCAAACATATGGGTATAGTTATGGGGGCGCTCACCAGTTATTTTGAACTTTTGAGAGAGTGACGTAGGTAAGGTGAAGTTGTTTGCATTTGTAACATGCACAATGGAGATAATGTTGGCATACCTCTATGTTACTTTTATGTAATGTGGCTGACATTTCTTTGAATACTGTACTTGTGGAAATTGTACATGATCTAAGACCACGGTACAACAAAATGGATGCTCCCCTGTGCTTGACAAATTAACCAGAATTAATCAAAAGTACACTAACTTTAGCAATTACTAAAATAGGGAAAACGAATTTTGCTGAAGTAGACAATAGCATTTACTGAAAGTGCAATGAACGAAGTACAAAATATCTGAAAAGTAAAAACGTTATCCACTCATTTTTCTACAATTTACCTCTGAAGTCCAGGAAGTGAAAATGACCTTGCGGAGTTAGCAGTTTTTTTAAACAAGCACATCTTAAGTGAGCCCAAGCTGTATACTCTAGAACCTAAATTACACTCATCAATCATATATCAAAATAAAGGGAATTAAAAGTTCTTTTAACAGCACCTAAGATATACAAAGTCTTTATTATATAGCCAGTATAACCAGTGAAGAAATCATGGGAAATTCTTTTTCCTTAAAATTCTAACCCTGTGCAAAATACGAAACTTTAGAGCACCACCTTAAAGAACCAATGAAAATGTGTTGTCAACTTATAAAAAAAATCGTCATATTCTGTATTCAGTTTCAAGGATTTTGATATATTATACATGGTATTTACTTCCAAAATGACAACCACATAATTAATTTACTATACCCCTCTGAAGTAGCTTGAATGTAGTTTCATGAAGTCAAAACTGTATTCTAACGTCACTAGGAAATGCTGTAATTTGTACATGAAAGAAAGATATTCAAGAGTAAAATACATATGAATTATTTGTTTTATTTTTCAATTCCAACATTAAATGATGTATTCTGATCATTTCCCAAGTTGCATACCATACTTTAGTCATGTTTACATTGAAATCAAGAGAGAAAAGTGGGGAAAAGTCCATATAGTTTGAGACAATAGTGCAAAAATTGTCCAGCATTGGATTAATAAAAATAAGTCCTTGATGCTATAACTTCATAACAGTAGACAAAAATGTATATTTTTGGTAAATAATTACTTTTTCTTTGTTACTAGTAACCTAATTTAAATCCCTACCAATGCTTTGTATGCCAAAGAATTGAAATGAAAAGTCAGGGGGAATTAACTCCTGGTGAGACCATTCCATGGACAATGAATGTGATTGCTTATTACATACACAATTGATTACAATGAAAATGAAATAAGTTTACTGCATTATATGGTCAAACAAATTAAAAACCTCCAAACATGCAGACTTTTATACATGGGGGGGGTTTGCTTCCTAACAATTTCAAGCCCCAGCCTGACAATGATGTCACATCCTGTCTAAGATCCATCACAACCAAGAACAACTGGTAACCATGACGTCACTGATACTACATCAACCTACATTAGCTACTTCCTAAGAAAACATGGCTGCAGGAAGACCTAAGAAAAGAGCAAAGCATCCACAACCATTCACACAACACAGTCAACCATGGAACTATGGTGTACAGATAGCCAAGAGTGACCAACCAGGATCTAGGTTGCAATCTGGCTCTGCATCTCCATTAATAAAGCGGCCAAGATTAGATGTTTATGAAGAGTCACTATCATCTTGTGGCCCTAATCAAGTGCCATCCATGCTTCGTCCTGAAAAGGAGAGAAAAAATGAAGAAAACTTCATTGTTGGGTCACATGAGGAGGCAACTGGTGTGGACAACATCAATGGAAATATAATAATTAACATACAAAAACTTAATATTATATTGGAAAAGTTGCACATAATGCATGACAGAGTTGGAAGTTGCAAGCGATACAGTCCACAGATGTATGCAAGCAAAACTCAATGACTATGTGCTTTTTTGACCATTAAATGTACAAACTGCAATCTTCAGGAAGCAGAACAGGCTGCCTTTCCAGAAAAGTGCCCAGAACAGAGAAAGAGAGGCCCAGTCACGGGAAATTTAAATGAGATGTTGGCACTTTCTTGCTACAAGACCAAAGTTGGAGTGACTGACCTAAGATTTATCATATCATGTCTGAACATTCAACCTCCTTCTTCTGGCTACTTATACAAGAAACTTAATGAACTGTCTAGTACTATAATAACTGTCATTGAATCTGCTTTAGTGGCAAATCAAAAATTTGTTCATGAGGTTAATCAGTTAACATACAAAGGCATTCATGTACAGACAGACACTGCATACAACCACAGACCACAGAGTGGGGGGGAGTCTGCCACACAGAGTCTGTGGCTATAGTCATGGAACATTCCACAAGCAGAAAACTTCCCCTCTGTGTGTCCATTGCAAACAAATTATGTGGGAGGAAAAAATGCATACACTTAAACTGCAAAAAAAATCATCGCACAGAAGACTCAATGTCCTCCACAGAAACCAAATTAGCAAAGGAAAATTTAAATAAGCTTGAACTGTTAAACATACTAAAGATTGATCCTTTAACTTGTGATGCAAGCGCTCAGCTTGAAAAGACTGTCCGGGAACATTTGGCTAAGGTTCAGAGACCTATACGACAATTTACATGCTATGTGCATGCAATGCGCACACTTCAAAAACATGTTAAAAATGTACATTTAATTGGTCCCTTCCCTGGTAAGGACAAACAACTCTTTCAACAAAAATTGGCAAGTGCTATCAGGAGAAGAGTACATTTTGAGCTTGTACGCATACAACAACATTTCAGTTCTGAAGAAGCATTTATGGCAAAGGCAAAGGCAGCCATCCAAATTATTATCCAATGTTTCAGTAATAAGCATGGAAATTGTCGAAAAACATTCTTAGTCTGCCTTGCCCATTTAGCATCCTATTCATCAAAATTTCTGCCATATGGTAAACATTTAACTCTTTCTTCTGATGATATTGAAAAGCTTGAATCGGTACTAAGACATTTCGTCTCAGATGTCAAGCTAAGTAAAATTTCATGCCTTCTAAACACAAATAAATGTGAAAGCTTGCACAATAGGATTTTTACATATGCACGTAAGACATCAGTATGGAGCAGAAATTTTGATGCATCATGTCATTCAGCCGTTCATAGCTCTGTGTATGGTACAGGAAAGTCTACACTCATACTGGCCAAGTCTCGTGGAATTGTTTCTAATAAATCTGATCCAGTATTTCAGCACATGGTAGAACGAGATCAAAGAACAGTAAAAGATAGGGAGAGGAAATCGAGTCTTCAATATAAGTATAGACGCTACATCAAACGCAAACAAAAATGCAACAGAAAACTTGTACAAAATTCAATGTTTGCCAATTCAATAAATAATTTTGTAACCAGTGAACATTCATACACATTAAATCCGTTAAATTAACATTTAACCAATATTAAATTTACCTGACTATCACAGTACTCACCTCCCATAGCCCCTATGGCCTTGGCATTCACCATTGGCTTTACATGATTTTCTAGCCATGTTTACTTTTTTTGGTTCAAGTGATAAATGATCAGGATTTATACATGTTTTTGTATGGCGTCTATGCGATACCTCACACTGTTTCTACATAAAACTTTAGTCGGTGAGCCAAAACAGTCTTTCTTTTCCCACGAAAGGTTACATAAATTATTCCATAACCATGTCGGTCATGTGAGCCTGTCCAAATGTGACACTTGCTGGTGACTTGTGTATGTCGAGCTAAAGCTCTTTTAAATGTAATTAATTCTTGATCTGTTAATTTACTGTGAAATATTTGTGACATATCAAGACCATATGATGCCATAGAATTTTTTATCTGAAAATAAAAAATATATTAAACACCATGACAATGAATTTTGTTGTGTTTTATTTTACATCTTTGTCCATATTATTACCAGTTCAAAGAATAACTGATATCGTCTTTCTTGAGAAAGGTGAAATTAATGCAATATTTTTTAAAAACAAGTACACACGGAGGTTTCTAATTGCCATTAGTCAATGCCAAATTGTGTACAATGACAAGGGACCTAACTCTTCTCAAGCCTACCTGCAACCTCTTAATTAAAGCATATTTTGGAATGAAAGACACATTTAAGTTCTAAAATTTAGTGAATATAAACCAAATGAGCCAATATTAATACAAACAGTAATAAATATAACTCCACGGGTATACACCCTAATGCTCTTTATGGGGGTGCTCACCAGTTATTTTGAACTTTTGAGAGAGTGACGTAGGTAAGGTGAAGTTGTTTGCATTTGTAACATGCACAATGGAGATAATGTTGGCATACCTCTATGTTACTTTTATGTAATGTGGCTGACATTTCTTTGGATACTGTACTTGTGGAAATTGTACATGATCTAAGCACACAGTACAACAAAATGGATGCTCCCCTGTGCTTGACAAATTAACCAGAATTAATCAAAAGTACACTAACTTTAGCAATTATTAAAATAGGGAAAACGAATTTTGCTGAAGTAGAAAATAGCATTTACTGAAAAGTGCAATGAACCAAGTACAAAATATCTGAAAAGTAAAAAAAGTTATCTGCTCTTGTTTCTACAATTTACCTCTGAAGTCCAGGAAGTGAAAATGACCTTGCGGAGCTAGCAGTTTTTTAAACGAGCACATCTTAAGTGAGCCCAAGCTGTATACTCTAGAACCTAAATTACACCCATCAATCATATATCAAAATAAAGGGAATTAAAAGTTCTTTTAACAGCACCTAAGATATACAAAGTCTTTATTATATAGCCAGTATAACCAGTGAAGAAATCATGGGAAATTCTTTTTCCTTAAAATTCTAACCCTGTGAAAAATACGAAACTGTAGAGTGCCACCTATACTAACTGTACTTTGTCCTCCGTGACAGATAGTGTGAGATTCTCACAGAAATTCATATTCCAAATATGGCTTTCTGTACCATATTTGGATATTCTCTGTTAATAATTGTTGCAGGACATTGTGTATGAACAACGAAATAGGATGCCTGCATTAGTTACGGAAACCAGTATTTATTAGAAAAGCCAAAGGCTATGACAGGAAAAGTTTTTATGCTAATATTAAACTACAGTATACAGTTAATATTTATGAAAGATGTTATAAAAGAAATTGGGAGTGTATCAAAGAGAGCAAGAAGATTTTAACATTCAGATTGTTTATGGTGACCATAGTAACCATAACCAAGTCCGTAGGTGCTAAGAGTGAGGTCACTCAAAACTTGAAAGATGCTATCGTGCAGTCTAGATCAGAAAGTAAAGAGTTGCGGAGTCTGTACACAACTACATGCCATGTCAAGAAGACAATGTGATGTCACCAAAAAAGGTATGTATTACATTTTTTAAGGAAGAATTGTTAGGACTATTATGTCTCATGATCTGATAGTAGCTTCCAAGAAACACATTCATTACTAAACCTACATTGTTTGCTTACTTGGATATGCATGCATATCTTAATGTTCATAGATGTAATTATATATCAGTTAGACAGCTTTGTATATAGACAGGAGCAGCCCAAAATTTCTGTTGGGGTTCAATGATTATTCATTTTGATAACACTAGTGGTTTTAGAAGTGATACATAATGATACTTAACAGTTAGAAGTTACTTCAGTTTGAAGTACATGTAATAAGTTCTTTAAAATATAAGTAAATATATATTTGTATTTTCATTATGATTTTATTTATATATTTTTGTTTCTGGTGAAACTCTAAGTACACCTCTCCCTTGATAACTTGCATACAACAGGGTATAGAAACATCAACCACAATATGAGCTTGGATGAGAGTTAGCAATGGACCTACAAAAAATGAAGGTGGTGCAATCCTGGATAGATTTAGAGAAGACTACGTAATGGGATGGGGTGGTGGTGTGATCTTTTCATTGCAGAATTCTCATCCTGCTGGGAATAGTTGTCAGTAATCAGCTTTTCCTAATGAAGTTGTTTGCTTTTGGTGTATGCTACCTTTATTTTCAAGATATAAATTTGTGAAAGGTCATGAAAAGATATATTCAAGAGGTTTGAACAATTCACAAATGTGTCTCTATCAGTATGTCTGCAGAACATTGTGTATTACATCACTACAAAATAATATTCCTTTTGCTAAAAGAAGAGATATTTGTTTCATGCACAAATCGTCAATGTTCAAACTAGACTTTTTAAATTTTTTTATTATTGAAATATTGATCATAATTTCATTGAAAGTAATAGTGAAACTTCTGCTCATCCTTGAGCAAATCTCTTGGTGATAATTCAGTAATTTTAAGTTCACTACAAACTTTGGAACATGCATCTTGATAATGAACTGCATCTGTCAAACAAAGTTTTGAATTCAACAGTTACTCTTTTTGTTTGGTCTGCCTTTTTATCTTTTACTACAATTGTGAATGACTAGGACAATATAGTTAGTTTTATAATTATTTAGAGAATAATATGTATAACAGTGTTCAAGTGGTCAAAACACAGTTGGCAGTTAATTACAGTAGGTTCTTGCAGAAATCCTGTGAACATAGCTGTGCCAGTAGATTGACATATTTCTAATTTGAATACAAGAGGGCATATGGCATGATTACACTGAAACTGAATTATAATATCCATTTAAATCACAAATTTCACTCGATGACAAAACTTATTTCATTGCTATTTATTTCTTAAAGTATTGCCATTGGTAGCATAAGTAATATTTTCAATGATCAGAATTTTATCAAAGATTGGTTCGCTTTTTTTAGTGTACACAAAATTTGTTGGGTCAAGCAGACGTAAAATAGTATAGGACATCTTTTTATGAGTTGCAAAGTTCATGATGTTTATTCAAATTTCTGGACTCGAACCACCATATTTGATGATAGAACAAGCAATGTATACTATAGTTAACCAATTTGTATTGTGCATTTCTGTGATTTTCAATAAATAAGTGTAAATTCTGTGGGCATTTTCTAGGTGTGATGTGATCTGGATTTTTAACATAGCTTTAACAATTTTTCAGTCATATCGCTATGATGTCTGCATTGTGGCAGTTTATAGTGATGTCTAGCAACGGGGCATCATGCCGCAGACATATAGCATATGTCCCACCCAGTCACATTATCCTGAAACCAGGCTGACCAGTCCTAACACTAACCTCTTAATGATGAGCGCCAAGCGAGGCAGCTGTTAGTACCATTTTTAAAAGTCTTTGGTATGACTCGGCCGGGAATTGAACCCACGACCTCCAGCATCTGAGGCGGACGCTCTAACCACTAGGCCACCAGAGCAGTCCATTTTCTAGGAAAAATAACATGGGATCCAAGCCTCACTTTGCATCATAAGTATCTCTGATAGCTATTTGGCATGAGTTATGCAAGGAGCAGTGTAATTTGCTAGTTACTGTCCAGTAGCAGTAACCCTGCCATCTTGTCCAGTGGTCATACCTTGGATGATATTTATATCAATCAATCATACTTCATGCGGAAGGCATATAATATTTTGCTGTGTGCATGTCACTAATTTACATGTTGTGATCTCAGGGACACATAAACATATATGTTTGATGATAGTATTAAATGTTATGTATTTAATCTCAGTAATTACTAGGGGTAAAATGATTCATTGATATATCGATTCATCAATACTTTTGCTGAAATGATACACATATCGATATAAGATACTGAGAATCTATCCAAAACGATACTTACTGTATGCATGTTATTTTAGTCTTCAGCTGTCATGAATAATTAATATTAGTTGCCTTGTTATTCTGTAAAATTATAATCTGTTTGAAACAGCATTACATTGTGCAGTCACTCATGTTTATTAGCAAAAACGAAAAAGATTATTTGAGAATACCCACTTGCCATCTACACGTTAACACAGTGACATGGTTCATAATTTGCAACTCTCCCCCCCTCCCCGCCCGCTAAATATCTTAACAGGTGTACCGTTTCACCCCCAGTAATTACATTGGTAAACTACTAGGTATCAATCCACATAACTGTTCAAAAGATTACAAATTTATTTTCTGTACCATCAAATCTAGTTCTATCTCTACCCCTTATTTTGTATGGGTAAAAACTGAATTTGTTTGTAACTGTTCATGATGTAAAGATTGACAAAATGATATCTCTTGGTTTAAAGTATTTGCCTTAAACCATGCAGGAGGAGAAGTGTAAACAAAAAACAAGCTCACGGGCAGACATTGTGTATAATATTAAGTCCCACCTCATTGTTGAAAAGTGTGACTTAAAGATGGAAGCTGTAATATTATTAAACATATTCATAACTGTTGATGTACACCTATGTTGACTTTGACACTTTTTCTGTAGAAATAGATTTTCAGCCAAGAGGTGGAAGTTTGCGAAGCTGTGCACTACATATGAAGAAGACAGTACCATATAGGTACATTCCAGAAAGCTGTCAGTAAAGTATTGTATCATATTGTGCAGGAACAATTCAGTACCATAGACTGAGGTGCATTCCAGAAAGCTGTCAGTAAAGTATTGTATCATATTGTGCAGGAACAATTCAATACCATGGAGGTACATTCCAGAAAGCTGATGGTGAAGTGTTGTATCATATAGTGGAAGAACAGTTCCATACCACAGAGGTAGATTCCAGAAAGCTGTTGGTGAAGTGTTGTATCATATAGTGGAATAACAGTTCCATACCATAGAGGTACATTCCAGAAAGCTGATGGTGAAGTGTTGTATCATATAGTGGAAGAACAGTTCCATACCATAGAGGTAGATTCCAGAAAACTTAGTGAAGTGTTTTATCAGATAGTGCAAGAAGAGTAGACATAAGCCAAAGAATGTTTTATCTTGCTTTAAAGGAGGGAAACCAGAGGTTATGAGTAGTTTTGAGTGGGATGGTAGATTTGAAGAATCCTCATAGCATTGTCCTGTTCTAATGAAAATTGATTGGCACAATAACAATGCAAGAATCATGAAGGTACCTGGGATTGGCATCTTTTATCATTGAGGTAAATTATAGGTATTCTTGTGTATATAATTCTAGGAAGCCAAGGAACATGTTTATTGACCATGAGATGATCTACATCCAAATGTGACTTGCATGTTGCTAAATAAGAGATTAGATTTTCATGTAGATTGGTTCATATCCAGTACCTGCATAAATTCATGTTGTAGTCAGTAATCCTGAATCAGATAAAATTACCCACCTGCACACACCATTGTCATTTGCTTAGCATATGTGTGTCTTGTGTAGATGGCCATTACTGTATATTTTGTATCTTGTTAATATTTTTAAAAAATTTTGATATGGACTTTTCTTTTGGTCAACGTCACTGCATTTGGGTCATTTTTGTTGTACAAAAATCTGTTTTTTATTATTTTTTCTTGCATGGAAAGTTTAGTAATATACATCCACTGCTGTTATGACTTAAACTTAGAAGATGCCATAAACTTAGTAACAGAAAGAGGCAAAATCAACAAGTTTTTAAATCTTAACAAATAATTTATTCTCAGTTTTTTATGAATGAATTAAATTGAAAATAATCATAGAAAGCTCTATCACAAGCCCAGAAGAATAGTGTTCCACATGAATTCCATGCCTCAGATGTTTTGATGTACCAACAGCCTTGAATGTGCTAAAGTGCAAGCAGTCTTGATGTATCACAATGGCGTTGTCCAAAACTTCTTTGACTGATTTCACAATAATCATGCAGTGTTGCTTTAGTCCAGTCACATGAGGACTTTTAAATTCTGATAAATAATTTAAATGAATGATATAACTGAAAATAAATCTAAACACAACATAAGTACATCTGCAGGCTGATAATAAAACAAGAACATAGGAAAATAGTAATTAGGTATCAGTTGTTCAGCTTTGTCCTTATATACATCTCATGAATGTATAATGACTAAGACTTCCATGACTTATGTTGCAACACAATGAACCTAATTTAATCATCCAGTGGGAAATTACCCCAAACTTGTCAGTGGGTTCAATAATGAAACTGAATTGAAAACTTGTAAACACCTCTTTATAGCTTATTGCAATCTACAGTCATGCACCAAAATGTTAAGGACACAATGTACATAACACTGCATTGTCTTTAGAGTCAAAATGTTGTACAAGAATTGTTCATTTTAGTCATTTGTATTATACTAGGTTGGACTGGTACTCTAAAATTGTTCGATATATATTTCTCTTTGCCTACAGAGGATAGTGAAGACATAGTTATCAAGTTTCTGGCAGTGTTGTCATAATAATAATAATAATAATATAAATGACTTTATTTCAAGAAGAAGCTCATTCCATCAGGCATTCTACAATAACACACACACACACACACACACACACACATACACATATTATGCACTTTTTACAAGATGTATCTTTTGACAACAAACAAATTGATCTACTGCTACAATAAAATACGTACAAGGCTTCCAGGTTGAGTACATACAGGTAGAACCAGTTATAATGCAATGCTCTGTGGTCCAAAGAATAACATGGTGATATAAGCGGGATGGTGTTAACAAACTTTTCGAAAAACTTCCCCATTGAAATTTCATTGTCATTAGTTTTAACTAACCTCATGATCATATAATGTTTGTTTTCTGGGTTTCATCAGACATCAAATTTACTTAAGTTCTGAATTGTATACATGCCAAAGTGGCAGAAACGGTGCATGGTGAAGTTAAGGAAACAATAAACACAGTGCTGGGATTAAAAGTCTGCTAGGGATACTAATAATCAGCTTTTTTGAGAGCACATATTTAGGATGCTAAAAGAGAGGTCACCTTAAATTAAAAAAATGTGAGCCATGCTGCCATTGTGTTATAAGTGGAATCATATTATAACAAAGGTTTTACCTGTACCGGATTCATACAAATCGTAATACCAAACATGGAATTGTCTGCCTTGTCATGGGCATCACATTTCTAGCAGTGTTGTCATTGGAATTGTCTTGCCTTGTAAATGACATCACATTTCTAGCAGTGTTGACTTTGGAATTGTGTGCTTGTAATGGGCATAACATGGTGTCAGTGTTGTCATTGGAATTGTCTGCCTTATCGTGGGCATCAGTAGTTACTTCCGTTTCTCTGAATACTGCATTTTCATTTGTCTAGTTTCATGACTGTTGATGAAACAGAACTGAGTAGGTACATTTATCTGATGAGTACTCTTTGTAAAAGTAGGTTGCAGTTATTTACTTTTCACATTGCATATTTTTGCAGAGTCTTTAAACCTTATGAAGGCATTAGTTTTGAGAATTAATGTCCATACATACACAAAAGAGGTCATTGTTGTGAGGCTTCCAGGATTTAGTGCCTATCTTATGTGTAAAACTATGTATTTTGCACCATCCATGAAGGGAGACACAGCATGCCACAGACTTCTTGATAGTTGTGCTTACCTTTAGAACAAAGACATCAGTACAGAACCTTACTATTTTAATTATTGTTTATTGAAGGGCAGCACTGGATGGTGCAAGTAAAGATCATGAGGAAGTATTCCAATGGAAAATAGAAGACATTTTGTCCATGGGAAATAGAAGACAATTTGTCCAAGGAAAATAGAAGACATTTTGTCCATGGAAAATAGAAGACATTTTGTCCATGGAAACAGCTACAGATATTGCAGACAGTGATGTTTGTCCTTCATTCTCTACATAATGCGTGCTACCAACAAAGCATGAGCAACAAGAACAACATTATGGACAATTTTGTGAACAATAAGGAGACAGTGAACATGATGTTTTGAGCCATTCAATTCATAACGGTATGACCTGTCATTCATTCTTGAATATACATTAGTCCTTCATTATGATGCACTTTTTATTATAGTAATGAGGTCACCTTAAAATATTAGTAAAATGATATACCTCTGTTACACATCAATACAATTTGTAATGCATACCTAGTATGTAATATATTATTGATGCAGATTATATCAACCTGATGGTCTTTTTGTCTTTAGATGGTCTGTCATTAGTATAGAGTGGTGATGTATCTGTTGACATACTGGTTGTATTACCAGTATGCAGATTACATTTACAGAAAGGCTTAAAATCTGTACATATGCTATTCTCATCCTTGACAAAAAGTTTAAAAAATACTTGAAAGACTATCTGTTGTAATTGATATTAATTCATCCATTTTGGCCATTTCATGCTGCTACATTTGATCTGGCGCAGGACTGATTTGGTCACCACACCCTTCATTTTGCACTTCTTGAATGCTTTAAAACATCTTATTACCAATTTCATGCCTTTACTTTAATTTGGAAGGCATTACAGTGTTAACTGCGCAGAGATGACAAACAATCAGAACCTTCATGTTGTCCTTTCTGTATGTTTGAAAAAACTGCCACAGCAACTAGTTTCTGTCAGTGAAAAAGGAAATTATAGACAACACCCACTCCCCTTCTAGAAATTAACAGGGTGACTATAATTTGTGCAGTTTGGAATCTGTCCTCTTAATGAATCTGTGCTAATTTTATTTTATCCTGTCAGCATGCTCAGTTGCTGATTAGATATATCTTTGTGAATGGATACATTCAACACATTCTAAACTTGTTCCCCATGTATGATTTAAGATCTTTGCAAATAATAGCAACTTTTTCAAGACTTTTCTGTGTTGTTTTCTATGTTTGAAGTTTGGATGCCAGTACTTCTACATGTAGTGCGTCATGCAGTGAATACACTACAGTTCTGATTGATGGTTTTACCCAGGACTTAAGCAAACAATGACCACCAATCAAACTTACATATAACATATTTCACTGCTTGACACACCGGAAGTGTAGCCTTCAGTTCGTTCTTAGTAGACAAGATCAAAAGCACGTGTTGCTTTACACTGGTATATGCTGGTTTTTACCTATAAAATTTGCCTCTTTTCTGGAAAAAAGATGAGGCTTTGTAGTCATGTACAGACAAACTGTAAACCATGTTTTAAGGCTTAAAAGTTAACTGACTTAACATCAGAGTGTTCTTTAAGAAGATGATTTATTCTTTTTATACACTTGCAGTTCCATAAACCTTCCAACTGATCTGTGATTGTTGGCAATAACACAGCACTAGGAGAGTTTGTTTATCTCTTTGATGGGTTGCAAGGGATGGATATTTGATTGGTTGCAAGGGTTGGATATTTGATGGGCTGCACGGGTTGGATATTTGATGGGTGATATTTGATTCAGTGTCTCTTTGATGGGTTGCAAGGGTTTGATATTTGATGGATTGCAAGTGTTTGATATTTAATGGATTGCAAGGGTTGGATATTTGATGGGTTGCAAGGGTTGGATATTTGATTCATTGTCTCTTTGATGGGTTGCAAGGGTTGGATAGATTCAGTGTCTCTTTGATGGGTTGCAAGGGTTTGATATTTGATGGGTTGCAAGGGTTTGATATTTGATTCAAGATGTAACAATACAAATTAAAGCACTCCTTTCAGTTTCATAGACATTAATCCAAGCAATCACTTTCTGCCTCTTTCCAATGGCATTGAAGAATCTTGAATATCGAGGTATTTCTTTGTTACAAAGTCTATTTTGTTTCATATAGCATTGGTGCTTTTATTTATTCATGTTCAAAACAAGGTAATAACCACATGTTTATTTGCTGACCTGATAATTTACTGAGTTACAGATAGGATAAAATTGCGATGCTCTGTTCAGGAAACTTTAATTATGAATGCAGCTTCTGTAAAGGTAAAAAAATTCATTCATCTCATTTTCTTACTCTAAAGTATTGTTTAATACATAATTTCATCAACTGTGTGCAAGTGATAAACCATGCATTGATGAGTCTGTTTCATTAGCATTTGTACTGGTAAAATTTGGTCATGTACCGACCTTTTCCTTCCTTGCTGGTACAGAAATGCTGAAAGCAGCAAGGAAACTTGAAATAAAAGTATATATAAAATGATCCACACTTAACGTGCCTTTGAGATAAAATAATGAGCATATAATTGGCAACTGTTTTAAATGTGGCATGGGATATACAACTTTCTGTTTGGCAGTTCAGAAATTCCTGTTTGAAATGTGGCATTGAGTATATGACTTTCTGTTTGGCAGTCCAGAAATTCCTGTTTGAAATGTGGCATGGGGTATATGACTTTCTGTTTGGCAGTCCAGAAATTCCTGTTTGAAATGTGGCATGGGGTTTATGACTTTCTGTTTGGCAGTCCAGAAATTCCTGTTTGAAATGTGGCATGGGGTATATGACTTTCTGCTTGGCAGTCCATGCAATTTGGTATGATATCTTTAAGTCAGAAGTTTCTGGTTGACAACTTTAGGCAATATCATTGGCAAGACCCATACAATGATTCAATGGTAATGGTTTAATCTGCCAGAAGTATCAGCTGCATATATGTATTATGTTAGGGATGATTCTGCTATAATAATTAAGGCTGCCTGTTGGTCCCTGTTTTCATTGGCAGCCTGAGCAGTTTTATTTTAAAATGTGCCAAACTGAGGGCATTTTTGATGGCCAAAGGGCTGCACCAAAGCTACATCTCTTGACACCTTGTGATGTCAGTCATTTTGTGGGCCACATGATACAGTTTGGCAGGCTGCATGCACCCCATGGGCTTCATGTTTGAGTTCCCTGGTACAGATCACTTAGCACTGATGTTCTCTGATTTGCTTAATTTTAAAAAATCTCTTGAGATTCATCTGCCATGGTAAACGTATACCTGGAGTCACCTGGTCTAGCATTTGAATGGATGCATTTTTAATGAAGTGAACAATGCTTTTTTATGACATTCTGTTTCGTACATTTTTATAGACAAAGGGTTTTAGTATTCATATTTTGGCTTGCTGAAGTATGTCTTCTGGATAAAGATGTAGTCATACAAATGGTTGTGGGACTCTGTATTTTTGTTTATACTTATGGCCCTGGGTTTACATGTATAAATAGCAATGTGATGTTTTATTGTTAGGTCTAGGTAAATAATAATGTGATTTTTTGTTAGGACTAGGTAAATAATGCTCATCTCCTGTGAAATAGATATATATATATATAGTTAATGTATGAAACTTGCTTCTTGAAGTCGGTTCAGTCTGAATGAATAAACAGCTTCTTGAAATATTTCTACTTGAGAACAATAATTTTAATAAAACAATAATAAAAATAAGGATTATAATACAATCAATAAAGTAAATCAATTAATAACTGAAGAGCTGTTTTCATTGTTTTGCAGATTAATAGGTATCATTGTCATGTGGAACTCTTATTTTTATCTTTTACAAAGTGACGCCTGAACATGAATGTCAGAATTAAAAACTGATGCAATCCTAGGTGTTAAAATTCCTCAAAATGACGTTTTCATGATACAAAAGTCCTAATTGTAGAGATGGGGCCCCATACCTGGAATTGTCCATGTATGAAATCATGATCTGATTGCAATTTTACCATGTGTCTTTTATTGCCTACTGAATCAGTTGTATTGAAGAAAAATGAATCTTGAAATTGATAGGGAAGCTCTATATCCTTGTGCTTTTATTAGTAATTTCTACCACTCCTTTGCACATTACTCCAGTTCACCTGTCCCCAGTTCATGGATCAAGCTTTTGAACTATATCGCATATATACAAAGCACCCTCAATCATATTCAAGTTTCAAATTTCAATTTCATACAAAGTTACTATTTCACAATATTAGGGAGAAACCATTTAATTTTACAGATGTGGCAGTGGTGTACTAAGAGCAAATGTGGTGAGGGTCTCCCCCTCCATTAATACACTACTGGGGTGGGGTGGGCTTGGAGTTGTTTGAGGATTAACATCTTGTCCTCAATTCTGATTACTAAAATATATTCTTGCTCTTATGTATAGAAAATAAAATAACATTATGTCATTATATTGCTTGAAAAATATACTCTTGAGGTAAGAGAAAAAAAGTCTTGAGAAAATCATAGACCATCAATAGAAAATTAAATGCTTGGTCCCTTACACTTGGTCATAAGTGTAGTCAGAGATTAGCAAAGGTAGCATAATCCCTGTAATTTCGTACTGAAAGAAAATCTTGGCCTCTTTTAATATCAAAATTTAAGTGTCTTGTCCTCTTCCATTCAAATTATGTTGGGTTTACAGTGCACTTACAGTGTTGAGTTTAACCCACATTTCATCACTGTATCATTAGTTTGTGCCATTGTAACTACACCATACATTAATAACGTGACAGAATATCGTATAATTTCATTTTGGGTTAAGCCCATATATAAAGTCATTTCCTGTACAGCTTTTAGTAGTTGCTTTGTTTTAGAGCTAAAAAGCTTCATAAGATGAGGAAGAGGAGGAGGGTGGTAAGATGAAGCTTGTGCATTCATTTATTTTCATGGGTATTATTTTTATGGCTTTGTGAATAAAGTAACATTTTCATTGTTACATAAATTTTGGATTGTAAAAGGATTCATGTTTGTTTACCGAATAATCATTGTTGCCTTTATCTTTAAGTCAGTGACTTGCAGCAACCATGAAATCCATGACAATTGGAACACAACAAAAAATAGGAAATTCGCAATCTGATGTTGACTTGTACATTAATTTTACTTTTATATACCTATAATTATTCATCTGTATAAGTACCTTGAATTCATGAATTTGCATAATAATGTCTGGCAGCAAGTTTTTCCTCTCACTTTTCAGCCTCTTGAGTAAGATTAATAAGGGACACTTTGCCAGTCATTAAAATTATAAGCAGTTTTTCATAAACTGATTATAAAGTACTACAAATTTAAGAGACTCTTTGCATCTGGTTCTTTATATAAATTTCAGGGGAGAAGGATCGTCATCAGAAGAGGCATTTTTCATCCCATTTTTGCAGGTCTTGGAGAACTAATATCTGATTGTCAGCAACAATGGTTGCACTTACTGCGAAAGGTTGATCAACCCAGAAATGAAAAATTATGAGATAACCATGTTTCAATCAAATCCAGTTGTTGTGAGATCACCAAACTGATCCGACATTAATATATGAGTCACTGTGTACAACACAATGCAGCGATTTACTTCATTTCCTTATGGTTAATTTAGTATTTGTCATAGCAAAAGGAACATCTCCCTTGACATGAAATTTGTTGTGCAATATATCAGATTGTGCTAAAGTGTACTCTGCCTTTGTTAAACACTTTGAGGAGAAACTACATTATTTGACTGGTCTCACAGTAAAACTTATGATGTTGAAAAAGACAAAACAGGAAGTGACATGAACAGTGATGGTCACATCACATTCTTAACTGCAGCAATGCAGCTGGAATGGTAGTAAAGTTTAAAACACAAACAACATAGTAATGTACAGTTTGGTTTGCCAAGAGAAATGGACAGCTTTGTGCAGCAAATGGCAAGAGCAGAAAGGGATTAAAGTTTCTCCAAGGAATTGATAATTCATAAAGTACATAGAAGACATTTAAAATTTTTTGAAAGTGATCATGTGTAACCCATAAAGAACAATATAGATTGTGGACTCAAAGTACTCTGAACCGTATTGATGTAAACCAGTAGATATCAGTCAAGGTCGTAATTGTTGCAATGTGTGAAAAGAATCATACAGAATACATGGACTGGCCGATAACTTGATACTAGACATAGTGAATAAATGCAGCATTCATATACTGACAGATTAATTGATAATAGACATAGAGAATAAATGCAATGGACATGGACTGACATAAATTGATAGTAGACGTAGTGAATAAATGTAATGCACATAAACTGACAGATAAATTGATAATAGACGTAGTGAATAAATGTAATGCACATAAACTGACAGATAAATTGATAATAGACGTAGTGAATAAATGTAATGCACATAAACTGACAGATAAATTGATAATAGACGTAGTGAATAAATGTAATGCACATAAACTGACAGATAAATTGATAGTAGACGTAGTGAATAAATGCAGTGTACATGGACTGACAGATAAATTGATAATAGACATAGTGAATAAATGTAATGCACATAAACTGACAGATAAATTGATAATAGACATAGTGAATAAATGCAGTGTACATGGACTGACAGATAAATTGATAATAGACATAGTGAATAAATGTAATGCACATAAACTGACAGATAAATTGATAATAGACATAGTGAATAAATGCAATGCACATAAACTGACAGATAAATTCATAATAGACGTAGTGAATAAATGTAATGCACATAAACTGACAGATAAATTGATAGTAGACGTAGTGAATAAATGTAATGCACATAAACTGACAGATAAATTGATAGTAGACGTAGTGAATAAATGCAGTGTACATGGACTGACAGATAAATTGATAATAGACATAGAGAATAAATGCAATGGACATGGACTGACATAAATTGATAGTAGACATAGTGAATAAATGTAATGCACATAAACTGACAGATAAATTGATAATAGACGTAGTGAATAAATGTAATGCACATAAACTGACAGATAAATTGATAATAGACGTAGTGAATAAATGTAATGCACATAAACTGACAGATAAATTGATAATAGACGTAGTGAATAAATGCAGTGTACATGGACTGACATAAATTGATAGTAGACGTAGTGAATAAATGTAATGCACATAAACTGACAGATAAATTGATAATAGACGTAGTGAATAAATGTAATGCACATAAACTGACAGATAAATTGATAATAGACGTAGTGAATAAATGCAATGGACATGGACTGACATAAATTGATAGTAGACGTAGTGAATAAATGTAATGCACATAAACTGACAGATAAATTGATAATAGACGTAGTGAATAAATGTAATGCACATAAACTGACAGATAAATTGATAATAGACGTAGTGAATAAATGTAATGCACATAAACTGACAGATAAATTGATAATAGACATAGTGAATAAATGCAGTGTACATGGACTGACAGATAAATTGATAATAGACATAGTGAATAAATGTAATGCACATAAACTGACAGATAAATTGATAATAGACATAGTGAATAAATGCAATGCACATAAACTGACAGATAAATTCATAATAGACGTAGTGAATAAATGTAATGCACATAAACTGACAGATAAATTGATAGTAGACGTAGTGAATAAATGTAATGCACATAAACTGACAGATAAATTGATAGTAGACGTAGTGAATAAATGCAGTGTACATGGACTGACAGATAAATTGATAATAGACATAGAGAATAAATGCAATGGACATGGACTGACATAAATTGATAGTAGACATAGTGAATAAATGTAATGCACATAAACTGACAGATAAATTGATAATAGACGTAGTGAATAAATGTAATGCACATAAACTGACAGATAAATTGATAATAGACGTAGTGAATAAATGTAATGCACATAAACTGACATAAATTGATAATAGACGTAGTGAATAAATGCAGTGTACATGGACTGACATAAATTGATAGTAGACGTAGTGAATAAATGTAATGCACATAAACTGACAGATAAATTGATAATAGACGTAGTGAATAAATGTAATGCACATAAACTGACAGATAAATTGATAATAGACATAGTGAATAAATGCAATGGACATGGACTGACATAAATTGATAGTAGACGTAGTGAATAAATGTAATGCACATAAACTGACAGATAAATTGATAATAGACGTAGTGAATAAATGTAATGCACATAAACTGACAGATAAATTGATAATAGACGTAGTGAATAAATGTAATGCACATAAACTGACAGATAAATTGATAATAGACGTAGTGAATAAATGTAATGCACATAAACTGACAGATAAATTGATAATAGACATAGAGAATAAATGCAATGGACATGGACTGACATAAATTGATAGTAGACATAGTGAATAAATGTAATGCACATAAACTGACAGATAAATTGATAATAGACGTAGTGAATAAATGTAATGCACATAAACTGACAGATAAATTGATAATAGACGTAGTGAATAAATGTAATGCACATAAACTGACAGATAAATTGATAATAGACGTAGTGAATAAATGTAATGCACATAAACTGACAGATAAATTGATAATAGACGTAGTGAATAAATGTAATGGACATAAACTGACAGATAAATTGATAATAGACGTAGTGAATAAATGTAATGCACATAAACTGACAGATAAATTGATAGTAGACGTAGTGAATAAATGCAGTGTACATGGACTGACAGATAAATTGATAATAGACATAGTGAATAAATGTAATGCACATAAACTGACAGATAAATTGATAATAGACATAGTGAATAAATGTAGTGTACATGGACTGACAGATAAATTGATAATAGACATAGTGAATAAATGTAATGCACATAAACTGACAGATAAATTGATAATAGACGTAGTGAATAAATGCAATGCACATAAACTGACAGATAAATTGATAGTAGACGTAGTGAATAAATGTAATGCACATAAACTGACAGATAAATTGATAGTAGACGTAGTGAATAAATGCAGTGTACATGGACTGACAGATAAATTGATAATAGACATAGTGAATAAATGTAATGCACATAAACTGACAGATAAATTGATAATAGACATAGTGAATAAATGCAATGCACATAAACTGACAGATAAATTGATAATAGACGTAGTGAATAAATGCAATGCACATAAACTGACAGATAAATTGATAATAGACGTAGTGAATAAATGTAATGCACATAAACTGACATAAATTGATAATAGACGTAGTGAATAAATGCAATGGACATGGACTGACATAAATTGATAGTAGACGTAGTGAGTAAATGTAATGCACATAAACTGACAGATAAATTGATAATAGACGTAGTGAATAAATGTAATGCACATAAACTGACAGATAAATTGATAATAGACGTAGTGAATAAATGTAATGCACATAAACTGACAGATAAATTGATAATAGACGTAGTGAATAAATGTAATGCACATAAACTGACAGATAAATTGATAGTAGACGTAGTGAATAAATGCAGTGTACATGGACTGACAGATGACTTGGTAATAGACATAGTGAATAAATGCAGTGATACTGACAGATGACTTGGTAATAGACATAGTGGATAAATGCATTGTGCATGGACTGACAGATGACTTGGTAATAGACATAGTGAATAAATGCAGTGATACTGACAGATGACCTGGTAATAGACATAGTGAATAAATGCAGTGATACTGACAGATGACTTGGTAATAGACATAGTGGATAAATGCATTGTGCATGGACTGACAGATGACTTGGTAATAGACATAGTGAATAAATGCAGTGATACTGACAGATGACTTGGTAATAGACATAGTGAATAAATGTAGTGATACTGACAGATGACTTGGTAATAGACATAGTGAATAAATGCAGTGATACTGACAGATGACTTGGTAATAGACATAGTGGATAAATGCATTGTGCATGGACTGACAGATGACTTGGTAATAGACATAGTGAATAAATGCAGTGATACTGACAGATGAATTGGTAATAGACATAGTGAAAAAATGCAGTGTACATGGACTGACATAACTTGATATTAGACATAGTGAATAAATGCAGTGTACATGGACTGAAAGATAATTTGATATTAGAGATAGTGAATAAATGCAGTGTCTTAACCGATGATGGGGTGAAGCATGTTGCTATGTTGTCATAGGAATGCACCGTTAATAATTATTGGAATTTGTAAATGGTAATGTTAAAATGTTTGCTGTTGAATCCAATACTTCTGATGATAATTACGCACAATGTTGAATCCAATACTTCTGATGATAAATACATACAATGTTGAATCCAATACTTCTGATGATAAATACGTACAATGTTGAATCCAATACTTCTGATGATAAATACGTACAATGTTGAATCCAATACTTCTGATAATAAATACATACAATGTTGAATCCAATACTTCTGATGATAAATACATACAATGTTGAATCCAATACTTCTGATGATAAATACTTATGATGTTGAATCCATTACTTCTGACGATAATTTACTGAATAAACTTTAACAATACTGAGTTTGTTGATTGGAATAATCTTTGCCATTATAAAATGAAATTCAGAAAAATTTGTCAAAAAGGGATGATAAAAGGGGCATCACATTTTTATCCTTTACAGGAAGGTGTCTTTTAATTAGAGCATTGTCTTCAAGGAAAATGGATAAGAACAAGTGCTTTTGTCCAAATTAGACAGTTGTACAAATTACATGCATAATTACATAGGACCTTTCATATCTCAAAAGAATAAGTTCCTTTGACAGGTTTCACTGCACCACATATCTACAATAAGTCTAGATGGTATTACAAATATCTACATATCCATTATATTGTATATTTGACCATCAGATGGTATTACAAATATCTACATGTCCATTATATTGTATATTTGACCATCAGATGGTATTACAAATATCTACATATCCATTATATTGTATATTTGACCATCAGAATAGTCCTGTTTTTTTTCTAACATCTTCATGTGGGGTGGAATGGGTTGGTAAATTATTGAGCTAAAACTTTTGTCATTGCATTAAAATTTTTAAATAAGAAATGATTTTTTACATATCTTGATATAGTATCAACATATTTATTTTCTTTTACTTATACAAAGATTGTTGTTTTAATTTTTATGGTTTTATTTCAGGCCAGATGTATTCTCAATATCTTTTTAGTTCAGGTTATGTTTTCATAATTATGGTTTAAATTTCTTTCCTTTCTTCATTGATGGAAAAGTATAATAAACACCTTCAAATCCAATATTGACAACATTTTCTTCATAATTTCTAAAGAAAATATTTCTTTATGTATTTCACTGATTAGTGTCTCACCAACAACTTGAACATGAACCTTCTTACTGATGTCTAGCCTTCTTTCTATTTCTTGTCTAAACTTTTTTTTCTTCTTGATAATGTTATGAATTTCTTCCTGTATTTTCATAGACTATCAATATGGGTACTTGGAAAAATAGCATTAGCCACCTGGGCTTGGATATTTTTCTTGACAACCTGAATAGTATGTATTTCCAAACAAATTATTATTTGGCATGTTGTTGCCAAAGTTCCAGTCATGGTATTTGCACCAGACTAACCATTGAGATGTTGATGTTGTTACCACTTCTGCAAATGATACTTACACCTGGTTGTCACTGGTTATGTTTTGACCACTTCCACTCATGATATTTACACAAGATTATCATTAGTACATTGTTACCACATCTACTTACGATATTTGCACCAGATTATCATTGGTACATTATTAACACTTCCACTAATGATATTTGGACCAGATTATCATTTGGTACATTGTTAGCACTGCCACTCATGATATTTGGACCAGATTACATTTGATATGTTGTTAACACTTCCACTCATGATATTTGGATCAGATTATCATCTGGTATGTTGTTAACACTTCCAATTGTGATATTTGGACCAAATTATAATTTGGTACATTGTTAGCACTGCCACTCATGATATTTGGACCAGATTACATTTGATATGTTGTTAACACTTCCACTGATGATATTTGGACCAGATTATCATCTGGCATGTTGTTAACACTTCCATTAATGATATTTGTACCATATTATCATTGGTATGTTGTTAACACTTTGACTCATGATATGTGCACCATGTTATCATTTGTTGTGTCAGTTCTTCTTCCAATCACAATATTTGCACCAGGTTATCATTTGGTATGTTGTTGCCACTTCCTTGATATTTGTACCAGGTTAGCATTGGTATGTTGTTATCACTTTCACACATGATATTTACACCAGATTATCATTTGGTATCTTGTTACCACATCCACTCGTGATATTTGAGACAGATTATTATCCGATATGTTGTTACCACCTCTAATCATATTTGTAGCATATTATCACTGGTACATTGTTACCAATTCCAATCATGATAATTGTTCCAGGTTATGATTGATACGTTATTATCACTTCAACTCATGATATTTGCATCTGGTTATCATTGGTAGGTTATTATAACTTCCACTTATGATATTTGCACCAGCTATAATTGGTATCTTGTTATCACTTCCACTCATATTTGCACAATGTTGTCATTTGGTATATTGTTATCACTTCCAATCATGATATTTGCACCTGGTTATCACTGGTATGTTGTTACCACTTCGACTGCTCCAGTGGCCTAGTGGTTAGAGCGTCCACCTCGGATGTGGAGGTCATGGGTTCGATCCCTGGCTGAGTCATACCAAAGACTTACAAAAATGGTACTAACAGCTGCCTCGCTTGGCTCTCATCATTAAGAGGTCAGGGTTAGGACTGGTCAGCCTGGTGTCAGGATAATGTGACTGGGTGGGACATCATGCTACATGTCTGCAGCATGATGCCGCAGTGCTAGACATAACTATAAACTGCCACACTGCAGGCATTGTAGCGATATGACTGAAAAATTGTTAAAGCTGTGTTAAAAATCCAAATCATGCACACACACACATACCACTTTGACTTACAATATTTGTTGTAGAATTTTCATTGTACTCATTCACAGACAGTGGATATAGCAGTGCATTAAAGCATGCTATACTGTATAAACCGGAACAGCTCTAATTTTTATTTTACATGGTGTCCAGATTTGGAATGCAGGAGTATTGCACTGCACATGAGTCTTTTGCCATCAACAAACTTACATGCTTCATTTTTATCTCTGTACAGTGTGACGCTGTCAACATTTGGTTTGGAATCTTCTTCAAGCAAAATCCATCCATTTTTAAATGTCTTTTTAAATGACCCATTGTTTTGTTTTTTATCACAGACTATGCATATATACTTGTGAATATTATCATAATTGTCCAGTATTTGGTTCATCAGTTCATTAAGTTCCTCAGGTTTGTCATAGATTTTGTCCAGATATGTAAGACACTTCATTTGGAATCCAGGACAGAGTTTTCTCTTAAAAAGTGATAATGTCCATTTTATTTATTTAAATTTCATTAAAGATCAAAGCACATATAATTAGCATCACTTTACCACAAACACCCCCACCCCACCTTTCCTTTCAGTAAATGTTCCAGCAGGTCAGATTATAGAGAAGCTAGTGTTAGTTGCATATACATTTAATTATATCCTATAGGTCACTAGCATTGGTGTATATAGGTGTGTGATGGGGATTGCAGTACTTTCTTTGTTATGATCACCTGAGCATAATCCAAGGGTCTTATTCAAACTCACTCTGAATTGTGTGGACATTTGAGCTGTTTACAAGTCTGTGAGATGGACAGAAATTCTTAGATATGTTGATCTCATTATTTTTGTAGTTAAATTTGTTTTTATGTGCACCACTGCCACCAATGTCACTGCTGGAAGGGGTTGCATCAAAATTATGAAGTGTTGTTCACATCTACAGACATAAACAGCACTACCCCCACCCAACCACCATCAGTTCACAAGGCTTGAAGTCAATATTTTGAGTGGATGAACACATGCACATTTACAAGGACAGCGAGATCACATCATCCCTTTCTGTTCATAAAAAAGGATTTAAAATACAGAGACAAAAATAAGACCCATTTAGAAGAAAAAAATAAAAAAAATAACATATACATGATTCTGAAGAATTTATGTCGTTACTTTTTTGGAATGTACTATAACAGATAATGTACATAGCTGCAAGTTCAAAAATTACCATCATTATTATTTAGTAGTAGAGATTTTAACTTAAAACATGTGGGTATCACAGAGAGATATAAATACATTATAAAATGTATGTGTGTGTCTGTTCGAATATATTGTTCATACTTAATGAACCAAGTCATGGATGTTATATATATATATATATATATATATATATATATATATATATATATATATATATATATATATTCCGTTTTTATACTTATCAGAATACTCAGTTCATAACATGCACAAAATCAATTTCTTCACTAATATGTCTCTTATTGGAACAGTGGAAGGAAGTTGTATTTCACAAAATTGTGTGCTTTTTATTTAGATAAAGGCAGTGGCTTGTTTTATTTTTGGGCCAAAATGTAGGATCTTAGAACTGCAAAAGGAAATGTGTTTCACTAAATTGTGCTATTGCAAAAGTAAAACAGTTCTTTTTATTGAAAATGGGCACTGCTGCCACAACACAAGTCAGTTTCTTCACCAAAATGAGTGCTTCAATTTCTTAATTTTTTTGTATGCAGGTGATACAGTAGAAGTCGGTTTGTAACTAAATGTGTTCTACTGCAACATTAAAAGCCCCATTTTTCCTCACTGGTGACCTGCCGGTGACATCCATGTAGTGGAAGGTTGCAGTGTTGGTGACATCTGTGTGGTGGAAGGTTGCAGTGTTGGTGACATCTGTATAGTGGAAGGTTGCTGCTACGGGTGACATCTGTGTAGTGGAAGGTTGTGGTGTTGGTGACATCTTTGTAGTGGAAGGTTGCAGTGTTGGTGACATCTGTGTAGTGGAATGTTGTGGTTTTGGTCAAATCTATGTAGTGGAAGGTTGTGGTGTTGGTGACATCTGTGTAGTGTAAGGTTGCAGTGTTGGTGACATCTGTGTACTGGAAGGTTGCGGTGTTGGTGGAGGTCTCTTGCTCTTCTGTTTCTAAAAGAAAATGTCAAAATTTTCTCAGGCATTTGTGGGTACAGTTTTTCTTCACTCATCCTTTTGTTCACTTTTCAAGTGCTCCTCTTCTTCTGTTGTGTTTCTCTTGCTTTTCTTCCTGCAGAGCAAATGTCTGTTCTTTGAAGCATTGCAGACAGTCTGTAACTCTTCCTTTTTTTCTTCTGAAATCATCATAGGCTATTAATGATGGAGAGATCATTGAAGTTGGTACATGCAGCAAGTCTTGCAAATAAACCACAGCTTTATGGGGAAAATAATTGCTACAGCAGTGTGAAAGAAGAAAATATGGATTGTTTTCTTCTTTTTTTTTTTAAATTAAAATTTTGTTGTACCATAAATTTGTTTCACTATGAAAGAAAAAATGGACATGAATTTGTTTCACCATGATAGAAAACACAAACTTTGTTACTTTGTTTTCTTGTGGGATTTTTGGGGGGCAAATGTATATTGTGTTTCAGTGGGCCTGCAGTGTGAATAGTCTATGAATGAAAAATAACATGAATCCACAAGACAGTGCACTTACTATGCATTTTGGAGGACACATCTTGTGTCTGTTATTGACAGGAGTTCATCAGTTTTCATTTACCTGTTTTATTGTAATGTGTTTTTGAAATTTTGCTGTAGTTTTTTTGAAAGGGAAAACATTCTAAAAGGTTCTTAATTTATTTTTTAAGTTTAATAAGTTATTCATGCACACATTTTAGAATGTACATTTTATTTTGGTGGTGGTGGTGGGAAGTTTTTTATTATGATATATTACACAGAGTCTGAACACGTCATGTCTGTCAATCTTGTCTCGTATATCACCCAAAACTACTGGAACTGTTACAAGTAATTTTATTTATTAAATTGGATGTGGTCTTTTTTTGACCAAACGGAGTAGGTTGTTTGATCTGTTGTTATTTCTCCTTGCTAAAATGTGGCTACAGCAGCTTCAAAAGTTATTTTACTAAAACATGTGCTATGGAAACAGTGAAAGTCAGTTTTTTTAACTTAATTGCATTAAAGTAGCAGTAGTACATAGTTTGTTTCTTAAAAATTCAGCCACAGTAAAAAGTCAGTTTCTTCACAAAAAAAACACAGTGATTCAGCAACTGTAATAGTCAATTTCTTCATTAAATTGTATGCTACTGCAACATTAAAAGTCCACTTTTCTTTAAAGTGTTTGCTATTGCAACATTGAAAGTCCATTTTTTCTTTAAAAGATACCTTGTATATTCTGTTTTTGCAAACCTGCTATCATTTTGCAGCATCTAGTTTATAGAATATGATGATTGCACTGACTGTATTAAAACATTGAAGCTTGACCGACATAGGGTTTGGTGTACTTTATGTTAATGTAGGGAGTTCTGTTATTTTTTAAATGGTAAAATCTGAGCTACATTAATTATGTATCATACATGGGATGTTTTGTACTTGTTATGCAAAGAATTTTTCTGTATGTAGAATCACTTATCACACACAAGCAATGTTGGGACTGCTTACACACACTATACATAGAAATATACTTGTGTACTATAATCCAGGAAGGGCAAGGGTTTACTTTTGTTTCTTTGCTTTTGTGAAAGGCATAGACATAACACAAACATAAAACACATAGACTGACAATACATGAATAGGAGCTATGTTTCTAGTACAGTTGGTGGCATTATAAAGGACCATTGGATTTGGAAGGAAAAAAGTTGTGAACATCCACATCAAATTCAACTGCCTTACACCTTTTTCCATGTGCAACACCCACTCCTGTTGTGATGATAAAAGTGGTAGTGGTTGTTGCTAGTGGTGATATCTGTATTGTGGAAGGTTGGTGTATAGGTGGAGGTCTCTTTCTCTTCTATTTCTCCAAGGAAATTTTACACATTTTTTCAAGTGTGCAATTCATTTCACGCCAACACAAAGTCATCATTTGAATTATTGACATGAAACTTTAAACACACATTCATAGTCTTGTTGGTCATAAATAAAAATGGTGCAGCTGGGTACTCTGATATGCAAATCTTGTGATCTTTACTCCTTCTGAATGGATGGTGATATCACCATGCAGTTGAAATACTTTTTATGCTATCTATTTAGTCCTCAATGAAAATAGGTCGAAGTGATATCGATTATGCCCGTCAGATAGATCATTTTTTAAAACAATGTTATTGTTACTACTGCCCCTGAACAAAAAATCATAATGGCCTGGGGTTTTCACCAGAAGATTGCTTTTGACTTGTGATAGGTCCTAAGTGAAAATGATACCAATCTATTATTATTCAATATGTCCTTCACATTGGGAATTTTGTTAGTCATATTATCGCTACTTCATCTGAAGGAAATTAATATTGCCATGGTATTTTCACCAGAAGATGTCGTATGATGCCCATTTGATCGTAAATAAAAAAATGGTGCCGATCTGATGTACATTATGCCCAACATAGTAGCCATCTTCAAAATCTTGTTATTGCTAATCCTTTTGAATGAAAAGTAATATTGATTTGGGGTTTCTTCAGAAGACTTCTTATGTCCAGAATTTAAATGGTGTCAATCTAATGTCCAATATGCTCAGTACAGCGGCAATTATGAAGATATTGTTGTCACTACCTCTCTTGAATGGTTGGTTGTATCAGCATGTGGTTTTCACATGATGTCTAATTGGTCTAAATATTAATGATGCAGATAAAGCTTCTAATATGACTGCCACAATGGCCATCTTGAAAATCGTATCGGTACTTCTTGATTGCTGGTCATGTCGACATTGTGTTTTCACCAGAAGACTTCTTATGATGGCTTGTTTTTTTTTTACTAATTATAGATGGAGCTAATCTGATATCGAATATGGTGACGATGGCATCATTCAGGCAAATGTTATTTGTTTGCTTCTCTAAAACAGATAGTCATATAAAAAAAAATGGTTTCCACAAGATGACGTCATATGATGCTTTGTTGGTCGTAAATGAAAATGGTGTCAAGTTGAAGTCCAGTATGACAGTTACAGCATACAATTTTTAAAGCTTGTTATTGCTGAGGATTATCAAAAATGGTTTGATTACTCTACAGTTAAAATGATGTCAGTAATTTGTTACATCATGAAAGAAAAGAACATTCTTTTTCTTTTCTTTTATGTGAATTGTAAATTTCGTTGTACCATAAATTTGTTTCACCATGAAAGAAGAAATAGACTTCTCTTTATAAATATAATTATTTTCTCTCACCATGATAGAAAATCTACGAACTTTGTTACTTAGATTTTTTTGGTGTAATTTTTTCTTGTTGTGGTTATTGTAAATTCTTTTCACTGGCTTGCGCTGTAATAGTGGAGAACTGAAAAAATACTATTAGAATTGTATTGAGTCATTGCAATCCGGTGAAAATTTACATAGATTAGAGTCCACACGACAGTGCGCTTCCTATGAATTTTGGATGACATATCTTGTGTGTATTAACACCAAAAAATCTAAGTAACAAAGTTCGTTAGATTTCATTTACTTGCAGATTCTTGGTGGAAAATGTATGAATATTTCCTCAACGAAAATAGCATTACTGATTCTTGTAATGTGTTTTTGAAATTTCATTATAGTGTTATTGAAGTGAATATATGCCAAAAAGTGTCTTGATTTTTTTTAAAAACAAAAAATATCATTCATATACGCACATTTTATAATGTACATTTGTCTCTTTTTGGTGGTGGTGGGGGGAGACTATTTATTTAAAAAAACAATATGTATTACGTATAATCTGAACACGTCATGTCTGTCATTATTGTCTTGTACATCACCCGACCTCACAAAATTGTATGCCTGATACTTAGGAAAAGGCGGTAGGTTTTTTTCTTCTTCTCTTACAAAAATGTAGCTGTAGAAGTTGGTTTAGTAAATATGTGCTACGGAATCAGTGAAAGGGAGTTTGTTTCACTAAACTGTGCTACTGAAAGCTACGTTAAAAACCCAGGAGACAAAAACACAAACTCTTGTGTTTCTCCAAAGAAGTCTTATCCATTTTTCTCAAGCGTGTTTGGGTATAATATGTTTTGGCACTCTTCCTTCTTTTCACTGTTCAAAATTCTCCACTTCTCGTCTTGTCTTGCTCTTTTACATTTCTTCTTGTATATTTAAGACGTTGCAAAACGTTTCTTCTTTCTGAAATCAGCATAGGCAGGTAATGTTGAAGAATAACTTGACGATGGTACAACCAGAAAAGTCGCACAGCCACATAGGGAAGAATACTTGCCACAGCAGCAGCATTAATCAAGCTACAACTCAGAGTATAGGAAGTAACCACTACATTTCACCCCAAGACAATATAATATTCGAGAACTCAAATATAATATTAGATTTGTATTGATGCCGTGCAATCCTGTGCAAATTGACTAAGATCAGAGTCCAGAAGATAGCGTGCTTCCTATGAATTTTAGATGATATATCTTGTGTGTATTATTGACAGGAGTTCGTTAGATTTCATTTACCTGCAGATTCTTTGTGGCAAATGTATTACTCTTTCCTCAGTGGAAAGGCATTCCTGTTTTTAATGCGTTTTGAAATTTCGCTGTTGTTTTATCGAAAGTGAATATATATCTGATTTTGTTTTTAATGGTGGCGGTGGTGGGTATTCGTTTTATTATAATATAATGCGTAGGAGCTGATTACGTCATGTCTATTGATATTGTCTTTTATATCACCCGAAACTAGTGAAACAGAGACAGGCAGTTTTATTTCAGTAAATTTTATGGCTTTTATTTAGCACAAGGCAGTAGGATTATTTTGTTTTTCTCTTCTTTTTTTTTTTGCTCAGCTGCAAGTCATTTTATTAACATATGTGATACGAAACAGTGAAAGGCAGTTTTTTTTCCCCATTAAACTCTTTGTTACAGGACCATTAATTCATTGGTTTAATTTTAATAAATATGTCCACTGCTGCAGCAGTAAAAGTCAGTTTCTTCATTACATCGCATGCTGCTGCAACATGAAATGTCAGTTTTTCACTATGGTTTGTCTTACTGCGACATTAAATATCAGTTTTTCTCTAAGGTTTGTCTTACTGCGACATTAAATGTCAGTTTTTCACTAAGGTTTGTCTTACTGCGACAATAAATGTCAGTTTTTCACTAAGGTTTGTCTTACTGCGACATTAAATGTCAGTTTTTCACTATGGTTTGTCTTACTGCGACAATAAATGTCAGTTTTTCACTAAGGTTTGTCATACTGCGACATTAAATGTCAGTTTTTCACTAAGGCTTGTCTTACTGCGACATTAAATGTCAGTTTTTCACTAAGGTTTGACTTACTGCGACATTAAAAGTAAATTTTTCCCATTATAACATATGTAGCATATTCTTTATTCAGTATTTGCTAACCTGCCATCGTTTTAGAGCATCTAGTTTATAAATGTGATGATTACACTATATTTAAAAACAAGGAAGCTCAGCCGACACAGGGTTTGTTGTACTTTTATATTAAAGTAGTGAGTTCTATTATTTTTATAGGGAAAAAAACTGAAGTACATTGAAGTTAAACATCGTGCATGCGTTATGAAAATAATTTTTCAGTTTGCTGTAGAGCATCCTGTGACACATGTAATGGTGGGAATGCTATACCAACAAACATACATATGTACTATCATATAATAGGGGCAAGGTTTTATTTTTGCTTATTTCTTTCTATGAAAGGAATAGACAGACACAGTTCATAAAACACTTATATTGACAATGAATAATAGCTCTGTTTCTAGTATAATTGGTGGCCCTATAAAGGAAGGTCGGATTTTGAAGGAAAAAAGTTATGAACTTGGCATTAACTGGAACTGCTTTACACCTTTTTCCACGTCCAATACCTGCTCTTGCTGTGAGTGTAAAAGGGTAGTGGTTGCTGTTATTGGTGATCAGTGTAGTATAAGTTTAAGGTACTGATGGGGGTCGCTTGCTCGTATGTTTCTATGAGGACGTTAGTAGTAATAGGGGACGATTCAGCGTCAATGGGAATTAGCATTACAGACCCCCCCCCCCGGGACTGTTTAGCGTCAATGGAAATTTAACATTAACCACCCTGGGACTGTTTAGCGTCTATGTAAATTTAACATGTACGAAAAACCCTGGGACTGTTTAGCGTCAAGGGAAATTAACATGGGAATATGGAAATTTAACATGGACGAAAAATCGTGGGACTGTTTAGCGTCAAGGGGAATTGAACAATGGAAATTGAACATGATGGGACTGTATAGCGTCAGAGGAATTTAAACAGGGTGGGACTGTATAGCCTCAAGGGAAATTGAACATGGGATTTTTTTTTTAATTGAAAAAAAATAAAATAAAAAATGGGGTAGGCAATGGAAAGTCAATCTCTTTTCGAGAAATGTGGGTGGCCCTGAAAAGGGCCTTTGGATTTATGTTAATATGCCCTTAACATAAAGGGCATCTGCGGCATCTTCTTGTCCTCAAGCTGCGTCTTAGTGTAGGGCCATAAATCAGAGTCCTCTTGAGGCAACCTTGTCTTTCCACGTAGACTCTTCGTATCCACAGACTGGTGTCTGACTTGTGGACAACTGTCCACTTGGATCGGACATACATTAGCATGTCCGTCCTAAACATCATTGAAGACACAAGGGTGGATGATTCGACTGTGGTCCACATCTTGAGGCGCCGAGAACAGGTGAATCAATGCAGTGAACTGCGCTTATTTATAGGTAGAGGAAGGATTGAAACGGATTGAGTTCATTGACCAATCCTAACACGCGTTACAAAATTCAGTCAGCCCTCATCCAATCCTAAGAGAGCAGTCTGTGACGTCACGTGGTCTATATAGATTCGCTAGTGCCTGTGTGCAGTCAATCTATGCGACAGTGATTCAACATGACGGAAACTCAGAAAACGATTAACTGGGGTGCACCAGCAGTGGAGACCGCCCAAGGGAACCCGGACTTACTTTCAGAAGAGGTGAATTGGGATTTTGTGGATTTTCTTACCTCGCAAGAATTTGTTCCGGAACCTTCGTTACCTTCATTGCCACACGTGGAGAATTTTAGACAGAGACAGAAAGAAGAATTGGACAAATTTATACAACGACAAAAGGAAGCGGAACAAGCTTTTCTTTTACAGCAACAGGAGCAAGAAGAAGAGGTAAGAAGAAAAAAAACAAGAAGAAGTAGCAGCAAAGAAACAAGAGGGTGAAAATCAAACGGTCACGGTACTGTTGGACATTTTAGCGAAGTTAAGAAGTCTGAAACAAATGTATCAGACTTCTTTATTACGACCGAAGAGAATACGACCTTCCCGAGCTAAACACGTCAACCCTGTGACTAAGCCTATCGTACCACCCTTAGTGATTTCAACCAAATCGTCATCATCATCAACAGTACGGAGTCCAGAAGTAGGCCTTGGCCGTGGCAAAGGCTTAAGGCAGTTAAAGCTGATTGCTTAAACTCACCCCTACACCAAAAAAGGCCCTTTTCAGGGCCACCCACGTCTCTCGAAAAGAGATACACTTTCAATTGCCAATAACTAAAAAAAAAACCATTTTACCCCTATAGTACGTGTATATGAGTGCGTGAAATTAGCTTCTTATTTTAAAATCAAAACTCAAAGACACTTACCTTTTAATACTTAATGTATTCTTTTCTCAGTAGTTACAATCCAATTCACAATTCACAACAGAACACTTTAAAAAGTTCATAGACTTCTTCTATCTCATTGTTTACTCTCTCTGTTTTTTCAATTTCTTCACCGTCACAGTCTTTTCCTCTTCTTCCTCCTCACTTTCTTCCCTTCTTCTTTTCTTCTCCTGTTTCTTTTTCTTTACCTGTCTGCTTTCTTCCTCTGAAGAATCCCTCTCTTCTTCTGAAGAATCCCTCTCTTCTTCTGACTCCTCTTGTTTGGAGACCAATGTCCTTTTTCTTGACAATAATAACAGGTATCTTGACTTTTGTCTTTTCTAGCCCCAGTTTTTCTTTTTTGACGGTCTGGACACTCTGAAAACCAATGCCCTTTCTTCTGACAGATATAGCAAGTATTTTGACTTTTATCTCGAAAGGAAGGACAGTAGTCCGTGGGCTGGTCTGAAGAGAATTTTCTGACCCCTCGCAAAGCTCTGATGAAACGTTCGATTTGGCTAGTCTCTTCCATCGTTGTGCTCGGTTAGAGAGTGAAATGAATAGTGAAAGGACAAGACACACACCCTTTTATATACGCTGGTCTGCCATGATTATAAATTAGCCCATGGTGTTTAAACTTGAGTCATTTGACGTTTTTCACTCAAGATGAAACGATCCTATTCATTCGAGAAGAAAGAAGAAGAAAGCAAGAGGCAGAAACGTGATCTATCGCCTCGTACCAGGGCTGAAGTCTTGGCACAAATTCATGCCAGTGATTTTGAAGAGGACATGAGTGAACCAGAATCCGAACCCTCTAAACAAAGTTCACCACCCTTAGTCAACCCTGAAAAGTACTATTCCATTCGAGAGACGGAAAAGCGCTCCTCTAGAAAATTTAGAACCACGGCTTACAAATACTCAGTGAAGTTTAAAGATTTCAAGGCTGAAGTACCGTTAGAGAAAGCAGAAGGGTTCATCACTGGGGTATGGGATTCTTTGCTCACCGCACTCAAGCGACAATGTCAACCCAAAGAAGACGATCGCTTGAGACTTTCCATACAACACGACGGTTTGAAATCCCCTGTTTGGATCGAGTTTAGCAGACCCGCAGAATTGATTGCTTCCAAAGTCATGGACAAGATTCAACACGTGCAACAGTCTAATGACCAGTTTGACATCACCGATGGAAAAGCCACACTGGACATGACCCACGTCTCTCCTCCTCAAGGGACCGGACAACGCAATAAGGTGTTATTGGTGAACGACCTTCGCAGCACCAAAAAGAGTCTCGTCCAAATTCACAATTCTCAAGACCAGATATGTTTAGCCCGAGCCATCGTGGTGGGACGAACCTATGCGAACAAGAACGATACGGTAGAATGGAAAAGAACCTGGAAAACTATTCAACAATCCGACCGAGCCAAACAACGAAATGAAGCAGAACTCCTGTTACAAAAAGCCGGACTGTCCAAAGACACACCCTGTGGCATTCCTGAGATGCAAAAATTGCAAGATGTCCTAGCTCCATTCTACACCTTAAAGTGCACCCTCAAGAAGTGCGCGGACCTCTGTTGTTTCGAGGGAAAGACTTTAAGGACGGAAAATACATTCATGTCTATAATCACGATGACCTTTTCGATACCATTACCAGTATCACTGCATTCCTGGGATACGGTTATTACTGTGAGAAATGTGACCATGGTTATAATAATCGAGAGCAACACAAACATTGCGGATGGAAATGCTCAGGATGTTTGGCCTCTCCACCTTGTCTGAGCGAAGGACATAAACCAGTACATTGTCCTGTTTGTCTGCGCACTTTTGTCAGTCCTGCCTGTTACCAACAACATCTGAAGACGCACGGTTCACAGCAGAAATGTGCTTGTCAATTCCTGAGATTGTGCCCTACGTGTGGACAAGGCCTACGTACCAATAATGCCAAGACACACGTATGTTCAGGAAAGAAAAAATGTCACATTTGTCACCACATCGTGGACTTGGAACACCAATGCTACGTGCAAAAATACCAGCCCCCACCAGAGAAAGAGGACGGTCACAAGAAGAAAGGCAATTTCATCTTTTTTGATTTCGAATGCATGCAAGAGACCGGTATTCACATTCCTAATTTCTGCGTGGCTCATCGAGCGTGCGAGAACTGCATTCAAGAACCTATTTTCAGTCATTGCCCTCACTGCAGCAAGATTCCTGGAGGGCGTGAAAAAATCTTTCGAGGACCGAACACGCTAGCCGATTTTGCAAAATGGGTCTTAGACCCCATCGACAAGACGTGGAGCCAAGAGGACATCGAACGTTACGGAGATTGTCATCGTCATGCCACAGTGATGGCTCACAATTTCTCCGGATACGATGGACAGTTTCTTCTCAGATACTATACGGAACATGGCACCGAACGTCCTAGAGTGACTTTGAATGGAGCCAAAATCATTTTCATGCAAGTGGGACAAGTACAGTTTAAAGATTCGATGAGCTTTTGGCCATGCCTTTGAGTCGAATGCCTAAAACGTTTCGAATGACAGAAATGGCTAAAGGGTACTTTCCACACTTTTTCAATACGGAAGCCAATCAACACGCCGTTCTACCACATTTACCTGAGGCTCATTATTACGACCCCGACAACATGCTTACCGATAAATGAGAAAATTTCTACGCTTGGTACCAGGCTCACGCCTCGGACCCTTTCGACTTTCAGGAAGAAATGCTAAAGTATTGTCGTTCCGACGTGGACATTTTACGGCGTTGCTGTGGAAAATTTCGAGAACTGTTCATGGAACACGGAGGGGTCGATCCTTTGAAAGAAGCTTGCACCATTGCCAAAGCGTGTTCGTTAGTGTACCGCCAATGTTTCATGCCTGAAAACACCCTGGCTGTCATCAGCCCTCAAACGACCAACTTTGCCAAACGTCAATACTCAGTCAAAGCCCTAAGCTGGTTACATTACTTGTGCGACAAGGAAGACAAATCGATCCAACATGCCCGCAATGAAGGAGGCGAAAAGGCCATCGGAAGGTATTCGGTGGATGGCTTTGACTTAGAAAACCCCAAGATCGTGTACGAGTTTAACGGTTGCTTATTTCACCGATGTCCCGTCTGTTACCCTGACCGCGACACAAAAAATCAGTTTTTACAACGGACCATGGAAGACTTGTACCAGGCCACTTGTCAGCGACGCCGAAAGTTAGAACAGGAAGGATACCAAGTGGTGGAAACGTGGGAACACGAGTACGATCACCCTTTGAAAACCGATCCCGAGTTTAAACGCATCGTGGAAAGTTATCAGTTCATGGACCCGCTGAACCCGAGGGATAGTTTGTACGGAGGAAGAACCAATGCCACCTGTTTGCTGTACCAAGCCGACGAAGAGAAAGGAGAAGAAATCAAATACTTGGACGTGTGTTCGCTGTATCCTTACGTGTGCAAATATTGTCGCTTTCCTGTAGGGCACCCACAATTGTTGACGGAACACATCGACCTGAAAAACATTCGACAATACGAAGGTCTGATCAAGTGTAATGGTTTGCCTGCCACGGACTTGTACCATCCCGTGTTACCTCACCATTGCCAAGGCAAACTGATGTTTCCTTTGTGCCGTACTTGTGCCGAAACGTGCAACCAAGATCAGCCTTGTCAGCACACCCAGGAAGAACGGGCCTTCACGGGAACCTGGGTCAGCGTAGAATTGTTCAAAGCTCTGGACATGGGATACCAACTGTTAGAAGTGTACGAAATTTAACACTTTCCCAAGACAGAACAATACCACAAGGGTGACCCCAGTCAGAAAGGCATTTTCGCAGACTACGTGGATGCCTTTTTGAAACTGAAGCAAGAAGCCAGCGGCTATCCTTCCTGGTGTCACACTCCCGAAGACCAAATACAATTGAAAGAGAAATACTATGAACAAGAAGGCATCTCTTTAGACCACATCGAGAAAAACGAAGGCAGGCGATTGTTTGCCAAAGTGATGTTAAATTGCTTGTGGGGTAAAATGGCACAACGACCGTGTTTACCCAAGACGGAATATTTGACAGAACCATTCCGCTACTTCCAGATGATTCACGACAAAACCAAATACATGAAACACGTGGACATCGTTCGCGAGGATTTGATCTTGGTCAATTACGAAGAAGATCTGGACTTTGTACAAGACGACCCATTTGGAAATGTCATAATTGCGGCTTACGTGACAGCCCATGCTCGCTTAAAATTTTAGGAAGCTTTAGAACTGTTAGGGGAACGCGTCCTGTACTTTGACACGGACAGTTGCATTTACATCCATCACCCGAGTCAACAGCACCCTGACATCGAAGGAGACCGTTTAGGAGCATGGACAGACGAGCATCCCGACGACAAGATTCTAAGTTTCGTCAGTGGTGGTCCCAAAAATTACGGTTACGAATACCGGGACAAACAAAGAGAAGTGCACACGACGTGCAAAGTGAAAGGATTGACTTTGAATTACCGTACCAGTCGAGTGGTCAACTTTGGGGTACTGAAAGAAGCCTTGCAGTCTGGAAAAGATCAACACTTTAAAGTGACCACCTATCAACCGAACAAGATTGTACGTTTACCCACTCACCACATCGTCAGTCGACCCTTGGAAAAAGTCTATCAAATCGTATACCAGAAGCGAGTGCGACTTCCCAATCATTTCACCTTACCGTATGGACACGTCGGTATTGGTCTGTATATAAAAAGGAACCCTAGGCAAGATCGATAGTTCATTGTGACTACCAAGACCAAGCGAACAAGATGAAAACTTTCAGAGAAACACAAAACAAGTTTAGACAGGCACAATTCAAGTGTGGGGCTTCGGAAGTGGAATGCGATTGTGAGCCTTGCGATGGGTACGATGCTGTACGTTGTGACCTTAGCGATGCCGTAAAGCATCATGGGAACTTTGTTCTCACTACCCCTATCATGGAGAGTGATGCTGTGCGTGTCAAACCTGAGGGATGCAAAAGCGATGCCGCTCGTCCTCTTGGACACTTTACTGTGTTTCGTTTTAAAGGGGGATTTTCACCTTCATGTCTACCCCTCTACGGATGTCATCCTGCTCTGAGCAAACTCCTGTCCATGTCACCCAACCCTCATCGAAACGAACCTGTGAAAGACGAATATTCGTTTCCTGTGCGTTTATCGGAATACTGCGACTTTGAAAATCGTCTTCAATCGTTCAAAGGAAAATGGCCTAAGTATCTGGGAGGACCAACACCCGAAGAATTAGCCAGAGCCGGATTGTTCTACTTGGGCGAAGGAGATAAAGTCAGGTGCTTCAGTTGCGGTGTGTCACTTCACCACTGGGAACCACAAGATTCGGCCTACGTAGAACATGCTCGATGGTCACCGAATTGTCATTACTTACCTTCAGTGGGACCGAGACATTGAAGTAACTTACCATGTCGTTGACGAAGAAGAAACCAGATTGGTTAGGAGTCAAATGTTGGACATCACTGAGACCAGTATTTAAACTTCATTTCAAAAACGATATTGAATCATTACCTAAAGAACTGCAAGAGAAGATTTACAAAGAAGTTTGGCAGGGGTTTGCCAGAGTGAAATCTCAATGGGTCATTGTAGAACTTTTGTGCTGAGAAATTCACAAGAGGAAAGTGAAGAAAGTCAACCAGTGTGTTAGATTTCTTTGGGTCAAGGGTGCATTCATCCTATTGTATTACTCTAGACCGTTTACATCAAAAGAGTTCAGGACCATTCTTGGACGTTACCCTGAATGGCAGTGGTCAGAAATTACTCACTATGTGGATTACTTTTGCTCTAGGAGAAGATTGTGAATTGTACGAACTGTCTTATTCATGGATTCTTTGCTAGAGAACATTCGTGGCTTGCCTGTGGAGTTAAAAGAAAGAATTTACCGAGAACTGATCAAAATACAAGTGAAACGCAAACGCAAAGTTATTCATCCGTTTTTAAATTATGCTCTGTTCCAAAGTATAAGAAGACTGATTATGAGTGGATATTACATCAGCCACAAAGGTAAACGAGGCTATTGGCCACCACCCAAGGATTCCAAAAACAGTGTATATACTTATGGATACTTTACAAGAGAACATTTTGGGCTTGCCTGTGGAGTTGAGAGAACGCATATACCGAGAGCTGGTCAAAATATAAGTCAAACGTAAAGAACAGTTGCATCCGTTACGTCACCAGATCTTTAACCACTGGTACCTGAATGGTATAAGAGGACTGATTCGTCAGAAATTGTTTCAGTGGTCAGACCTTGTTGAACACTTTCAGTTAGTGAATGAACTAAACGTTCGTAATTTTGGTTACTTCGAGATTCACCTACTGCAACGTATTGAGGAAGACGAGTTAAAGGATTACCAACATATTTACGTGGAATCTGCTTAGCGGAAGACGAAACATCTAGACAAACTCTGATGTTTCGGTTACAGTATGCAAGATTTAGATTCCCTACTGGAGAACGAAGATGTCTAGTTAGAAATTACCTTTATTGCTTCCGAAACAAAGAGACTATAAAATCAGGCTGCCATGCCACGGATTATGTCACATGTTATTGAACAGATTCCGTGGAAGGAACTCAATGACCATATTCAAACCGTGGATCATTACCATCGATTATTACAGGAACTGTATCCATTCAATTTGGGTCGACAAGTGGTGTGTGTCTTAGTGACTTGTTTTCTGGGATTTCGTTTACCAGCCGATTCTTTGTGGACTCTTGACGAACAGTACTTACCACCCCAATGGCCTTAAATGGTCACGAAAGACTCCTTTTACTCAAAGCCTTGCGTTTTCATCTGGATACTTCTCGACCTCTACGGGAAAAAAAGATTCGTCAACTTTTAGCTACCCAAGACGTGTATGACGATGTGTGTGTAGCTTGTGACTTACACCCCGATTGGACAGATGTCCGTGCCTGGAAAGAATGGGATTTTGAGGCTTGGACCCAAGAAGTGGCCCAATATGCACGAGAGTTGTTCAAGGATAAAAGTTACTTTTCAACCAGTGTTAGTGACGGTGCCAGAAGAACCCGTCACCCAGGACAGGACTGTCGTGGACAGGCCTGAAAGACCCTTTCGGGAGGACACTTGTGTGACCTTACCCTCTATAGAACTGGTCAGAACATTACCCAAAACATGTTGTACAGACACTTGTTTTTATTCCACGTTAATAGTTATCATGTGCCTTTTATCCTTGTACTTAAGCCTTTGGCTTTTATGTATTTTTGTCTTTCGTATTCATGTTTAAAACATTCAGTAAACGTGTTCTGAAAAAAAATATATAAACTCTTGTCTTGTTTGTTTTCGTGTCACAAGTGACATTCCTAACACTATGGCTACCTCTGCTGTCTCTGCTCCCTCTTCCTCTACTGTCAAAGTCATCGACGAACACTTAGATCGTGCCAGTTGGGAGGCTTTGTATCTTCGCCATCCCTTTAACATGCTCATTGCTGGACCTAGCGGTTCAGGCAAAACCGAATTCGTCAAACGTTTGATCGAACATAAACATCATTTGATCGATCGGCCACCTCAGCGGATCGTGTGGTGTTACAAAGAGTGGCAATCGGCGTACAGCCTCTTGCGAGAAAGTCAAGGCGATTCCATCGTGTTTGTGGAAGGCATTCCTAAAGAAGACGACGGCATCGTCTCTGACTCCCGTCAAACCCATTTGGTCATTTTCGACGACATGTTAGGAGAAGACGAAGAAGAAATTAAACTGTGGTTCATGCGCAAAGGGCATCACCGTAATGCCAGTGTCGTTTACATCACCCATAATTTGTTTCAACAAAGTAAAGCCCATCGCACCATTAGTCTCAATGCGCATTACGTGGTCTTGTTTTAAAGCCCTCGAGATAAATCGCAAGTGCAAGTCTTAGCCAAACAGTTAGGAACGCCTTGGCTGACTCAGGCGTAGGACGATGCCACTCAAACTCCACACGCCTATTTACTCGTCGATTTGAAACCTACGACCCCCGATGATTTGCGATTTCGTACCCACTTGTTTCACCACTGGTGCCAAGACGGAGGGCCTGTCCTGTACACGTCTCCGTCCTCGACTTAATTTCACTCCACAAAAAAATCTATAAAAACCTCAGACCCTTTTCGTCTGTCTCACACACATTTTGAACATGACGTCCCTTCAGTCGCATCTTCCCGTCAAATTGATTCTTGCCTTGTATGGCATCAGTCGAGAAAAAAAAATCCACAAATACGAGCTCCTATCTTAGATGCTAGTCTCAAAGAAGTCTTACGATGGTTCACGGTGACGGCACGTCAATTACTCCAAGGAATCATTCAGATTCCTCATCAAACCAAACGTTTTTTTGATCGAAACAAAGTCGCTTTGACCCAACTGGCCGATCCCAGCATCGACACTCAAACCAAAAAACAAATCATTTTGAAACCTGGAAGGAGCGGTACTCTAGGAGGGGTCATCATTCGCTCTCTCTTAATATGGGATCCTAATGCCCCCAAACTTCTCCCCAAGAAAAAAGTCAAACGAAGCCCCAAGAAGAAGAAAAAGACCAGGTCCCCAAGGAGAACTTCTCCAGTGGCGGGACCCTCCTCTTACCAGACACCACCCCGGAAAAAGAAACCGAGAAAAAGTCCCCAGAAAAAGAGAAGTCCACAAAAGAAAACTAGTCGCAAGAGAGGCACTTCGGCCAGGACGCAACCTTACACTCGCAAACCACGACCTGCCACGGCGGTGACTGCGTCTCCGGCAGCCTCACGTTCATCCACTTCCCCGTTGATGACACCAAGAACTGAAGAGTACTTGGAGACGTTGATCACACCAAAAACTTCACCGTTGATGACCCCAAGAACTTCCCCAGTGGCAGGACCCTCCAATTTAGTGACAGTGGCTGCTGCTCACAAAGTACCTGCTCCCAAAATCAAAGTTCAAGAAAGATCGGGCATGTTACAAAGTTTACTGGATTTGTCCAAGCAAGAACTGGCTCGATTTAGTCTGTTGCGTACCCCTGCACGACGTGTCATGCCTGTCCTCAAATTGATACGACGTAAAGACAATCAGTGGCGACGCGTTCCAGTATAAAAAAAGGTGTGTGACCAAGTAGGGTATCAGTGTTTTTGGTGCTGAAGACTCAAAGATGTCACCCTCCAGAAAACATCCCTCTTCTAAACAACCCCAGGGAAAGAAAAGGAAAGGACTGCCTCCTCGTTTAGTCAAACATGGGGACATGTTATCTGTCCTGTCCAAAGCTTCTCCACCCCTACGAAAAAAACTCATTGAATCGGCCTCCAAAGAGGTCATCGATACCGTGTGCGAATGTTGTTTGAACGTGTTGAAAGGCACGATCCCTTTGTCCAAACACCAGAAAGAATGCTTAGGCAAACATCGTCACGTTCTTCGCCAAATGGTTCAAAACAAAATTCCCATTCGTCAAAGGAAGAAGATGTTGATCCAACGTGGAGGTATTTTACCCCTCTTGTTAGGCCCCTTACTGAAAGGAGTCTTGGGAACCATGTTGGGAGGACTGGTAGGAGCAAGATAAAAAGGGCCTCGGAAGTCCCAAGATCTCAGAATCGACCCCTGACAACCCCATGGAAGGACGAAAACTCGGTTTAGTGCCTTACAAACGATGGATGGAATACCATCGTTGGCAAGAACAACGCACCCCGCATTTACCTCCCAATCCCCATTTGAGCGAGATGTCCCAGTTACAACACGAATTGCAGTCCTTGATGGATCGCCAAGATTTGTCCGAAACAGAAAAATCGCAAAAGTATGGTCCACTCTTGCAACGACTGCAACTCTTTGACCAAAAAGCTTTAGACGAAACAGCTCTACCCACTCTGAAAGACTTTAAGACCTTGATGAAAAGTCCAGCACCATCATCACTACCGCCACCACCACCACTACTACCATCCCCAGGGGTCACCAGAGATGCTACCCCACGAAGACCTGAGGAAGAAGATATTCGAGAAGTGTTTCAAACACCGTCAGCAGCTCCCGTTTCGAGTAAGATTGCAGCATCCTTGTTGACCCCGTCCCCCACACCCCAACGAGAAGAAATGAAAACTTGGGTTAAAAAGATGATGTCCACTCCTCCTTCGACAGAAGTGAAAAAGAAAGAAGGGAAACCAGAAGTGAAAAAAGAAAAGAAGACCAAAGCCATTCCATTGCCACCTCCACCACCACTACCTTCGACTTCTACTCCCGTAGCCCATCGGACACGTAAATCCGTTTCTAAACCACCCTTTCGTCCCACCCAAAGTAGCATCACCGAAGAGTGGGTAACTTATTAACACACAAACAAACACAAAAATGGAAAAAGTCTTAGCCAGCATTTACTACGATCCCGCCCATCCTGCAGGTTACGCAGGAGTTCAAAAATTGTGTCCTGCTGCCAAAACTCGACTGAAAAGTCTCCGTTTACCTCAAGTGCAACGATGGTTACAAGAACAAGCTACCTACACTTTACACAAGTTTTCCAGAAGTCGCACCCGAGTGAAAGGCATCGATCATCAATGGCAAGCTGATTTAGCCGATGTCTCTCATTTGGCCAGCTACAATCGTGGCTACAAATATTTGTTTTGTGTCATCGACGTCTTTTCCAAATTTACCTGGGTCGTGCCCTTGACTTCCAAATCGAGCAGCGAGTTAGTGCGAGCCCTGCAACGGGTGTTGAAACAAAGCGGTCGTCAGCGTCTTCGATGGCAAACGGACAAAGGTACCGAATTTCTGAACCAATCTTTAGAAAAAGAATTAAAGAAACGTGAGATTCATTTTTTTACCACCGAGAATCCCGAAACCAAAGCCAGCATCGTGGAACGTTTTCAACGCACTTTGAAAGAACGCATGTGGAAATATTTCACGCATCACCACACTCTGAAGTACATCGACATCTTACCGCACCTGGTGCAAGCGTACAACCAATCTTACCATCGAAGCATCGGACGTGCCCCGCAAGAAGTGACTCCCGAGAACGAAGTGTTGGTGTTTGAGCGCCTGTTTGGTACGTCCCCGACGAGGGCTGTCCCCAAGAAAAGTGGAGAGTTGACCGTAGGAGATTGGGTGCGCATTGGCAAAACCAAACGCACTTTCGACAAAGGTTACTTACCTAACTGGACCACCGAATTGTTTCGTGTCACTGGACGAGTGCATGGCCGTCATCCTGCCGTCTATAAATTGGAAGACATGAACGGAGAAGTGCTCAAAGGAACGTTTTATTTGCCCGAGTTACAACGTGTCACCAAAAAAGAAGACGTGTACGACATCGAAAGCATTCTTGAACGCAGAACCCGTAAAGTGGGCAAACGACATGTCAAAGAAGTCAAAGTACGTTGGAAAGGATATCCACCCAGTTTTGATTCTTGGATCGACGCTTCGCAAGTCATCGACTATAAAAAGAAGTGACCATCATGCCCTTTCACACAGACGCAGCTACGTCGACCACTCCTTCACCCAGTTCTTCTGTGCAAGATTTAGAAAAACAACCCTTGTGGGTGTGGTGTGGAGAACGTGTGCCTAAAACGCAAATCGTCTTTTTCTGCCAAATCTTTGTGGTGTATTGTGTCATCGGGGCAGCCATCGCCATTTTGAGTTTGCAACAAGGAGACAAACAATTGTGGACCATTTAATTGAGCAGTTGCATCGGTTACCTGCTTCCTAATCCCTCCATGAAATTCACCTCGAACGGGAACCACGGGAACCTTGTGTCCAGTGCCAGTGCCAGTCACCACTCCAACCACAACAACCACAACCCCATTTTGGGCGGAGACACGCCTTTGACGTCCAGTAACCCCTCGGACAGCCACAGAACTCTGGAATTATGAGTCACCAAAACCAATTTTACTTAACCTTACCCAGTGACAGTTCCATGGAGGTGTTTCCCCACAACACGTTGTGCTGTTACACGGCCAAATTACCTCAGGCCATCCCATTAGATCACGAAGCCCGTTGGGAAGTGGCTTTGGTAGGAATGATTTACCCAACACAAATCAAAAACATCACTGAAACTCAAAACACTTTTGACGTTGAAATTCTGGACCCAACGGTGCAGCAAACCATGATGACCACTTCCCAACATAAATCACTTCCCAAGACCCCAATACCCCGCAGCAGTGACACTTCTCCTCCTTTTTACGTTTATCACTTTAAAATTAACTCAGGCCATTATTTTAGTGGTCAACATCTGGTGGAGGCCATCGCTGACAAATTCTATGCAGCATTTGACAAATTTCTGACCGGACTAAAAAAACGTGTCACCACTGAGTACCACAAACTGTCTCATCGTCTACTCATCAAATTTGAAAGTGAGGAGAAAAGTATACGTATTAAATTTTGCCCTGAATTGTATGACATTTTGGGTGGAGACCTCAATTTGGTCACGGATAAGCACTCCAAAAAGATTGAGAAAGCAGAGATTGACAACAACGGGCATTTTGCGAGGTATTTTCGTTTCCCGGTAGAACTGAACCAGGGACTGAATTTGATCTTTGTGTACTCCGATGTGGTGGAGTACAACGTGGTAGGACTCACCTCAGTGCCGTTACTGCGTGTCACTCCTTTCAAAGTAAATTCTGCCACGGCCACTGACGAGGAAGGTGGAAACACTTACCACGTCCACCGCGAATTTGTACATCCTCATTATTTGCCTGTCAGCAAGTCGTATTTGGACACGGTCAACATTGCTATAAAAGGAGATTTGGGACAAAATATTCCATTCACCAAAGGGAAAGTCACGGTGAAACTCCATTTTCGAAAACGGTTCTCTCACGATTAGTAAGTCATGTATCCAGTGTACCGAGGGGTTGCTCGACAGCGAGGACACGGTTTAGGAGATATGTTAAAATCGGCCTTACGTTCGGTGGCCCCGGTGTTGAAACCGATGGTGACACGCGGATTGCACGCCTTGAAAGATGCCGCACTGACGCAAGGCAAAGAATTTCTCCAAAATGTCATCATCGACAAACAAAACCCCAAACAAGCCTTCATGAGGGCAGGCAAAAATGTCTTGCTACAAACGGGTAAAGACCTTTTGGGCCGACGAGACACACCTATAAATGCCCTGCACGCTACCGAGTCAGGCATTCAGCAAGGACAAGGCAGAAAGAGACGAAGAAGAAAACACCCTTTCACCAGACTTCACACGTCTAAAGCTAGAAAGACAAAGAAAAGAAGAACTGTTCGAGACTTAGACGTTTTCGATTATTGAAACACAGAAAAAAATGATGCACCGAAAGTCATGCGCCTGTTCCAAGTCGGAACTGGATCTGTTTGCCATGCCCCCCACCATGATGACGATGCAAGAATCCCAATATGTGGAATTTCACCCCGTCTCCTCATTGACGGATTCCGCTCCCATCGAGTTTGAAATCAAGGGACAGCCCGAAGATTACATCGATCTGAATAGCAGTTACTTGTACTTGAAAGTCAAAGTTCTAGATAAGAATGGAGGTGGTATAGACGGTGACGAGAAAGTAGCTCCCGTCAACAATTTCATGCATTCCTTGTTCAGCTCAGTGGACTTGTACTTGAATAACAAACTGGTCAGCAGCAGCAAGGATACTTACCCTTACCGTGCCTACCTGGAAAATCTCTTGACGTACGGAATAGATGCCAAGAATACTCACCTCAATGCCTGTGTGCTATGGGAACCTGACGAAGCGACCAAGTTTGACATAATAAATAAAGACAATGACGGCTTTGAGGAAAGACGAAACAAAATCAAAGATGGAAAGAGTTTAGAACTGATGGATCGTTTGCATTTGGACATGTGATTACAAGAGAAATATTTGCTGAACGGTGTAAATGTTCGCTTGAGACTGAATCGTAGCAGTACCGCTTTCCATTTGTTGGCTGATAGTGCTGACGTCAATCCCAAAAGCAAAATCGAGGAGGCCAAACTCTACGTACGACGCGTGGAAGTGTTACCTAAAGTGGGAAACGACATCAGTCAGACGTTGAGCAGAACGACCGCCAAGTATCCCATACGACGTGTGGAAGTGAAAACGTTCACCATTCCCGCTAGCCATCATTCCATGATCGAAGATCATCTGTTTCAAGGACATTTATCCAAACGTTTAATCCTTGGTATGGTCCTGAATTCAGCCTTCAACGGAGCCTTCACTGAAAATCCTTTCAACTTTGGTCACTTTTTTGTGAAGAAAATCGAAGTCAGTCGCGATGGCAAAACCTTGTGTACCCGACCTTTCGAACCTGTCTTTAGTAATGACGTGACTAAGATGAATTACTTGAGATCGTACTTGTCCTTGTACGAAGCCACTGGACAATTAGGAACCAACGCCAGTCACGGTATTACGTACGACGATTACACTGGAGGCTACGCTTTGTGGGCTTTTGATTTCGCCCCAGACCAAGGCAGTGACGAGGGACATTTCCACCCTATAAAATCCGGCCAGATTCGTGTGGAACATCAGTTTGCAGAACCACTGTACAAGACAGTGAACGTCATCCTGTATGCAGAATTTGATAATACGATAGAAATCAACAGTTTGAGAGAAGTCATTCTAGATTAAAAGAAACTATGGAAGACTGTTATCCCTCTTTACCTAGTGGAGAAACTTTGGAGATGGAATGTGAGGAGACCGTGGAAGAAGAATCTCAAGACAAAGACGACGAAGTTATAATGAAGTCGAGATGGCCAGAACAAGAAGCGCATTTAGTCTCCTGTTTTGCCTAAAACTTGGTCGAAAAAATGACGGAAGTGATCAAAAAAGAGTGCTATGGATGTCAAAACGATCATCCCAGTCAAATTCAACACGATAAATGCCTGATGCTGAGTCAAGAAGAAAAATTGGACGAGTATCTGGACGAAGCTTGGAGTCTCATCTCGGACGAAGTCGTGTTGCATCAGTGGTATAAAGACTTGCGTGAACATTCTTGTCCACCATTAACCACTCAAGAGATCGATCGTATGGAAGCTCTCCTGAATCAGAGTGAGGAGACGAAGCGAAGAAACGGTTATTTGTCAGACATTTTCAAGCAAAAAGTCAGGATCGAATTGATGACTTATTATTACCTGTGAAGAAGAAAAAAAAACAAAACATGGATACCTGGGAACTTTATTACCTTTTGAACCACAGTTCGTACACGGCTTCTTGGAATCCTGTCGTCTGTGCTAAAGATGAACTCCCTCATCGCAAACCTCAAGACCATCTAGCTTATGTGATCAACACGGACGACAGTCATCTCCCAGGAACCCACTGGGTAGCCGTTTACTTTCCTCAAGAAGGATGTGTGGAGTATTTCGATTCGTACGGATTGCCCCCTTTGGAAGACGATATCATTGACTTTATGAGAAGAAATGCTCAGACCACCCGATTCAATAATGTGAAATTACAAGGCACAGATTCCTTGGTGTGTGGACAATATTGCGTGTATTTTCTGCATCATCGCAGCCTGGGCTATTCCTTAGAACATTTAGTGACTCATTTTGATCCTCGTTCTTCTTCAAGAAACGATGTGAAAGTAGATCAATGGTTTTGTGACCATTATGCTTATCTTTTGTCTCAAGCTAGGAAACGTAGTGTCCATCAATGGCCTAATGACTTGCAACAGTGGAAATCACAATTTCATTCACAACGTTGTCAACCCTGTTTAAAGTAGAGTGTGAATTGACAAAAATGTTTGTGATTTGAAAAAATGTTTGATGTTATATTGTTGGATTATTGTTAAAAATGTTAGAGTTGTTGGTTAGTGTTAAGTGATTTGGAATAAAAAATGTGTTTTGAAAAAAAATGCTTTTGTCTTTTGTTTGGCTATAAGAATGTTGATTCATGCTCTTTGACTTCTCTCTATCCCTCTCATGACACTCATTGAACGTTGCGGCTCGAAAACCGTAGAGGGATGTTTTCCTTCACGTCCGCGCTCTGACTTTAAGAAGCGGGGGAGTTTCCAGTCTAACCATCCATTGTCGACTCATCCTCCTACGAAGATGTGCTCCAAACTAGCTAAGCTAAACGAAGCCTACGTGAATTTGCACAGGGTCAGACACAGTCTGATACCGAAGCCAGAAGAGAATGTGAGAATGTTAAAAGTCACTGAAGACCTGATAGAAGAGCTCTTCAGAGAAGAAGTGAACAGGGAGAAATAAGAATGGACAGAAAAGTACAGACTTCAGAGACAGCAGCAACAGCAACAGCAGCAGCAGCAGCAACTTGAACCTGAGAGAGGCTTTATCGATTGTCGTATCGACACCAAAGAGTTCTTATTCTCTTTCCGAAGAAGCAGACCTATCGTCAGAAAGTCTATCCTCAGAGGACGTCGCATTCTTAAAAACTAAAAGATTGCCATAGCAAACAAAAAAAAAAACAGCCCTTTTCAGGGCTACCCAATACTCTAGAAAAGAAATAACAATTGATTTGCCAATGTGTGTATGTAGAGTAGTGTGAATATAAACACTGACTCTTTTTTATAGTGTATGTGTTTGTGTATAGGATTGTGTGTTTGTAAGCGCTCACTTACGTTGGTGTGGATAGTAGATTAAGATCATGTTTTTTTGCTGTTTGAGGTGTGGGGAGAGTAGATTTGGGGTTTAATTGGATTGCTATACGTATGTGAATAGTATATTATTTGTTTAATAAATTTTTTTAGAATAGTGATGGGCAGTATAAAAAAGTGAGTGAGTGTTTCTTTTAGGTCCGCGCGTTGTTTGGTGATGATCTAGGTAAGATCAATTTTGTTTTAAGGGGATCTTTTCCATCACGTCCGCGCTTTCACTATAAATTGAAACTCGCTGGGCAGTCTAGCTACCCTGTTCATTCGTTGACAAGACAATGAATACCAGAGTTGTGAAACTGCTAGAACTCCAGATGCACCTGGAATATGCCAGGCGCCTGTTAAATGAACTGGCCGTGGAGGCCATTGTCGAAGAGGGAAGGATGAAAGAGGAGGAGGAAAGAAGAAAAAAAGAAGAGGAGGAAAAGGAGAGAAGAAATTTCAGAATCCCAGAGACAGAAAATTGGGATTCTGAAGCCACTTATCCCGCCTCTGCACTCCCAAGAAAAAAGGTAAAAGGAGACTGGGGAAGAAGATGTGTGTGTGGTGCCAGGACAGGAAGGTGCCAGCGTTAGATAGGTGCATCTGGAGTTAAAAACAAACAGCCCTTTTCAGGGCTACCCAAACCTTTAGAAAAGAAATCACAATCGATTTGCCAATGTGTGTGTGTATGTAGAGTAGTGTGAATATAAACACTGACTCTTTTTATTTGTGTGAGTGTGTGTTTTTATGTGTGTGTGTGTTTGTAAGCGCTCACGTAGGTTAGTGTGGATAGTAGATTATTGGGCTATGTAAGAGCTTAAGTTGGTTAGTGTGAATAGTAGATTAGGGTTTCATTTTAATGCTTTGCGTGTGTGGATAGTAGTTTTGGGGATTATTTATTGCTGTTTCACGTAAGTGAATAGTAGATCATATGAAATGAGAAAAGTAGGGGATGTTTTCCTTCACGTCCGCGCGTTTTAAGTGATAATCTAGGTAATATCAATTTTGTTTGAGGGGATGTTTTCCATCACGTCCGCGCTTTAACTATAAGAACCCACAAGGTTCGTCGTTCGCACCATTCTAAGGAATAACTGAGACAAAATGACTCAAGTATCAGTTTTATTTAATCTATTGAGAGACATCTGTTTTTGGATAATGGATGTAGAATATGTTGTAGGAAGAATAGAAGAGGAATGGAGGCATGGAGATATGAAAGACTTGGTAACCAGTCAAGTTCAAGGCCTAAAGACAGCAAGAGATATTATAGCAGGGATGATAGAAGAAGAAGTCAATAAGTCAAGAGGCTTCATTAACCCACCTTACTTCAGAGTGGGAAGTTTGAAGGAAGTACTGGATCGTGTCATTCAAGTCCGGTGCTTCCTAGAAAAGATATTGTACTGGACAGAGTGGAGGAATGTAAAATGGGGGTTGGACAAGATGAAGAAAGGGGAAGATCTGATGAGAAAAGTAATGGAGGAAGAAGTAGAGAAGTATAAAGAGAGATGGAGGGAAGAAAGAAAAGATGAGGAAATAAAAAAGAAAAAGGAAGAGTTTGAGAGACTTAACAACAATTGGATGAAGATACAGACCAAGTTTAGAGAGTTGGGCCATCCTGACTGGTTACCAGAGTCAGATATAAAAAGGAAGAAGAAAGGATTATTAGGCAAGATAAGGGGATGGATGAAGAAGTGGAGGAAATAGAAGAAGAAGAAGAAGAAACCCAAAGGCCCATTTCAGGGCCACCCACATTTCTCGAAAAGAGATTGACTTTCCATTGCCTACCCCATTTTTTATTTTATTTTTTTTTTAATTTACAAAACAAAATCCCATATTCAATTTCCCTTGAGGCTATACAGTCCCACCCTGTTTAAATTCCTTTGACGCTATACAGTCCCATCATGTTCAATTTCCATTATTCAATTACGCTTGACGCTAAACAGTCCCACGATTTTTCGTCCATGTTAAATTTCCATATTCCCATGTTAATTTCCCTTGACGCTAAACAGTCCCAGGGTTTTTCGTCCATGTTAAATTTACATAGACGCTAAACAGTCCCAGGGTGGTTAAATTTCCATTGACGCTAAACAGTCCCGGGGGGGGGGGGTCTGTAATGCTAATTCCCATTGACGCTGAATCGTCCCCTATTACTACTGACGTTTTATACATTTTTCTCAAGTAGAGTGTTTTCACTCTCTTTCTTCTGTTCACTGTTAAAAGTGTTCCTTTTCTCTTATTATTGTTCTCTTTTGCTTTTCTCCATGTAGAATAAATGTCCGTCCTTCTTAACGTTAGATGTCTCTAACCTATCCTTTTTATCTTCTGAAATCGTCATAGACAGACACAATACATAAGTGGAGACAGAGGTGAAACTGGTACTTGCAACAAGTCTTCCAAAGAAGAGGGAAAATCATACAGCCATATGGAGAAGAATACTCGCAACAGCAACAGCAGGCTTAGCCATGCTATCACTTCGAGTATAAGTATTCATTTCATTTCACCCCAACATGAAGTCTTCATTTCATCGATTGCCATAAAACTTTATACACACATTAATCCCATAGTCTATTTGGTCATAAATGAAAATGGTGCTGCTCGGAAATCTGATATGGCCCACAGTGACCGTCTTGCAAACCTTGTGATCTTCACTCCTGAATAGATGCTCATATCAACATGGGATTGAAATACTTATCTTGGTATCTAGCTGGGCCTGAACGAAAATGAGTTTCAAACTGATGTATAGTATGGCCGTCACATTGATTTCTTCAAGGAAAGAGTATTACTGTTTTTTGTAATGTGTTTTTGAAATTTGGTTGTAGTACTGTTGAAAATGAATGCATGCCAAAAAGTATCTCTTTTTTAACATAAGAAACTATTCATACAAAAATTTTAATATCTACGTTTATCTCATTTTGTTGGTGATGGTGTTGGGGAGTTCGTTAGATTTCGTTTCTTGTAGATTCTTTGTGTCAAATGTATGACTATTTCTTCAACGAGAAAGCATTCCTGTTTTATAAATTGTATTTCTTAAATTTTATTGTAGTTTTTGTGAAAGGGAACACGTGCCAAAAAGTGTTGTGATTTGTTTTTTAAATTCAAGAAGCAAGTCATAAACACATTATTATTATTATAATATTTGCCTATATGATACTGTTCGTGGCGTTGGCAGTGGCGGTGGCGGAGAGTTTTTTTTATAATTAAAAATAGTACGAAGGAGCTGAACACGTCATATCTATCGATATTGTCTTGTATATCACCGAAGCTAGCGGAACAATGAAAGACAGTTTTATTTCACTAAATTGCATGGCTTTTATTTAGCAAAAGGCAATAGCTTGATTTTTTCTCGCACTAAAATGTAGGGTACTGCAATACAAATGACATTTAACTAATTTGTTGCACCATGAAAGAAAGAAAACATGATCATTTACTTCCATTTTTTTGTAAAATGTGATTTTTTTGTACAGTAAAAGAAAGAATATACGGCTTTGAAACGTAAATTTGTTTCACCATGAAAGAAATAAAAAAAATGGAATTTTCTTTATGAATACGAATTTGTCCATGAGAGAAAAAACAAACTTTGTTGCCTTTTTGTGGCATTTTTGGGTGGTGGTGGTAAATGATTAAATGTATGTATTTTTGCGCGAGTTTGCAGTATAATATTCGTTAACAGAAAGGAATGTCACAGCTGTATTGATGAAATGCAATGCTTTAAATTTTTTACAAAGACAAGATTCGACAAAACAGCGCTTCATATGAATTTTGGTTGATATGTCTTGTGTGTATTATTGACAAAAGTTCGTTAGATTTCATTTACCTTACAGATCCTTCATGGCAACTTTTATGACTATTTCCTGTGTTTTGTAACGTATTTTTGAAATTTCTGTGTAATTTTATTGAAAAGAAATACATTGCAAAACGTGTCGTTATTTTTTATTAAATATAACAAGCTATTCAAACACACACGCACATAAATAGAGGATCTCAAAAGGCTCGCAAAAGCTGGACATATTCAACTCGTTTCATAAATTCAATATTAAATCATTATCCACTTGAGGTTCTTTTTATCATGTAGTTCATATTTCAGTGGAAATTATTTAGATAGAAAGAAGAACGAATAATTTCATTCACTCTGACAGACGGTACACCTTTCATTTATTGTGCATAAAATATAGTCCCAAACAAAGTTGAAGTAGTAAATGTAGATTGTAAATTTTTACAAACTACAAATCAAAGAAAAAGCTTCCATCCGAATAAACAGAACTTTTTATAAGGACAAGATCAGTTTTCAAAACAGAATGATTAATGCGATGTGATGCCACATTGATATGGTAAAAAGTAGGCCTGGAGTACACGTTTGCCCTAAAATGTCATTTGCAAAACTAAACGTTACATTGTTGCGATTTGTATGTGAAATAGGATTGCTGGATGCAGAAATTCCCATATTTACTGCAATGCATTTGTGACCAGATATTTACAGTATTTGACTGGAACAGTAGACTGTACAGAATACGTAAACAAATTTCTTTTTGAGTCGGATTTGCATCCCATATATACTGCGTAAACATGCTGTGGTTGGATAAATTTCTGTCAGTTAGGAGACCCATGTATGTCCAAATTCTTCTGTGAACAGAGGTAAGTTTATTTACTTCTGTAAGTTAACATTTAAACCACGCTTGTATGTACGGTGGATTCTGTATCTATGCTACAGATATATCGCTCCCTCTCCCGACCCCGCCATCAAATAAGCAATACCCTTAGTTTTACTTCTTATTGTTGTTCTTGTCTTGTAGTTTTACGTCATGTTTCTCATTATGATATTGTTTACATGAAATAACAAACCACTGTAGGGGTAACATATCCATATTCATACAGCGGAGGTAATTTTTCCGCAATTTCCTTTCTCGAGTCGAGTTCAAAAATGGCTGCAAAAAATTTAAATTCAGTACCAAACATTCAAGGAGGCGAGGTTAAAAACGTTTTCCCACTATCCCAGCCAATCAGTAAAAAGAATACTGCACAATAATATCATGGCCTTATTTTGACCAATCAGAACCACATAAAGTGATATTTTAACATGTGGTAATATCAAAAATATTAAACTGCACATACTATAGGAAAATTATACCTACTATATGATAATGTAGTGTTCGTCTGTCTCTCGCTCTCCCTCCCCACCTCTCAAGATATCACTCTGATACCCCTATTCTCCTTAAGCAGAATATCTTCTTTTTAGGTGTGTGTGTGTAGGATCGTTTTATTGTAATGTATTTTATTATATGCTCATTTTTTTCCCCGTTAACTTTACATTGTCGGAATCGTTCAATATTCCCCGATACTGAACGCGCGCGACAATACACATATTGCATTCACGTGAATAAAGGAACTACTTTCATTTGTAAACAAACATTGACGCAGACGCCAGCACTTTTGATTTGTAAACAAGTCATATACACTCGCGTAAGAGGCTCTTTACGTTGTGGTTGTTTAAATTTGTTTCTGAATGAACTAAAACATGTTTCGGGGACTGCAAAAAAAACCCAGCTGTTTTGGCACATTCCGCGTTGATACAATGTTACGGATTTAGGCTAGCTACATTATATAAAAGACGGAAGATTAGGTCCTTACAAATAACATACAAGTGACAAGGCATATACTGTCTTCTTTATCTGGTGATAAGAATAGCAAAATAAAATATACTCACAGTTTTATATCCTGAATTTCCTCAAAATGTTTTTTCTTAATTCTGCAAATCCGAATTACATGGGCCATATCATAGGTTTTCAATCTGGATTACACATTTCGAAATTGTGCTGTAATTTCGATGATAAATGCAATTGCATCCTCCTTACTGCACTCAAAATGAAATAAGCATTAAGTTCCATAGCGTCTTTTTGATAATTGCAATTGAAAGACTTCATATTTTTCCCACGTTATGATTTCAAACATTCAGTGACAGAAACAGAAACACATTTGCAGACGTAAACACGCTTCTCCCGCGCCACTTCAATCCGATATATTTCATGTATAATTTGCACAGATGAATCCAGTCCAAAATCACAAACTTTCGTCGAATCGAAACAAAATACCAAAATATATTCATTCCAGATCAAATGGAAAAGTTGTTGCAATGCGCATTCATTCACAATATGACTGCAAATTTCAATTTTAACTAGACACGCCATTTTCTTTCGAAAGTTATGTCGAGCGCGCGACTTAGTTCAAACTTATCTGGGTGGAGTTGATTAATAATGATGTAATTGTGCAATTACAAATATGCGCTTGTGTATTTAGTTTGGAATACGGCATTCATTCATTTACGTTATTTCTTGTAGTGTATTTTGTTTATATAATTAAACCTTAAGTAGAATAAAAAAAATGAGCATATATAATAAAAAGGTTACTGCATTTGTATGGGAAAATATGAACTCGTTTTGTCGGAAGGATATACTGCACTCACAAGTTCGTGCAGTATTCCATCCCAAAACTAGTTCATATTTTCCCATACAAATGCAGTAACCTATAAATACATAAGCTGAAAGCGCCCTATCAGTATTGTCTTGTATATCACCCGAAATTACTAATCCACGTGTTTGCCAAGGCTATACAATCTATGTCTTAGCCTTGATTGTTCTTAATCCTTAGCTTTGTAGAAACGAGTATTCCTGGTTGAACATCTTTATCTTCTCCAAACAGGAGGTGGCAGAGGTTTTGGTTTGAAGGTTGTAAATCGAAATTATTTCTTGTGTTTTCATGAAAATTTGATACTAATTATCTTGTCGCATTTAGTTCTTTTTGACGATTACAGCAATATTAACTCATTCGACTGTCGGTCTGTTCAGTTTCTGAGCTTTTCGTTTGTTGATGTGAATCATGACCCGGTCGGGCATAGAACCCAACTAGAATTAATAAGATGAGAAGAAAAACGCAATAATATCAGATTAATGATGCAATTCTTTTTTACTTATACAAAACAATGCAGATCAATAATTTATTGTTTTATTCTGCTTTACACGGTGTCAGAACAAAACTTGTATTGGTAAAATAAATTCAGTAGAAGAATTCCAAAGTGAAGATAATTGCAAGAGATTCAAAACGTATCACACTCTTTACTAATATAAAACTCGTCAAGCTACGGGTTACGCTAGTCTATGAATTTGTGCTACAGAAGATGCATTTTAAAGAAAAGGAAAGTGTTTTCGTTGAATGCGCCATAATAATTTGTGGATTTTGTTTTAGTAAATACGTCGAAAGAACTATCGGGGGGAAAACAACAATAATTTTATGTGGTTTGCTTTATATACTACTAGCCAATTTTAGGGGAACGTATCACAGCTTGACCTATTTGCGTTTTTCAGTCTATATTACAAGTCCGAATTAATTATTTTTTACTAAGATCTAGCAGTTTTACAGTTTTTAGCATTGTGAGAACAATTAAACATTTGCATTCAGAAGTTAATCTTTCTTTTGAAAGCTCGGTGTTAAAAATAGCATGAAAGCTCGGTGGGTAAAAACTCTTGAGTACATGCACTTTCTGTCAGAATGAAGTTGACTCCGTGTAGAAAGCTAACACGTAAACGACTGGCTCTGTGTGTGTGTGTGTGTGTGTGTGTGTGATTTAGATTGTTAATGTAGATTTAGCCATATCACTACGATGTCTGCAGTGTGAGTTTATAGTGACATCTAGCACTAGGACATCATGCTGCAGACATGCAGCATAATGTCCCACCCAGTCACATTATCCTGACACCAGGCCTACCAGTCATAACACTGACCTATTAATGCTGAGCGCCAAGTGAGACAGCTGTGAGTAACATTTTTATAAGTCCATGGTATGATTCAGGCGGGGTTCAAACCCGCGACCTCCCTCATCAGAGGCGGATGCTTTAATCTCGTAGGCCACCAGAGCGGTCGCGCACATGAAATGAAAATTGTCATGCTCTCTAATAACGAACGTAATTTTCAAAGTCTATAGATGAAACTAAGAACGCGAACCAGAATATATATTTTTTATTTTAATATACGATGATATGTGTAGGAACGTCCATCTCGAATGCGGGAGGTCGACGGCTGGAACCCCGGCCGAGTCATACCAAAGACTTCTAAAAATGGTACTTACAGCTTCCTCGCTAGATGCTCAGCATTAAGAAGTTAGTGTTAGGACTGGTTGGCCTTGTGGTAGGATAAAGTGACGGGTGGAACGTGATACTACATATTTGGGGCATGGTGCCCCAGTGCTAGACATCACAATGAACTGCCACATTACAGACATCGGAGGGGGCCCAGAGTGGCCGAGTGGTCTAAAGCGCTCTCCGTTACGGATCACTGCCATCTCACCTCTGTCTGCGTGGGTTTGAGTCTCGGATTCGGCCAATGTGGGTATGTGAGAAAGCTTAACACTAGCTTCTCGTGGGTCGGTGGTTCTTTCCGGGGATTTCCCGGGTTCTTCCTCCACCGTTAATACTGGCCGCCATGTATAGCCTCTCGTGTGCTGAAAAATGGCGTTAAACCCTACAACAACAACAACAACAGACATCGTAGCGATATGACTAAAACCCAAAGCTACGTTACAAATACAAACACACACGATGCTATGCTATTTTTACTGAGTACATTTGGAAGGAATAGCGGCGTCTCATGTGAGCAATAACTATTAAGGCGTTAATTTATAATCTGTTTTAGTTACAGTTATTGATGTTAAACGTTATCTTAATTCTCAAAAAAAATTTATTCCTGTACATATCTTTGGAAAAAAAACCACTGAAATTTATTCTAGTTAGCAAATTTAAATATAACATTTCCTTCATGGAAACTTGTCTAAAGGACAGATGAAAGAAATGATAGCTTTCTTAAACGAATGTCTTATGATTTTGTGATAAGATGGCAGTAGTTAAGTGGGGCACCAGAGCCTCAATGGGAATTAGCATTACAGAGACCCCTGGGCAAATATAGCCTCAATGGAAATTTAACATGGAGAAAAATCGTGGGCAAATATAGCCTCAAGGGGAATTTAACATGGGAAATAGTCTTGGGCTACTCTAGCCTCAAGGGGAATTTAACATGGGAAATAGTCTTGGGTCACTATAGCCTCAAGGGGAATTGAACATGGGAAATAGTCTTGGGTCACTATAGCCTCAAGGGGAATTGAACATGGAGAAAAATCGTGGGCAACTCTAGCGTCAAGGGGAATTGAACATGGGGGAATAAAGTGTGGGTCTATCTAGGGACTAGGGGAATTTAACATATGGAAATTGAACATGGTGGGTCTGTATAGCGTCAAGGGGAATTGAACATGGTGGGATTGTCTAGGGACAATGATCGTAGAGGGTCAAACACAACAGAGACAGAAACATACATACACTAGTCCAAGCGTGGGATTTATATATAAAGCGTTACCAAGACCTGAAATCTTGCTGGGGTGTTCAAAAATTTGCATAATTGTAATGATGCTATAAATAGCTATAATCAAGGAAATGCTCAACGACAAAATGGATGTGACTAAAAGTAACGTTAAAATGACGAAATTGTCCCAGAATTTAAAGGAAAATAAACATATCCCCGAAAATTAAGTTACAATGGTTTAGACTAAAATGGATAAAATTAGTAACTACTTACAATATCAACTTCTGTGACGATCGTGGATAAATACCTATGTATCTATAATCAGCTGAAATTCCTATGAAATCCCACTATCTATTTATAGCTCCAACTTGTGGGTTTTTCCTTTGGAAAATCCCACTATCTTTTTATAGCCTCAGCTTGAGTGACGTTCCTGTTTATGAATTCTAGTATATATGTATAGCTACAAAATGTGGAAATCCCCAAGTCGATATTTATAGTCTCAAAATTTCCAGCGTCAGTGACGTCACTGTACTGAACACTAGGGGATAAATGGCAACAGTGTTGCAAGTGGCTGACCTGAATACGCGCTACTGTAGGTAGGTAGGTAGAGTGTATCTGATAGGGATAAAGTGAGTTTTATAGGGACAAACAGAGACCAATACACACACACACACACACACACACACACACAACATACGCGCGCAGACACACTCTCTCACACACACACACACACACACAGAGGGAAGAGGAAAAAACAAACCCCAAATATACTATCCACACTCGGGAGGAAGAAAAAAAAACAACCAAATATACGATCTACACAACGTACGCGAACACACACACACACACACACACACACACAGAGGGAAGAGGAAAAAACAAACCCCAAATATACTATCAACACAGAAGGGAGATAATACAAACCCCAAATAAACTATCCACACAAACGTACGCGAACGCATACAAACCCCAAATATACTATCAACACAGAAGGGAGATCATACAAACCCCAAATAAACTATCCACACAAACGTACGCGAACGCATACAAACCCGAAATATACTATCAACACAGAAGGGAGATAATACAAACCCCAAATAAACTATCCACACAAACGTACGCGAACGCATACAAACCCAAAATATACTATCAACAGAGAAGGAGATAATACAAACTCCAAATAAACTATCCACACAAACGTACGCGAACGCATACAAACCCAAAATATACTATCCACACAACGTCGCTAACGCATACAAACTCCAAATATGCTATCCACACTCGGGAGGAAGAAGAAAAAACAACCAAATATACGATCTACACAACGTACGCGAACACACACACACACACACACACACAGAAGGAAGAGGAAAAAACAAACCCCAAATATACTATCAACACAGAAGGGAGATAATACAAACCCCAAATAAACTATCCACACAAACGTACGCGAACGCATACAAACCCCAAATATACTATCCACACAACGTCGCTAACGCATACAAACCGCAAATATACTATCCACACTCGGGAGGAAGAAGAAAAAACAACCAAATATACGATCTACACAACGTACGCGAACACACACACACACACACACACACACACACAGAGGGAAGAGAAAAAAACAAACCCCAAATATACTATCAACACAGAAGGGAGATAATACAAACCCCAAATAAACTATCCACACAAACGTACGCGAATCGCATACAAACCCCAAATACACTATCAACACAGAAGGGAGATAATACAAACCCCAAATAAACTATCCACACAAACGTACGCGAACGCATACAAACCCCAAATATACTATCCACACAACGTCGCTAACGCATACAAACCGCAAATATACTATCCACACTCGGGAGGAAGAAGAAGAAAAACAACCAAATATGCGATCTACACAACGTACGCGAACACACACACACACACACACACACACACGCACACCACAGAGGGAAGAAGAAGAAAACCATTATACACTATCCACACGCAGTGAAGAAATAACCCTTTATATATATACTATCAACAGAGAGTGAAGAAAATAACCCATTATATTCCATCAACACAGAGTGAAGAAGAAAATGTTTTTTGAAAGCACCTAAGCCCTCACCTGCAATGACCAACTCTGCCAAACACCTACACCCCACCCACCCCCACTCCCAACACTACAAAACCCATTTAACCCGTTATTTTATGGCATCAGTGTGTAATTTAGGAAACATCAAGACACAAAATGATGGACGAATAGACTGACTATTGTTTACGGACTTGCATGCCTAAAGAGCGTGCGTGAAGGAAAACATCCTTCCATTTCAATTCTAACTAAAACATGATCCAGAGGGATAGAGAGAGGTGAAAGAGCACAATTTCATAAAGTGTGAGTAAAAACAAAACACGCCATCCTTATTATACAATGTCAAGACCAAGAGACACTTACGTTTTCTTTCTGGTCTATTCTCTTTTAGAAGGTAGTATGAAATTTCACATCAGGGCCAACGCATCGGCTCACATTGTCAATTTTTCCATTTCCATGTTTTTACTGGCACAAGTTCTTCATCATCTTCAATTTCTTCTTCTTCTGAATCCCTCTTCTCTGTTTCGTCTTGTTTTTGTTTCTTCTCTTTTCTCGTGGGGCACTCTGAATTCCAGTGTCCTTTCTCCTGACAACGATATTAGGTATCTTGACTTTTGTCTCTCTTTCTTAGACGAAGCAGGTATTCTGGAGACAAATACCCATTTACCTTTGCAGATATAGCAAACTTCATTAGCACATACACACTTTCGTATGACTCTCATCAAATCAACGACCAAAAGAGTAAGTTTTTTGCCACTTTCGCATATGAATTATGCTTTCGTATGACTTTTAGCAAATATTTGACCAGCAGGTCGATCTGTGCTGACTCTTCCATCTTCTTGATCGTTTGAGAGCGGAATGAATACTCTGACGCTAAGACACTCTCCTTATATACATGGACCTGCTGCGTATGAAACCTAGTCAAATGTAATTTTGCAATAAGATGAAACGATTTCATTGAGGAAGTAAAAAGCAATGATGTACCGTATCGCCTCACACAAAACCTGAAGTTTTAGTTCAAATCCGTGTCAGCGATTTCGAAGACGACATAACTGAGCTTTAATCAATGCTCTCCAATTATGCCACAAAACCACGAGTCCTGATTCACGCCAAAAGAAATTTCGTTCGGTCCATAAAAAATAGTATCACATCTGAGAAACGCAAAAACGAACTTCCAGAAAACTGAGAACGACGGCTTACACCTACAACGTAAATGTGTGAGTTCAAGTAGTGCGTAAAACTTAGTCAAATTAGATTTTTATAGTCAAGACTAAACGATCTCTTTTCGAACAAGAAAGCAGACACCAAGCGACAATGGCGATCCGTGTCACACAACACTTTTCAAAATGTATATTATCAGAGGTTTGTTCTAGCGATCTGCACGGTTAAATTAAATGTTGATGTATTTTGCAATAAGACGGACACAATTTCCATGGGATCGCCCATGGTACGATTGTTCGTGCATTAGTTTAATTTTTAAAAATATTTTTTTATATAAATCGCCTATAGGATAGACCCAGTAAAGCATGGCCATTCTCGTCACTGTCTGAATAGCTACTCAAGTCAATTCGAAGCGAACGCGGTAAGAAAATAAGTATAGCCAATGAAATGGCTTACAACGGGTGATGCATTGTTTTGTTCTAGGGCTGTGTGGCATAATAATCCCTATGTTCTTGCGTTGTTACCATTACAGTGCAGACAGACTGAAATGTGAACTTACAAGCCCTCTTTGTGTGTGTTGTACCATTTCCTCTTACCACATCAAAATACTGAGCGTCACAGTATTGGTTCGCGTTTTCAAGCTGACCATTTTTTTATATCTCACTTAAACATTTCGACATAAACACTCACATCGGTAGAGTCAGAACAGACGTGTTACAGTATTGAGGGGCATGTTATCTTTTCTTTTTCAAACTAATAAATTTGGGGTTTGTATGAAGTAAAGAACCGAAAGTACAGTGAAACTCAAGGATGATGACCCAATCTGTCTGTCTATTGATGCGTGTATTTACTTAAGAAGAAATATGACCTCTAAAACACAAAGAGATACGGCAAGCATGATTAGATTAAACACAACGATGTTTTCATTCACGCCCGTGTAATTTAGAGTTTCAATCGTCTTTGAAGACAAACTTGGTCTCCTTTTGTAGGGCTTGAAATAATAAAAAAAAACTGAAAAATCTTAAGCACTTTGCTATAGATAATTTCATCAGACTGGAGACACAACACAACACAAAAATTTTGAATTTTGTTGTGTTGTGTTGTGTCTCCAGTCTGTCCATCCATTGTCGACTCATCTTCCTACGAAGATGTGCTCAAGATAAGCCAAGTTTAACGAAGCCTCTGTGAATTTGCATAGGGTCATGACAAGTCTGATACCGAGACCTGAAGAGATAGACAATATCATAATGTTGAAAGTCACTGAAGACCTGAAAGAAGAGCTCTTCAAGGAGGAATTCAAGAAGGAGAAAGAAGAATGGACGGAGAAGTACAGACTTCATAAACAGCAGAGAGAGCAGCAACAGCAGCAGCAGCATGAACCTGGCAGAGGCTTTGTTAACAGTTTTATCGACACCAAAGAGTTCTTCTTCTCTTTCCGAAGAAGCAGACCTTATCCTGTGAGAAAGCCTGTCGTCAGAGGAGGCCGTCATCTTATAACCTAAGCGATCGCCATAGCTTGAACTTCCAAAAAAAAAATTTCAGGGCTACCCCATACTCTCGAAAAGAAATCACATTCCATTGCCTATGATACGTTAGTCAGTTAGAAGAAAAAATACAGAAGTGAGTCTATCAGCATATGATTTCTTTATCTTGGTTAGAAAGTGTGACTCTAAGTTGTTCGTTTCCGTCGCTTATCAAAATTTTAAAAATAGTAATGTTCTGTAAAAAGTGAATGAGTGTTTCTTTTAGGTCTGTGCGTTTTGTTTTCTTTTGTTGGTGATAATATGGATAATGTAAGTTCGGGTACAACGAAATTTAAAGAATTAGTTCCAGAACTCGGTGTGGAGGGAAGAAATATACGCAACAGCAGCGGGAGCAAGAAATGCAGACCTAGCCAGTTAGCACTCCACCCACCTCGAGAACACAAATAACAGCTAGTCAACAGCCGACTATACCTAACAAACAACCCGTCCCGGAAAGAGTGGTGGCAAAACAAAGGTCCAATTATGTTACACAAACGGTATGGCAAACTCAAATGTAATTATCGGAGGCACTACGTTCTTTTCTCACTCCGATACTACAGGCAATCTCAGCTGAAAGAACAACTACAACAACAATAACAGCGACAGACACCATAGCAGCGGATTTGAAACTATCTACCTCAACTGAAGAATTAGTATCAGAACCAGAAGAGGAAATTGAGGCGGTTGAGGAGGAGGGGGACGCTGACCCTCGTTGAGAAGTACACCGAAATGGGGCTAGATCAAGCATTGTATGACGTCAACATAGCAGGGCAGTTTATTACAGCCATACAATACGTTGCCTACAAATCTCTAGACACCTTTAAACCAAGACCTTCTCAATGGGGATTAGGGGTCAGAGTTCTTCCCCAATTCTACAGACAAGCCTACACTGGATACCCCCTCAGTTAACTGGTAGAAACCGCTGCTTACATTACCGCCCATCATGGCTACGCATTTCCTGATATCAAGAATCATGAGACTAGGAGTGCGGGAAAGAACGTGAAAGCAAAAGAGAGACGTGTTACCTTCTAACAGAAAAAACAGACTTTTTTTAGGGCTCCAAAAGATTGCTTTTTATTAAATAGGGAACCATATTTGGCTTGGTATCCCTTCTTGACTAAACTATTCTCGAAACAAACTTGACCCATTGGAACACCACAACAAACTTAACTTTTTAAACCTAACAGTGACCAAACTGGTATATGTCGCTTAGACATAATAATTTAAAATAAGATCAGTATGGCTATTTTTATGTACACTAAGTACTAATATTAGACAGATATGTTAGGAAGTAGGAAATTTAACAGACTCGTTAGATTTGAACTAATTGCACAGGTGGTTAACACATTATTGGTACCTTTTATTGTCCATTAGCAAAAACGGGACTTGATTTGAAATAAGTACGGGCTAGCGTTTTGGTGAGTACTTAACATCCATGGCTGTCTTGCTAAGCACCTTTTTCCTCCTTTACCACGCTCGGACAGAAAAATGAGTGTGTGGTGAGACAATTCCCACTCATGTTTAAAGTCTTTCAGTCAGGTTGTTAAGGACTAGTTAGTCCTACACCTGAGTGGCTAAATTTAAAAATAATCTGTGAGTACATAAAAGCCTGGGGGATGAGGCTCTCTTTCCTTCCCCAGGAGTAATTAAAAATCACGCGGTGCGTTATTAAACCAGTGATACATGCTCCATTAGAGCGAAAATCACTTTAATTCAAGTAAGCAGGCAAGCAAGTTCGGGTACCGTCTCTAGCACTCTTGATGACACCAACTGTCTGGGTTATTTTCTTTCTTGCAAGCCCCTATGTTCCACTTCTGTTTGTGATAATAACTTGTGATACTTCACATTTTCTAAAGTAGAAATCTTTACAAGCCGTACAAAATACAAAACTTATATGACTTTGGCTTTTGACACTTGCACAGACTCTTCACTTTATAAGTGTCACGAGAAAATTGTATATCCAATTTTTACCATTTTCAAAAACACGCACACACTTGCAGCTTGACCAGAAATATGTATATCTTGTTTTGTGGATAAGTCACAGACAAGTCCAAGCATATATAGGTGGTTATGAACGTTAGGAATATCCCCTCCTTTTTTCAGAAATATCAAAGCTTGTATGTGCATTTTCCCTTTTCCACTCTATATTAGTGCTTAGATTTGTTCCAAAAAAGAAAAAAAGAAAAAAGAAACGAAATAATTTTGAAGAAAAAGAAACAACTGAATTTTGAATTCAGGTTTCTCTCTGTTTATAATTTTTTTCAAGTTGACGGTGCATGACAGAGTACATTCGCCTACCTTTCCAAAGTGAGAGGCATTTCTTCACATGTCATTGCCTTTGTTAAATTCTGTTTCATTGGTTAGTTATCGTTAATCTTTAATTTTTTTCATGCATTTCTTTTTGATAGAAGATTTAAGGCTTTCTATTGTTGTAACGGTATTTATGTTGTTTGGTCTGTTGATGAAATTATCTATAGCAAAGTGCTTAAGATTTTTCAGTTTTTTTTTATTATTTCAAGCCCTACAAAAGGAGACCAAGTTTGTCTTCAAAGACGATTGAAACTCTAAATTACACGGGCGTGAATGAAAACATCGTTGTGTTTAATCTAATCATGCTTGCCGTATCTCTTTGTGTTTTAGAGGTCATATTTCTTCTTAAGTAAATACACGCATCAATAGACAGACAGATTGGGTCATCATCCTTGAGTTTCACTGTACTTTCGGTTCTTTACTTCATACAAACCCCAAATTTATTAGTTTGAAAAAGAAAAGATAACATGCCCCTCAATACTGTAACACGTCTGTTCTGACTCTACCGATGTGAGTGTTTATGTCGAAATGTTTAAGTGAGATATAAAAAAATGGTCAGCTTGAAAACGCGAACCAATACTGTGACGCTCAGTATTTTGATGTGGTAAGAGGAAATGGTACAACACACACAAAGAGGGCTTGTAAGTTCACATTTCAGTCTGTCTGCACTGTAATGGTAACAACGCAAGAACATAGGGATTATTATGCCACACAGCCCTAGAACAAAACAATGCATCACCCGTTGTAAGCCATTTCATTGGCTATACTTATTTTCTTACCGCGTTCGCTTCGAATTGACTTGAGTAGCTATTCAGACAGTGACGAGAATGGCCATGCTTTACTGGGTCTATCCTATAGGCGATTTATATAAAAAAATATTTTTAAAAATTAAACTAATGCACGAACAATCGTACCATGGGCGATCCCATGGAAATTGTGTCCGTCTTATTGCAAAATACATCAACATTTAATTTAACCGTGCAGATCGCTAGAACAAACCTCTGATAATATACATTTTGAAAAGTGTTGTGTGACACGGATCGCCATTGTCGCTTGGTGTCTGCTTTCTTGTTCGAAAAGAGATCGTTTAGTCTTGACTATAAAAATCTAATTTGACTAAGTTTTACGCACTACTTGAACTCACACATTTACGTTGTAGGTGTAAGCCGTCGTTCTCAGTTTTCTGGAAGTTCGTTTTTGCGTTTCTCAGATGTGATACTATTTTTTATGAACCGAACGAAATTTCTTTTGGCGTGAATCAGGACTCGTGGTTTTGTGGCATAATTGGAGAGCATTGATTAAAGCTCAGTTATGTCGTCTTCGAAATCGCTGACACGGATTTGAACTAAAACTTCAGGTTTTGTGTGAGGCGATACGGAACATCATTGCTTTTTACTTCCTCAATGAAATCGTTTCATCTTATTGCAAAATTACATTTGACTAGGTTTCATACGCAGCAGGTCCATGTATATAAGGAGAGTGTCTTAGCGTCAGAGTATTCATTCCGCTCTCAAACGATCAAGAAGATGGAAGAGTCAGCACAGATCGACCTGCTGGTCAAATATTTGCTAAAAGTCATACGAAAGCATAATTCATATGCGAAAGTGGCAACAAAACTTACTCTTTTGGTCGTTGATTTGATGAGAGTCATACGAAAGTGTGTATGTGCTAATGAAGTTTGCTATATCTGCAAAGGTAAATGGGTATTTGTCTCCAGAATACCTGCTTCGTCTAAGAAAGAGAGACAAAAGTCAAGATACCTAATATCGTTGTCAGGAGAAAGGACACTGGAATTCAGAGTGCCCCACGAGAAAAGAGAAGAAACAAAAACAAGACGAAACAGAAGAGGGATTCAGAAGAAGAAGAAATTGAAGATGATGAAGAACTTGTGCCAGTAAAAACATGGAAATGGAAAAATTGACAATGTGAGCCGATGCGTTGGCCCTGATGTGAAATTTCATACTACCTTCTAAAAGAGAATAGACCAGAAAGAAAACGTAAGTGTCTCTTGGTCTTGACATTGTATAATAAGGATGGCGTGTTTTGTTTTTACTCACACTTTATGAAATTGTGCTCTTTCACCTCTCTCTATCCCTCTGGATCATGTTTTAGTTAGAATTGAAATGGAAGGATGTTTTCCTTCACGCACGCTCTTTAGGCATGCAAGTCCGTAAACAATAGTCAGTCTATTCGTCCATCATTTTGTGTCTTGATGTTTCCTAAATTACACACTGATGCCATAAAATAACGGGTTAAATGGGTTTTGTAGTGTTGGGAGTGGGGTGGGTGGGGTGTAGGTGTTTGGCAGAGTTGGTCATTGCAGGTGAGGGCTTAGGTGCTTTCAAAAAACTTTTTCTTCTTCACTCTGTGTTGATGGAATATAATGGGTTATTTTCTTCACTCTCTGTTGATAGTATATATATAAAGGGTTATTTCTTCACTGCGTGTGGATAGTGTATAATGGTTTTCTTCTTCTTCCCTCTGTGGTGTGCGTGTGTGTGTGTGTGTGTGTGTGTGTGTGTGTTCGCGTACGTTTTGTAGATCGCATATTTGGTTGTTTTTCTTCTTCTTCCTCCCGAGTGTGGATAGTATATTTGCGGTTTGTATGCGTTAGCGACGTTGTGTGGATAGTATATTTGGGGTTTGTATGCGTTCGCGTACGTTTGTGTGGATAGTTTATTTGGGGTTTGTATTATCTCCCTTCTGTGTTGATAGTGTATTTGGGGTTTGTATGCGATTCGCGTACGTTTGTGTGGATAGTTTATTTGGGGTTTGTATTATCTCCCTTCTGTGTTGATAGTATATTTGGGGTTTGTTTTTTTCTCTTCCCTCTGTGTGTGTGTGTGTGTGTGTGTGTGTTCGCGTACGTTGTGTAGATCGTATATTTGGTTGTTTTTTCTTCTTCCTCCCGAGTGTGGATAGTATATTTGCGGTTTGTATGCGTTAGCGACGTTGTGTGGATAGTATATTTGGGGTTTGTATGCGTTCGCGTACGTTTGTTTGGATAGTTTATTTGGGGTTTGTATTATCTCCCTTCTGTGTTGATAGTATATTTGGGGTTTGTTTTTTTCTCTTCCCTCTGTGTGTGTGTGTGTGTGTGTGTGTGTTCGCGTACGTTGTGTAGATCGTATATTTGGTTGTTTTTTCTTCTTCCTCCCGAGTGTGGATAGCATATTTGGAGTTTGTATGCGTTAGCGACGTTGTGTGGATAGTATATTTTGGGTTTGTATGCGTTCGCGTACGTTTGTGTGGATAGTTTATTTGGGGTTTGTATTATCTCCTTCTGTGTTGATAGTATATTTTGGGTTTGTATGCGTTCGCGTACGTTTGTGTGGATAGTTTATTTGGGGTTTGTATTATCTCCCTTCTGTGTTGATAGTATATTTCGGGTTTGTATGCGATCGCGTACGTTTGTGTGGATAGTTTATTTGGGGTTTGTATTATCTCCCTTCTGTGTTGATAGTATATTTGGGGTTTGTTTTTTCCTCTTCCCTCTGTGTGTGTGTGTGTGTGTGTGTGTGTGTGTATGTGTGTGTGTTCGCGTACGTTGTGTAGATCGTATATTTGGTTGTTTTTTTTTCTTCCTCCCGAGTGTGGATAGTATATTTGGGGTTTGTTTTTTCCTCTTCCCTCTGTGTGTGTGTGTGTGTGAGTGTGTCTGCGCGCGTATGTTGTGTGTGTGTGTGTGTGTGTGTGTGTGTGTGTGTATTGGTCTCTGTTTGTCCCTATAAAACTCACTTTATCCCTATCAGATACACTCTACCTACCTACCTACAGTAGCGCGTATTCAGGTCAGCCACTTGCAACACTGTTGCCATTTATCCCCTAGTGTTCAGTACAGTGACGTCACTGACGCTGGAAATTTTGAGACTATAAATATCGACTTGGGGATTTCCACATTTTGTAGCTATACATGTATACTAGAATTCATAAACAGGAACGTCACTCAAGCTGAGGCTATAAAAAGATAGTGGGATTTTCCAAAGGAAAAACCCACAAGTTGGAGCTATAAATAGATAGTGGGATTTCATAGGAATTTCAGCTGATTATAGATACATAGGTATTTATCCACGATCGTCACAGAAGTTGATATTGTAAGTAGTTACTAATTTTATCCATTTTAGTCTAAACCATTGTAACTTAATTTTCGGGGATATGTTTATTTTCCTTTAAATTCTGGGACAATTTCGTCATTTTAACGTTACTTTTAGTCACATCCATTTTGTCGTTGAGCATTTCCTTGATTATAGCTATTTATAGCATCATTACAATTATGCAAATTTTTGAACACCCCAGCAAGATTTCAGGTCTTGGTAACGCTTTATATATAAATCCCACGCTTGGACTAGTGTATGTATGTTTCTGTCTCTGTTGTGTTTGACCCTCTACGATCATTGTCCCTAGACAATCCCACCATGTTCAATTCCCCTTGACGCTATACAGACCCACCATGTTCAATTTCCATATGTTAAATTCCCCTAGTCCCTAGATAGACCCACACTTTATTCCCCCATGTTCAATTCCCCTTGACGCTAGAGTTGCCCACGATTTTTCTCCATGTTCAATTCCCCTTGAGGCTATAGTGACCCAAGACTATTTCCCATGTTCAATTCCCCTTGAGGCTATAGTGACCCAAGACTATTTCCCATGTTAAATTCCCCTTGAGGCTAGAGTAGCCCAAGACTATTTCCCATGTTAAATTCCCCTTGAGGCTATATTTGCCCACGATTTTTCTCCATGTTAAATTTCCATTGAGGCTATATTTGCCCAGGGGGCTCTGTAATGCTAATTCCCATTGAGGCTCTAGTGCCCCACTTAACTACTGATGGCGCTTTTCGTGTTTTATTTTTATGCCGCTTTATTAATAAGTGAAAAGTGAGTCGTTGAAATAGTACGGAAATTAATGGGAAAGTGTGACAATTCGTAACCATTACAACAATTTTTTTGTACATCTTTCATTGAGAATGAACATTGAGTATTACCGGCTGTATATACGGTATTGCATTCGCGTATGCATGCAGGTACACTTGCATGTACTCTGTAAATAGGGATCAGATTCGCATACCTTTAAGTCACTGATATGTTGTAGATAGGCAGGTACTCCAAGTGAAACATTCTGGCACGCGTAGACACAATGGTGAACTGATGTTACTGCATTGTTTCGATAAGTCTCAGTGGCCACTCTGTTGTATAAGATTACAATCGTTATATACGGAATTTCCAGTGTTGAGTCTTATGAGTCTTGCATGATGTAGCTTGGGAATTTTTATAATCTGCACTTAGTGATATGGCGGGGTGGGGTGGGGTGGATGAACATCCAAGAAATATGAAATCTTATTTTTTTTTTGTTTTCTGCTATGTTGTACATTGTTCATCCGTGCATATGCCTAGCTAGGCCATTGATAACATACCACAAGCAATGATACAAATGTAGTTTGTACAGGTATTCTGGATGAATATGTATGAAAGAAAATATTCAAGCAAGAAGCACTTTCACATTTGGAAGCACTTCCAGATTTGTTGACGACTGCTCAGTTGGCCTATGTGGTTTGAGCGTCCGCCTCAGATGTTGGATGTCGCGGGTTTAAATCTCGACTGAGTCATACTTAAGGCTTATAAAAAATAGTACTAGCAACTGCCTAGATAGGCGCTGAGCGTTAAGAGATTATTGTTATGACTGGTCTGCCTTGTGTCAAGATAATGTGACTGGGTGGGATATGATGCTACATGTCTGCGGCATGATGTCCCAGTGCTAGACTTCGCTATAAACTGCCACACTGCAGCCATCACTGCGATATGATTGAATCTGAAAAAGAATTAAAAAATAAAACATCATGGGAGAGATGGTATTGACATTTTGACAAATGACGCTGATCCGCTATGAGACGTGGTCACTGTTAATAAATATGGAAAACTCATGTACTTGTCACTTTGTCTATTAAAGAAAGGAAACTAACTTATTTTGCAGTCTGTTGAGAATAACAGCTTTGGGGTTATTCAGAGTCCTCCCCCTCATGGCGCAAAACATAATTTTAGAACTAATTTCAAAATACAGGATCTTAATTTTCGTTATAAGTTATACAGACTAGCAAAATACACTTGGGTATTAAATCAAATATTCTTTAGCTTGAAACTTAAAAAAGAGAAATATTTGAGTAATGCATAAAGTTTATGAAAAGAATAGCTTGGAAAACATTTAAGTGTATGCGATGTTGGGGAATGCATTTAATGCATTGTGTCCTTGTCTTTAATTGCCCAACAAAAACCAACCAAAGCTAATAAATACGTAACTAATAGTATTGCCATGTTAAAATGTGAAACCTATTTGTTGTTTTGGTCTTATTGTATGTATATTCATTTCGCTTTTGGTATTTCACATGTTAAATGCCATACATCACGCATTTTAAATGTATAATTTGTATTTTAAAGCATATAAGAACCCGAAATGATTTTCTTCTGAAACACTTGAAGATTGAAGCTCCACCAGTTTTCCAAATATCGAGATCATCGATTTTACTGAATGCGACCCTCAGTGTATCCTCCATAAAATACTGAGTCAGTGTCTACAAGCAGCGAAATAATTTACAGATTGTCTGAATGCTGTGACCCGTTTGCTGCCATTTAGCTTATAGATAACACTATAGGGATTAGATGAATTTCTTTTTTATTTCTGGTATCAACGTTCGTCGAATGCCGAGTGGGTAATTGAATCCTGAGTCCCAAATGGATTTTGCAAAACGTCGATATCAGAAGAAAGCATATATGATTACTATTATTTTTGGCGTACAACCCAATCCCACCCCACCCCCCTCAACAATAAACAACAGTAATAACAGCACTGTCTGTTTTTAGGTGCAGTTTGATGTTTCCCCAGTAAAGACACTGATCCAGTATGTTGGCTTTACTTAATTCTTGTCATGCTGGAGAGCACTCCACTGAGTTGATGTAAAACAAATGAGGATCACGCGATAGGCCAATTTCCAAGATCTATAGACAAATAACTACCTTAGTGAATCATTCAGTATAGCTAGAGTTTTGACTAGTAGTTTCATGAAATCACTCAGAACTTGAACTGTAGTTTAATTTATATACAAATGACAATATACACCATCTACTGTGAAGCAGGCGAGTTTAAATTTTTTTTTATCGTCGCCTTAGTCACTCAGAATCATAACGGAGAGTACATCTTTTTTCTTTAATCCAAAGATTTCCTTACCGTGCGACTGGGCTGCATATCTTCAGTCAGTATGCACACGATGAGGAGTCATTTGTTTTTGGTGTAACCGGAAAACGGATGAGTATAGCAACGGATCACAATACTGAGTGCCTAACTATTTTTTTTAAAGCACATCGGGCCTTAGACTAGAACATCTCATTGAATGGTCTGTGTTGTATGTCGTTCAATGTTCGATGTACCTCGGCCTGCCAGCACTTAGCAGACGTTATTTTTTTAACTTCTACTGATCCTAAATTACTCGGAGGACTGCCACGAAACTTTACATACAAATTCATCACATCGTCTATTTATTCCTTAATGAAAATTGTCCTAGGTGCATATCGAGTGTGGCTCGTAAGTGGGCATTTTGAAAGTCTCATTACAGTTCTCCTGAATGTATGGTTAAATCAACATTGGCATTTCAGTAAATGATTTATGTCAGTTATGCCTTTGAAACAAATACTCGTAAATGCTAGGACTGAGTGCTGCAGCATCAGATCTTATGTTCCAGCTTTCGACTGAATTCGGTTGACCCAAGGATGTCGCCGATCAACATTTGATTAATTCGTACGCATGTGAAAAATGGCGGGTTTTTCAGTTGGAGTGAGAAAGTACATAGCTCTTAATGTGACGAAGCGTAGATATTATCTAGTTTTCATGGCATTCAACGATGTTTAGGACCATTATCTGTCAAGATTCATTATTATTCAGATGATTTGGCATATACGGACTTTTTCATGTAACGGCGGAATTGGGGATTTGAACTAAATTGGTGTAGGACTGACAACAAAAGTGGCCATCATAGTGCCATTTTAAAAGTCTTGTTAATGTTCCTCCTTCTGACTGGATGGTCATACCACAAGGGCTTCACTAAAATACTTATGATGTCTAGTTCAACTTAAATGACAGTGGATCCAATCAGACATCCAATATAGCCATCATGGGAAGCAGCAGAGGGGCTGTACAGACCGAAACTTTTTGCACAATAAACCCCTCCAGGAAACTATTCCTCGATAGAGGGCTTATTTCGACGAAATAAACCCTTCTATTCAGAATACAGGACAAAAAAAAAATGTCCCCCGAAAACTCGAAGAGTTTCCAGGGACAAACTCGTTGAGTTTGCACTGACAACTTGGGTTACTTCAATAAATCTGAAACAGTTTCCGTGGCGGGGTCGTTATTGAAAAATCCATGGGTCGGGTCCATCCCCTCTGCTGCTCTGGGAAATGAGTTTCCAAGGAAAAACATTTTTATGTTGCAAATAGTGTATCAAGTCCAATACGGTATCTTGTTCTGGGATCGTGTAAATTTATTGTCACAAATCCGTGAGGTTTTCTTTGAGCATGACTGAAGAAATTTTTAAATTTATTTAAATCCATATCGCCACCACACCAGGTTTGATGAATATTTCTCAGTGTATGTGTATCAACTCCATTGAATATCGCAAGAAGATTACAATTATCCCTGATTACTTTAGGAATTTGTGTATAACGCTGAGTAACATAAATCACATCAGTGTTTTTGTGACGTCCCCGGGAAAATATTCTTGCGGGATTTTTTTGCTTGTCCAACATAACATCATCATACACTACTAGGTTGTTAATTGATTCATCAAGATCCTCGACGCTGGGGGCTTCTTCGATATCAGTGATAAATTCAACAACATCCTCACCGTCTTTACTCAGCGCGCTTGCACTCTCATTAAAATCTTTTATAACGTTATAGCATCGTTGATCATCTACAGATGGAGCTATCAAATACAGTTTATCCCATTTCATCCACTTCATTATCAAGTTCAGCAACAGCTGTGTTTTACCTGAACCGGATGGCCCAATTATAATCGCGCGGATAGAGTTTGGTAGCACTGAATTATGCTTAACTGGCTCTTTCTTTTTTGTCGCAGAAAAATCTGTAATTTCCATTTGTATATAAAGAATAATAATTATGGATCTATATTGTGTGAAGTGTAAGGCACGAACCCCTACGAATGATCTAACAACCATTACAACAAAAAATAACAGACAAGCACTTTCTGGTAAGTGTACGCGATGTGGCACAAAAAAATTTAGATTTCAAAAAAAAAGCGAGAATTTAGCGGAGGTGACATTGCAGCCAAACTTGGAAAGCTCCCCGGAACTCCCTGGGCAAAGTATCCCGGAGAAAAACATCTCCCAGGATACAATTACTGCGGTCCAGGGACCCGACTAGATATCAGACTTGATGAACAATCTAAACCAAAACCGGGAGAGTATCCGATAAACGCTATCGACGCAGCGTGTCACATACATGATGTTGCTTATCGAAGTAAAGATCTACAAGACAGGCATATCGCGGATGTGAAATTAATTCATGCACTAAGCGCCATAAAAAATAAATCATTTAAGGAGTCACTCGCTAATTGGTTAGTAAGATCAGCGATGAAATCTAAATTAGTATTAGGCGCTGGATAATTAAATAAAAATGCAAGCGATTTATTATTCCCCAATCGGATACTGGAGAGGTAACTCAGCAATTAATAAACTCGCCAACGCGGCATCAGTAACACGCGAGGTTGCCAAAAATTGGCTATCAAAACAAGCAATATGGCAAATCTACTTACCACCACCTCGACAAATCAACTTTGCACATTTTGATGTTAGTGTGCCCAATGAAGTTCATCAGGCTGACATACTATTCCTGCCTCATGATACTGTCCGTAGAAAAATATACAAATACGCGCTAACAGTAGTTGATGTTGCCAGTAGATACAAAGAAGCAGAACCGTTAGCGACTAAAACAGCGTCCGAAGTCGCCTCTGCGTTTAAACGAATTTATCAACGAGGACCTCTAAACTGGCCACGATTATTACAAGTTGATCCTGGCAAGGAATTTCAGGGCGCGGTGTCATCACTGACAAAGCAGCATAACGTTACCATACGACGAGGACATACTGAAATTCATCGGGATCAGGCAATTGTTGAGCGATTTAATAGAACACTCGCTGAGAGATTATTCGGATACCAGTACGCGAGGGAATTCATTTACGATACGAGATCTCGTGAATGGGTTGCAAGACTGCCAAACGTGATAGCCGCACTGAATAATGAAATTACCAGAACAACAAACATGAGACCTGTAAATGCAATCACAAAAAAATATATACCCCGCGTCAGTGAACGCGGACAACAGCAACAAAATGTTTCAACGCAGCCAGGGACGCTAGCGTCCCCACTGCTGGGTAATGTCACCGTTAGGTATTTATACGAACCAGGCGAACTAGAAGGAGGAAAAAAAAGAGCAACCGATCCCACATGGAGTGTTACTACACATAAGATATCCAGCATAACCAGATCAACTGGGAGAAACGCAATCTACAGATTAGATTCGACTGCTCCTCAACGCGGATTTAAACGCGAGCAACTTCAGGTGATTCCCGAGGATACACAATTACCACCCCGATCACTAAAGTGATCCGCACTGAAGTGATTCAATCATTTAAATAACTGCAGCAACACCTCTGCGTCGGTTACACTCAAGACAGGTCAACATCACATTTTCACGTGTATGACCGCGACTGCTATCTATTCTATCTACGGTGAATTGCCTTGGGTCGTTTTTCGAATACTGCCACAGCAATAAACAATTACAACTCGCACAGTGATTATTCTGCTGTTGTTGTAATTGTATTACAAATTCAACATCCAAACTTTGTTTGGGATCAAACTCTCTACCATTTTTTTTGTCGCTCTGTTTGTAACCGGCTAATTTCTTTCTTATTGTGTCATCAGCGATTGAGCTGTCGTTGACAACATCATCTAATACAATTCTTCGTAACTGACCTATCCTTCTTACTCTTGACACGGCTAAATAAACTAAATTTGACCACTCGATGCGATCATCAACAATCCAAACTGTTGTATCTGAAATAGTTAGTCCCTGCGAACTGTGGATGGTCATAGCGTATCCTAGCGTCCACGGGGATTTGCTCATTTTCAGTGCCTGTTCAACAGCATCAACATCAACTGTGACAATATCATTTAATACTAAATTCTGTTTCTCCGGACCCGACGCAGTCAGGCGCCCTGGAATATCAACATCAATATTCTGCAATCGCGTATCAGCTGGTCTATAACACAACGGCACTGGCAACATGGGAAATTTCTTCTGATGTAACTGAAATAACCGCTGCTGAAGTGTGTCCCTGACTATCTTTCTACTTGCCACAATTAAATCACCTGGTTTCCACGTTTCCCAAAAGTCGCTCAGCGAAGTCTCTGGAATTATTTCACGCATTATCTCACACTGGACTTTATTGGTTTGTAGCCTGATCAGTGCCTTAAACTCTTTCAGCGTTTCATCGAGTGCTCTAACATCGTTAGTTATTTCCTCATAATAATCTACAAAAGTTTTCAGCCACTCGTGTGGAGATTCACCTGTAAATGGGGGTGGTTGACCATGATCGCCGCACATCACCACTGCGGTATTTTTCTTTAGCAGCCAATCCAGAAACTGTTTTAATGTATCCAACGGCACAGTGTCTATCTCATCCCAGATGATTTTCTCGGGAATATATTTCGTTCCCATTCGTTCAGGTGTCCACGTGCCGCCGCTGTATTTGAAAAAACTGTGATACGTGCACGCGTTAACATCCCGTTGTCTCATCTCCCTGGCAAGTCTGTGTGTGGGTGTTAGCACAATCATGTCAGAGTTTCTAAATAATTCAATCGCTCGAGTTGTTTTACCAGAACCACCAGGACCGTTCAGATAAACTGTTTTGTGTCTTGTAACAGGATCGTGCACCGGCGGCAACAACGAAGTTGCCCCCGACGAAACCATCGAAGATATTTCTGCGCTGCGATACTCATCCTCGATTTCAACATCAGCCGATTTACAATATCCGTGTAACATTTCATTCTTTATTCTCCACGAGCCCCACGATGGATCATCCGATATAACATTATCCAACAGCGCTGAGTGTTTTTTATCAATATAAAATGAATCCGTTGCAACTCTCACTGCGGCAACAGGGAATCTATTGATCATCGACAACAAATTTATGGATACATAAGCCAGCATCGAAGATCTCAAATGTATGTACTGAGATGATTCTCCGTCAATATAACTAAAAACAGTCCCTAGTTTTTCCCCGTTTGACAGAAACACATCTTTGCGGTTACAGAACATGTTGTTCGTGGCTGCATCAGCGACAATAAGATCCAATTCAGTCTTGTCCATGATTAATCGACTGTGATGTTGTTTATGATCATACGCTCCACCTTGAGTGAATTTCCCTATTATTCTTCGTCCTAGATCTTTTGCTGTGCTTTCATCATTTCTGAGTTTGCTTTTAAGTACTTCAGGAGCTTTCTTGATGATAGCGTCGATAGAAGTTTCTGGATATTCTCGTGACCAATCTTCGATGACTTCTTCTAACGTAACCGGCGTTGGAGTTGGCAACCAAACTTCGGTTTGACGACAATAACATATAATCGCTTCGCTGACCGTCAGCGACAACAGTATTCGACTGTCAAGCATGTATCGCAATAACACTATCGGTGCCCATCGCTTCTCAACGAAATGTCTGCCAAACCAAACATAACACACAGGATGTAAATCCTTAGCGAATTTAAACGACGACACACAAGCAAATCCGGTCAAGTCAAAATCGGGTAAAACACCGTTGACAGCTACTCTTGTCATGGTATTGCCAGCGTGGCCAAACCGTTTAAAATATTCGCTGCATTCTCCACGCCCAAGGAAACTTCCTGGATAACACGCCGTCATGTCCACGGATATCATACCGCGGTGATCATACTGAGTATTCCACAAACCGCCGTGTCCGTATTCGACACAGCTCTGCTGGATATCAGCAAGAAAACTTTTCGGAGTTGGTCTCCATGAATTTCGTTCCCGGGCTACATGCGCGACAACACCCGGGACAGTAAAACAGTGTGTCAGTAACGTATCAGTGTTGCCAGCATGATATTTTTCTGCGAGTTTTTTCATTTCCTGCTGTAACGCCATTGTTCTGTATATTTCCCCGTTGGGTCTCACAAACTGATCATATTCTCCATCTTCGCTACTTCTGAATAACCACACAGACACTGGATCGGTTTTACTTATCTGATAAATAAAATCAAACATGCTCCCAGAATTGCTTTGCAATTCCGGATAATACTTCACAACACGGTCTTGCGGAAATATCCTAACCGAGTCAGTCCAGGCGTGACTGTTATGATCGATAGTAGTTATTGGTGTTCCACGGGAATTGTATTTACACTCATACAATACCTCACCGGTTAACGATGAAACCGTTATAGGAAATTTTAGTAATCGCTCTAGCTCAGCAACATCATTTATTGACGCTCCTTTATCCGCTACTCGTGTCGCCCACGCTGTTATTTTAGTTTGTCTTAGCGGTGTTAGGCCGTTTCCTCGCATTGCATTTTTAAAATGTTCCATTACTCGCTCAGCTACACAATTCAACACCGACACCTTCATCGGTTTGAGTTTATCAACGCGTGGTTTCTTCATCGGATAAATTCCATAAACAACTGCGGTCACAGGATACGCTCTGGCATAATATGGTATATCAATCCCAACAAGTACTCCCGGTTTTGAGTCTTTACTTAACAGAACGGTTTTTCCACGAACGCCTCTGGCATCAAGAACAGGGTCTAGTTTGTCTCTGATAATCCACGTTCCCTCGCCGACTCCAACAATAAATTTTATCTGTACGAAATATCTTCTATCGTCGAGATACCCAATTATGTTACGCGCGATTGTATCGTTCATGGTAGCATCAATGATACGGTCACGAGAAATGCTTTGCATTTCCCGAGAAACGCTCGCGTTTCCGAGGATAATTTTATACGAAGACCACGTGTGTGCGGCACCATCACGACGAAACTCTTCTTTGGCATTCTTGATAACACCAATTACCTCTGCTAACTCTCTTCGTCGTGGATCAGCGGTTAACCGGTCAAGATCGAATCTAGAACCTGATATGGGTTTTATTCTGGATAGTCTTTCAAAACCCATTATTATAATTAAGACAAATATTTAAATAGACAAATATATTATATGATGAACCAATGCAAGTGGATCAAACTAAATTCATCAGCGCCGTGTAGCAAACCCTGCAGAGGCGAATACTGTGGACAACATGCTCAACAGGTCCGCGGTGGGAGTCTAGGACCGATACCGTGTATCAGATGCGGCATTGGAGTACGAGGAAAAACGCAATTATGTTCAGCGTGTGGTGGAAAACGCTATCGAGAACTAAAACGGTATTATGATAAAAAAAATCCAGACTGTGATAACGCTCTCAAATGCGAGCGTGATTACATAAATAAGTTTTCAGACAAATTATGAATTAGACAATGATTTGCTTATAGTATAATGAATCAAGAATTCGTCCGACATCCAACTATTCCAAATTATGAGGCAAACCGAGATGGCATAGTGAGAAACTACAGGCTGAGGAAACAAGTTGGTACAGTTGATAATGCTGGTTATTTAAGATTTACTGTTAGGAAAGGGAGGTATTTATGTCATCGTTTCGTCTATGAGGTTTTTAACGGAGAGATCCCTAAAGGCCTTGTCATTGATCATATTAACGGGAACAGACTTGATAACAGTATTGAAAACCTTCAAGCGATCACTCAGAGCAAGAATACCATACGAGGAAGAGTTAAATGTAAAACAGCTATAAGAAGAGCAGTGAAATCTGTGAATGTTGAGACTCGTGAAGAAATAATATTTCAATCAATGAGCGCAGCCGGTAGGTATTTCGGTATTTGTCCACCTTCTGTACAGCATGTCGCAGATGGGATCTACAAAACAGCATTTTCAAAGAAGCTCAAACAGAAGATTTCATTCTGTTATATAACTCTTATCGTTGACACAAACGACGATAACTCCTCCGAGAGTGTGTAACGCTTTGCAGAGTTGTCGTTGCTGGTCAGAGGATTTGCTCCCCCTAAGAAAGCCACCTTGATAAAATATTTTATCGAGTTCATAACATGTAATCATTTATTTACCGTAGAATATATATTTTTTTACAAACAATATCCTCGTTTTACTGAATATATCCGACTGTTTTGCTCTTCTGTGCTTGTTATATGACCGCGCTTAAGAAAACATACAATTAAAATATTTTAAACAAGTCCCGCCCACTGCTAGAGCGAATTTCCAACTCGCAAGTAACAGTTGGGTTATATACGAAATCGCTCCCTAAGACCTTTGGGTCGATCGAAAGTCAGCACGCGCAAGCAAAACCATAAATTTAATCCGCCAATGGCGGGTGTCTTTTGTGCACCATCCAATGGTCGATTCAATGGATGGTTTTGCTCTGCTGCTGACCGTAGAAAATGACCCACCTGTGTATGTTTGTGTCGTCATAGGATAAGGTCTTAGGATAAGTTAGGATAAGATTACATGTTCATTGTGCCTTTACTTGCTGTCATACTCGAATCAGAGGTTAAAGGTTGTCTGTTCTGTACCGTCTCTTAGGATAAGATTACATGTTCATTGTACCTTTGCTTGTTGTGATACTCGAATCAGAGGTAAAGGTTGTCTGTTCTGTACCGTCTCTTAGGATAAGATTACATGTTCATTGTACCTTTGCTTGCTGTGATACTCGAATCAGAGGTAAAGGTTGTTTGTGTTGTCAAATAAATGTTTGCCGGGCCTGCTAGAGAACTCGATCCTAGAAGCCAGGGCTGTCTCGTCTTGTAAATAAATGTGCCTCTGAGTCACTTGGCAGTCAGAGGGGTCCGTCCTTAGGATAAGTTACGTGTTATATGTTTGTCCTTGTCAATTCACTAAACACGTCCTCTTGAGCCTATAGAACGTTATTTGACGATCTAGAGGCTCTTGCAGGGGATAAAGTGTTTCGTGTTACATGTTGTATTGTCATGTCGGAAGCAGTCCTCGTGGGGTTCTAGAACGTTATTTGACGATCTAGGCCCTTGCAGGGGATAAATGTTTCCGACTGTCTCGTTTTGTTTTGGAAAGCTAGCGTTTCTCATGCAAAGTGTTTCTATTAAAAATATAAAAATATATAATAATATGAATCACGAAAATATAAATACCATACTTGTTGAAATTAAAGAATTACAACAGCGAGGTTTTAATATTTTACTAGACACTGAAACAATTATGTCAGATTTTGAATCCTTGAATGAGCTATCACGCTTGGGGAAGAACAATCTCCCTGCTCGTTATAGGTTCATTAAGGGTTTGCAAGATCGTGTTTACAGATCACTTGCCGGGATAACTGAAAATCAGGTATCTGAATTTATTCCACTGTGCCGTGCAGTTGAGAAGATTCGTCTTGGATTGTCACAAGAGTATGAGACTCGAAAATTAATTAGCACCAGGGTGAGACGGTTAAAAGGTTATATAAAGAATCTAGACACGGAAATGCCTTGCATTTCTGACAAAAATACTAGTGTTTCTGACTACGAGGCCGACAAGGAAGTATAAACCGCATAGCGTGTGACTCACAGCACAAAGTGAAAGTAGAACCTGAGAACGCTAGCGCCCCCCCCCCCCCGCTTGGAGTGTAAAGCACATTTCCACGGGTAAAAAAAAAAGTGTATTATTTTTTTTGCCCTTGGAAACTCAAAGAGTTTCTCAAGTGAAGGGCGCTTTCAGATTTTCAGGATTTGCTTAAGCGTTTCAACATCAATACAGGAATGAGAATAGTTCATAATCTGTTCTCGTTGACACCAAACTATGATCATATGATTTTGCTGTAGCTCTGTTAATTGTGACGGAGTTAACAAGAAGTCTTCGTCACCATACACGTCAATAACTATTTTAACGGGGAAATACTGTTCTGGGAATGTCTGTATTTGAAATGCGGTTTTTATTGCCTCGTAAAGAATTTGCTTATCATGAATATGAACTCGTGCATGAATGTACTCGGGTTGATACATTATACACAACCGTTTTTTTTTAAATGCGTGCTAGCACTTTCAACGATAACTTATGCTGGTTTTGATAGGGTATTTGCACGATAAAATGACGAAAATGGATCAGTGCAGAAAAAAAAACTATTATAAATATTATGGATCCCTTGACTTAGGACTTCACCAGTAAGTTTATACTAACAGTCTCGTCACGCAGGTCCAACAAATTCCCCCTCTGGTCGGTGAGTTTGAAATTTATCGTTGACAACCACGGGTTATGACACCGTAGATAGACCGGATTGATTGGTTCTTGCACAATCAGAAAACCAGGGGGGTCTCTTGGTGTGAACGTATACAGGATAAACCCCTGTTGTGCCGTCGTAGTATCTGATGCGCTGTAACTGCCATCGATGACGTCACATACAAGATTGACCGCAATAACATCTGTGATATTTACGATCCCGGGTGAGATGTGTCTGCCATCGGATGCTGTACTGTTGTCGTGCTTGAGAATAACAGGTTGTGGTTTTATTCGTTCGTACGCGGCAAGAATATCTTCGAAAGATTGATCGATGAGATCAGAGACTGATTTTCTCAGCTCGGGCACGTTATATCCAGGAAATTTAAAATCTGAAATATCATTCACTTGAATACCATATTTAATTGCAAAATCTGCTCTGGCTATCTGTCTATAATTATCATCGATATAGTCTTTAAGATCCAGTAAAGCCTGAATTATTCTTAGATTTATAGTTTCCATGGCCGATGCGAGTTTGTTTAGTTTTTCTATGGTTGTGATAATATTATCACGCGGACTTGTTAAATCAGAAATATAATCTTGGAAATATACTCGCAGGAGTTGTAGCTGTTGTTTATGTACTAGATTGATCGGAATAAATAATTCAGATTCTATATCATCTAGACGGTAAACACGGAGCTCCTGCCCCCCCCCCCCTTAACACGTGGAGCTTCTATACTCCAAGTATCGGGCATTAAAGTACTTTTTCTTGCTAGTAATTGATCTGCAAGGAGTAAATAATAATTGTACTCGAGGTCGTGTAGTGCTTCTTTATAGGTCATAAAATCCGATTTTTCAGGTTTTGGTGGACGAGGTTTAACCTCGGGGGCCTTTGGCCATCCTAATAATGTTCGGATTGAGCTGTTATAAATATCCACGGCGTATCCTGGCGTTGAGATTTCAATGACCGCAGACAGCGTTGGTTCATGAGCTGTTATAGATATTTTGGCTTCCTTGCCGGTGATTCGTTTTATTTGGCGTTGTATCTCATTATTGATTTCTTCGATCTGATAACTCCCAGTGGGAAGTGTAATTGTATTCCAGTCAAGTTCACCCTGTTCGCCGGAGTCGGCTTTGCTTTTCCCGAACACGAATGAATTATTTGGCTGCAGACCACCAAATGATGCCGACCTAACATTGGGCCAGCTGTGATACACACTGAGCTTTGCTAAGGCGATTTCACTCACTGGAATTGGAGTTCGAAAATTAATACCGAATTCTGGTGTCGTCGAGGACACTGAGATCATTGTGGTCCTTACCGGTGTTGTGTTTGTGACTATTTGTTGAAGCAGTTCTATTGACATTATTTATTTGTTTAGTTTTCAAATAGTCATTGTACGCATCTGACATTAGTTTGAATTCAGAATCTGATATCGTAGCGTCGCTACTTTGCACGTCTAACGATGATGATATCAGCGATGATAATTTCTGATATGCGGTCGTGGCTGTATTTAATTTTGTCGTGTAATCGTGTAATTTTGTGTTAGCACATGATGATATTTTTTTTGCTATGATGCCGAAAACTCCAGCTGTTGTTGTGGCCGCGGAAACACAGATCGTGGCGGCGACTGCTGCAGTTACCGGAGTGACCGCTGATAGTATTGCTCCGGCAGATGCAACAACGGCAGATACTGAATAAACCATAATATCCAGCACTGTTATGCGGCGCTTGTATTTTTTTACTTTTTGACTAGTTACTTCGATGACAGTTTTTAACTCAGATTGCCACTCACGGACTTGATTGTATCGATATTGTTGAGCATCTGGCGTCGTTGACATTATTCAATTACGCGGTAACCAATTGAGGCGTTGCAGCGACGAATTCCAAACAAAACCAGTAAGATGTTGCTGTTAAACTATCGTCCTCGGCTTCAAGCATAAATGTTTCCTCGGTTCCGCTGTTTAGTATTACAGTGCAAACCCCGGAATACTTATCGGTGGAATGTCTCCAAGGATATGTTGTGAAGATTTCAAATTTAGCGGCTGAAAACACAGACAACCTGTAAACACCGGTGGCTGTTGCTGTATATTTGATAGTGTTATTTTGTCGTGACCATGTTGCGAATCCCGATGATACCGTGAATACGATGTTGGTGATATGCCCCGGAGTAACTCCAGTGGGAACTTTAATCAAACTGGTTTTGTTAACGATATCAGGAATACCCGATACGATATCCTGCTGTGTTTGTTTGATCGTGTTAATGTCGGTCTTTACATCAGCGAGTTTTACATCGACGACTGGAGGAGTCCCAAAGAACTTATCCACGACCTCATCAGTTTTTACGAAGTTTCTTCGAAATCTTGTAAACGCGCCCACGTGAACATCATGCTCTGCACGCAGCGTATTTAGTTTACCGTTGACGATGTCCACGTATTGTTTGTTTGACGCATCCTGGTCGGATTCGGGATTCGCTAACGCGGTTATTTTGTTGCCGCTCATGCTGAGTTCGCCTGTCATCGTGTCACCGGCTTTTTTCACACATTTATCAACACCTTTATCAATACTGTCTTTGATGCTTGCGATTGATATATTCGAGTCCTTGATCCGGCCGCCATCACTAAATGCAACGAAGTTATCCTTGGTAGCTCCAAGAACTCTGCGAATTATATCATTCCACTTAATGTTGCTCGTTCTTAGTTTTCCTTGCCTGTCTTGGAAAATAGCAACTTCATCTGGGTCAACTCCAGCTATATTCAAAAGATTATCGACTTCATCTTTGGTCGCATATTTTGAGAGATCAGCATCTGTGCTTGGTTTACCTCCTCGTGTGAAAGGTCTTCCGTAAATATCCACCATTATTCTTATTGCTGTTTTTCAAATGCTAGCATTTCTCGATGCGGTATATTCATACACTACTTTATGAGGAGGAGTTGCTGGATTTCTTGAGATTGCATCAAGAACATTTAAAACCTCCCTCCCACAAATGGGCGGATCAATTAATGTTTGTGTTGGTAACGTCGACTGCCACACTGGAACATTAGAAAATCTGCTGACATACTTGAGAAACTCAACTGGCGGTGCTAAACCGTACGAATCAAAATAGATAATTCCACGTGGATCGATCGCGTAAGCAACCCAGTGAGTTCCCGGACCATCTTTGTTGTCGAGATTGATAATGCCAGTTTCTGGATTATTCGGTCGTTGCGGTAATTGATCTCGCATAAATACGCCTCTGAAATGTTTTACACGCAATTTTTTAACAGCATCGAGTAAATCAAAATTGCTCAACGGCGTTAGAATTTTTTTGGATACCATGATGGTGGAGTTCCTGGTAGTCTTAGACCGCGTCCCTTTTTTTTCTTGTATCCTTTTCCCGTTGCCTTTTTTAGTGCCATTCCAGCTGCAGTTCCAACTGCACCGAGTGCTGCGGCTTTTGCTACGGCTGGTGCTGCCGCGGCAATCAACGCCGGTATTGCTGCGAGAAGAGGAAATATTCCACCGGTTTTAGTCATGTCCTTGATAGCTGCAGCAGAGAAATCAAGTCGGACACCGGTTTTTGCTGTTAGTGCCTTATTAAAATGTTTAAGCTGAGTATTAGTCAACGACAATTTGTTTGGACCACCAGTAATCTGATCTCGTTTTAGTGTTATTGATGTCCCGCACGTGCTTGCGTTCTTTGATTGCAATTTCTTCGTTTGACCGGAAGTCAAGGTGACATTAACATGACTGTATGACATTATATCCTAAGTTTGATTTTAATTGCGTTACATATTCTCGATTGGAGCGTCGATGACCCTCATTCGTCCGCCAACACCTTCAAGCAGCATTGCTTTATCGGAGAGTATGACAGCAATCGCTCTGTAACCACCAGCAGGAACACCTACACGAGCTCGGAAATGTAGGTCGACAACAGATTGTTTAACCAGATCAAGATGTTCCAGCGAAAAGTAATAAATCGGATATAAACTCATAAAGTCTCGCTGTGATATTTGCAGGCCAGTGTCTACATTAAGGTCGCGCCCCATAAATGACATCAGACGATGATACGCGCGTGCGACACGATGATGTTCGAAATCTATTAATATATCCTCAGATGGCTCCTGATGCCCATTTATTCTCAACGAAACTTCAGAAACTCCAAGTGTATCAAATACCATTGGATTTCTTTCCTGGCTATCTGTTCTAGCACGGTATTGAAATGCAATGAAAATATGTCGTGGTGCTGATACTCCTTGTTGCGATGATATATGCCATGTAAACAACCCACCATTATCACCCTGAATAACGTCTGTGGTTGTTGTTTTCCAGGATAGCAGTGATTTACCGCCCGTGTCCATGAAAGACAACAGTCGTTGTTCTTCGGTGATTGACGGAGACAACACTGGCATCCACAACCACAGTTTAGTTAGTATTACCTGACCAGGGGCAACAGCAGCATCTCGCCAGATAGCGTCATTATCATCAGGTTTTCGCACAAGTACAACTGTGTGTTTGGCACCGAATATGACCTTGTGGACATCTCTGCAGAATCCAAAGATGTGAGACAATGGAATCACACCTGAGAACTCTTCATCTCCACTTAACATCGATCTACGTGTTGCAAAACCCAAATTAAAATTTTCGTTCATCGATGCAACTGCGTCACCGGCATTATTCATTGTTACATTCCTGTTCTCGGGGCTGTCGGTTATATCCTTTGCAAACATCATTGATGGTCCGGCTGATCTGGTGTAATCATCCGAGTATCTCGCCAACCCGAGAATTGTTGTGGCAACGTCGACGTTATCATGAATTGTTTCAATTTCTTTTCCATCTATCATGTAAATAGCGGATTTAAATAACGCCATGATGCCGTTGTTAACAAATCCAACTCGGTCGCCGATTCCGTAGTTAGTGTTATCATTCTTTAAAAGCCTACCTTCAACTTCGATGAAGGCCTCAGCGGGCAAGAAGTATCTACTTGTATCCTGGACCTGTAGTTCAATTCTTCCGCGTTGGTTAGGATCACGTGCTTCATAAGAATAATATTGAAAATCACGTACAGAATCATCTTTAAGTACTGGTTTGGACATATCAAACGCGTCATTGGATTTTCGTGCAAACATTATTATTATTTGTGATGATCTAATTAAAATGTTATCGTCACCGGAAACCACTACCAGCTATCAAATTAGCAGTTACACTATCTTGCAACGCTTTGGAGGTAATTCCTGCTGTTGCGATCTCAGCTAATTTCTGATTTACGGCCTTATTTACTACGCTACTAACATTTGCCGGCATAGCTTCAGTGGATGGTAGTTTTACTGGCACCAACCTCTCGACTGGGTTTTTTTTTCGTATCAGCTGTGCTAGTCGATCCTTGATTGATTGAAATGCTTTCCCGGCAAGACTACCAACAGTGCCAATGGCTTTATCCTTGACAACATCAGCGGCTTTCATCGCGAATTGTTTTGCTAACGGTCCAGCTTTCGGAGCGATTCTTGTGACTAAATCCCTAACAACATCACCGACTCCATCTCCGTAAACAACCTCGTATACTGGTAATCGTGAGTTTACTACTCTGACACTTCTTGGTCTGCGAAAAGAATCGTGTAGTATCATTTTATTTAATTATTGTTTATCTAACTGAATTTGCTAGCAAATTTAATTATTAGTCGCTGTGGTAACCGTCTGCGAGTTCATCAATGAGCCCCCGGTAGATGCTGATATCCATGATGCCACGCTGAAATAGTCTCTGACAGATATCTGCGGCTTCATTTATAATTTCCGGAGAATTGTTTCCGGCACGTCTTCCTCCGATGAGAACTTCCAACCGTGATACATCATCGATGATATTATTAGGGCAGGCAATAAAACCGGATCCTAAACCCTCCCCTGTTGATGGTACAATTCTTGGGGATAAAATGTCTTGAGGCAAACTTTAAGAAGATGTTGTTAAGCTAATTATCGGCGACCTAGTTTGTTTGAATTTTTGGCCCCGCGGACTTCCTTCAGATGCAGCCTCGTATTCACTTAACGGAGTTAGGTCAGGATCTATTGCTCTTCGCCGTGAAGGATATTGTTGTCGTTCTGTGTGTTGCAACGGTGATTTTTCTTCTTGAGGTTGCGATGGTGGAATTTCAAGTTTACGTATAGCATCTACAAGTCTATCGTATTTTGTATCGTCCCTGCTGATTTGTTTTTTATTTTCACGTATACGATACGAATATTTGATAAAATTATCATCTGTCATAGAACCGTGTTCTGGGTTTAAAGACACATCTCTTCTAATCAATCCTAACAGTATTGTCTCAGGTAATTTCTCTTCTGGTACATTTTTAAGAAGTTCAATATAATCCGGCGTAAATCTTTTGGCGGGGTCAGTAATTCTCCCTGTTACTCGCTTACCAGCAGGTACTGACACAACAACTTCATCGGGTGGAGGCGGGGGTTTAAGTCCAGCTGAAATATCCTGTAAAATTTTCCTTTGCTCTATTAAAGCCTCTTTGGTAACAGCTGCGGATTTTTCAGTAGCTTTGGTCACGGGTTTAAATAATTCCTCCGTAGTCTCTGCAAAGCCTTCCCGTGCTTGCTGTCTTAGTTGTAATTTTTGTCTGACACTATCACGGACAGGAAGAAATTTCTGAATTGCTTCGAGACGTTCTCGAGCTAATCTAGTCGTATGTGCTTCTCCAATATTTGCCATTATTTATTTGTCAATGATTTAATTCCGCTAACATAAAAATGTTTTTCCTTGGAAACTCATTTCCCAGAGCAGCAGAGGGGATGGACCCGACCCATGGATTTTTCAATAACGACCCCGCCACGGAAACTGTTTCAGATTTATTGAAGTAACCCAAGTTGTCAGTGCAAACTCAACGAGTTTGTCCCTGGAAACTCTTCGAGTTTTCGGGGGACATTTTTTTTTGTCCTGTATTCTGAATAGAAGGGTTTATTTCGTCGAAATAAGCCCTCTATCGAGGAATAGTTTCCTGGAGGGGTTTATTGTGCAAAAAGTTTCGGTCTGTACAGCCCCTCTGCTGCTTGGGAGATATCTTGAAAATTCGTGTTATAGCTATTCGTGCTGAACGGAAATTCATATTGACATGGGGTTTTCACCAGAAGACTTATTATGATGTCGGGCTCGTCCACAATAAGAAAATGGTGCTAATCTGACAACCATTATAGTCACAATAGCAGTAATCTTGAAAATATTGTTATCACTGGTCCTTCTGAATAGAAAGTCATATCAACGTGTAATTTTCACTAAAAGACTTATAATGATACATAATTAGTCCCAGATGTTAATTTCGCGGATATGAGTTCAATGTTGAAAATATTTTTATCACTACTCAGTCTTGATGTACCCAAATGAAAATGGTTCCGATCTAACATCTAGTATTACCAGCAAGGCAGTTATGTTGAAAATATTGTTATCGCTACTGCCTTTCCGTGATATTTATAAATGGTTTTACGTAAAGTCATATCGACTTAGGGTTTTTACCAGAGGACTTCCTGCGATATATAAATAAACTGGTGTTGAGCTGATCTCCATGCTGACCACCACTGTGTTCATTTTGAAAATCTTGTTAATACTGCTTGACCTTCATCGGTGGTCATACGGAGAAGGGGTTTTCAATAGTGGAATTTTTAAGAGTTTATGTTTGTCCTATATGAAATGGTGCTGATCTGACATCCAGTATGGCCACCAAGGCAGCCATCTTGAAACATTTTCAGGGTCCACCCTAACGTTTAATTCGGGCGAAATAGTCACGATTGAGTCTGTTATTTTGCATATATATATATATATATATATATATATATATATATATATATATATATATATATATATATATATGTATATATACACATATCCAAAGCGAAGGTGACTTAGCCTTGCACTGATTTCATGTATGTACCTTCCCTTTATTTTCAGTAAGTACGTAAAATATTCTAGAGCTGAAGTTTTGAGGCAGTTAATTGTTTTCTTTTCCCCTTTTTTAGAATTTCACTCCTTTTATAATGATATCTCTAATTTAATTTGAAAGATCAGCTATTAGAGCTCAGCATGCATATGAAATGACATTGTTATATTTCCCCATGCTGTTCTTGGCATGCTTTGAAGCGGACAAACTCTTGCCGGAAAGTTACTGTATTTCCTCACTTGATTTGACGCACTTCACATGAATCCAGTTCTTCCTATTACCAGGGCCGTATTAAGGTTTTGTAGGGATCCTGGGTACTTAAGATAGTGGGCCCTGATGGATCTTCAAATACACCATTAAAACAGTCCTAAACTTGTCATATATGTGTATAATTAGTATTGCTATATTAGGCCAGGTATTAAAAGTCTTAGACATATATATGGTTACTTAAACACACATAATTTGTATCCAAGCAAACAGGGTGCCCCATGCATAGAGGGCCCGCTGCATCCGCCCCTGCCTATGACAGTGTAGCACGTCTTCCAGAGCAATATCTATACCACATACAAAACGCAAGTTTATACGAAAAGTTACATAAAGAAACTAATTTGCATTCAAATTGCTTTTCTAATGTGTGTGTGTGTGTGTGTGTGTGTGTATATATATATATATATATATATATATATATATATATATATATATATATATATATATATATATATAATGATTTGGGTTTTCGGGGAGATTTTGCTGGAAAGCTACAAGATTCACATTTGGGAAATCGTGATTGTATGGTCTATAGAAAGCAGCAACGATTAGATTTTGCTACTGGCCTTTTCCATTAAATTTAATTTTCCATATGAGTATGTTTTTGGAACTTCAAAACTATTTTGGTCCTTCATAACTTTTTCTAGAAGTGGAGATAGCCAGGGGTAACAGACAGGGTTACAGAGAAGGTCTTATTTGTTATAATTCTTCCGATTATTTACAGCAAAGTAAATATGTCAAAGTAAGTTCAATATGAAGTTTATTTTAAAGAATGATTGACAATTTTACTGTTAAAATAAATTTGCAAATTTGTCATAGGAAAGAAAATCCTAATATTTTCATTTAATTAAGACAAGTGTAGAGGATGCTGATTTAATTATGAAATATATGGTAGAAATGTGATTTTCCTGCAAATTTGCACAACTTATAACAAAGAATCACTTCTGAACATCGATAACGTCAGCTCCACCTGAAACTTTTTACTGCCGTACATTGTTCTTAATAGTGTTACTGATGCAGTTAAATGTTGTGGATCATATTGCAATCACAGGTATAGCAAGTAATTGACTTGTTTCCTATTATGGCGGGAAGCTGATTTGCCGTGTTGGGATCGTTAGTAATTTACGAGGACTTACTGATTAGCAAAAAGAAATTTAGTGCGATGGATGTTTGTTTTTTTTTTTTGCGGTATTTATCTTTGTTTCAAGTCACAAATGATAAGTGTTTTGGACACATTGTTCAGTCGATATGATTCCGCTTATTGATGAGTGTAATAAATATTGTGGTGGTGTGGTGACGTCACTGAGAGATGTGTTTTCTCTTTCATCGGGAGCATATTGCGTTAAAACAGAGCGTGGCACTAGACATTTAATGCTCAATTTTGTGTCCCTTTTTCTTTCAGAGACAAAGGTCAAAAGTTAGAATAGAAAGTTTTTTACTCTGCTGTCACGCTTGGCGTTAATTTGATGATGATACAAGCCAGAAAATACTTTGCTATAAACCCAATTTACGTTGAAAATTCGCCCTTGATTTTTGAAAAAGAAAGCGAAAAATTGAATATTCTTGTGATCCAATCAGAAGAAAATGACGACTAAAAGGATGTATTCACCTTTAGTACAGATAAAATGAATAACCCAGTACTTCAGTATACAAGCGTAGAATACGAGGACTTCAATGAAAGTCTCTATTTTGCGGCAATACCCTATGTTCGAGTGCCGTTTAATTTTTTACAAAGACTAAAGTGAAAAAAATTTGATATATTTTTATATTGTTTTAATAGTATTTTATCAGCATTTCAATATCTGGCATGAAATTATACTAAATTGTATGTTCAAAGTTACTATTCTGAGAAATCATTTTGCCCAAATAGTATAGCCCAGCATGGATGGATCCAAGCCTGTTATACTACTATTCCTGAAAGGCAGAATGGCCTTTCAGTTTTGTACAAACAATACTGATTCCCATTCAAATATGGGCACTGGTACAAGAAAACAATAATAGAAAGCCATTTATTGCGAAAAATCAAGAAACGTTTAAATGACATCTTCAAAATTGTTTAATAGAACTTGACCAATCTTGATGAATAGCACACTGGAATGGAAAGCTTCAAGACCAATCTTGACGAATAGCACACTGGAATGGAAAGCTTCAGGACCAATCTTGACGAATAGCACACTGGAATGGAAAGCTTCAGGACCAATCTTGATGAATAGCACACTGGAATGGAAAGCTTCAGGACCAATCGAGATGAACAGCACACTGGAATGGAAAGCTTCAGGACCAATCTTGACGAATAGCACACTGGAATGGAAAGCTTCAGGACCAATCTTGATGAATAGCACACTGGAATGGAAAGCTTCAGGACCAATCGAGATGAACAGCACACTGGAATGGAAAGCTTCAGGACCAAACTTGATGAATAGCTCACTGGAATGGAAAGCTTCAGGAACAATTTTGATGAATAGCTCACTGGAATGGAAAGCTTCAGGACCAGTCTTGATGAATATCACACTGGAATGGAAAGCTTCAGGACCAATCTTGATGAACAGCACACTGGAATGGAAAGCTTCAGGACCAATCTTGATCAATAGCACACTGGAATGGAAAGCTTCAGGACCAGTCTTGATGAATAGCACACTGGAATGGAAAGCTTCAGGACCAATCTTGACGAATAGCACACTGGAATGGAAAGCTTCAGGACCAATCTTGATGAATAGCACACTGGAATGGAAAGCTTCAGGACCAATCTTCATGAATAGCACACTGGAATGGAAAGCTTCAGGACCAATCTTGATGAACAGCACACTGGAATGGAAAGCTTAAGGACCAATCGAGATGAATAGCACACTGGAATGGAAAGCTTTGAAGCTTTTAGACATGATGCAGATCAGCCATCAAATATTACTGCCACTACAACAATATTTTTTGTCTTTCTCATAACCCACATCACGGACTTTGACAGAATTTGACTAAGGTATCCCAGTATATATGACTTTCAAAATTTTACTAAAATCTACTAAAAAAAAAATAACCATTACTTTCTTATTAAAAATTGATAGAAAGCAACCAGACATGAAGACCTTTAAAATTTGTACAGAAAGTTTGCCAATTCAGCATGAAATATCCCATTATTAAAAATATTTATGAAAAAAACAACAACAAAATAGCTTGAAATAACCTGTGAACTTGATAGAAAGGATCTTGGCATGTACATCTTTCAAATTGGTACAATCTGTGATTAGATGTCGCTGATGCTAATAAGAGAACAGCCTTTGAACATCTTTCATAAAGTGCTCTTGTAATTTTTTTGGCCAAATACAGTTGGAAACATCATGACATAGAGGGTCTTAAAATAGTACAACAGATGTTAATCCATTATCAAAACTGACCACTGTTACTAAAACAAGAACGATTTAAACAACTTCTCCCAAAATCCCCTGGACTGAAATGGATCATATCAGACAAAATTCATCCTGGCACGAAAACATTTCAGATTTCTTCAAAAGATGCTGAAATGCAATTATAAATAGCCACCATTAATAAAAATAAAAATTAAACTTTACATGGCTTCCTCTCAAAAACCGTTGACTTGAATGTGAGCAAACTTGAGAGACAACATTATAGCATGAAATTCTTCAAATCTGTACAACTAATGCAGGTTCACACTCAGATAAGACTGTTATTACTAAAAAATAAATAACAAATCTTTAAACAAATTCTTCGCAAAAATCTTATTTTACCAAATTTGACACAGATCATGCAGGTGGTACCAAAGCACATTAATGACCCATATTTCTTGGCCAACTATTCTTGCATTTAGCAATTAGATAAATGCCAACCAGATGAGCAATTTCATGCTCACCTTGGTATCTTGTTTTGTACAGATAGCATTTGTTCAATTTCTAGCCAACAGTATTAGAATAACCAGTCGACATACTAAGTGACAATTCTCAATTATTCCAATGCATGGAATATACCAATGTAAGCGAAATCTAGCATGGTGTCAGAAGAGCCTATGATAAAAAGATTCTGAAAGTTGTTGGAGTTTAACATTGTTCTGATTTAAGGTAACAAGTATATCGTCTACTGGGTAGAATCTGTACGTTAATTTTGTATCAATCTAACCTTAATAACAATTGAATGCACACAGTAACATCAATTGTGACATAAAGGTTACCCATACATCATATGCTGAGCGTTAATTAGATATAATTTCAATGACTGAATTCAAAGTTGTGCAGAACGAAATAAAAAATCCTAGAGATAAGAAAAAACAAGAATTCTGATAGCAATTTTAGGTGGACGCGCTAATCACTTAGGCCAGTGGAGTAGTCGCACACATAAAAAGAAAACTGTAATACATTTACTGTCAAATAACAAAAGTAATTTTCTAAGTCTATAGATGAAACTAAAGAACTCGCACCAACATATATCTTCTTTATTTTAATATACGATGATATGCGTTAGAACATCCGCCTATGATGTGGGAGGTCGTGGGTTCGAACCACAGCCGATTCATACCAAAGACTTCTGAAAATGGTACTAGTAGCTGCCTCGCTTGGCGCTCAGTATTAAGAGGTTAGTGGTAGGACTGTCATGTATGCTATACACATTAAGGCGTTAATTTATAATCTGTATTATTTATAGTTATTACTGTTAAACGTATTCTTCATTCTCCAAAAGTTTTAATTCCTGCACGTATCTTTGAAAAAAAGAAATTTATTCTAGTTGATAAATTTAAATATACTATTTACTTAATGGAAACTCGTCTAAAGGACAACTGCAAGAAGTGATAACAATCTTAAATGAATGGCATATGTTTCTGTGTTAAGATGGTGCTTTTCGTGTTTTAATTTTATGCTGAGTTCATCATTTTGTCAAAAGTGAGTCTTTGAAATAGCTTGGAAATGAATGAGGAAGTGCGTTAATTCGTAACCAGTACATCAAGTACTTTTTGAATATAGATCTTGTTAATATATATCTTTTATTGAGAATGAACATTGAGTATCACCGGCTGTATATACATTATTTCATTCGTGTATGCATGCAGGTACACATGCATATACTCTGTACATAGGGATCAGATTCGCATACTTTTAAGTCACTGATATGTTGTAGATAGGCAGGTACTTGAAGTGAAATATTCTGGCACGCATAGACACAATGACGAGCTGATAATATTGCATAGTTTCTAGAAGTCTCAATGGCCACGATATTATGTAAGTTTCCAATCGTCATGTGGCGAGTGTGTGGTGGATGGACATCCAAAAAGTATGCAATCTTATTTTTGTTCTCTTCTTCAATGTTGTACATGTTTATCCTTGCATATACCTTGCTAGGCCATTGTCAACATACCACAATGTTACAAATGTAACTTATACGGGTATTTGGATGAACATGATATATGAAAGAAAACATCAAAGTAGTAAGCTCTTTCAGGACACACGGTACTAATTATATGGAAAAATTGGAACCAGTCTGGAAATGGGAGAACATAAAATAGAGTATATATGGGTTACGCTGGCTAGGATTGGTTAATAATGAAAGTTATGTCTTATGTTACGTGTTTAGACTATAATCAGCAACAAAGAAAAACTGAAAACAACAAGCTTTTTAAAATTTAACAATTTATTTCCCTGGAAAAACAACGTAAATATGAGGAATGGAACTTACGGTTTTAAGAATCAAATCCAAAAGTAATCCAAGAATAATCCACGAATTAAATTTTAGAAGTCCTAGTAATGAAATGATATAATGAAATTTGAGTTCGAGTTCCGAAGAAAATGCGTAGGCGATGACGTATGCAATAGCTAGTATTGTGCTGTTGTGTCTACAGTTCTTTGTTATTCCACAGATAATAATATTCATATATGTTAATTCCGAATAAAATTTAAAGAAATGTCTTTGTCCAAGAATTCTGTATGAGCACTCAGATATTTCCAGGAAAAAGAGTATGTGTGTGTGATTTGGATTTTTAACGTAGCTTTAGCAATTTTTCAGTCATATCGCTACGATGTCTGCAGTGTGGCATTTTATAGCGATGTCTAGCACTGGGGCATCATGCCGCAGACATGTAGCATGATGTCCCACCCAGTCGCATTATCCTGACACCAGGCCCACCAGTCCTAACACTAACCTCTTAATGCTGAGCACCAAGCGAGGTAGCTGTTAGTACCATTTTTTGTAAGTCTTTGGTATGACTCGGCCGGGGATCGAACCCACGACCTTCTGCATCCGAGACGGAAAAAGAATTAATCTTTTAGAATCCAAATAATTTGAATACAAATTAAAATGTAACTCCAAACTGGTCACAACAAAACGAACACCTTGACATCAAGTGTTTTTAAACTTAAACTGACTAAATTCTCTGTAAACATCGGTATTAAACATGAGTACTGCTCAATTCGGTAAAACCAGAGTTTCGAAATAGAGGCTTTTTACATCTAAAGTCACGTATGACCTTGACAAATCCAATCTTTTCACTCTAAGAATAAGATAGAAAATAGTTGTTTACTTGACTCACTGGTTTCTGAATCAAGGTCGGGAACTAGGTCAGCTTAAGGATACAAATTTCTATTTTTACGTGTTTTCCACTGAACAGTCAAGTCAGACTAATTCTGGAAATTATCTAATTCCAGTAAACAAAATAACACTTTGGTAAATATATGGTCTTAAACTGAAGTTCAAGTTAAACAGACTGGCAAAATACACATGGGTATTAAAATAAATATTCTTTGGCTTGAAACTGAAAAAAGGAAGTATTCTGAGTAATGCTAAACGTTGATTAAAAGAATAGCTTGGAAAACAATTCAGTGTATGCGATGTTGGGAAATGCATTTGATGTATTTTGTCATTGTCATTAATTACCCAACAAAAACCAATCAAAGCCAATAAATACGTAACTAATAGTATTGCCATGTTAAAATGTGAAGCATATTTGTTGTTTTGGTCATATTAAATACATATTCATTTTGCTTTTTGGTATTTTACATGTTAAATGCCACAAATCATACATTTTAAATGTATAATTTTGTATTTTAAAGCAGATAAGAACCCAATATGATTTTCTTCTGAAACACTTAAAGGTTGAATTTCCATCAATTTTCCAAATATCCAGATCATCGAATTTACCGAATGCCAACCCTCAGTGTATCCTCTTTAAAATACGGAATCATTGTCAACACGCCGCAAAAATTTAAAGATTTTCGGAATGTTGTGACCCGTTTGCTGCCGTTTAGCTCATAGATAACACTATAGGGATCAGATTAGTTCATTTTTCTTATTTCTAGCATCAACGTTCGTCGAATGCCGAGTGGGTAATTGAAGCCTGAGTCCCAAGGGATTTACAAAACGTTGACATCAAAAGAAAGCAGATACGATCAATATTTTTTCGTGCAACCCAAACACACCCCACCGCCCCAAAACTGAAACAACAACAGTAATAACACCAGTGTCTGTTTTTAGGTGCAGTTTAATGTTTCCCCAGTAAAGACGCTGATCCAGTATGGTGGCTTTACTTAATTCTTTTCATGGCTGGAGAGCACTCCACTGATTTGATGTAAAATAAATGAGGACCGCGCAATAGGCCAATTTCCAAGATCTATAGTCAAATAACTACTTTAGTGAATCATTCAGTATAGCTAGAGTTTTGGCTGGTAGTTACATGAAATCACTCAGATCCTGAACTGTATTTTAATTAGTTTACAAATAACAATATACACCAGGTACTGTGAAGCAAGTGAGTTTAAAAATGAAACTTTGCGTCTCAACCGCTCAGAATGGACAGTTTATATCATAACTGTGAGTACATCTTATTTCTCTACTCATAACATTTCTTTCCTGTGCTTGTGGGTTGCATATCTGCAGTCAGAAAACACAAGATGAGGAGTCATTTGTTATTGGTGTAACCGGAAAAGCGATAAGTATAGCAACACACAAGAATACTGAACCTTTTTTTTTAAAAGCTCGACTGGCCTTAGACAAGACTATCCTATTGAACGGTCTGTTGTATGTTGTTCAGTGTTCGATGTACATTGGCCAGTCACCACTTAGAAGACGTTTCTTATTTATACTGCTCCAAAATTACTTGGTGGACTGCCATGAAACTTGACGTACAAATTCATAACCTGGTCTGGTTGCTCCTATATGAAAGTTTACCTGGGTGCTTATCCAGTGTGGCTGCTGAAGTGGCCATTTTGAAAGTCTTGTTAAAGTTTTCCAGAATATTGGTCAAATCAACATGGGTTTGCAATAACTGATATGTTATGATATCTAATCGATCCTAAATGAAAATGGTGATGATACAACATCTAATATACCAACCACAGCAGCCATCATGAAAACTGTATTATCGCTACAACTCGTGAACAGAAAGTTATATCAACATGGGGTTATCACCAGGTAACTTATTATGATGTTTAGTTTGTGCTTAAGCCCCAGGTGCCGCCGTTTTTTAATAATTTCACCATTCTTCTAGTCTAACTAATGTTTGGAACGAAGGAAATGATTTGTTTAATATAAAACTATCTGACATTAACAGGTTTTTGAAATAATATGTTAGGTTTAGACAACGTTTACATATTAAGTTTAGAATTAAGAGGTGCCACCTCTTAATTCAGTCGCCGAAGTTGCTCGTATTTCCGTTCTTTTTCGGGAGTGCTTCAGAAGTAGTGATATAATTTTATTAGACAAATTCCGTTAGTGACTAATCTAATAACAACATTCGTACACGGCGGACAGATTGATTAGAGAGGGAATGAAGATTGGCATGTCCTCTTTTTTAAGCGAATATGAGGAGAAAAAGCGTGAATTAGATAAAAATAAGACTGGTGAATATTGATGAACAGGTGGAACGATGGAATACTTTGAAGGGCGAAAATGGACTGAAAACAAAACCCGCTGTTGATGATTTTCATATTAATTATAAGCATACGACATTAACCTGAAAAAATATAGTACGTCATTGATGCCTTTAAAGAAAAAAATACTCGTAAATGATAGGCCTTAGTACAGCACCATATCAATGGCAAAATGAGAATAGCGAATCACATAAGAATCACCTACCGTATACGACATAGTATGAATTAGCTTCTTATGTTTAAAACGGTGACGCCATCTAATCTTTTGTTCCTGCTTTCGACTGAAATCGATTGAGCCAAGGATGTCGAAAAACAACATTTGATTAATTCGTACGCATGTGAAAAATGGCGGGTTTCTCAAGTGGAGGAAAATCTTACATATCTCCTAATTTGCTGAAACGTCGATATTATATATTTTTAATGGCACTCAGTGATGTTTATGATCAATATTTTAAGATTCAGTAATATTAAGATGATTTGGCATATACTACTGTGTGCACGTAACATAAGTATCGGGGCTTTCAGCGAAATTGGCATGGTAATGACACCCAATGTGGCAAAGATAGTGCCATTTTAAAAGTCTTGTTAATGTTCCTCCTCCTGACTGGATGGTCATACCAACAAGTGCTTCGCTAAAATACTTATGATGTCTAGTTCAACTTAAATGACAATGGATCCAATCAGACGTCCAATATAGCCATCATGGGAGCTATCTTGAAAAATTGTGTTATAGCTACGCGTGCTGAACGGAAAGTCATAATGACATGAGGTTCTCACCACAAGTTTTATTATGATGTCTGGTTGGTCCTCGATAAGAAAATGGTGCCAATTTGAGATCCAGCGGGGTCACAATAGCTGTAATGTTGAAAATATTGTTATCTTTGGTCTTCCTGAATAGAAAATCATATCAGTGTGATTTTCACTGAAAGACTTACAATAATGTCTAATTGGTCCCAAATGTTTATGTCGCGGATATGAGTTCCGTGTTAAAAATAGTGCTATCACTATTTTCTCTGTGTACCTAAATCAAAATGGTGCCATTCTTACATTTAGTATTGCGAGCAGAGCAGTTCTCTTGAAAATGTTGTTGTTAGTTCCTCTCAGTCAGATCGACATCGGGTTTTACGGAAGGTCATATCGACATAGGGTATTAACCTGAGGATTTTTTTGCGATATATAATGAAAATGGTGCTGAGCAGATCTCAATTTTGAAAATCTTGTTATTGCTGCTTGACGTACATGGGCGTTCGTATCGACAAGGCATTTTCAGTAAAGGACTTTTTACGAGTTTCGGTTTATCCCAAATGAAAATGGTTCTGATCTGACATCCATTATGGTCATCATGGCAGCCATCATGAAAAAATTGCAGGGTCCACGCTAGCAGACGATACATGCGAAATAGTCACCCTTGCGTCGGTTATTTTCTGCAAATATAGCGCCAGATCGAAAGTTTACGTAGCCTTGCATTTATTTCGTGAATGTACCATCCCTTTTGTTTCATTACAATACAGTAATAATCAACGTATTCTAGAGCTCTAGTTTTGACGCACTTAAGCATTTACGTTTCCACTTTTTAGAAATATAGTCGTTTCATAATATACTCTAATTTAAATTGAAACACTGTCTGTTTGAGCTAAGTATGCATATCAAATTACATTGTTATATTTTCTCGTGATGTTCTTGGAATGCTTTAAACCGGACGACATATGTGGGAAAGTTTGTGTATATCGTCACTTGGTTTGACGAACTTCACTCGAGTCCATTTCCGTCTGTGAGCGGGGCCGTATTAAGGTTTTCCAGGGACCCTGGATACTTAAGATAGTGGACCCTGATGGATCTTGAAATACACCATTAAAACAGTCCTGAATTTGTCTTTAATATGTGTATAATTAATTGTGCTATATTAGGCCAAGTATTAGATGCCTTGGACCTATATATGATTACATAAACACACGAGATTGATATCTAGGGGGCCCTATGACAAGAGGGGCATCGGCATATGCTCTCTGTTCTCCTCCCCCCCCCCCCGTCCAATCTGCCTATGTCACTGTTGTACATATTCCAGAGCAAGATCTAAAGCACACAGAAAACGCACGTTTATGGGAAAAGTTACATAAACAAACTAGCATTCGAAATGCTTTTTTAATATTTATCATAATTTTGGGTCTGAGAGAAATTTTGTCTCGAAAACTACAAGATTCAAATTTTGAAAATCGTGATGGTATGTTTACTAGCTAACAAATCTGTTAGATTTAGCTTCTGGCCTTCTTTGAAACTTGACCGCTCCGGTGGCCTAGTGGTTAGAGCGTCCGCCTCGGATGCGGTAGGTCGTGGGTTCGATCCCCGGCCGAGTCATACCAAACACTTTCAAAAATGGTACTAACAGCTACCTCGCTTGGCGCTCAGCATTAAGAGGTTAGTGTTAGGACTGGTCGGCCTGGCGTCAGGATAATGTGACAGGGTGGGAGACATCATTTTACATGTCAGCGGCATGATGCCCCAGTGCTAGACATCTCTATGAACTGTCACACTGCAGACATCGTAGCGATATGACTAAAACATTTTTAAAGCTACATTAAAAATCCAAATCGCACACACACACACACTCTCTCTCTCTCTCTCTCTCTTTGAAAACTTATTTGGCCATGTGAATATGCTGTTTTTGGAACTTCAGAACCGTTTTGGATCCAACATAACTCGCTGGAAGTGCAAATAACCAGGGTCAGACGACGTAGTTACAGGAGAAAGTCTTATTTATTATTATTCTTACGATTAATTTACAATAAATTTAATATGTCAAAATAAATTCAGTATGAAGATTCTTGTACAGAATGATGGAACATTTTACTGTTGAAGTAATATTTCTAATTTGTCATCAGCAAGAAAATCCTAATATTTTGATGTTAATATCAACAACTATAGAGGATACTGATTTAATTAAGAAATATATGGTAAAAGTGCGCTATTCCTACAAATTTGCACAAATTATAATAGCAATCAATTCTAAACATCGGTAACGACAACTCCACATGAATGGTTTTTTTTTATTATCACCGTACATTGTTCTGAACAGTTGTACTGATGCGGTTAAAGGCTGTGGATCATGTTGCAATCACACGTATAGTAAGTAATTGACTTGTTTCCTATTATGGCGGGAAGCTGATTTGGCATGTCAGAATAGTAAGTATTTTCACGAGGATTTACTGATTGGAGAAAAGAAATTTGGTAAGATGGATTGTTTTATATATGAAAATTGTTGTGTTATAGTATCTGTCTTTGTTTTAAGTCACCACTGATAAGTGTTTCCGACACATTGTTCAGTCGATGAATCCGTATATTGATCATTGTAACAACTGTTGTGGTCACGACGTCATTGAGAGATGCGCGTTTTCTCGTGAATGCGAGCACGTCGCATCAAAATAGAGGGTGGGACGAGACATTTAATGCTCACTTTTGTGTCCGTTTTACTTTCAAAGACAGGTCAAAAGTTAGAATAGAAAGTTTTATGTTCTGCAGTCACGCTTGATACTAATTTGATGATCATCTATGCGTAAAATACACTGCCATCGTGGCAATTTACATTGAAAATTTGCTCATGATTCTTGAAAAAATTGAATATTCTTGTGATCCATTTAGAAGAAAATGATAACTAAGTTGACATATTAACCTTTCGTACAAATAAAATGAATAATCCAGTACTTCAATATACAAGCATGTAAAACGATGACTTCTGTGGAAAGTCGCTATTTTTCGACAGTAGCCCATGTTCAAGTGCCATTTAATGTTTTACTATTAGTGAGAAAAAAAGACAAACTAGGAACACTTTACATATTTTTATATATTGTTTGAATAATAATGTATCAGCATTTAGTATTTTGTCAGCAATTTAATATCTATTATGAATAGATACAAAATTATCGGTTCAAAGTTACTATTTTGAGAAATCATTTGCCCAAATATTATAGACCTGAATGGATGGGACAAGCTTGCAATGGTACTATTCTTAAATGGTAGGACGAACTTTCAATTTTGTACAAACTATGCTGATTCCAATTCAAATATGGCCACTGTTTCTAAACATCAAAAGCCTTTTGTTACGAAAAATCAAGAAACGTTTAAATTACATCTTCAGAATTGCTTGATATAACTTGACCAATCGTGATGAATAGCACACTGGAATGGAAAGCTTTAGGACCAGTCGTAATGAATAGCACACTGGAATGGAAAGCTTCAGGACCAATCTTGATGAATAGCACACTGGAATGGAAAGCTTCAGGACCAATCGTAATAGCACTCTGGAATGGAAAGCTTCAGGACCAATCATAATAGCACACTGGAATGGAAAGCTTCAGGACCAATCGTAATGAATAGCACACTGGAATGGAAAGCTTCAGGGCCAATCTTGATGAATAGCACACTGGAATGGAAAGCTTCAGGACCAGTCTTAATGAATAGCACACTGGAATGGAAAGCTTCAGGACCAATCTTGATGAATAGCTCACTGGAATGGAAAGCTTCAGGACCAATCATAATGAATAGCACACTGGAATGGAAAGCTTCAGGACCAATTGTAATGAATAGCACACTGGAATGGAAAGCTTCAGGACCAATCGTAATGAATAACACACTGGAATGGAAAGCTTCAGGACCAATCTTGATGAATAGCACACTGGAATGGAAAGCTTCAGGACTAATCTTGATGAATAGCACACTGGAATGGAAAGCTTCAGGACCAATCTTGATGAATAGCACACTGGAATGGAAAGCTTCAGGACCAATCTTGATGAATAGCACACTGGAATGGAAAGCTTCAGGACCAATCTTGATGAATAGCTCACTGGAATGGAAAGCTTCAGGACCAATCATAATGAATAGCACACTGGAATGGAAAGCTTTAGGACCAATTGTAATGAATAGCACACTGGAATGGAAAGCTTCAGGACCAATCTTGACGAATAGCACACTGGAATGGAAAGCTTCAGGACCAGTCGTAATGAATAGCACACTGGAATGGAAAGCTTCAGGACCAATCTTGATGAATAGCACACTGGAATGGAAAGCTTCAGGACCAATCTTGATGAATAGCTCACTGGAATGGAAAGCTTCAGGACCAATCATAATGAATAGCACACTGGAATGGAAAGCTTTAGGACCAATTGTAATGAATAGCACACTGGAATGGAAAGCTTCAGGACCAATCTTGATGAATATCACACTGGAATGGAAAGCTTCAGGACCAATCGTAATGAATAGCACACTGGAATGAAAAGCTTCAGGACCAATCTTGATGAATAGCACACTGGAATGGAAAGCTTCAGGACCAATCTTGATGAATAGCACACTGGAATGGAAAGCTTCAGGACCAATCGTAATGAATAGCACACTGGAATGGAAAGCTTCCTAAATATATTTGTAAAACAACTTTTTTCAAACCCACATCATGGTCTAGGACCAAATTTGACTGATGTATCCAGTTTAGATGACTTTAACAATTTTACTAAAAACTATATAAAAACCTTTCACTCTCTTATGTAATTGATGGATGTTGCTGATGCTAATAAGAGAAAAGCCTTTAAACATCTTTCATTAACTGCTCTTGACATTTTTGCCAAATCCAATAGGAAGCATCCAGACATAGAGGGCCTTCAATCCTGTACAACAGTTATTAATCCATTAACAAAAATGACTACTGTTACTAAAACAAGAAAGATTTAAACAACTTAAAAAAATCTCTGGTCAGAATTGGATCATATTAAACAAAAAATCATCCTGGCATGAAAATCTTTCAGATTTGTACAACAAATGCTGATACACAATAATAGATGATCACCATTACTAACAATAAAAGTACAAACTTTACATGAGCTCCTCTCTAAAACCATTGATTAGAATGTGACCAAATTATAGAGAAAACATTCAAATTTGTACAGCCAATGCAGGTTCACGATCAGACAGACATTACTGAAAATAAATGAAAACTCTTTAAACAAATACTTCACAAAAACTTATTTTACCAAATTTGACACAGGTCATTCAGGTGATACTAAAATGCCAACCAGTGTTGCAGTAAAAAAAACTGCTTAATGGAATTTGACCTAACAGTACCAAAAGCAGGCTATATGATTTGTACAAAATGATAATGAATCCATTGCAGAAGGTAGATGAACAATATCTCAGGTGAGCAGTATTTGACCAACTTTGAGATTAGCCATCCCATCTTAGTGGTCTTTGAATATTGGACAAAATGGTACTGATTGATTTACCATTTATTATGGATGGAGATACAAAAGCAGAGAAATTTGGAAACACTTCTTTTCATAACACATGCAGACTACAGCATCAATTGAAATTTAAGCAGAAAGCATCCTAATGACCCACATTTCTTGGCCAACTATTCTTGAATTTAGCAATTAGATAAATGCCAGCCAGTTGAGCAGTTTCATGCTCACCTTGGTATCTTGTTTTGTACAGGTAACATTTATTCTATCTCTAATCAACAGTGTTGTACTGTGGTTCTGCCAGCAACTTATATATCAGAATGACCAGTCGACATACTAAGTGGTAATTATAAATTATTCCAATGTATGGAATATACTAATGTAAGTGAAATCTTGAAACCTAGGACGGTGTCAGAAGAGCCTAAGATAAAAAGATCCTAAATGTTGTTTGAGTTAAACATTGTTCTCATTTAAAGTAATCTGTATATCATCCGCTGGGCAGACCCTGTACATGTGCAGAATGAGAGAAAAATCCTTAATAGGAAAAAATTTTTTTTTGGAAAGCAATCTGTTTGTTTAAAATAATCCCATATAAGAAGATTACTTAAGTGGAGTAAATCTTGCAGGAATATATATAAAATTATAAAAATCCTGATGTGGTGATGCGTGTGTGTGATTTGGATTGTTAACATTGCTTCAACGATGTTTCAGTCATATCGCTACGATGTCTACAGTGTGGCAGGTTTTAGTGATGTATAGCACTGGAGCATCATGCCACAGACATGTAGCATGATGTCCCACCCAGTCACATTATCCTGACACCAGGCCGACTAATCCTAACACTAACCTCTTAATGTTGAGCATGAAGTGAGGCAGCTGTTAGTACCATTTTTATAAGTCTTTGATATGACTTGGCTGAGGTTTGAACCCGTGACCTGCCTCATCCGAGGCAGACAATCTAACCACTAGGCCACTGGAGCAGTCTGGATGTCATGGAGAGGCCATACTATTAGCATACTGTATGTGACTACATGGTGTATATGGTCTATATATAAGTTACATGTAGTCAAAGTTTTCAGACTTTGAGAGGGCTATGGTTGGTAGAGTGGTCTGAAGCACTCACCTTTACCGATCACTGCCATCTCACCTCAGTACACATTGGTTTGAGTCTCAGGCTCAGGCTTTGTGGATATGTGAGAAAGTTTGCCAGTAGGTTCCCATGGGTCAGTGGTTCTTCCCTGTTTTTCTGGGTTCTTCCTGCACCATTTATACTGGGCACCATGTATAGCCTTTCCTGTGCTAAAAATGGTGTTAAACCCACAATAATAATAACAATAGTAACAATAGCCTTTGAGATTGAACTGGAGTTTCTTGCTCAGAAAGCTTTGAGAATACAGAGTCAGGACTTTACCACTTCCAATGGTTTTTATAATGTCTTATCAGAACAGATGAAGAGGATCTACCAGTATGTCTTATAAACATAATTTGATTACCCCAGGACATTAAGTCCTGTTTTTCTTAGCTCACCTGGTCATTATGTGAGATGAGATTATATATGGTAAGACCCTGTGAATATCATGCAGCATGCATTGTGAATCATTCATATGTCAGGTGGCAACCTGATTATTCTTGGAGATTTCAGCTTTCACTTTGACTGTCCTGGAAACTCAGATACATCAAAACTCATAGATTCCATTAATGTTTTCAACCTCAAACAGTCAGTTAACCAACCCACCCATAAACATGGTCACATTTTAGACTGGATTCTTCATAGACCTGATGATAACATTCTATGGTCCTCCCTGGTATCCCATGACCTTGCATCAGATCACCTCTGCATTATATGCCATCTTGACGTATCAGTCCCTAACCCTCCACCTTTATCTGCTACTAAGAGAAACCTCCATATGATAAATAGAACCAAACTAATGCATGACATCCAAGCTAACCTAACAACTTGCTTACCTCCTACCGCAGAACAACTCGATAACTGTCTTCGTTCATTGCTTGACAAATATGCCCCAGCTACCAAGTGCAGAGTATCAATTCAAAAGTGTTCTCCATGGTATAGCAGTGTTAGGGACCAGCTTCGCACTGCTGAAAGAGACCACCGTAAAGCTGAGAGGCTCTGGTTTTCCACCAGACTCACTATTCATAAGTAAATCTATGAAGTCGCTAAGAAGAATGTCACAAATATAGTCCATGCAGCGAAATCAGCCCACTACACTACTAAGATCATGGAAAGTTCCAGCTGCAAAGAGCTCTTCGAGATTACTAACAAGCTAATGTCAAGGAACAAATCAACACCACTTCCAACTACCTTCTCTCCAGTCGACCTTCTGGACATGTTTGCAAATTTCTTCCATGACAAAGTACAAACCATTAGAGATAAGCTTGACACCACAATTTCAGTTGACTTGTCATCACCATACAGTTAGGATACAGAATTTGACCGGCAACCATTAGCAGCATTTGAACCTGTCTCTATGGATTTCGTATGTACAATCCTGATGAAGAGTGCACCAAAGTCGTGTACTTGATCCGATTCCAACATCACTGCTGCTTGAGTGCTTAGATCCAGTATTGCCTTCACTAACTGATGTTATTAATACCTCTCTCTCATCCGGGGAATTCCCATCATTTTTCAAAACTGCCATTGTAAAGCCTCTGCTGAAGAAACCAACACTAGACCATAACAATTTAAAGAACTACTGCCCAGTTTCTAATCTCCCATTCATATAAAAAATCTTAGAAAAGGTTGTTCTATCCCAGCTTGTATCTCATCTAAATTCAAACAGTCTTTTTAGCAATGTACAATCTGCATATTGCCCTTGCCACAGTACTGAAACTACTCTTCTAAAAGTAGTTAATGACATTCTCTCTGCGTTGGATAGCGAAAGATTACATCCCTCACCCTCCTTGTTTTGTCTGCAGCATTTGACACAATAGGCCATGATATATTACTTCACCGTCTCCAGCATGTATTTGGCATTCATGATACAGCCTTACTGTGGTTCAAGTCCTACTTGGTCAACAGGAAACAAATTGTATCTGCAAATGGCATACACTCCAGCCCAGTTGATCTATGTTGTGGTGTTCCACAGGGGTCTGTTCTTGGACCAGTTCTCTTCATTCTGTACACTCAGTCGCTCTCAGGTTTCATAGATCATCATCCAGTGTCTCACCAGTTGTACGCTGATGACACCCAAATATACAAATCTAGAAACCCAACTGAAGTTGATGCTACTATCCAAGGTCTAGAGAGGTGCATTTCTGATGTGAAATCATGGATGACATGTAACAAGCTGCAGAATGATGACAAAACTGAGGCCATTCTGATCACAACAGAAAGACTTTCTCATTCACATCCTTTACCTCAAACAATAAATATCAGCAATGCCGACATTAAATTCACACAATCAGTACGAAACCTAGGTGTTATTCTGGACAGTACTCTCACATAGCACCAACATGTCATGAACATATGCAAGGCTGCATATCTTGAGCTGAGACGCATCAGCTCAATTCGCAAATATCTTTCAGTTGATGCCACTAAAACACTTGTGTGTTCATTAGTACTTTCAAGACTGGACTATTGTAACTCAATTCTGTCTGGTTCATCTCAATATCTACTCCAGAAACTTCAAAAAGTTCAAAACACAGCTGCTCGGATCATACTTAGAGTACCACGATCAGAGCACACCTTCCCGCTGCTCTGTATCCTACACTGGCTATCCATTCGATCCAGAATCAAACACAAAATTTGTTCTCTGTGCTACGTTTCACTGACGGACTCTATTCCAACATGCCTATCCTACCTCACCCATGTGTACACACCAGCAAGATACTTACACTCCTCTTCTGACAATCGTATACTCATTATTCCCACTATGAAAACAAAGTCATATGGACAGCGTTCTTTTGCATACCAGGGCCCAGCAACATGGAATGAATTGCCCACTGAACTTGGACACAAAGACACAGTGATCACATTCAAGAGGGCTCTCAGAACTTACTTATTTTGACTGCAAGAACAAACTTAAAGACCTAATAATGTTTCCTACCTGAAATATTCTCAGCATGTTTTTTATTTTTAATGTTTTTCTAATTTCATGGTGTTTGTTTTTGTAATAATGTTATTATTTGTTTTTTATCTTATAGGTGTTGTCTAATGTTGTGAAGCGCTTAGAGCTTCTAAAGATTAGGCGCTATACAAAGTCCTCATTATTATTATTATTATTATTATGTCAACAGTTGCTGTAATATGCTTCTGAAAAACATTTGGTTCTAGGACCAAATTTATTAACATCATGCAATATGGCCACCATTACTAAAAATAGAATAATTTTTAAATGACCATTTCTTAAGAAATGCTCTGAATTATTTGACTATATTTGACATGACAGTATTTGTACAAATGATGCTGATCTGCCCCCTGTTTTTTGCCACTGTTACTAAATATAGAAAACTTTTTAAAAAACTGCACCCAAGATTTGCCCAAAGTGTTCTGGTATGGATGTTTAGTTTCTGGACAAATGATTCTGATATGTTGTCAGATGTTTTTTTCTATTGAACATAAGTTGTCCGGATTTCATGTTTTATTTTAAATTGACTGTTTTTTATAAAAATAATCATGTTTTCTACTCCATCGCCACCTATGAAAGTCATGAAAATGTAAAATGGCAGCCCTCAAAAATAATGCACCAAATGTTGGTAGTAGGGTAGTAGGGTCAACCTTTTCTTAAACACATCAGTTATGTTATTCATTTTGGCAACATATTTTCCCAGTGTTATATATAATCAAACAATTTTTACAGTTTGTGAGATTTAGGATTTTCAATCCACAATGTGATTTAAACATGATATTTTTAAAGCAGAATTATAGATGTTAATAAGATCATCAGTGTTGTTAATTTCTATAAAGACATCTTTTTGTGTAGGTTTAAAATACAGAGATCATAAGTTTGTATTAATTCCACAAATAATTTCCAAAATTGTTCAGTTATTGAACAGTCATTGAAAACATTTTTCATTGTCATTTAAAGTAATCTTTTTAAAAAACAGATTTGTTTCAATATGTCTATGAATTTTTTAAAAATTAAATCTGCGATCAACTTTGTCTCATTTGAACAATGTGTACCCAAATAGAGTTGGTCCATTCATTGACACTAATTGCACACTCTTGGTGGCTGGACCATGTTTCATATTTACCATTTTGCTATCCTAAGGAATGAGGTTTTATCAAAAAGTACATGAAGACAACTTCCACTTTCAGCAAATTAAAAAAATCTTAAAATTTTCTTTTTCCACTTCACTGATATATTTGAGATAAGAGCAAAGTACAGTTTGAAATTATTAGTTTGTGTTTCTTGTTTTACTTCATAAAACTTAACAGAGATCTTTGTGGATGATTTAAAATGATCTATGATAACTAAATTAAGATTCAGTAAGTCAAGTGGATCCTTGATGTCCTGGACTGATTCTTGGGCCATGGAGTAGTTATCATGCTAAATATTATAAGAGTCGAGCTCCATGTCATGTACATGATTCCAGTCTTGACTCATAATAATAGGTATTGTCCAAATTTTAATATCCACTTTCAAAATTTTAAATATATCAGCATTATCATCATTATGACCATGTAAACTCATTAGCGTAAATTGCTGTCATTAACTGATAAACATGAGTCTATCTTTCCCGGCAATTACAGCTATTTCTGTAAATAAAAAATTGGAAATTATTTCTAAACAGGAGAGCAACACCAGCACTATGGCTAATATACAGTTATAACCCGATTAAACCACCTGGTATTT